>OY743183.1:8750000-10000000 GCA_963555705.1 Ligustrum vulgare
CCTGTTCAGAAAAATATGGTAATTTGATCTACAAGATGGGTCAATGCAAGATGACAGAGAATATTTCAAGACAATGGTATAATCTAGTCACGTGTATAAGGAGAAATTTTAGATGTTTCCATACGTACACGTGCACAAATATTGTAACTAAAATCAGGAAAACAACATCCTTTAAAATGGCAAAGAGGAGAAACGATAACAGAAAAATTGATGGAAATCGTTTATAAAATTTTCAAGTTGGCACGTGAACTGTGCATTCATAGCTATTCTATCAGGAATTGTTTTAAGGAATAAGTTGGAGATAGAAACAGCTCATTTTAGAATCACCTCACTTTATATTCTAAAGGAAGGTTGGAACTTTCCAGTTTCCACATGTAATCAGCGAAGATTTTCTTAAATTATAATCACCAAAACTGAGGCTCAATATGTTATCATTGAATGACATTGTGTATTGGGTACTTATAAGGAAATGATAATAAACTGAAAGAAGATAATTGAGCTTGTTGACTTGCCCATTTATCTACTTAATTATAATGCTTCCTAATAGTTTGAAACAGTAATCAGAAACTCTTCAACTAGATTGTTTTCGGTAATCTAATGATTTAGGCTAGCAAATGAAAAAGTGGAGATTATCGCATTAAATAGAGCCTTGAACTTCATCAAAGAGAGTCATTTGCCTGGACATAAGTAAGTAAATGCAGGAGCATTTTATCCAATGCCCTAAGTAGGCAATTCAGGAACGAAGTACCTTGTTTTTCTTCTCAAGACCACCAATGATCCTGTCTATAGCTGCATCGAAGTGTTCCATTTTCACCTGTGTTTCCTCAACCCTAGCAGCAATTAAAGCAGCTTCATTACAAACATTTGCAATATCTGCCCCAGCAAATCCAGGGGTGAGGGCTGCAAGTCTCTGAGAATAATATGATGGCTGATGATCAAGTTTGATTTTCTTCAAATATATCTGAAATATCTGATCACGCCCTTTGATATCAGGTTTATCTATGCTAATCTGACGGTCAAATCGACCAGGTCTCAACAAGGCTTTGTCTAAAATATCAGGTCTATTTGTGCCAGCAATAACAACTACTCCAGACGTGGTTCCAAATCCATCCATTTCTACAAGCAACTGGTTAAGTGTACTTTCCCGCTCATCATTAGAACCAGCTAAACCCCCTCGTCCCCTGGCTCGACCAATTGCGTCAATCTCATCAATGAATATGATGCTAGGTGAACATTGCCTAGCCTCCTGAAACAAGTTTCTAACTCTTGAAGGGCCAACACCAACAAACATCTCCATGAAATCTGAACCAGCTATAGATAGAAAAGGAACACCAGATTCGCCAGCTGTTGCTTTTGCAAGAAGAGTTTTACCAGTTCCCGGAGGGCCCACCAAAAGAGCACCTTTTGGAATTTTTGCTCCCAACTCCTCATACTTCTTAGGATTCTTTAAGAAGTGAACAAACTCCATGATTTCCTGCTTTGCTTCATCACAGCCAGCAACATCTTTGAAATAGATCTAGACAAGAGAAGGTCAACAATGGGTCCGGAGGTCTAAGTACAAGTATTAAGCAATTCTAAAGAAAATCAGTGGCATCAATCTTAATGCCAAAAGATGTAAAAAACTGACCTTGTTTTTTGAATTCTTATCAACCTTCGTAACATGCGCTTTTCCAATGTTAAATATACCACGTCCACCCTTTCCACCTGTACCTCCAACACCTAGTCCACCTTGCATTCTTCGCCCCATGTAGAAAAGGGATCCCAACAACAGTATTGTAGGGGCAAATCTCATCAATTCTTGGAACCAAACCATTTCAGAAACATAAGTAACGGGAACATAATCATGGGGATCTATCCTCAATGCTTCTTGGGCGTCCTCTAATTTTTCTTCAAAAGAATCAACACTTCCAATATTAAAATAATATTGATACTGGCTTGTGTTCCCTCTGGAAGTGGTACCACTGATTGGCCCTTCAATCTCTGAGACTTCAGCAGTATCATGGCTACTTTGTTTTCGTGGTGAGCTTCTTACATACACTTTGGCAACCGACTTATTAGAAACCACTATATGATCTACTAAACCTGGTTCGAGAAGCTTGTTCTTGAACTCTTGAAAACTTATCTGCAGAGGTGATATTTACCCATCATCATAAAAGGACAAAAATCAAGTCAGGAGGACAATTACAGAAGTAATTGCAATAAACCAAAGACAGCAGAGGTGTACAATAATATCAGTTACAAACTAAAATATCACATTTGCACGGAACATCAATATGGAGCTTCCAACACAAATGGCCATTATAAGCCAGGTCATCAAAAGACATCTTCCCTTCAGACCATCGGTATTCAAATGCTTGTTTGGTGCTCTCTTCTCCGCAACAAATAACCTATTTTTATCATCGTAATATCTATCCTCCTTTTCTATTTCATATCCATGCTTTTCGATAGAAAAACAGATGGTAAAATAACACATACAATAATGTTAACCAAATCACCTAAAAGAATATCCAGTGATCAAACAGTTAAACAGTTCAAGGAATTCACATACACTAATAAGCAGCTTAAAGCCATCACAGAAAATTAAAATGGTAATAAGTTTTTGTAACGGAAGCTGCCAAAGTCTATTGATTGACAAAAGCAATTAGGTATACTACTAAGATTTCACAGTTCTGGTAAGAGCTAAGCTCCCTGAAAGCCATTAAAAGTTACAAACTGTAGGTAACTATAGTATATACACTCAAGTAATTAGCGTTACAATTCGAGCATTTCTTTAAAGTAATTTTCAATATCTTAATTCTTCCGGCACGCTTTATCAGTTGACGTCAATCTATGCATGTATCTTATTTTCATTTTATACAGTCATAGGAAGTGAAAGGTCTATTCAGCAAGAGATTTGGTTCAGTTCCACAAGAAGTAATTGAAAGAAACGCAAATTCAGAAAGCCAGTTTCTTCCACTTTTGCTAAATAGAGTCTTGCCTACTGGTCTTTGTAAAGTCTTGACCTTCCCATTATAAAAGAAACACAATTTAGATTCTTGCTTTTTCCCTCATAGGAATTCAGGAAGGCATGAATACAGTGGGTGTTTGAGATTCACTAGGGTATTTTTCAAAGATTTAGCCTCACTGCAAGTGGGGCAAGGTTGCATGCCCGAACATGTAGCCTAGATCTGATTATTTGAATAAGGAAAACGAAACTGATAATGAAGGATATTGGGAAGAATATCCATAGAAATCAGAACGTTAGAGGTTATTAACTTAATGCATAGATCAACAAGACGGTGTGGGAAAATCTCCGATGTGGCAAATACTAACCAGGTGACGGGACAATGTTCAACAGTGTGACAGTAGACAAGCCTGTAGGGGAAAACAAATTGCTTGACACTCAAGCGTATGAGATTTTCATTTCGAAGTCAAAAAACAGAGACGACAACAAGATAAAGTGATATCACAATAAATTTGGATTTACCTACATGAATAATTTTTTGCCACTTTATTTGTTTTATTGCCACATCTAGTGAAAGAACCAAAATAACTAGATTCTTAGCAACCACAAGAAGCCATATTATTTTGCTCCACCCCTCCCTCATCCAACATCTAATTACATAGCACTGACCCTAAGGGAACCTCTTCAAGTTTGCATAAGACATGTCCAAACCACACAAGTCATCCTTAAATATATTTATCCTCGATCTTACCACCTTTACATGATAGCATATATTATCATTTCTTATCTTTCCATTCTAGTATCCATCTATACTCATTTCTGTTGCATTCATCTTAAGACATTTTCTCCTTCAGCAGACAACTAATGACATGATATCATGAACATCAGGAAATCCTCCAAGAACTTCACATAACTAAAGCTTGTTTTGAAACTTGCATAAAGTACACTGTTTACCTGTTTCTCTTCAAGGGGAGTAGATGAAAATGCTGACAAGATAAACCCAATAACCAAGAGAGGTGCAATGATATTTTGCAAATTCTTCATAAAAGTTTCCTGAAAATTGCTATGATCATTTGTATTTGCCCCGTCTGAGATTGAACGAACAGAATTAGGGAATTTTATTCAAAATTATGCGTACACAATGTCTTTCATATTACTTCGAGGTCATATACAGGTGATTTTCGAACCTCCAACTGCTAATGTATAAAATTGGTAAATAAAGCCTAGATCTTAATAAAATCGTGATGCTTTGAATGAAACACAGTAGACAGCCAAATAAAAGAAACAAAACATCGGAAGGTAACGTATAATTTAACACTTTCTGGTTAATGAAAATCGTAAATCAATCTCATTTTCCAACAAAACATAGTGACTTTAAATATCAATTACTGATTGGCAGGCTGTACTAACGTGTCTAATGAGTGGGGAAAGACTTGAACATGAGTCTCTCGATAATCCTCTCCATTAATTACTTGAGAGTTGATGAATTGACCACCATAATGTGTACTAACTAATTCACTAATTCTGATTGTGTAGGTCTCAGAGAATCAATGTGACTTTATGCCAAAACTACTATAGAAGTGAAGTCTGCTAATGAGAAAGACTTCCACATGGTTTTTATTTGTCAACGATTTAAATTAAAAAAAAAAAATGATAGGCTGTGTAGAGAAGAGTTCTTTGGTGGGTGTTAGATAAAGAAATTCTATTAGATATGTTATATGTAAATGTATTAAGTAAGGATATGCATGCTGGAGTGGTGGTAGCATTAGAACTTCAAAGTGTAAGCTTGCATCAAGGCTCTGCCTTAAGTTATATATCATTGTTCTAGTTGTAAATGAGATTATGAGAAATATTGAAGATTATATTTATTGGAGAACATTGTTTACTGATAACACAGTTTTACCATATGAGACTATAGAGATGTAATAACGATTGAGAATAAACTAAAGTCTAAAACAAATTAAGTGATTGGGACATGTCTAGCATTCAACCTTAAGAAACTCTTTTCACGAGAGTAAAGCGATCTCAGCATAACAATAATGATTTAACTAAAAAGGATGATCCTGTGTACTAACTATTTAATTCTAGTATTACTGGGCTTGCTTCTTTCCAAATTAATGAAGTACGAAACTTTAAGTGAAGCACCAACCTTTGGACTCAGATTTCTGTTCTTTTTCTTTCGGAATTTCCTTCTTCTCTTTGGGGTAAAAGTTCTCATAATCTATCAACAAAATTGCACCAACGTATAAAAAGGTCAAAATTTTGGCACCCAATTTTACTAGGGGAAAAGATGTAAGAAACAAGAAAGAGAGACCCTTACTTTTCTTCTTGGGAGCTTCACTGGAGAAATATCTACGGAGTCTGGGGTTTGCAACAGTACAATTGAAATCTGATAAATGATTATTAGAAAATGACCCTTTATTGGCTCCTACTGCAGCAAAATAACCCCTCAAAAACCCTAACTTTCCATCAAATTGATCGATCCTATTGAAATTATTTACATACGGAGCTCGAAAAAGCTCATGATTCCTTAACAAGGCCTTCCCACGGTTAACCTCATTTATCACATTCTGCATAATCCGAAACCAAAACCAAAAGGAAAACAAAAAATAAAAATCAGCTTAAACAATAGCAAATGCTTCGATACATACATTATTAAACGATAATAACTGAGATAAAGAAGCATCTTACTCTTGAACGCGAAGATCGAGATAATGAACGGCTGATTGTTGAAAATATCATTCTTGAAATTATTGTGAAGAATTATTGATAATTAAAAGGATGGGGAATCGATCTACTGCTGAAAACAATTGGGTAATGAAAGTTAACAAATCAAGTGCAAAAAATGGAGAAAATAATAATAATAATTTGGGGAGAGATTTTCTTTGTGGTTATTGGGCAAAATACTACTATGAGGAAGCTGTGGGCGGGATTAAAGGTTGTCAACCGGTGTTACTTGGAGAACAAAACATGCTCGTTGTCGTCGGTTAGCCCATAAAATTATAAATTAGGGAAATACCATAAATAGACTCATCCACATAAAAATTTGAGGAAATACATATCAATACCCTTAAAAACATACCAATTTTTGAAAATACCCTAACAATTTTATATCTTTTAAAAATAGCCTTAATCACTATAAAATACCACAAATATCCTTATATATCATATTTCAATTAAATCCATTAAGATTTAGAAAAGTTACAAACTAGTCCTTGAAATTTTATTAATTTTATTTATGATTTTATTTGATTTTTGTTCGCTCATAGTAACACCCTCACTTTTATGGTATCAGAGCCATATGAAAGATCTAAAAGATAAATATTATATGACATAAATTAAAAATAAATATATAATATATACATCGAGATTTATAATGTATACATTAATACTACCCGATAATTATAAAATAGAAATCTTGAAAACTTTAAAAGATTTAGACAAAGATATAAGAAGAGAAATATATGATCTAATAAATTTCGATATAATAAAAGAAGATTTTATCATAAACGAAATATTAGATTTAATCCACAAAGATATACCAGAAGAGTTATATAAAGATTATAGAAATGGATTATCATAGAGCAGATCCTCAATTAATTAGATATCTAGATATAGAAATAAATGAAAAATTAGATTTAATAGTAGAACAAAGAAGAAATTTAATGGACCAAATAAGAGAAGAAAGAAATATAAAACGGCAAGAAAAATTAAGATTAAGATTATTGGAGAAAAAGAGAGAATATTTTGATAGAATTTTAAAACAATTACCAAAAATTCAAACGATTTTAGAAGATAAAGAAAAAACTAGAAAAGAAAAATATGATAAAACAAACACATTGGAAGACTATCTAAAATATTATAGAATATATCATAGAAAATCAATGATTGGATCAATAGAAGAATATTGTGAATATCAAATAATGAATTATAAAGAAGCAAAATATGAAACAGAACTTATTTTAGAAATCGAACATATTAAAGGAAGAAATTAATGACAGAATTTCCAGAAATAAAATTTGAAAAACAAATAATAGAAAATATAAGACTTCCAGTTGGATCTTATCAAATAAAAGGAGCTAATACAACTTTGTTTCAACCATTAAGTTCATGGGGAGAGTCTGATGGATTTCTTAACATGCAATTAAATTGGATAAGTGCATTTTTATGGCAAACATATAAAAACATAAATTTACAAGATAAAATAGCTATCGAAGAATTACAACAATTAAATATACAGGACATGAATATCAAAGAAAAATTACAGAATATTCAAAATAAACTAACAATACAATTTAAAAAATTAAAAGAAATGATAGGAGAAGTTAAAAATATAGATGAAGAAATCTTAAAAGAATTCCAAAGAAAATCAGGAGAATTAATTAATCAAGATAAAATTGGAATAATTATAGAAAAAATAGATAGGTTAAATGAAAAAATAAGAAAAAAATGAAAATGAAAAAAATCATATCAATAGAAGAAAGAATCAAAAAGTTAGAAATAAAAATAGATGATATGTATGACAGACTATTTAAGATACAAAAAACTCAAAACCCAAGAGTATAAAATGTCGATAAGTGAATATATTGAAGATTTAAAAACATTAATAAAAACATTAATAAGTGATGTACAAGAAGTAAAAAATGAATTAAAAGAAGTAAGAAATGATATAAATATATTAAAACTAGAGATTAGAGAATTTAAAGAAAATAATAAAAGCAAAGATAAGAAAATAGACAAAAAACTCATAGAAAAAGAAATACTTAGAATAGGAAAGAAGCATTTCGAACACGAAAAAATTATAATAGAAGCAGGAAGTATGGATGATGAATTTAGAAGAAACATATTACCAAAAATATTAGAGGAAGAATTAGAATTACAAAAATTTATAGAAAAAACTTTAGGAAAATTAAAAGATGAAGAAAAAATTGAAGAAGAACAAGACAAAAATGAATGAAGAATTAGATTTGCTTATAGAAAATTTTGATCAGTTAAGTATAGAAAACTTTAATGAATACCAAGTTTTAATGAATACTGGAGGAGCACCTAACCCTGCTCCTATAGGAACTTTTAAACAAGAATTACTAGATCTAGATGAAAGTTATGCACCTTTATATAACAAACCACACCGACAATATTATGATAGAATCAGAGATAGACAACCACCTAGAGGAAATAAATATAAAGATAGATTTGAACCAAATAATAACTATGATAAACCTATTAATCATGGAGGAACAAAATTAGATCTTGATTGTAAAATAGATACTAAAAAAACCTTATTAACTTGTGCAGATTCAATGATATTATTCTTTTTATACAATAAAGATGATACATGGGAAAATACTAATAGAATGATAAATTTTTTAATAGCATCTTTTGAAGGACATGTTAGAAATTGGTGGGAAGGAATAAGCAGTGATACAAAAACATTAATAAGAAGAAATGTACAGACAGAACTAATAAAATCAGATAGAAAAGGAATAGAAAAGATAGTAGATTATATTGCGGATGAATTTTTAGGAGAAAATTGGATAAGTAATTCTGAAGCAGAATCAATAAGAGAAAAAGATAATGCAAGAGTAAAATTAATAAATTTAACAATATGTGATATGTGTAAAATTAAAGAATATACTTGTGAATTTAAAGAATACTATTATGTCCAATTCTATAGTAATGAAAACCAAGAAGTATATAGAGATATGTATTACAATAAATTACCAGGTTCATGGGGAATATACTTTAAAATAGAATTTGGAAAATTTATTAGAGATAACCCTGGAACACCTAGAACATTAGGATCAAGGATAAAATTCTTATTTGAAAGATTAGCATATATATGTCAACAAAGACAATTATTAAAGAAATCAGGAAAATTAACCAGAATATGTTGTGAAGATATGGAAAAACCTACACAATGGGGATGTAACCCTGAAAGAAGAAAATATAATAATAAAAGAAAATTTAAAAATAGAAAATTTAAAAAATTCAGAAACTTCAGAAAAAGATATATAAAACCTAAGAGGAGATATTACAAAAGAAGATATAATCCAAATAAAAAACAGAAAAATAAAACTTATAAGAAAGATAAAAGCCAATGCAAATGTTGGAATTGTGGAGAAATGGGACATATAAGCCCTGATTGTAACAAAAAGAAAGTTAAAATATTACAAAATGAATATCTAGAAATAGAAAGTGAACTAAGTGAAATATCAGATATTGAAGAATACTATGATCAAGAAGTCTATATAAGCGAAACAGATTCAGAAAGCAATGAATCAGAATCAGAATAAAGAAATAGAAGAAATAGAAACAAATAAGAATATAGATAAGCAAGAATATGAAGGAATAGAAGGTTATGGATTAAAAGTAACTTTTGATAATAATAAGTTCAGAAAAATACAAAAATTATCTTTAGATTTGAAAATAGGAAAATGGGAAATATTAGACAGAATATGGAAAAGAGAAAAAGTAGCAATAAATGAGTATCATAAAATTGAAAGAGCAATAGATGTTAGAACCACTCAAGGAACACAAAAATTAAATCTTTTAACAAAAAATACAGTTGCAGAATTATTAACAAAGATTAATAGAAAACAAAGTGAAAAGACTCAATATGTTTACTTAGCAGGTATCCAAATAATGTTTAAATCCCTGTTTAGAGAAGGATTAGATTCGTCTTTGACTGTAAGTTTACATGATGGAAGAATTATAAATTTAAAAGACAGTCATTTAGGAACAGTAGAAGGAAATCTAGCATATAAGAAACTAATATTTACATGTTACCCAAAATATTGTATATCATTAAAAGATAGAAATTTTAATGAAGTTTTAGGATTACATTTCAAATTACATAAAGATGATATAATGGAACCAGGAGATAAAATTATGACTATAGAATACAGGGCATTATACACATTTACTAATTCTAATTATGGAAACATTTATTCTAAAAAATCATATATTGAAATTCATAAAGAATGTAAAGATTTTGGTAAAGTTGTAGAACCAGATAAACAAATAAGTTTAGTTTCAAGAAATTATGAACTTACTATAACAAAAAATAAACCAGAAATTATAGAGTTACGAGAAGAAGAATACCCTAATAATAACATAACATTTGAAGATGGCAGATTAATTAGGAGATCAGCAAGTTTACCTAATAGAAAACAATAAGGAGAAACTAGTAATATAAAAGAAATAAAACTTAATAGAAATGCTGGAAATATGAAAATAGAAAGTGAATATTTTAATGGAATAGAACATATAAAAAGATCAAATATATTAATTGACACAGGAGCTAGTGAATGTCATATAGCTTCAAATAGAAATAAAGGACTAATATCTCATTGAACCGATCCATATAGATATATAAATTTTGATGGACAAATACATATGACTGAACTTGAAGTAAAAGTACCAATAAAAATAGGAGGAATAAATCTCCTAGTACCATGTCATGTAGATAGTAGTATGGCAAATCCTCATGTATTATTAGGTATGAGCTTTCTAGATGGACTAGAAGATTATAGTATAAAACGTGAAGGATTATATATAACTCATAATGGTCAAACTATACTATGCAAAAAGGCTGAATAAATGAATAACTAAATAAGTTTTCCATTAGCCGTTTATATACAAGTTACAATTGTTGAAATAAATATAACAACATGTGCATTAATTGACACGGGAAGTGATATAACAATATTCAAAAGCTTCTTAGTAAAATCATGGAATACTAATGGAAAAATAAAAATTACAGGAGTAACAGGAGAAAGTACTCATATAATTAATAGTGCTGATAAAATTGATATAATACTTGGGAGTAAACAAATAGTTGTAAATAAAGTATATAATTATAACAAATTAGAATGTGATATATTACTAGGAAATGACTTTATACAACAATTTCAATATTATAAACAAAATAATTACATGGTAATGTTACAAACACCTTGTGCACATTTACTAAAAATACCAAGAGAATTTAGACCTTACAGAGTTCAGCCAATACAGCGTGGTGATAAATGGGAGAAAAAACCAATTATACAAAATGAAATAAAAAATAAAAGAATAATGTATGAAAAAGTCTTGAAAACGAACATACAAATAAACATGGAAAAAATCATTGATCAACTAGAAAAAATTTGTGGAGAAAATCCATTATCATTTTGGAAACCACATCATCCAAAAGCTAGAATAGAATTAACAGAAAATGTTATTATAAGAGTTAGACCAATGATGTATACCATACAAGATATGCAAGAATTTAAAACTCAGATAAAAGAATTACTTAACCAAAAATTAATCAGACCTAGTAATGGACCCCATAGTAGTCCAGCTTTTATGGTCATGAAACATTCTGAACAAAAAAGAGGTAAAGCTAGAATGGTGATAAATTATAAAGAATTAAACAAATATACTAAATTTGATGGATACTTTTTACCAAATAAAGAGGTACTAATAAATCTTGCAAAAGGAAAGCAATATTATTCTAAATTTGATTGCAAATCAGGATTTTGGCAAGTAAAAATGGAAGAAGATAGTATTCAATATACATCATTTTGTACACCCCAAGGTAAGTATGAATGGATGGTTATGCCATTTGGTTTAAAAAATGCACCACAAATATATCAAAGAAGAATGAATAACATATTTAGAAAATTCAATGAATTCTTAATTGTCTATGTCGATGATATATTAATATGTTCTAATAATAGAGAAGAACATAGAAACCATTTAATTAAATTTATAAATGAATGCAAAAAAGAAGGAATTGTTCTTTCAAAAAATAAAGCTATAATAGAAAAACAAGAAATTGATTTTCTTGGATTATCAATAGATAAAAGGGGGATAAAATTACAAACTCATATATCTAAGAAGATAGAAAGTTTTCCAAACAAATTAGAATCAAAAGAACAAATACAAAAATTTTTAGGATGTTTAAATTATGCAGAAGGATTTATTGAAAATCTATCAAAAAAGAGACATAAAATTCAAATTTTACTCAGGAAAACAAATACCAAAGGATGGAGTGATGAACATACAGAAATTGTCAAATCACTAAAAGAAGAATGTAAAAATTTACCAAAATTAAGATTACCAGATGAAAAAGATAATCTGATAGTTAATACTGATGCCTCGAATAAATATTGGGCAGCAATATTAAAAACAGATCTTAATGGAATTTGTAGATACTCAAGTGGAACGTTTAATCAAGCAGAAATAAATTATACTACTCATGAGAAAGAACTGTTAGCAATTATCAGAGGAATAAAGAAGTTTTCATTATTTTTATTATCTAAAAAATTCATTGTTGAAACTGATAATTCTCAAGTTGCAGGTTTAGTAAAAAATAAATTACCACCTGAACCTCAATATAGAAGGCTCCATAGATGGCAAGCCTATTTGGCGTTTTATAATTTTGATATAATTCATATTAAAGGTGTTAATAATTATCTTGCGGACTTTTTAAGCAGGAATATTGAATTTGCAGATGGATAATATCAAAAGATCCCTGATAGACGCCAAAAAGCGAATGAACTTCCTCATGGAGGAAGCTGAAGATATAAAGCTTGGAATTGAACAACTTGCAGAAACTCTCCAAGGAAGTTTCAAGCAATTGATGGAAATCTCAACATTTCATCATAATTATACTAAAGAATTGAGCGATAACATAATTGAGATTGAATCTCAGTTTGAATCATTGATTACCAAACAGGCTGATACCAAACAGGTCATATCAAAAATACAAACAGGTACATCTTCTGGAAGCAGTGGTGGACCAACAATTAAAAGAGATGAACCAAGTCCTAAAAAAGTTGTTATAAATGAAGACAGTCCTCGAAAAATCACAATCAATGCCAAAGATGAACATACAAGGGTAGTCAGAATTCGTGCTGAAGAGGAAGATGATTCCCCCTTTTTACCAAAAGAAAACGAATATAAAACCACTGTTGAAGTTATATATGAAATTCAAGAATGTGATTGCTATTACATTTCGTCTGGAGACCATGTATACCCACGATTGATCGTTACTCAGGGAGGAGATCCCGTCATGACAAAAATGGCAGCTGATTATGGATTCTTGGATCTTATCTATCCAGGAAAAGATCTGAAAGAAATCGAAAAATTTGATGATTTACTAAAAGGAGAAATTTCAAAATTTGCTCAAGGAAGAGCCATTTATTTAAAATTTTATTCGATCAGTCCTGAAATTGATGGAAGGATATATTATCCTGCTGAGCATATTATCACGATTGGGTATGTTGCTCGAAATTTTCAAATTGAAGTTGGGAAAAATACCAAGCCAGTACCAAACATTACAAGATCATGGTTTAGATCCCGAAGGGTGTTGGGAATTAAAGTTCTCTACAACATTGCCAAAAACCTATATGAGAAAAAATTCAAATGCATATGCCAGTACAATGGATGGACCTTACTCACTAATGGAGGAAAAGAAATGATGCGAACCCCTTCGGTGCGTTGACCGAAAATTCCCACAACAATTTTAATACCAACCCAAGAAAGCTAAAGTGGTAAATAAATGGATAAACACCTTAACCCAAGTTTAAATCTAACCCAAAATTCAAGGATTAAACTAACCCTAGCCCAATGGAGAGAATTAAACAAATTCCAAGGTGGCGGAAAATAAACAACAACACAAGAATAATAATACTCAAGATAAAGTTGATTAAATTCCAAGAAGATACAAGATCAAAGAGGTTTAACCTTACCTCAAGAAGGGGGACTTCAAGCCCTAGCTCTCAAGAGCTCTCTAATGAACAAACCAAGTTAAGTTACAAAATGAAGAGAAATGAGAATATAATGTACAAAATGGGAAAAATGTGCAATTTCGGTATTTACAAGAAAAACCCCGTTTTTGTTGAAATTGCAAGAAAAACCCCGTTTTTTCATTTCGGAGGACTTTCGGTCGATCGAAACTTATCTTTCGGTCGACCGAACTTATTTCGGTCGACCACCTGGTCGACCGAAATGGTAGTTTCGGTCGTTCATTTGTCAGCCGAACCCGCCTGCAGCAATGCCTCCAAAAACTCTGCAGACTTTCGGTCGACCGAAATTAGTTTCGGTCGACCGAAATTGGTTGTTTCCAATTTCGTCTTCCTTTTTACTCCAACTTGATTCTCGACTTGTTTTTCTTGATTTATTCACATTGTTTAGCCTCGAATCTTGAACCTCTTCAACTTCGGATCTCGTTATGGGTCCCACGGGCACGTGCATCGAGGTTTGACTTTCCCGATTCTCATCATCCCCTCCCTCTTGAAAAGGATTCGACCTCGAATCTTGCTTGAATGCACTATCGTGAAACTCCTTGAACTTTGATCTTGCAACATTGTGGATCACAGGTTCATGCGTTGAAGTTGGACCTTCCCGATTCTCATCATCTCCTCCATCTCGAAAGAGATTCGACCTCGAATCGGCACCTACAATAAAAATAGAAAATTCAGACACAATAAATGTAACTGAAATTTCAGATTCACCGTGTAAAATCAATTTGTAGGCGTTGCGAAGAACTTGAGAGGTGCCAACATTGCAGGGTAGCATTTTGGATTTTATTCGATTGGGAACCCATTCTCTCCTTGAAAAGAACCATTTCCAACCACCCGGATCAAATACGAATCGCCTCCTACCATGGTTGGCATGGGAAATACATTGTATTCCAATTCTCCTGAATGGAAGCTCGAGCCTCCTGTAAAGGGGCTTAACCAAAGGTGCATTCTCGTGCCCACCTAAACCAACTCTTTCCTCGATAAACATGTGCATAAAGTTCAACAGAGTTAATAGGTTAAAGTCACAAGCAATTTTAAGTGGAGAAAACTTGCTATTATGATGAGCAATTAAATCGCAAGCAAATTTAACAACCACAAAATTAGCACCAACTTCGTGCAAATGCACGACCTCCTGAAAGACAAGATTAGCTAGGTTGATGACCTTGTTGGTTACATGGCATGCAATCAATCGTGACATTTTAATTTTTCTACCAACAATCACAAAAATAGCTACATCTTCTTTCTTTATTCCAAGTAAACCCACTATAAAATTCATAGAAGTAGTACTCCCAGGTTTACTTATGATGGGCAAATATGCATGGAATTCTTGGGGGAAAAACTTAAGTTTAGCCATTTTACAAGTTCGGCATTTACTACAAGTGCAAACATGTTCAACACCAATCTTCAAAATAGGCCAATAAAATTGATCACATAATACCCCTAAAACCCCGTTGATTTTAAATCGCCCCATCAAACAACTATCATGTGCTCCTCCCACTAGCAATTCACGCATGACACATTTACAAGGAAACAATCCCATTTTCCAAAACAAATAATCATCATGCCCATAAAATCCATCAAAATATTGCTCACAACATGATTCATAGATGTTTAACAAATTCGGATATTTAACATGCATGCTCTTACTATGTTCAAGACGGAATGAGGGAGCATCTAGAAATGTTAGAAGCGAAGTCCTTTTATCATCAAAACATCCCAATAAATTTTTCCCATGGACTCCCCTAACTAGCAATTCCTTTAGAGAGCGAATATGTAAGCCAAGCATATTTTCACAAAATAAGGATTCAACATGCCCATGAAATGTACTATATGCAACATTTTCACAAAAGGATTTGGTACTTATGCCATTGGGCACACGCAAAAAGTTGCATTTACACATTAAGCACTCATCATGACAATGATCCTTACCACATGTTACATTTTCACAAGTCAACAACACACTTGTCAAATCTACATCAAGATCATACAACCCTCTAATATATTCAAAACACAATAACCTTGCATTCAAAGAAGTGTTAGGAGCATACTTCCTAGATGTTGCATTGGTTATCCCATTTTCTTTACCTCGGTTGTACTCGTTGTTGTAGGAAAATGTTTCCATGAATTTCTTCCATATGGCGTGCTTTTGGAGTTCTTTGTTGCCTTGATAAGTTGGACTCACAATTTCCTGCAACAAAGAAAGAACCAAACTAGGGAGGGAAGTGTTAGAATATTCAAGAGTAAAGAACATTTTGGAGTGATCTCTTCTCTCAATTTCTTTGGTGGCACTCATCACTTCCTCACCTTTTTCTGAGGTAGAATCCTCAACCCTCGTTTCTTCTCTCACCTCTCCTTTTTCTGGAGTCGTGGCTCCAACTCTCACTGCCTCTCCTTTTTCTAGGGACGTGGCCCCAACTCTCTTGCTCACATTTTTATTTTCTTCAATTTTATCAATCGAAGGTTCTCTTGTTTTCCTATCCTCCCCTTCTTCCTCTTCTTTTTCCTTCTCCTTCTCCTTTTCTTCCTCGAATTCCTTCTTGAGCTTCATTTGGTCTTTGCATACTTCTTCCGAGCTCAAAGATAGGATCACAACCTTTTTTCCATTCATTTTGAAGCTACACCGGTTCCTTCTCCTATCAAGATTCACATTTCGTTCACATTGCCAAGGTCTCCCCAAAATTATGTGAGTAGTGTGTAAGGGAACCACATCACATAATATTTGATCACTATAAGTACCAATGTGAAAAGTAAGAAGAACTTGTTTACTTACCCTCACCTCCCCATAGTCATTCAACCTTTGCAATACATAGGGATTAGGATGCTTCATAACCGGTAACCCCAATTTCTCCACCCTACTAGCACTCACCAAATTAGTGACACTCTCCCCATATATAATGAGACTACATGCCCTATCCCCCACAAGGCATCTAGTGTAGAATGTATTTTCTCCATGTGTTTCCTTCTCATTATCATGGTCCAAAAATTTTGGTAGCCTAGTATTCATCTCCTTCACTACTTCTCTACTTCCACTACCGTCCCTCTTATGGAATGATGAAGTCTTCATTTGCTCAATATCAATCTTCTCATCCATCCTATTTCCACTCCTATCTATCCATTCTCTTCGTCTCCTACCCATTCTCCAATCTTCTTCCACTTCTCCACTTATACCCCTTCCATGAAGTGATGAATTTTGCATTCTCGCACTATCAATATTTTCATCAACTCCATTTCTCCTACCTTCTAACCCATCTCTTCTTTTCCTATTCAAACTCCCACTTTGTTTTCTACCTCCATCCCTATACACAATGTTCCCACATTTATCCCTCACCCTTCTTCTACTACACATCATTTCTTCACCTCCCCTATTCGATGTACTCTCCCCTCTTGTTCCTAAATTTTCCAACTCACCCCCACTTTTCTCCATTTGTCTAGACATGGTGGTTGAAAGATTTTCCAACAGGTACTTCAAATCTTGAGTTTGAGAATTGAAAATGGACAGGGTGTGCAAGTGTGAAAGTGTTCTCACAAGAATATTTTCCACTCGTGTTTCACTCAATTTTGGCTTTTACCCTCTATTGAGCTCACCACTCTTGCCTTTTTCCACTCAAAATCTCCTTTCTCAAGTTCTCCAAGGAAGGTAATCAACTAAACCACAAAGTATAATTCTTGTGGAGTCAAAGAAATCACAAACAAGGAAGAAGGAATTTAGAACAAGTAGACACAAATAGCAAGTAGAATTTATGTGCTTGCTATACTCAAAAGGAACAATATTTATGTGGGATAAGATGCTAGGATCACAAATTCAACAATGGGATTGAATAACCACAAGTATTAGACAAGGCATATATGTAGAGCAAATAAGCACAAGAGTGTAATTTTCAAGGTAGCAATTTAGCAAACACTTTGTACCCAATCTTGAAGTGGCCTTGAATGTGTATAATGTGGATATATGAATAAATCCCCAACAACCCCAAATATAGTAAGGAATGAATGATCAACAATTTTCCAATGTATGGAGCAAGTGATATATGGAATAAAATGTTGATAACACAATCTCAATTATGGGAATTGGATAGCCCCAAGCAATTAGCATTATATGGGCATTGAACAATAAAACACTAAGGAAGTATTTTTCTTTGGGACAATTTATCAAACACTTTGAATACACAATTTGGAAAGTGTAGATTTTATAGTGAATGAATATGGAATTTTTCCCAACAACTCACAATCAATATACCCAATACATAGAATCAACAAATACACACCCAATTTTTCTAATTTTCGGATTTTTTTTTTTTTTCACAATGACAAGAATAACAACAAGAAAGTAAAGATAGGTTTACCAAATTAGAGCCAAGCTCTGATACCAAATGATGCGAACCCCTTCGGTGCGTTGATCGAAAATTCCTACAACAATTTTAATACCAACCCAAGAAAGCTAAAGTGGTAAATAAATGGATAAACACCTTAACCCAAGTTTAAATCTAACCCAAAATTCAAGGATTAAACTAACCCTAGCCCAATGGAGAGAATTAAAAAAATTCCAAGGTGGCGGAAAATAAACAACAACACAAGAATAATAATACTCAAGATAAAGTTGATTAAATTTCAAGAAGATACAAGATCAAAGAGGTTTAACCTTACCTCAAGAAGGAGGACTTCAAGCCCTAGCTCTCAAGAGCTCTCTAATGAACAAACCAAGTTAAGTTACAAAATGAAGAGAAATGAGAATATAATGTACAAAATGGGAAAAATGTGCAATTTCGGTATTTACAAGAAAAACCCCGTTTTTGTTGAAATTGCAAGAAAAACCCCGTTTTTTCATTTCGGAGGACTTTCGGTCGACCGAAACTTATCTTTCGGTCGACCGAACTTATTTCGGTCGACCACCTGGTCGACCGAAATGGTAGTTTCGGTCGTTCATTTGTCAGCCGAACCCGCCTGCAGCAATGCCTCCAAAAACTCTGCAGACTTTCGGTAGACCGAAATTGGTTGTTTCCAATTTCGTCACGTGCATCGAGGTTTGACTTTCCCGATTCTCATCAAGAAAAGTCAACAATCTTGCAAGAATACATCAATAAATTTGATACTCATCAAATCCATGGAAGTTTTGCCACTTTACAAGAGGCGTGCATAGCTAGGAATTGCCCCACATGCCAAAGGAACTGATGGACAGGTGGAAGCCATTTGATAAGTCTGCTTTACATACCAATAGAAGTGATGGACATATGGAAGCCAATTGATAAACCTGATTTAATGGAACAAGACAACACAATGTAAGGGCTATGAGAAGACTGAAAATAGAGGGATAGGTGTCCCTATAATGTAGCCATGTGAAGAAATAAAGGGACAGCTGTATCCTTGTAATAAAGAATAGATGGACAGGTGTGTCCTTGTAGGTCCTTGTAAAATTCAAATTATTGTATCCATTACATAAGCAATGATGTAAGAGGTTGTATAGTAATACCTCGTGAAGTTGTATAAATAAGGATCTTCTGATCAGAGAAGAGGCAGAACTCTCTTGAGCACTCAGTTTGTGAGAAAGCCAAAAAATCTTCTGTCTTTCAAAAATTCTCATACCAATCCTTTGTCAATCTTTATATTATCAATAAAATCCCAATTTACTTATCATATTATGATGAGTTTCTAAATTCTCGTCTTCTAAATCCTATTTCCAAAAAGAAGATATATTATTAAGAAAACTCCCTACACTCTGTCCTAAAATATTTTCCATCTAAAGAGTTATACAGTGAAGGCATCCAGGTTTAGCTAATAACCCGTGAAGGCAGGAAGCCATTGGAGGGTGTGGAGCAGAAACCTATAAGCCTGAAGGTCACTAACAATAGAAGGAAAATACAAAGGTACTGAGAACAGGAAAAGAGGTTAGTATTCTTAATATATCTATCTTTACGGAATTAGGAGGAAGAAGAGTTTTTAACATGACAGAATCCAGGATTATTAAGTTTAATTACCAAAACAGTCCTTATAATGATGAATACCATAGCATAATTGAACATTTATTCATGCATAAACAGTTTACTAGACCAAATAATGAAATAAGAAAGTTATATCATGTCTATATGCCATGTTTGTTAACTATCTTTCCAACATTAAAAAGAATATTAGGATTAGAAATTACAAAATCAATTATTTATTTTTGGCTTGATAGTGATAACACTGAAATAAATAATGAATTATATTTAGGATATGTGTTTAGTAGTGATAATGATTATGATCCTGTAATAGATTATAATAGTGATGGAAGAGATGAATATTTCTTTACCAGTTTTTGAAAATCTTAATATCATGAATGAAAGTAATTATATAATGAAAAAACCCAGAACTAAAAGAGGTCCATATAAAGTTCAAAAGCATATCAAAAGTAAAAAAGGTATTGAATATGAAAATGAAATTGATAAAATAGGATACCAAGAGCAACTCTATGCATCACAAGAGATATTAAAAAGTTTTAAAGAAAATTTGATAGAAAACTTTGCTAGAGGAACTGTAAGATCTATAATGATACATGATATTCAAGATATAATTGATAAATTAGAAAAGAGAAAGAAAAATATTTCAAAATATAATATACCATTTGAACCAAGTATAGATATCATGGCTGACATAGATATTATCAATTCTCAAACACTCATAGAATTTGAGAAATTACTTGAAACTTTATAAATTATTTATCTCTGAGTTTATAATGCCTGGATATACTATTGAAGGATTAGACAATTTGTTAGAAAAAATAATGGAAAAAGTAGATAACATTATATCTCATTTAATAGATATGGATGAATCATCTGAACAATATTATATACTTTCAGAAAATCATGATCAATACATTATAGATTATTCTGACATATTAGAGATTAAAATAGATTTAGAAAATAAAATAATGACAAATACAGTCCAAACATAATGCCAGGATATACAATAGAAGGATTAGATAACCTTTTAGAAAAATTGAAAGATAAAATGGAAGATATTAAACATCAAATGGAAAATGAAAACATATCTTCTGAAGAATATAATAAACTCTTAGAAAAATACGAACAATATATTGCAGATTATTGTATTTTACTAGATCAAAGAATGGACTTATACCAGAGAATTTTGTATAATAATTTACCAACCCTATAATCTATGGATACTTCACAACCATCAACCTCTAATAACTGTGATCATAAACTACATTTAGATAATAAAGAAATTTCATTTTTATTAGCTATTGCTGAAAAATCTAAAAATATACATTCTGTTGGACAATCTAAATTAAAAGAAATATACGAAGATATAGATTATGTTATCTTAAATAGAATAGAATTTAATTATGTTGAAACAGCAAAAAATATAAATACGGTTCATAAAATTATAGAAGAATACGAAGATATAAAAGATGAAGTTTCGGATGGAATAACATTAGGATATATAACAAAGAAAGAACATCCTAAATCTTTTGAGAAATTATCATAATATAGAGCATTTTTAGAAGAACTTAAAAGATTAAAGAATATGAATATAATAAAAAGTATTGAATTAAATCAACCTGACTAATTCAGGGATATATCTTGCAAAGAAAATAGCTTATTTCATTAAGGGCAATAAAGAAAATTTGTAAAAAATGGGCATTTTGAAACATTACATTCCAAAAACGACTATTTCAACAAATCCCCCTAAAAATTTTGAGAAATAAACTTTGAAACTATTCTCGTCGTCCCAATTATATAGACTATCTTTTCTTTTTCGTTTGTCTCAATTATATAAATTTATTTCTTTATTGAGAAATATTTATTTTATTTGTTTATCAATGTACACATATTTATTACTTTCAATGTACTCTCTCCGTCCCAAAAAAATAATCATGTATACTATTTTTTTCTGTCCCAAAAAGATAGTCTTGATTTCATATTGAGCATGTATTAAATTTTTTATTTCCATATGTACTCTTATTTAATGTATCTTGATACAATGCACATCAACTATTTAACTATTATATTTTCAAATTTTTTGTTGGAAACAAAGTGAGTCAACTTAAAACAATAAATAAAGGATAGAGGGTATAAATGAAAAATATTAATAAAATTTAATATCCTAACTATATTAACTATCATTTTTTAATCCGTGTGAAAATAATCGTAGGATTATCTTTTTGGAACGAATGGAGTAATAGTTTTGATATTAAATAAAGGTAAGTTAGAAATTTTCTTTACAAAAATTACGTTTTCAATGACATTAAACATATTTTCGTAATCTGTGTGAAAATTCAAACAAGCATATATAATTGGGATGGAGGAAGTATTACATTTGGTAAATAGCCTTTGACCATTCAAACTTTCTCAAATATCCTCATACATAGAATTTTCAACCAAGGCCATATAAATATAAAACAACTTCAATTTAGTCCCCAAATAATTTTTGTTGGAAACAAAATTATAAACTTAGTTTTTACCTAATTAAATTTATGCATGTTTATGACCCTAACATGCTTGAAGAAAAAATGAAAGATTTAATTAGGAGTTTACATAGAGAATATACAGAAATAGTTAGTATTGAACGAGAATCAAGTACTAGAGCTATATAACTATACGAAGAACTTAAATGATTAGTTAAAAGACATATTGAATATTTAAGATTAATGGAAATAAAAGAAATAAGACAAGAAGAAATATTTTTGACAAGAATCATAAGACGATTATAATTCCGCATATAATTCCTCGAGAAAATTAAAAGTGTGTTCTGCGCACTCTGGTATAAATTGGTATCAGAGCCCTGTTACGAACCAAAAATCATAATGAATTTATCAAAAGAAGAAAATATAATTGAAGAATTTCTAAAAAAATGTAAAAAAATATAAAAAATCAAGTTATCCTCATTTACCAAAAAATAATTTAAACGAAAGATTCGACGAAATGAATAAGAAATTGAAAATTTTAGAATATAATTTACAAATAGGAAACGCTATTTTAGATAAAAATTTAAAAAGAAAAGTTAAAATCATAATTAATCTTCCTCAAAATTAAAGATAAAAATAAAGGAAAGGAAAAAATACCTAAAATAAAACAATTTATGATAACAGATGTAGAAGAAATAGAAAGAAAATTCTTAGAATTTACAGGAGAAGAATGTGATGAATATAAAAATCAATTAGAAGAATTAGCAAAACAAGTAAAAAATACTAAAATGAATACAAATCCATCTGTAAGTAATGTAAAAGAAGAATTTAGTAGTGATAAAGATGCCAGTGATCCATATGCAACTTACATACTTGGAAAAGAAGGATTCCAAAAATATAGGAAAACTCAGAATAGATATAGTGGAAATATTAGAAAACAATTTATGAAAGAAGTTAATCCAACAAAATCATATGATGAACCAATCCACACAACAAGAATATGGTTAGATTTTGATTGTGTAGATACAAATAAAGCTATTGAACCCTAGACAAAAAGTACTGATTTAGCAATACAATTTAATAAATGGGACACATATACAGTCTTTGGATTTATAGAACATACATTTAGAGGTATAGTATCAGAATGGTGGAGAAAACCATTTGTAAATACAAAAAGAATAATAGAATATGGAGAAAATACAACTGATGCATTAGATAGTAGAAATAATTCGAATGATCAAAATATAAGACATATATTAAATAGGTTGGAAAGAGCCCTCAGAGAAGAATTCTTAAGAGATAGATACACAATAGATGAAGAAACTAGAAAACAAGATGAATTTAATGAAGGAATGATTGCAATAGAAAATCTAAGAATATGTGATATGTGTGAATTAGAAAGATAAACATGTAAATTCCAAGAATTATAATATACAATCAGCTAAGGAGATTATATAGATAATAAGACAATCTTGAGATTTTACTTCACAAAATTACCATTCCCATGGGGAACTAAATTATTAAAATAATATAATAAAATATTACCTGAAGGAGATGAAGAAGGAATATATATAGATATCCTTGGAAGTAGAATTGAATTTACCAAAAGAATTATAAGTATTTGGTGCAGAAAAACACTAGAAAATAAAAAAGTATATAAGATAAGAAAGAACTCTTTATGTTGTTACAAAGATATAGGTCAAACAAAACAATTTGGATGTCATAAGAAGAAATATAAGCCATATAAAATACACAAAAGAAGATTCAAAAACTTTAAAAAGTTTAAGAAAAGAAACTTCAAGCCTTATAAAAAATATTTCAAGAAAAGAAATTGGTCTGAAAAGCCCAAAAAGAAATATATCAAAAATGTAGATGCTTCATTTGTAATGAAGAAGGATACATAGCCCCCCAATGTCCTAAGAGAAAAGATAAACAGAATATAAAAACTCTCAAAGTTTATGAAGAATTTATGGATGATAGTGATATAAAACCAATTCAGTATTTTGAGAATTTAGACAAAGAATGTAGTAGTATTTATGAGTTAGAAACATCATCATCAGATGAAGAATTTGAAGAAATTATATATATGAATGAAATTCAAGAAGTACAAGGATTAGATATTGAAACAACTGAGAAAGTAGAAGATTCAGTAGAAGGAATTTGTCAATAAATTACATTTGATAGCAAAAGATATAAGGAGATAACTAAAAGAATCTTAGACTTACAAGAAAAATATGTTTTCATCAAGGATTCTTAGGAATACTCCCTAAGATGAACAAAACAATTGTAAGTATGAATTATAAAGAAATCTCAATCAATATAGAAGATATAGTGGGAAAAACTAGAATCCAAATAATTACTAAAGAATGGTAAAATAAAAATTATCCAATATCCCATAAAATATTAGGAAAAAGTTAAAATGCATTGAAATTAGAGGAATCCAAGTTATGATTAAAGGATTATTTAGAGAATGTATGAATATACCAATTGAAATTTATACAGAATTCTACAAGATCCTATATATGCTCTGTTAGGAACTGTTGTAGGAAATCTAGTTTACCAGAAGATAATCTCAATAACAAATGAAAATATAGACCAAAGTTTCAATCTCTATTATAGAATTGGAAACTTGAAAATGTTACATAAAAGCAAGGCTATTAGTATAAGCATAAAATCAATATTTGCTTTTAGTACTAGCCATCATAGCAATTTAAGGAAAATAACAGATAACATAATAATACACAAATATTTTGATGAATTAGAACAGTATATTCCGCCTAGAAAATATAAGAAACATGAAGTTACAATATCAGAACAAATAATGCTTGATTTCACAAACAAGCTAAAGAAATTAATTCTGAAGGAAGAATAATAAGAAAAGGTAGTGTAAAGCTACAAGGAGAAAATATTATTTCAAGATTCCCACCTAGAAGAAATGTTAATATAGAACGACTTAAAAATCAAAGTATTGATGAACCAGCAAGCTCACAATATTATATCAGAACTACATATATCAACCAAGAAGGGATCAAGAATGATCTTCTTGTCCTTATAGATACAGGAGCAGATAAAAATCATATAGATGCTAAATTTGTTGTCACCTACAAGATTATTAGTTACCACAAAAATGTCTTTAAATATTACTTAGGACATAACCTTGAAATAAATAGATATTTGAGTTTCCCTCTTACAATTATAGGACAGAATCAAGGTGAGCATAAAACAGAAATAATCTTATATAAGGATGATAATTATGGACTTAGCCAAACACCTATATTATTGGAAATGAACTTTCTTGGAAAAGTAAGCCCTTACAAGATATGTCAGGGATATATAAAAATAAAACTTGAAGGATATTCAGTTATTATACTAAGGATAAATGAAAATATGAGATCATCGTTACCATGGAGAGGATAATAAATATAAATCCCACGAGTCCATATATTGAAGTTATACTCAATTTTAAAAAAATATTGTAAAATAAAATTTCATCCTTATTTAGATACAGGAAGTACTATAAGTCATTGCTTACCAAATGTACTACCATCTGAATATTGGAAATATGACTCAAAGAAAGTTATAACTGTTACAACATGAGGAAACAAGATAATATATAGCAAATATGCTACACAAATACTTTTTCTAATATCTCTTAGAGAAGTATTTGTTGATAATATATATATGTCAACTTCAATTGGATGTGATATTTTATTAGGACAAAATTTCCTATTAAAATATGCACATTTTACTCAATATATATATATGTTCACAACACCTTGTACACACAAGATATTTACACCTAAAATCACAAGAGCCGTAAGCATAGCTTACAAAGAAATTAATCATCAGAGCTCCTTAACCCAGCGTAGTGGATGTTGTAGTACAGAAAAATTTAAACCAATTAATGTGCTAAAAATAACAACAGAAGATAAGTTAGAAAGACTTAGAAAAGAAATTTCTGAAATTTATTCTGAAATCCCATTAGAAAAATGGAATGCAGATAAGGTTAAAGCCAAAATAGAGTTTATAAAATCAGATACTGTAGTAAGAGTTAAATCGATGAGATACAGTTTTGAAGACAAAGATGAATTTAAAATCCAAATAAAAGAATTACTAGAAACCAAACTAATTAGGCCTAGTAAAAATCTACATAGTAGTCCAGCATTTATGGTTAGGAAGCACAGTGAAATAAAAAGAGGAAAAGCCAGAATGGTGATTAACTATAAGAGGCTAAACGAAATTATAAAATTTGATGAATATTATCTGCCAAATAAGGACATCCTTATTAAACAAGTACAAAACAAGAAGATATTTTCAAAGTTCAATTGTAAATTAGGATTTTTAGCAAATTATTCTCACAAAAGATAGCGAACCTTTAACTGCATTTAGCACTCTTAATCTTTTAAGCCAATTTGAATGGAATGTAATGTCATTTGGACTGAAAAATGCACCACATATATTCCAAAGAAGAATGGATGAGTTAATAAAACCTATTACTCATTTTGTATTGTCTATATAGATGATTTACTTATTCATTCAAAAGATATGAACGAACATCTTGAAAAATTTTGTTATATTATGAAAAAATATGGTATTACACTTTCTCAAAAGAAAGCTGAAATAGCAAAAACAGAGATAGAATTTCTTGGATTATTTATAAAAGAAGGAGAATTATAACTGCAATCTCATATTGGTGAAAAACTTCAAGATTTTCCTAAAGAAATCAAAGATAAAAAACATTTACAAAGTTTCGGTATATTAAATTATGCTGAAGGATTTATTGAAAATTGTGCCAAGCTAAAAAATTACTTTCTTACAAAATTAAAGAAAAATGCAATGTGGTCTTGGGATGAAAAAGATTGCAAAAACATTAGGAAGGTAAAAGATGAATTAAAAAATCTACCAAAACTTGTTATTCCACGAGAAGAAGGTTTTTTTTATCTTTGAAACCGACGCTTCAAATAACTATTGGGGAGAAGTACTTAAGGTAAAAAAAATCATAAAGAATATAAATGTGAAAAGAATTGTTCTTGTCATGAAATACTTGCAAGATATACATCAGGAACATTCAAAGAAGTTGAAACGAGATATGAAACAAATAGAAAAGAACTCATTGCTGTGAAGCGAGGAGTACAAAAATATGAAAATTACTTGCTACCAAAAAAGTTCTTGATTAGAACTGATAATACACAAGTTAAAGCATTTTTGAAAAATAATATTGATCCATCTATTGCCAATAGATACATTATCAGAATCCAGATATGGTTTTCATATTTCAAGTTTGATATTGAATCTATTAAAGGACAGTCTAATTTTCTTCCTGATTATCTTAGCAGAGATGGAGCTGAAGAAATTAAAGACAAAAGTCTAGATACTTGAACTTAAAGTCTCTTGTTTGGAGATGCAAATTCAAAATATGGAAGAAAGCCTTCTAGGCAGTACCAAGATAGCCCCTTCGGCAGAAAATACTTATATAAAGTCTAGTAACCTTTCACTGGGTCTTGTGAATACTAGCGTTCTTCCCGAGGATAAAGGGAAAGACAAAATAATATTAGGAACCCCCTCACAGGGAAAAATTAATGTACTGAAAATATGAAAACGGATACAAAGCCTTCATTCAAGAAGGATAATCAAGATACCAAGAAGGTCATGGAAACCTCTTCACAGAGGAATGAAATTGATTCCAAAACCCGTATTGAGCAAATAGATTCACAAGATGTGGTAAAAATTTTCCACGAACAAAAATTACCAAACAAAGATAACTATGAGGAAATTCTTTTCTTTATTGTTATTTTCAATATACTGTCAGATTGGTATCTCGAAGTAGGGAAATGGATGAAGACCCTACACTACGAAAAATACAACAAGATAAATTCTATCCAGGAGCTCCAGCTAATTGGGTTCAAAATTGCTTTGAACTAGATAATATACTATGGATATATCCAAGCAAAGATCTACGGGAAATTTCACAACTTCCCATAGATGTTAAAAAGGAAATCCGAAGATTTACTGAAATTATCAAAAGTACGAACATATATATCCGATTCTTTTCAACCACAATGGAATGGGATAAATATGAAGGAATAATGATCCCAATATTTCATTGTATCAAGATAGGGATTACAAACCAACACTTCTTACCAACTAGTCAAGAAGTTGTTAAGAATGGATATGAAGATATTTTTAACATGATTTCTTACAGAAGAGCTAAATGATATAAAGAAGTATTTGATAATTTAAGTCAAGTTATTTCTGAAAAGAAAAAAATTTGTTATATCCTTCAGATAATCATGTAATCTACTCCAATGCAAGATTATCATCTAAAGAAGCAGATATTTGTGAATTAGACCACATACTTGAAAAAATTATTATCAATGAAGTAAGTGGAAGTGAAATTATGCTCAAAGAGCTATGCAAGATAATGTGGGACCATCCAGAGCATAGGTGTGAACACTGTCTTGTTGAAGATATGATTCATGCATCACTCGATAGTACAAAATTCCCAGCAGAGTTATTTGACTCGAGGATGGAAAAATAATATTGCCAAAATAGTGACCCTTTATCACTACTTTAATAAAGTCATTTATTAAAGTAAAACTGTGATCACTAAACAATAAGAAGATAATGAAAGGTAGCTGCCATGACAAAGACTCTTCACTCACTACTTTAATAAAATCTCTCTATTAAAGAAAAGCTGTGGTGTTTTGTCACAATCTGGAAGATAACTTGTCAAGAGTTATTGAAGCCAGCTAGCAAGAAAGAAAAATGCAGCGAAAAGTGGTTGATGACTGCTCAACAAGAAATTTATTGCTGAAGAGACAAGAGTCCTTTCTTGTCACCAAAAAGAAGAGGAGAAAAATAATCCAGGACCTCTATAAAAGGGGGACGAGATTTAGTGAAGAGGCATCCCGAAATATCTGAGTCAAGCACTTGTACTCTTTTATTCAAAACTTGTTTACACGACTTGTATTCAAGAAAAATATAGGTAGATATTCCGAAGATATCAAAGCTTGTAATACGGTAATCACTTATGGAGTTCTAAACTTCAGAAGGTGAGTACTAAAGGTGTCTTTATATATTTTGCAGTATGTACAATGTCAATCTATGAATGAAATGATGTTTGATTTTTTATCAAAGTTATCTTAAAAAAGGTTTTCGTTAAGTTTCTCATGATCCCTGGCAGTATTGATATTTTCCAAAATGAGTTTTCTTCTTTGAAGAATCGATTGCTCAGTAGAGATCCCGTCAGCCTTTTGATGTGTTGTGGAGTTTTGGGATAATATTTGAGCTTTGTTTCAGTTTTTAAACTTGTTTTTAAAACATGTGATTTTGGAAAAGTTCTAAGTAAGGTCTTCCTAAAAGGAGTCGAGATAGGGGTGAAAACAGATACTCTAAATTTTGTAAGATAGCGTATGTGGAAACACGACTAGTTCTCTAGAGTGAGAAGTACAACCTTCATTAATTTTTTTTTGCTAAAGCAGTTGTGGACCCAATTTATTAAAAAAAATATCTAATATTCATTTGATTCAAAGGATTGATTGAGTACAAGCAAGGCAGCTATAGAACGACATTGGAGGGAAAGCCTACTTATTTCTATTTGATTACTATAAGCTTACTTACTGCCATTTACATATTTTGATTACATGCTTTTAATTATATGCTTCCACATGCTTGTAATTTTTAATTTTGAACAATGATTATAGAGAAGATATTGAGAGACTTAGAATAGTTAAAGATAATACATTTGATTTAAGATCTAGAGAGATAGAAAAACTTCTTAGAGAATTAAAACAAGAAAATAATCAAGAAAAATGGGGAAAAAATACTAAATACCATCAAATATCATTAGTACGAACAACAACAACATCTAATTTGGTTACAAGAAAATACTAAAATTAGATTCTCAGGTTTAGTTTTAAGAACCTTAGATCAAGAAAATAGAATAGTTAGACATAATCTTGATCAACCTGATCGTTTGAATTTATGAACACTTCACAAGCATTTACTTCTAGTGATTGTGATAAACTGTAATTGGATGATAAAGATATTTCGTTTTTATTAACTATTACTAAAAAATATCAAAGCATATATTCTGTTGCCCAGTCTAAATTAGAAGAAATATATAAAGATATTAATTACGCCTACATAAATAATATAAGATTCAACTCTGTTGAAATTGCCAAAAATATAAATATAGTTTATGATATATCACTTGAACATAAGGATATAGAAGAAGAAGTTTCATAAGGAATAGTATTAGGATATATAACTAAGCAAAATCATCCCAAAACCTTTGAGAAATTATCAAAATACAAAGAATATTTAGAACAATTGAAAAAGTTACAAAATGTCCAAATAATTAGTCATGAGTTAAATCAACCACAATAAAGAAAGGATATACCTTGCAATTTATTCATTAAGGGTAATTTTGACTTTTCAATAGAGAGGTCTATATTACTAAAGTTATTGGTTGCCAAGCCTATTTAACTAAAAGCCCTTATAAATTATTAGCGGGTCAATGCCCTATGTCATAGCTCAAGTGGTAAAAGGTCGGGTGCAAAAATTTAGCCTCGCTCCCAGCTGTCGAGTGAGGGTTCAATTCCTGAAATATGGAAAAGGCCCTTGGCAAGCGGAGTTAAAGGGCAAGCCCTCAACTTTGCACCACGAGGTATATCCTACTATTTACATCTTTTACCAAAGTCCAAGACAGGAAAGATGAAGGTCGTTCGAGTTGTGGTTCAAGCTTTTTAATTATTATTGGGTCAATTCTTGATTAAAATTAACCAATGACGACCAATTTGAAGATTAATATGAATCACCTAACTTCAAAAGGTATTTCAATTACCCTCCAATTTCATCAAGATTTCTTGTTAGTCACTCAACATCAAAAGATATCACAATGACATCCAACTTACAATATAATATCTACTTAATAACTCAATTTCAAATGGTATAAAAAGACATTGAACAACCTACTACTAAATTAATGAACATTTACAAACTAAAAATACATTAATCAATACATAGTTCAAGGTAGATATTTTTAATTATTTTATAAATAGCATTCATTGGTGTGTTATTAACTCAATGAAATTGTTTCAAAAAATATTATCTTATCAATTTATTATAATTAATTTATCCCATTTGCTCGAATTAGAACTGATGAATTTGTTTATTTAGTAGAGGTTATTAACACTGTAGCAATTACAAATTGACTTACTTATATTTTTGAGGTAAAATGTGTGGTTAAAAAGTGGAGAGAGAAAATGTGTGTAATTAAAAAGTAGTTTGAAAAATTATATTGTTTATAAATTGATTTATAAATTGTAATGATTACGTTAAAGAATGCAAGCTGATTTATCGAGTATTATTTCAAATTTTTGAAGTTGGATGGTTAAGTAGAAATTATATTGTAAGTTGGATGTTCATTGAAATACCTTTGAAGTTAAATGGTAAACTAGAAATATTACTGAAATTGGGTGACCATTGAGATAACTTTAAAGTTAAGTAGTAACCTTCAACAAATTAGTGGCCATCGGTTAATTTTACCCTTGAATTCTCGGGTAAATTTCATTGGATAATTGCGCCCCCACACCTTTATATTTTTCCAAATTGAAATTTACAATAAAATTTAACAGAAATTTACTTTTAAAAAAATTTAAATTTCAATAAATCAAATGTTTTTTTAAAGATAATGTTGAAAGATAATTTGATGAAGTCAAAGTCAAGAAAGAGAGACCCTTACATTTTATTTGACGAAGTCAAAATCAATTTTGGACCAATTTGAATTAATGAGATTTTTGGTCGGCTATTTTATGATTATTTAAAGGGAAAAAATACATAAATAAGGTGATTATAAATGTAAATTTCAAAATTGAGATGAAACTTGTAAAATTTCAAAAATCAAGTTTTAATTAAAATTAATTAATTAAATTAATAAATATTTATAAATATTAAAGTCACAATGTTATAAAATCTCAAGTCACAAAATACAAATATTTTACGTCACGGTCATCATTTCATTTTTTAAGTCACATATTATTTCAGAGTCATAAACGATCAAAATATTAGGTCACAGATCGAACTTATTTTTAAGTTACATTAACAATCAAGAGACTGATTTCAATGAGGTAACAATAATCACACCAAGATCGACCAACACACCACTCCATTGACCAGACCAACAGGCAACCACCATCTTCTCATCGCCCCCACACCATTCATCTCCACACAAAGATTTGTCATCACCACCACACCCACCAACGCACACAAATCCACAACCGGCCACATATCATCGCACCAAAAACTCAACACTGCACTACAACCCAAAGCCACCGCACGACAAACTTAAATAGGAAGACACAACGTACCATTTGCACAACCACATTGCAACGGTGACACGATTCTGCGTGGCCACACACGCCGTAGCTGTGCCCAGGCTCTATTGCACGCGACGACTACGTAGTAGAGGCGGCGCTGCGAGGCACATCTACACCCCGACCATCACCTTCACCCTGGGTCTCCTTCCACCACCCATGCTTGCGGCCACCAGAAACCACCACCGCCTCTCACACAGCAGCCCGCACCTCCTTCTTTCTCCCTTCAACCACCACTGCACCTCCTCTCTTTCTCACCTTAAAACCAGCCCCAGTTCACCCATGTTCCATCCCCTGATACACACAGCCCCAACCCGAAAATCTCTCCCTTTCTCTCGCACGCCAGAGGCATCAATGTCAGATCTGAAATTTGAAAATGTGTGACCTGGCATAGCCCCAAACCTCCACCTCTGGACCACTACTACTGCCGCCGCCTCCTCTGCACAACCGCTATCATCGCCTCACACTCACCACCACCACCATTTGCACTAGCACTGTGACGTGAGGAATTGAATGTGATGTGAGGAACCAAAAGATGAGCCAGGTAGTGGGGAGTTGTTTGGTGATGTGAGTGATCGGAATGGGCATTGTCGGAGCCCGAAAAAGAGGAAATAGGGTACAGATTGTCTTGAAATTGGGGGCAAAATCTGTGGTGTATGGTTGAGATTTTTGAAAGTTTGGATGGGTAGATAGTTAGAGGGATGATTACCGATGGTGGGGGAATGGATTTTTCGATGGTAAAGGCGATGGTCCAGGCGTCAAAGAGGGTGGCGGCTCTATGGAAGCAGGAATCGCTGATATCGCCATAGAGGGGAGAGAGAATTATGTTGGGCTGATTTGGGACGTGAATGAGGGAAGGAGAGTTTTAAGGGAATTAGAATTAGGTTTAGGAAATTTAATTTAATTTAATAAATGATATATGAAATTATTCAAGTTTCATCTTATATTTGAATTTGGTTACTTAAAAACAAGGTAGGCTGTAATTTCCACTTATTTAAAGTTAAGGCTAAGTTGATTTTATTTAGAAATTTTGGTGACTTATCTTACTCCCTCCGTCCCAATTATATATGTTGTTTTTCCTTTTTCATTTGTCCAAGTTATATAAACTTGTTTATTTATTGGTATTATGTATATTTGTTTGTTTATCAATATACTCCTATTTATTACTTTCAATATAATAGTTTTGATATTAAATGAGGGTAAGTTAGAAATTTTCTTTATAAAAATTACTTTTTCAATGTCATTAAATATGCTTTCTTAATCTATGTGAAAAGTCAAATAAGCCTATATAATTGGGACGGAGGGAGTACAAATTATTCTTGAAGAATCTTAATTTCAATTTTCTTATTATTTTTCTCTCAAATCAAGCAAACACACACAATACACAGGGAATAGACTATAGAGATGGCAAAAATTCCGCGTGCCCGGCCCTGAACCCAACGAGGTCCTAACTCCAATGGAGCGAAAATGGGACGAGAAGGAAAAACTCAAGGGATTTCTAGGCAAGGCTAATTTTGGCTATCTCGAATCTGCCCTAACCCGAATAATTATGTTGACAAAATTTTATAGGAAAAAGAGAAAAATAAAAAATAAGAAAAACTAAATGAATTGGCAATGTTGACTGTGAAATTCATGGGTAGCGGGGCCAGTTTGAGTTTTGCAGATTTTTGTAAGGTGGGGCAAGGGGTAAGGGTACTCGTCTTGAATAGACCAAATGCGTATGTTGTGTTTTGGTAAGTACAATAATTATGTGGACAAAAAATTAAGTTTGGGAGATATGATAAGTAAAATTTTATACTTATTTTGACCATAAAAATTAATAAATGTGAGTTCTTTAACTTTTTTTAACTTAATTTTGTGTTTATTTGGTTATTTTAGGTCAAAACTCGAATATGGAAGAAATTGAAATAAAACGAGAAAGTTATGTGCGAAGTATGTGAAAGATTTAGTTCACAACTTTTAATACAAGTATATCCATGGAGTCCATAATATGTTATTAGAAATATAATTGAATGTAGAGTTTAACTCAACAAACAGATCACAATTTGGAGTTGTAGATCAAAAGTTATGCAGCTTTGAAATTCGAACGATGAAACTAAAAAATCAACCACGCAACACTCAACCAACATGCGGGCTATTTTCTGTTGCATGTTGAGGGAAGACCAACACGTCGTCCATTCCAAGTTATTATTTATTTATTTTTTTCAAATTTTCTCATAATAAAAGCAAAAATCAAACAATTTACTCGAATTTTGCGTACACCTCAAACTTAGGAATCACATTGTCATTAATGTATCAAAAATTACCGTGGATAATAAAAACACAAAAATGAATAGTGTACTTCCATGTGGTATGGCTTGAAGTTGAGAACGACCAATTTCTTTGCCTAATGACAGATGTCATGACAACCTCAAATTTTCCTTGTTTGCTAGACTTGAGCTTTTTTTCTTAAGAAGACAAAGTCAATATTAGCGATAGAAAATAAGGTTTATAAATGAGTTACGCAGAGAGTACTTTCGATCTCCTTAAAAAAATAAAAAATAAAATACTTAACATAGTGCGAATCCCTAACAAAATCTTATTGTTAGATTTACTAACATGCATATAAATCAGTTTCACAATCTTAAATTATATAAACCGAGGTTGGATTACTTACCTCTTGATGTTTGTTCTTACTGCAGAGATGTATGCTCTTTGACCACGAAATTCAGTCACAAATGGATATAACTTCTTTTCCACAATCCAAGTGCCAATTTTTTGAGTTAAATCTTCATAAATTCAAGCCACTACACTTATTTCATTTCAACCATATGCTCACCTCCGAAAATCTCACTTATTTTCTTGTATTTTCATGATAATAGATAGATCGAGTTATATGGAGGTTGATGGAAGTTATTCATGCCTTGGATAACTTTCCATATCAAATTCAAATGGTTCCCTCCAAAAACAATATTAATGGATCGGGTCGGTTCGGGTCATCCCACATGGGTGACCCGGTTTTAGTCTAATACTTATAGTTAAGAAAAGATTAAAAAAATATATGATTTTTTTTTAAAAAATAAAATAAAATTATGTGCATCCTTAAGAATGTCCATCACATCAATGTAAGCTCGAGACTATTATATGAGATGACGATGACAAAATTTATTCCTAAAACAAATTCTACTAAAAAATGGGAATGTGTCCTAAGGTCTAACGCAAGCCCTAATGCATACTATGTGTAATATAAATTGAAAAACAAAGTTTAAGAGATTAGAAGTTGGGTTATCGCTCTTATTTCTTGATTTATAGTCTAAAGCTTTACTTCAGACAATGATTTTTTATGGTATTTGGAATAAGGCTTTGGAAGTCTTGCTTAACTCTCATAATTTGTCTTTGGACCACACTTCGCACTTCTCCAAGATCTAAATTTTCCCCCTTGAATAAGGCGTGACTTCCTTAAATTATCCTATTCAAACTCAACTAAGAATACTTCTATCTCCTCATTGGCTTTAATCACAAAATCAATGAAGTTGAAGATTTGCATGCTAATTCCAACTTCTTTGAATGCTGCTTCTAATTCTTTTGGCTCCATCATGATTAATTTCTAGATTTGTACACGTTCTTCTTCTTTAGTTGTTGTTTCCTTGGGTTCGGTGATGAAGAAACCATCTATTGGCATATTATTTCGACGATAGCTTTCCTCACTTCTTCATCGTTAGGATCTTCAGCGATAACTTTCCTCACTGCTTCTAGAGTAGCCAATAATAAGCAATTTTTTTGTATAATACAATGCAACACAATATTCACAAGTTGGTCTCTTTTCATCATAAACAATAGATGAAATCTTTAATCTGTCCGGCAAGTCATTCGTATGATGTACGATTAGTTGGGACTTCTTAAGTTGTTGATTGGTCAAGAAATCTCCAAAAAGCATATTGTAGAAGTTGGGATTAGTCATTGCATAATTTTGTTGTTGTCTAGCTTCTTTTTTTCTCTATCAATGAAAGACAGAAAAATAAATAAATCCACTATTTTATTCAAACTATCGGTTTTAAATAACCATCCCATAAACTAATAAAAATAAAATGAGATTTTGTTTTTTATTACTCTACTAAAAATTAAAATTAAAGCCTAAAGAAACAATGGGCAAATAAATGTGAAAAGATCAAGATTTAGATTATTCTTAGAAACTGTAAGTGTTGGAACTCATGATTTTACCTTAGTTATCATATTCAATCTTTCATTCTAAGATTTATTTCTAAAGTAGTATTTGATCGAATTCACTTGCCAAAAAATTGACCCTAATTTTTTTATTCACCACCTTATTTTCATCGTGATATACTTTAGCATCATGGTCGTTAAATTTGCTTTAAAATTTTCCTCAATCAAAAATAGATGTACACTAAGATAAGATCACATCTAAACCCTTATAATCTAAATTAAATCTTACAAGTAAATCATCACAAATCATACTTGCACATGGAATTCTTATTTGACCCAATTCACAATTGTTGACGGATGTTGGAAAATTTTGTCGAAAACTTGTGACATCATCTTCTTTGTTAAGATAGTAGTTTTATCTTTAATCTCCTTTCCATTAGCTTTATTTCTCTTATTCAGTTTGTAAGTAAGGTGCCTTGCTGGCAACATTTGATTGGTGTTTTACTTTTTCTTGGCTATACTATAAGAATAATGCTACTTTCCCAACTTACCTTACAATAAGCTTCACAATTGTCCTTTAAATATCGCGAGAATTAAGGAAACAAAATATCGCGAGATGTTGACTAAAAAATTTTAAAAACGTGCTGGGTTTAAAGGAAACCGTCCAACCCTTTTCTTTGCTCAAATCCCTAACACAGGGAAATGAAGATAAATCCCTTAAACAGTAAATGAAGCTCTCTGCATTACTTGTTACTGGACTTCTGGGCTTGAGCACTTCGTTTCCGCGACCTACCGGAGCTAGAACTGGGCAGCTGGGATTTGCACTTCAAATTTGTAGCACAGCACCGTGGAGCTCTCTGCATTACCAACAAGAGTACTGGACTGCTGGGCTTGAGCACTTCGTTTCCGCGACCTATCGGAGCTAGAACTGGGCAGCTGGGATTTGCACTTCAAATTTGCAGCATAGCACCGGTCGGTACTCCTACATACTCCTACGTCGCAGGAACATCTGAAAGAAAGGGAATCTTAGTGCAACGTGGAAATGGAGCTAGGTAAGGAAAATGCAGCTTCTGACTTATGATTAATTTATGTAATAACAAGTTTCGAAAATCTGGATTGAAAAATGGAGCATTTGACTTGTGAAATAGATGTTGCTCATTACCTTTCCCTTTTAAATCTTGATTTTAGTAGACTTTCTGAAGGTCTTTGGAGTTGTTCTTTCACTTCCCATATTCACTGTAGCAGAAGTAGATGAAACTAACGGCAATGAAATTTGGCCACTAATAGATGCTAGTAACTGTAAATTTTTGTATCATAATTTGTAGGCTTGCTAATGAAGTAGCATTATTGGCCCATAATTTTCAGTTGCATAAATTGCTTGCATAAATTAATATTGCATATAGAGTTGCATTATTGCTTGTTGTATTTCTGGATTTATTTCTTGTCGTTTAATTTAAAAATTGCATAAATTGTCATAATATTTGTGAACATTGGGCAGGAAATCTATCCCCAAATGTTGATTTTAATCAATTATGTGAGGACGAAGATTTTGTGGAGAATAATCAGCTAATTTCGGGTGATTGGGTTGGGTTGAATAATGAAATAACGGAGGAGGCTACTGAGATTATTACTCCAAAAGTTGGGATGAAGTTCTCTACTTACGATGAGGCGTTTGAATTCTATAGGCAGTATGCTAGCAAGGTGGGGTTTCCCGTACGGAAAAGAAACTCCAAAAAAGGCGTAGATGGGAACTTCACCAATGCCACTTTCGCTTGCAGTCGAGAAGGGAGAAAAGCTAGTACAAGCAATTGTATGAAACCACACCCGACAATGCAGACGGGGTGTAAGGCAAAGATGCCGATTTGCTCAGATGTTTCGGGCACATTTCATATTACACGAGTTTGTCTTCAACATAATCATAGGACAAGTCCAACAAAATCAGGGTTGTATTGATGTAATCCCCAACTTAATGACCAGGTCAAACGAAAGCTTGAAGTAAACGACATAGCTGGAATTCCGATGCACAAGAGCTTCAATTCGTCTGTCGTTGATGCTGGAGGATATGAACAACTAAAATTCATCGAGAAGGATTGTAGAAATTATATAGATAAGGTTCGGAGATTACGACTCGGAGAAGGTGATGCCATAGAAATACAATCCTATTTTTTGAAAATGCAAAAGAATTGCCCTGGTTTCTTCTTCAGCTTAGATGTAGATGATGATTTTCGTTTGAAGAATGTGTTTTGGGCAGATAACAGGTGCAGATTGGCATACAAGGAATTTGGGGATGTTGTTACATTCGACACAACGTATTTGACAAATAGGTATGATATGCCATTCGCCCCTTTTGTTGGTGTAAACCATCATGGTCATTCGACATTGTTGGGATGTGGTTTGATATGTAGTGAGGAGACAGAGACATTCGTTTGGCTGTTTAAGACTTGGCTGGAGTGCATGGATGGGGTAGTCCCTCACGGTATCATTACCGATCAAGACAAAGCTATGCAGAATGTTATTGAAATTGTCTTTCCGAATACGAAACATAGGTGGTGTTTGTGGCACATATTGAAGAAATTGCCCGAGAAATTTGGTTATCACCCACAGAAAAAATCAATAATGCATACTGTACATGAAGTAGTATATGATTCCCAAATTCCAGATGAGTTTGAAAATGGCTGGGGATCGATGCTTGATAAGTATGACTTGCATGAGCACGATTGGTTGACCGGTTTGTACCGAGAGAGACGACGTTGGGTCCCATGTTTTTTGAAAACTATGTTTTGGGCCGGAATGTCAACCACGCAAAGAAGTGAGAGTGTTAATGCTTTTTTCGACGGTTATGTCCATTCGAAAACATCACTAAAGCAGTTTGTTGAGCAGTATGAGCGGGCTTTGAGAAGTAAAGTTGAGAAAGAGTTCCACGCAGATTTCAAATCATATGCTCAAATGGTGCCTTGTTCGACTAGCTTCAATTTGGAGAAACAATTCCAAGCCGTCTACACGATTGCAAAATTCAAAGAGTTCCAAGCAGAGCTCATGGGTAAGGTCTATTGCGATCTCATGTCCATTGAGGATGGATATGGTGGTGTTAGATATGTCATTCGTGAGGATATCATAGTAGATGATTTTCAAAAGAGGAAGAATTTCACCGTCATTTACGAGAGGGAAAAATGTCAAATTGTATGCAGTTGTCACTTGTTTGAATTCAGAGGTATCATTTGTAGACATTCCCTCTCGGTATTGATTATAGAAAATGTTAAAATGCTTCCAGATAGTTACATTCTCAGGCGTTAGAGACGAGATGTTGTCAGAGCATACACTAGGGTGAAGAGTAACTATGATGGCTATGATGGTTCAGTTAGCACTCCGGCTCAGTTACGCTATGACAAAGTATGTAAAGCCTTCGAGAAAATGGCTAACTTGTTAGCGGATGATGAAGATCGCATCCAAGAGTTGCTTGACTGGATAGAAATGCGTACGAGTGTAAATACTATAGGACAAGACAACATTCAATTGCCCCCCTCTGACTGCGGCACAGTGGACAAGACATCAACAAAGTTATTGCTAGATCCTAAGTCCAGAAAAACAAAGGGCGCTCCTAGGAAGTTGCGGAGAAAAGGTCCCCTGGAGACCAAAACTAAGAAAACAAAGGTATGTATTTTTAGATTTTTTTTTGTTCATAAATTTATCTATGTACATTTACTGATTCAGTCTAAGGAATCTCATTCAGGGACATCCAAAATCACATATAGGGCAAACATCGACCCAGAATTTGGATTCACATATTATGTCCTTCAACCACGTACTGGTACTTAAACATAAATGTTTTCATAGATTGTCATAACTTTGTTTCATCTAATAAATGCACTTCATAATTCTTCATATACAGGGAGGTCGATCACAACCATGGGGAGGAGAGGTCAACTGGATTACGCCTACTGTGGGGAGTCAAGTTATTATGCCTGCCTATGCACCACATTGTTCGCTAGACAGATAATAGGCCGATGAAAGTTTTGGAAAGTTCAAAATTGTTCCATTTTGTTTTTTGAGATTTATTATGTAATATTGATAGAGATTCCGTGGCCAATCAGTGAATGAGATGGAGAATCCCTTATGTTGATCCATTTTGTATGTTGAATGTTATTATGTAATATTGATACAACTTTTGTTGACTTTGTTTATGTAAAATGATTTCACAGGAAAACTTATTTTGTCAATAAATGTCATGGTGTTGTTGATTAATTTCATCATGGTTGTATTTTTAATTTCGTTTCTTTCTTTCCCTTGACATGTTGGATTGTTTTCTTTTCATTCATTTACTTAAATTGGGAGGAGTTTCATGAAATGGTTAACTAAAAATAAAACCATGAGATCCTTTAGCTTCAATGAGAAAGGTCACTTACGGCCGTAACTTCGAAATGCAAAAATTCTCCAGAAAGTCACTTACGGCCGTAACAATTCAAGTTACGGCCATAACTATTACATTTGAAATTCATATTACATTTAGAGCTTCAGGTTCAACAATTCAAACCATCAAAGCTTTTCGATTAACATTTCTAACATAGACGCGGTACTACTAGACATGAAGTTCTAAAACCGACACAAAACACATGACACACCATTAGTGGCTAAAATTAGATTGGAGAAACACCCATTGGTTACATATGATGGTACAAAATATACAAACATATTTCCACTTTCAATGTCTCATTCTTCCACCTTCTCCTTGCCTTTATCAGTTTGGCTTCCTTCGCTCGGACAAAACCTCACCACGGTGACTTCCACCTTCTCTTCATATGATATACGTACACACGTCTTTAGTAGCTGTGATAACTGATCCGTTTCTTCATTAACCAAGTTCTTCACTTTAGCTTGACTGGTTGACATTTCGTCCTCCCAAACAAAAAATTGACAACCCGCCTGAGAACAAGAATAGAACAACTTCCCTAAATACTTGGAAGACGGATTTTCGACCTCAAAACATTTGATTAATCCTTCTGCACAAACTGGGCATATCATCTTTGTCGGACATTCACCCAACCAATGTCCCGCTTGTCGACAACCATGACAAATTCCAAAGTTCTTCCCCGTCGTCTTGTGTTCCTATCAAATCAAACGTGTCAAATATCAAACAAATTGCAGAAAATTATCTCGCGTTTTTTATAACAATAATGTAAAATCAAGCTAGTGCACATGAAACAAGAATGAGATGCTTATACTGTCGGTCGAGTAGAATCATCAGAATGCATGTACCTAGCTTGTCTGAATTTGAGATTTTAACAGAATTCCATATCAAAAATTCCAGATATTTGATACATTTCTACTATCTCATCAAATTTGAAATGAAAATATAATCAGCCCAATCGCAACATATCAATTCCGACCACAAACAATAGAAAAATAAAGACAACTCCAAAATCAACCAACAAAGCACTATCAAATGAGGTAGGTTTCGAAATTTAGCACAGACAAATCACATAAACCGTTGAACATCATTCATATGAGCTTTAGACAAATTTTACAGTTACATATTAAATTTTGATGTGATCTGATTGTGAAAATCGAATTCAAGCACAGAAGATATATGGAAACAGATGGACTGAGATTGCAAAGGTAGTTTCAGGCAGGCAATTACATATAAAATTGAGTATTTTCTTTTCCCCAATTTGTTTGGAGTTAAAAGATTTATCTTTAAAATTACCCACCTTCTTTTTCTTTTCACATATAGAACTGATAATGCTGTGAAGAATCGGTTCACGACTCTGTGTAAGAAGAGAGCAAAGAATGAAACCTTAGCCAAAGAAAACACAACTTCATATGTCGATCTAAACAACAAAAGAGTTTTACTTCCAACATGGCTGAAATACAGATGGAGTAACAGCAAATATGGCAACTCTTAAAAATACGATATCTGAACGAACACAAAATAACCTTCAATACTTTGATTCGAAGATACAGAGAATGGAGAGAGAAATAATCCTTTTACCTCAGTTTGGAAAGGGAGAACTCGGTTGAAGAGGAGCTGATTTTGGGCTGTCGAAGGCGGAAGAGGAGCCCTGATTTTGGGAAATTGGAAAATTCTGAATTTTGAAGGTAGGAGCTGTTCTTGAAGCCGAGAGGGAAATAAGGAAATTCTGAATTTTTTGGTTCCGTAATAGTTGTTTTGTCTGAAGCCAAGGACACATTGGTAATTTTAAATGAGAATTGTGAACCACATTGTGAGGTGAGTTGGGAAAGTAGCATTATTCATAGTATAAATATTAGACGGTTGCTCTCATTTGAGTGAGAGCCGAATAAAATAAAATCCATTCCGTCTTTATCTGAAGCTAAATAGCTTCTAGTTCTTATGTTCAGCTGCTTAAAGTTTTTCATTCTATCAGAGCAGGATTAAAGGATCTAAATCATGGAAGATCAAAATGTGGGAAATACAACACCACTCGCTCAAGATGCAAATCTGAAACAAAGCTACAATGAAGATCCACTTCATCTACAAGGATCAGACCACCCAGGAACGATCATAGTTATAACACCAGTGACAGGTAACAATTACCTCACCTGGAGTAGATCTATGCGTATTGCACCTGGTGCGAAGATGAAATTAGGTTTCATTAATGGTAAATGTGAAATACCAGAAATACTTCCCCTAACTATGATCAGTGGATGCGTGTAGATGTTAGAAATTTTATTCACAGATAAATTATTTATCTATGATCCAAAATAAATCATCATGCTGAATTATCAAGAATTAAATAACTGAAGCGGAAGCATACCTTAATCAAACGTGATTCACGATAAACGATTCGGCGGTGTTTGGATCTTCTAAATCGATACGTAGTCCTTATTTTCTCACTGATGATGGGATGTCAGACAAGATGAACAGTACGTAGGATTCAGGGACCATAACCAACTTTATATACTGAATTTCCATTAACCTAATCCGGCCCATCATGAATTAGGTAATGGCCTGGTATCTACACATAAAAGCCCATACATTTAATTAGATGCATTAAAGCCCGATATATATTAAATCCTTATTAGATCACTTTAAATGGGCTTAACCAAATTTGATAGCCTTTTATTCAATACACAATAATTCACATATAAGCCCACACGATTGATTAAAATCCTTACAATCTCCCACTTGGGCTATATGTGTAACCTTACAATTGTGTATCAATCATAACCTTATGAGTACTCAGAATTTTGCTATCATTACTGAATGATCCCCAAACAATCCGGTCCATCAATTATATCAACATAGGATCAAAGCGGCTTTCGCTACATTAATCGTAACTAAACCTTCAATGGTCACGTATATCGACATAACTGAATGACATGGATCAAATATGGATGTGTAGCATGGAAATTACATGTAATGTGATCTTCAACATGCCTATTTCCAACTGGTCCAACTTTAGTGAAATCATCCTCAAACGAGTTCAGAGATAATAAACCTGAAACCTTACAGCTGTAAATAACTTTAACTTTAAACTGTATTCGAAAGGACAATAAATGTGTCTAATGCACCCAAAATACAAACTCCCACTGAAACCAAATATCCATAAGAAATACAACACCCATATGAGTAATGTGCTCATGAAAGACCTTGGGTTGTAATACTTTAGTAAGCGGATCCGCAATTATGGAGTTTGTCCTAATGTGCTCTTATTGACACGTGTCCACTTTGAACTGTATCCTTCACAACCAGGAATTTATGTCAATGTATTTTGACTTAGTTGAGCTCCTGTTGTTACTGGAATATAAATCTGCTGAGTTATTGTCACAATATAACTTTAGTGGTCTTTCTTTACCGTACAGAATACGCAGCCCAATGACAAAATTTCGCAGCTATATTCCATAATTAGATGCCCCCAAAATTGCTACAACTGTGCTGCCAAGTGAAAGAAGCTAAAGTGTCTGTTAAGCACTCCATCCGGAAATAGCTCCTCCAACTAGCAGATAGATGTAGCCTGATGTGGATCTTCTACTGTTTTGGCATCTAGAAAAAATCGGAATCATAATACCATATGATCTCCAACTGATCCGATTTTCTGTATGTGAGCATGTAATCTTTTGTTCTCTTTAAATACCTTATAACCCATGTTTGACTGCTTTCCAAATGATCCATCTCAGGGTTACTTAAATATCTCCTTAGTATCCCAATAATGTATGCAATATCCGAACGCATACAAATTTGAGTATACATCAGACTTTCTATAGCTTAACTATATGGGATCCTCTGCATTTCTTTAACTTCAAGATAACTTTTCGGGCATTAGTCGAGACTAAATTTGTCTCCCTTAGCGATAGGGCTGTCCCCTGATTTACTGTCTTGCATTCCAAACCTCTTAAGTACTTTATCGATATAGCCCTTTTGTGACAATTCAAGAATACCCCGAGAATAATCCCGGTGTATCTGAATTCCTAATACAAAAGAGACGTCACCAAGATTTTTAATCTCAAAATTCTTTGACAAAAATCTCATAATTTTATGTGACATGCCTATATCATTAGTGACAAGCAATAATCAACATATAAAACCAGGACAATATACTTACTCCCACTGAACTTGTAATACACACAACCATCAACATCATTAATCTCAAGACCAAATGAGATAATTACTTGATGAAATTTGTATTACCCTTAACGAGAAGCTGACTTGAGCACATAAAATGGATTTCTTTAATTTGCAAACCGTCTCATCAATGTCTCCATTGAGAAATGTCGTCTTAACATCCATTTGATGTAACTCGAGGTCAAAATGTGCAACAACCTAACTTTCCTGAAAGAGTCTTTCATTGAAACCGAAGAGAAAGTCTCTTTATAGTCAATGCCATCAATCTGTGTAAAGCCCTTAGATACAAGACAAACCTTATATCTTTCCACATTACCTTTCGAATCCTTCTTGGTTTAAAAATCCATTTAAGACCAATGGGTTTCGTACCTTCTGGTAATGGGACAAGATCCCAAACTTTATTGTCTTGCATATGCTTATACTCCTTATTTATGGCATCAATCCACTTTTGAGAGTTAGAACCCTGCATGGCCCGATGAAAATTGATTGAACAATCTTTCACCATTCCATTATTTTCCTTATGTTCTTGGAAAAATACTATTTAAATTATCCGGAATAGCATTTTTTCCCTTTCTCTCGTGGATCTCCTTAATGGCTTTAGTTATTGAGGTTGTTGAGTTTGTACTTCTGAAATTTACCTTATTTTGGATGGGAGGTTCTTCAACATTGTCTAATTGAGGTTCCAAATATGCTTCTTGATCAATGACATGTATAGAAACTTGCACATTATCAAAAGCAATAGTAGGAATCAAAACCGATCCTTCCTCAACTTCTTCCTTAAAGACAATATCTTTAACCTTATTTCTCCCCCCAAACTCAACTTCCTCAAAAATGTTGCAGTTCCCGTTTCAAAAATTGACTTAAGTGTGGGATTATAAAATTAATAGCCCCTTAACGACTTTATTTTCTTTATTTGTTTTCTTGCCCTTATCTTTACAGGTGTTTGCCAAGTGAACACTTTCAGTTCTGTCCTACTTCAACTTTTCTTCCTCTTGCACACTAAATGGAATGAGCTCATTTAGAGTTCATTTCTCCCTTTGATAGTTACAACTGACCTTAAATTGACTGAATTGTGCGAGAAGCTTGCACACTATGAAATGAGCTCATTGAGAGTCCATTTCTACTTTGACAATTATAACTAACCTTAAATTAACTATATTGTGCAAGAAGCGATAGCAATACCAAATGCACGAGCAAGTCATTAGACAAGTCGAGTTTTAGTTCCTTAAGTTTTGAAGCAGTTAGCAGTGTGAGACATCTGCATGATGTACTCCCTTATTTTCCTATTGCCTTTATACTTTATTGAAATCAAGCTTTGCATAAGCGTGCTTGTTTCAGCCTTATCGTTTTTCGCAAAACGTTTCTTAATTTCGGCAAGGAATTCATTGGCATCATTTACCTCCTCAGATACTATGCCACTAAAGGCTTCCGGAATGCCGCACTTAATGATCATGAGACTCACGTAATTTAAGCAATCCCACTTCTCAAAGTTCCTCATTTGATTAGATGAACTTTCATCCGTAAGAGGAGCAGGTAGCTCAATCCTTAGTATACGGTCTAGATCCATGCAGCCAACGAAAAGTTAATGTTCTTGTTTTGATCCTTGAAGTTTATTCCATAAATACAGGGATTAAATTTGAGCTTGTAGATATACTACTAGCAGAATTTGAAACCGAATAGAGAACACTTAAACAAAATAGCTCACATAAATACCTTATTATGCAAATCATATTTTCAAATAATGGTAGGGTCCATCACAAGATACCTAGCACAACATCAATATTTAGTCTTTGGACATAAATATTGACTTGTAAGTGGTACTCTTGGCGTAGTAATCAAACACTGACAGTAAGACATGTCAACCAACAAACCTTTCTTTGGACCGATTTATTGATCACACGTAAAACCAAATAACCGTCACGTATTTATCACTACAAGTTCATGTGAAATTCGGGCCAAATATTGACATTCCTTTTGGCCGATCAATATCCTCATGAAATAACACACAAACACCTAATTTTCCCTTAGTGCAGTGATCAAACACTGGCAATAAGACATGTTAACTAATAAACCTTTCTTTGGACCGATTTATTGGTCACACGTTAAACCAAATAATTGCCACGTGTTTATCACAACAGGTGCATGTGAAATTCGAGCCAAATATTGACCTTCCTTTGGGCCGATCAATATCCGCAATGAATAACACACACAAATACCTTCTAATATTCAAAGTTAATTAATATCCACAAGAGAGGTTGCTTTGGCAACATGTTGCTTTAACTAACTTACTTTCGAATATTATATCTCTCAAAAGATTCCGATGTACCAAGATTTAAAACTGAAATCCATTGATTTGCATCTATATTTGACTTTAGGATTTGAATTATAGAATTCAAAACTTTAGAATAAAGCAATCCTTAAGTTGCGAGAATCTAATTGCAATATTCTTAAACTTTTGGTGGCCAATTGTTAAAAATTTCAGTTTGAAGGACTTAAATTATAATTTTTCCAAAACCTTATTGGCCAATTTAGAGAAATTCCAAACTTTAGGTCCCAATTTGAAGGAAAATCAAACTTTAGATGTCCAAAATAGTGAATTTGAAAACTTTAAGGACTAAATTAGAAAATTTTCAAACTTTAGGGACTTAATTTAAAAAAAAAATCAAACTTTAAGGACCAATTTTGAAAATTTCCAAACTTTAGTGACTGAATTAGAAAATTTTCAAACTTTAAGGACCAAATTAAAGAATTTCTGAACTTTAGGTGCTGTATTAAAAAAAAATCAGACTTTAGGGACTGAAAATGAAAATTTTCAAACTTTAAGGGATCAATATAGAGAATTTTCAAGCTTTAGATGCTGATTTTGAAAATTTTCATACTTTAGGGATCAATTTAGAAAATTTTCAAACTTTAGGGACTGGATTAGAAAATTCGAAACTTTAGAAGGCCCAACTTAAATAATTTTATAAATTCAGGGACTGATTTTATAAAATTCAAAACTTTAAAGGCCAACTTAAGTGGTTACATAACTTTATGGGCTGATTTTGTAAATTCAGAAGTCTTAAGGACCAACTTTAAAAGACTTTATAACTTTTAGGTTTTAAACATTATTTAAAACAAATAGGGGGCATTAGGTGCAAATAACCACAATTTTTGAAAATTGCAGAACAGCCCTTGAAGACTTCAAATTTACAAGTGAAACCCCCTGCCCAAAATCCAATTTTCGCAGCAGCTAGGGTTTTCTAACCTAGTCGCCGCCGCGCTGCCGCACACCAGTCCAAGAACCTGTCGCCTGCAGGGCCATTACCGGCGCTGCAGCCAAGCACCTGCGCCGCTGCGCGCGACGCGGTGTACCACCGCAACCCACATCGCGCGAGGCGACGCTGAAATCCGCCGCGCACAGCGTCGCTGCAACCCCTTTCCGACCTTCATTCTCCATCAACAACCACATAACCAACATAAATCCATACACAACAACTCAACCACAATTCATACTTCAACCCAAAATTCGAAATATGCAGTAAAAAAAAAACTGAAACTCCAATTTGTTAAACCAAGAATTTCGCACATAAATTCACACACAGAGGAAAGGAACGGCTGAATCCATAAACCAAAACATGTTTCCAAAATTTTCGATTTTGCTGTGTATGTATATATTTCGAAATCAGCAGCCGGATATGCATATTCGAAATCAGCAACCGAATTTCGCATGTATGCATATTTCTCAATTTTGAATCCATTGTTGTGTGTATGTATATTTGAAATCAGAGACTTGGTTTCATACATAAATAAGGTTTCACATATATGAGATCGAAATAGATCTGATAATTCAACACGATGTTGGCTCTGATACCACTTGTTAGAAATTTTATTCACAGATAAATGATTTATCTATGATCCAAAATAAATCATCATGCTGAATTATCAAGAATTAAATAACTGAAGCGGAAGCGTACCTTAATCAAACGTGATTCACGATAAACGATTCGGCGGTGTTTGGATCTTCTAAATCGATACGTAGTCCTTATTTTCTCACTGATGATGGGATGTCAGACAAGATGAACAGTACGTAGGATTCAGGGACCATAACCGACTTTATATACTGAATTGCCAATTAACGTAATCCGGCCCATCATGAATTAGGTAATGGCCTGGTATCTACACATAAAAGCCCATACATTTAATTAGATGCATTAAAGCCCGATATATATTAAATCCTTATTAGATCACTTTAATTGGGCTTAACCAAATTGATAGTCTTTTATTCAATACACAATAATTCACATATAAGCCCACACGATTGATTAAAATCCTTACAGTAGACTGTATGGTAATCTCCTGGATTTTGAATTCGATTTCGAAGGACATTGTCGATGCATTCTTATACACAAATACTGCTCAAGAGCTGTGGAAGGAATTAGGAGAGATGTTCAGTTCTTTGAAAATTCGTTTCCTTTCAGACATACAGTTTCTACTCCTGACCAAACTCCTTTACCAATTGTTTTATCTGATCACATATCACAACTTTCTACAAGACATGCAACTCCTTCAACAGATGCAACAATAGAAACTACCTCATTGTCTGATCTTAATCCAGATTCAAGAGATATTCCCTTACAAAGCTCTCATTTACCAAACATACTTGAACCAATCATGGACTCTTCTAATGATCAAACACAATATGAAATTGTAAATAGGAGAAGTTCTAGACTGAAGGCTACTCCATCTTGGTTAAAGGACTTTGTGACCAATCTTCCCTTTACAGGTTCCCATACTACTGCTAATGTTTTCACACACAGTCCATTACCTTCAAGTTCCAATCACACATCACCTACTTTTCCTTACATTCCTTCAGCCTTTTTTTACTAGTGCAAATGTGTCATTTCTAGCAAATGTGTCACAAATTCAAGAACTAAAATCTTATCTTCAAGCAAGTAAAATTCATTAATGGGTGCAGGCTATGAATGTTGAATTGAATGCACTTGAAACAAATGATGCCTGGGAACTTACCTCTCTTCCACCAAACGAACAAGCCATAGAATCTAAATGGGTTTATAAAATCAAAATGCAACAAAATGGAACTGTTGACAGGTTCAAGGAAAGGGTTGTAGCCAAGGGGTAACATCTGGTGTATGGGATTGACTATAATGATAGTTTTTCTCCAGTGGTCAAGTTAGTTACTGTTAGGATTTTAATGGCCATGGCTACTACTAATTCATGGCCTTTGCACCAATTAGATATCAATAATGCTTTTTTGCATGGATATCTTAATGAGGAAGTGTATATGTTACCACCGGAAGGATATGATAAAGTAGCACCAAGTTAGGTTTGCAAGTTAAAAAGAAGCCTTTATGGTTTAAAACAGGCATCAAGACAATAGAATCATGAATTCTGTGATAAATTGAAGGATTATGGCTTCAAACAATCTTCTCATGATCATTGTCTTTTCACAAAGAAGGACTCCAGTGTCTCTTGCTCTTTTGGTGTATGTGGATGATGTTTTAATTGCAGGAGATAATGAACAAGCCATTCAAGGGGTTAAAAGGTATTTGGGTATTTGGATAACTTATTTACCATCAAAGATTTGGGATTTTCTAAATACTTCTTGAGAATAGAGATGGCAAGGGCAGAAGCAGGTACTTGATCAAAAGAAAATATGTCCTAGATATCTTAAGTGATGCAGGTCTCACATGGCCAAAAGCTAAACACACACCCATGCCTAAAGGTATGAAGCTCAGTACTGACTGAGGGGAAACTTTAGCAGAACCAGATAAATTTAGAAGGTTAATTGGGAGAGTTTTGTACCTTAGTTTAACCAGACCAGACATCACTTTTGCTGTCCAACAACTCAGTCAGTATGTTCACTCTCCTTGTCAACTTCATTGGGAGGCTGCAATCCATCTCTTGAAGTACCTCAAAGGTTGTCCCTCTAAAGGTCTCTTCTTCCCTTTAGATAGTAGTTTCATTTTGGAAGGATATTGCGATGCAGACTAGGCATCTTGCACAGACACAAGGAAGTCAGTCACTGGTTATTGCATCTATTTAGGTAAATCATTGATTTCTTGGAAGACGAAGAAACAAACAACAATTCCCAGATCCTCTGCTGAAACAGAGTACAGGAGTTTGGCTGCAACCGTATGTGAGCTACAATGTATTTCTTATATTCTTAATGATCTTTCTATTTCTGTCTCTCTACCGATCTCGCTATGGTGTGGCAATAAGGCAGCTCAACATATTGTGGTCAATCCTGTGTTTCATGAGCCACTAAACACTTGGAGATAGACTGTCATTTGACGCGGAACAAATTCAAGGAAGGTTTTATTATCTTACAGCACATTTCTTCTCAATTACAACCTGTAGATCTTTTCACTAAGGCTTTGGACACATTTCTTCTCAATTACAACCTGTAGATCTTTTCACTAAGGCTTTGGGAGCGCCACATTTTCAGTTTCTTTTGTCCAAGTTGGGCTTGATGGATTCCCATCAAGCTCCCCCTTGATAGGGGGATGTAAAGATAGTAGTTTTATCTTTAATCTCCTTTCCCTTAGCTTTATTTCTCTTATTCAATTTGTTAGTAAGTTGCCTTGCTGGAAACATTTGATTGGTGTTTTACTTTTACTTGGTTGTAGTATAAATATCAGATGGTCGCTCTCATTTGAGTGAGAGATGAATAAAATAAAATTCATTCCATCTTTATTTGAAGCTATATAGCTTCTAGTTCTTCATGTTCAGCTGCTTAAAGTTTTTCATTCTTCTCATATATATATATATATATATGTATATTTGTAGCGACCAAGAATTTTTACGCATTTAATAATTATTTTAAAATTTAGAAAATCGTGTCGCTGCTATCTCACCCATTATTTTGAAGTTAACGCCGCGACGGATTCGTCTAGCCAAAGTCGAGAAATATTAAATCCATTCGATTTTAAATTAAATTTCCGAATTTATAAAATTATATTATTTTAGCCCTTGTTTGAGCCTCATTATTTCTCATCAAAATTTACCACTTTTTTCTACAGTAATCAATCTCAACCATCCAAAAAAGTCAAGCCCACAACTTTTTACTTTTCAAACCACTTTTTAACCATAAATTTTTCAAAACTCAATTTATAAATGGAAATAATGGGGCTCAAACAAGGGCTTAATTATTTATTCAAAGTATTATTTTCAAAATCATTTTAAATTCCAATTTTTTCTTATTTAAATTATTTTAAGTCCGAAATACATAATTCAATTTTATTTATTCTCAAATTTATTTTCAGTCCAAAATATATCAATTTTAATTCCATTTCCTAATCGAAGTTAGTCCAATTTTAGTTATTTGTCCTAATCAAAATTATACATAACTAATTCTACACCAATTTTCCATCTACAAACCATCTTCACGCACCAACTCCATATCATCATTTTGTCTAAACACTTTACACCCTTTTTCCACTTCATTTCCAACTAATTCTTCACCATTCTCTCTTATTTCATATGATCTCCCACTTTCATTTATACCAAACCTCAAGAAATCATTTCTCCCATGTTCCACTCAACCATTTTCATTCAATGATTCCCCCTCCCAAATTATGATGTCTCCCATTAATCATTTCTTTTTCTTTCTCTTTTCCTTTAAGACATCTTCCTTCCATCTCCACTTTTGTACATCTCTCTATTTCTATTGCTGAATCGAACCTCTAAACCAACACTGATTCCCAGCAACCTCTTTCATCATCTTCATCATCATCAGAAAACCATCACTGCCAATTCACTAATCAATACAAGAGTCAATTTTCACAAAACCATCTCACGAACCACCACCGTAATCACCAACTCCAAGTCGGCCACTGCCTTCCGCCATAACCATCAACTACCGCCACTCAAACCATCACAAACCAAATCAAAACCAAACCCAAGAAATAAAAGAAGCCAGAAACTTACCTCCACCCTTGACCTATTCCAACCGGATTTGTCACCGGAAATCCCAAATCCAAGCCCCGGTTTTCACACCCAAACTATACCTTCTGCCGCCTTTATATCACTGATGCCACCGCTCTTCGATGTCGCTGTCTCCGGGATGCAAGCGCCGATGAAGACGCCGGAGTTTTGGCTCGCGTCAGCCCGACAGAGATGGACGGATCGCCATTCTTCTCTGTGGATTTCGTGAAGTGAGAGAGAGATTGGTGAGAGAGAGAGGAAAGATCTGATAATATAAATTTGATTTTTAAGATTTACCTTTTAGTCCCCTAAGTATCAATCTCATTCATTTCAGTCCCCAAATTTTAAAATAATCTAAAACAGTCCCTACAGTTTAAATATTTTAAATCTTACTTTAAGTTTCAAAAGTTATTATTTTAGTCTCAAGATTTATGAACCGTTTAAATTCAGTCCATGTAGATTTGAAATATTTCTAATCAGTCCTGTTAATTTTAAAATCACTTATCTCAAGCCCTACAATTTAATATTCATTTTGAGCTTCGACCTAACTTTTCAAAAGTATTTATTTTAGTTCCTCAACTTTCAAATCATCAATTTCAGTCCTCAAATTATAATTTATCATTTTTAAACTATAAATTTCTAAAGACTAAATTTAACTTATTGGCTAGACGAGGCGTACGGAGATTTGAAAGATTGAAGTCATTCCCGCTCAACCACACTCGTTAAGTTTAAGGTAGACTCGCCCCCACTAATTGATAATTGCATGTGCTATGTGGAGTGGAAAGACCATGAGTAGACGGCCGGCAGCCCTTGAGGACCGGGAACGCTACAATAAAATGTGTTATGTGGAGTGGAAAGACCATGAGTAGACGGCCGGCAGCCCTTGAGGACCGGGAACACTACAATAAAATGTGTTATGTGGATTTACGTGATTTATATGCTTAATTGCATAAGACTAGAGTATCTCTTATGAGATAAGATAAGACTATCTCTTATGAGATAAGACAAGAGGATCTCTTATGAGATCAAAAGAGAAATTTATGTTATTCATGTCATAACTTATATGCGTTAGCGCATAAGAGAAGAGTATGTTCATTTGCATTCACTATGTGATGCCTATGATTAAGAAGAGAATGTCATTGTATTATTTGCATGATTACGTGTTCGATTATCTTGTAAATTAATTATTGACGATAAGTCTACTGAGTATTTCTTTTGAAATGCTCACTCCGTTTTTAACAACATATGCAGAGATCGGAAGCAGTGGCGAATGATGGGCAATGATGGCAAACAGTTATTTTTAAATTATTTTGAAAGTTGAGATTTTTGGAACTTGTTTATTTATCTGAGTTTTGGAAATTTTATGGAATGTTTCTCAAGTGAATTTATTTAAATGTGAGTTCCATTGAAGTTTTTCCAATGAATGTGATGTTTGGATTTTCTTAAAATTTATTTATTTCCGCAATATTTGTTAAATATATATTCAAAAGAGAGACGAATTAGCGTCCCGGGTTTCACGGAACTCGGGGCGTTACAATATTATTCCTTTTACAGTTCTTTTTCATGTTTTCTTCCATGGTATCATCGCAGCATTGATATTTTTATGATTACAATCCATAACTGCAATGGTATAATGAGTTTGATTATCAAATATATATCAATGCTGCGATGATACCATGGAAGAAAACTTGAAAAAGAACTATAAAAGGAATAAAAGACTTTATATTTTAACTTTAATGAATAATGACAGTGAACTATGAGCAGTTGAGCACCAAACACAAATTGATACCTATTTATAATATAATGAAATAAGATTAACAACTCCCAACTATTTTTTGTGCCTAGTGTTTATCCAAATAAAAGATAACAATTATCAAATAATTTGATTCAATACATTATTTTTAAGATTGTGATGATATATAATGCAAGATCTTCTTATCTTGTTGGACCATCTTTTGGTTTGAATTTGTTGAGCCACAAGTCTTCTCGATCACTCAAACTGTATCATAATTTAAGGAGTTCTTATCATAATTGTTTTCTGAATGCTGTATGCCAAATGGATTTCCTCGTGGAAATCAATTGTTCAAGGAGATGGAATAAGAGAAGAAGAAAGGACATCAGTGCCTTGGCGGTAGGCAAGTTTCAGCATTTTGCACCTATAATTACAAACGCAGGAACATTCTACCTTTTTCACATGAATGGAAATAAGGGTGGTGCATTGCATGGTTGATCATCTTAGGAAAGTTTGGTGGTGATCAACTGAGGTGGGATGATGAGATTCAAAACATCCATTGAATGTTTAAGTATGAATTATATTCAGACATTGTGGTCTGTTTACAAATCTAGCCTTTGTTTGAGACCCATTAAAATCAAATTATTTTAAAAAATGTATTTTGGAATAGTGATTTTTAGAAGAATGTGTTATTTAAAATCAGAGAGAGAAAAGTATAATATTATTTTATTGAAGAATGTGTGGTTAAAAGTAAAAAAGAGAGAGAGGGAGAAATATTTTAAAATTTAATGGTCTCAAACAAAGGCCTAATGTTGGGCATCATTCTGCATTACTGCTGAATACATGCATTGCATCAGTACTATTTTGGATTGATAATGAATATTTGTAAATAGACCATAACTAGTCCAATATTAGGTTGTCAATAGATTTTGTGAAAAGTTCGTAAAACCATGTAGTGAGTCTGGTTAAAATGTATAGTTGAAAATATATTTTAATAAATGGGGTCAAACAAGGACTTAAGTACTATAGTTGAAATATATAAATTTTTTAAACAAATCAATTATTTGTCTATGTAACTAGTTATTCATATGAAACAAATTACATTTACTAAAAAAAAGGACTTTTTTTGTTTTATATTTCCCTTAGCGTCATACTTGTGGTCACTAGGCATTCTCCGAGTTGAGTCGCCATGACCTCTTAGGAATAGCCAGGTGAAACCGGGACATCAACGATTATCAAAAATAAAAAGCCTCGGACAAAAAAATGCAAATTAAACAAAGGCATTGAGGGATATTCTCGCTCCTCCATTACTTAATAGACCATTCGGCTGCTGTTTATTTGACTTTTTTTATTTTTTTAAGATAAAATGTATTGTTAAAAATTGAAGAGAAAAAAAATGTATGGTTAAAAAATGGTTTGGAAAATTATGTAATTTATAATTTGTAATCATTACAAAAAAACAATGCTTCCGAATGCATTGTAAGTCGAAGAATGGGAAGAGAATATGTGTGTGAAGTTATGAGCTAAATAATACTCATTTTTTTCCTTCTACATTTTCCCCCAACACTAATATTGTTCTAACAAATGACTAATATTGTTCTAACAAATGACGGTTGAGATTATGCAGTAGTTATTACTACGTGGAAAAATTACTCTGTGATAGGATAATATCATTTGGTAGTAAATTTTGGAAGTTGTAAAACTGTAGTTCTCAAATTATCCGTAAATAAAATATCAACCTTGTCCCCAATTAATCTTTTCTGTCCTAGGTTTGTTAATATTCAAAGGATAAATCGAGGAACCAAATTATTGCACATCTGAAGCTTCAAAAATAATTTTAATTTAGTTTGAATATATTTATTCAATATAGATATTCCTTTATTCTGTAATTTATAAATAGTGAGATTTATATTGGGTTTTTACTTTATTTTAAAATAATTGAGGCTGAGTTTGATACGTCTATATTTGCCTTGAAAGTTTTTCATTTTTCACCAATTTGGTTTTTTTTTTTTTGAAAAGTATTTTCTATCTTATCTCGATTTTCATGAATGTTTTCTTTGGATTTAGTTGAGAAAATATTTTCCACATTGCATGAAAACACTTTTCACTTCGTTTGGTCCTAGTTGTTTTATTAATTGACTTATTTTTTTTTTCAAAAATTAAAATTACTATTATCAAGTATAAATGTATGAAAAAATTGATTAAAATAACTAATTTCTGTTTTATTTGTCATAGAAAATAACGTCAATCAAAACAACAAAACTTGAGAAATTTCTCATTTTTTTCACCTAAAAAATTAATCCAATGAACACTTCCAATTGTATTTTTTGCGTCCAGAAAATTATTTTTTTCCACTCATTTTTCACATTTTCCATAAAAAACAACCTAAGTGAATACATTATTATATAAGTATTTGATAATATATTTCATATCGCTATAAAAGTAAAAATCATTGTTTTCAAACCCGTCCCGGCCGGGTCAACTCGAAAATTCGCGAGCCGAGTTAGAAACCTAGCAGGGTCATATTTAAAACCCGTCGAGTCAAACCTGATCAACGACTCGAGTTGACCCTGAAAATCCGATCGACCCTGACCTGGTTTGATCAGGGTTTCATTTTTTTTTTTTTGAATTATTCTTTTAAATTTTTTGATTTTTTTTAATGTTATTTAATATTCTAGTTGATCCTTTAACCCGTGACCCACTCTCTCGGTCGGGTCGATGACAGGATCAATTCTAAAAATATTGGTAAAAATCCTTGAGAATGAATGTTTGTCCCTGACTTGTTGGGCACACTCCACGGATTTGAACCCCTTGAACTTAAAAAATTTGTTGAATAATCTTTGACGCTACTAGATTACCATGGCGATCCTTGGTGGAGAAGCATTATTCCTTTTAAGTTTAAAGGCTGGTGACAATTGTTTGGTTCTCCTTTTTTACTTCAATTTCAACATTATACTGTAGACTAGTAATGGTTTATAAATTAATTTATTTATGATTTTCAGATAAAATATAATGTTAAAAATTAAAAAAAATATATGTATAATTAATATTTTTTATAAACCATTTACCAAATACTTATATAATCTTTCACCACTCCAAAATCAAATGCTGACTATAGAGGAAAGTGAGAAATGTCATCATCGTCCATTTGAATTTGTGCCCTCCTTCTCATCATCTATAAAACGTCATACGTATATACCATTTGCTCGATCAGTAAAAACGTGCTAATAAATGTTTACTTTATAGGATTGGTTTACATTAATAATAAATTAAAAAATTAAACACGATCCTATAATAATTCTTTGTTGATGTTTGTCCTGTGCCATTTCGCAACACACGAATTGTCGTATGAGAAAGAGTTTTTGTACCATCAACACAAAATATGCAAATGAATGTCATTATAATCAATGCCTATTTTAGCATCTCTTTGGTAAAACATTTATAAATATTGTTTATAAATAGGGATGTATCAACATTTTATTGGTCATTTTTTTGAAAAGTGAAATATTGTGGACTAAAATCTTATTATTATTATAAAGAAGGATAGTAGCCATAGTTTTACCTCCAAAAGTTCCCCCCAAAAAATTTCCAAATAGTTTTTTTGAAGCTTTTCCTACAAGCAAAATAATTCAAAATCAATTTTTTGAAAATTTCCGCCAAAAATCAGTAATAATAGTGGGCCCCAAATAGCATTTAGGCTCCAATGAAACTTCTCCAAGAAGCAAAAATCTGGGATCTTTCTAATGGCTAATATAAAAAAATTTAAAATATGAAGCTTGCTTTGCACACTTACAATCAGGTGACCCCCCAGTTTCCTTTGCAAATTCTTCTTTCTTCCATACGCTCTCAGCTCTCTCTCCCCTAAAATCTATCATCTCTCTCTCACATCTCGGATCTGAAATAAAAAATAAAAAGCCGTTGCCCTTCGATTGCTCCACGCCGGCGATGACTGAAATCAAAAAAGCCGCTGCCCTTCGCTAGATTCAACATTATATATCTGAATTCAAAACTCAAGCTGAAGGAGTTATCCGCATCTTCGCCAAGAAGAAGGAGAAGGGTCGAAGGTGGAGTTGGAGTGGCCGAGGTTTGAGAACATGAAGCCCAGTCAAAGTTCCTAAAGAACTTTCGGACTTTTCAAGCCAGTTGGAACACTAGCGTATAATATTGGTTTCAATGCCACATGTTTGGTGGGTTCAAACATGACGATGAGCTCCGGTGGTGCCGTCAGATTTTTGTCGAAGCCTGGGCTTCCGTCGCCTGGAGTCTCTTCCAACAATTACTTGCCTATCAGTTTTGACATGGTGAGTTTTTCAATATTTATTAATTAATTCTCACTTTTGCAGTGGAAAATTCAGATAAAATATCAGTGGAATTTTGCAGAATTATTACTGATTATGTGTTTTTTGGGTTTTCCATTGTTGAGATTTCAGACGTTTCGGATGAATTTATTGACCTAGAAAAGATATGTACGCATTCTTGATTTGACACAAAACGGATTGGGTAATAATCTTTAGAACTTGAAGCAACTGCTTTTGTACAGGAAAAATATTTGCTATGAAGAAATTGAGGAAATCAGAGATGCTTAGTCGTGGACAGGTGAAGGTTTTGAACTCCACAATGATTTTTGTTCAGTTTTTAAATTTTCAGTCTCATTCATGTCTCTTATATGCGGTATTTACAATTGGATCACTTCATTATATGTTCACCATGTCTGATTTGTGATTTTAATGTCTTCTATGCATTTGTTTGTTTAGAGTATTCCTTTATCGCTTTTTACCAAATATTTATTACCAATAGGAAGTAGCTAACTAGAAAGAAAATCGCCATTTACATAGGTTATAAAGCTATTCTATTTCACTGATTGGTGCTAATGTAGATCAGGCATCAATTAATGGGTTGCATTTATCACTTTGAAATTGTCTTTTGCACTAGACTGGACACACATGGACAAAGTGTAGATCAAGGAAAAAATATATTAATACATTGATATTAAGGTGTTATTGACGTGTATGTATTTATTATATATGGTCGCTTAGATAAGGGTACCGGTTGTAGTAGTTGGTTGCAAGCTAGATAAAAGAGATGAAGAGTATAATTTGAACATTGTGATGGCTCCAATAATGCGACCGTTTCATGAGATTGAGACTTGCATAGAATGTTCGGCTGCTAACTTGCTCCATGTTTGCATTAATGATTGAGTTTGGCTGATTCATTATTCTTGCAAGAGTGAGACTATCCTAACAATTGTGATATTTTTAATCTATTTGTAGATTCTAGAAGTGTTCTACTATGCCCAGAAAGCAGTCCTTCATCCAACAGTCCCACTATTTTTGTTATTGCATGAGAGCATTGAAGAGGATATTTGTTATTTGTGAGCTTGAAATGGATAGTGCTATCAATGATGAAGAATTGAATGAATTTCAGGTCTTCTTCTAATTTCTTTTACCTATTTTATTGTAACCATTCTCTTCTTAAAATAAGAAAACCTGTTTCTTCTTCTTCTTCTTTTTTCTCCATAATTAGTTATTTAATGTAAGGAGAAATAATCATCCAATTTTTTCTGACATTTAACAATTGGTCATGATTATTAATACAGTGAACAGGTTAAGTGTTTCAATGCTCCATTACAACCTGCTGAAATGGTGGCCGTTAAGAGAGTGGTTCAAGATAAGTTACCTCAAGGAGTCAATGAACTTGGGTTTACATTAACAAGCTTTCTTTTTATGCATGCTCTTTTTATTGAAAAAGGCCTGAACTTCTACTTCAATCAATATTATAAAAGCAATTCTCTAATTTCTAAAGACTCCATCTCTAGCCTCAATCTTTTCCATCACAGTTTGATCTCCCTCTCACTGAATTCTCCTCCATAAAAATGCAAATATTTATTCAATAGATAAGATCAATTGCCCTCTAGATTCTCTCATTTTTATTAATTAATGCTGTTGAACATGTTAACTCAAAAGAAGTTTATTGGTAGGTTTATTTACTGCTAACAGTAGTTTGCAGACTGTTTTTGGTAATTAGCAAGCTACATATGAATCAATCAATCACATTTATAGCTTGGAGACGGTATTGATCGATTGAGATGTAAGTATATGAATGAACTTCATTTTATTCTTGATTCTGAAAGTACTTTATATTTGCATTTGAAAAGAAAATACTGATATGCTTACATCAAGTATAGACGTCGCAAGAAAAATGTTTTTTATTTTTATTCACATATTCACGTCATGTGTATGATTCATCTAATGAAGATTCCTCATGACTACAAGTGGGCGTCATTTTAATTTTTCTTTTGGCAAGTGAAGATTTTAAGTTAGGTATATGTCATATGTTACTTCGATTAGAGCTAATAATGTTGGTGATGTTCTCAATTAATGGACTTCTCCATAATGAAATCTTTTGGTTAATTTATATTTTTGTTACCAATTATTGTATTTATTATTTTCAAGTTCCAGTAAGCCTTGCAATTAGATTACTTACTATTTTACTAATAATTTTTTTTAATTAGTAGAAGAATAAAAAACAAAGACTATAGTCACATAAGCTACTCAATTTTTTTTAATTAGTATAAGAATAAATTTTTTTAATTAGTAGAAAATACAAAGTATATTTTTTAGGTTATGATGTTAATTTTTGGATTGACTCACACTCTAGAAAGTGCAAAGACCAAACTGAGTATTAAACAGGAGAAACTTTGATGGAAGTGTTAATATTTGTAATGTTTATTGGTGAAATGCTGATTGGAAGATGTTAACTGTGTTTGGGCACTTTTGTTTTGTTAACTATGTTTTGTATTAGGTTAATGTGGGTCTTCCTGACGTGAAAGTGTGATTCTATGGTTGTCATTACAATGTGTAAGAGTTTTGGATTTTAACTTGCTATCTGTTATCTCGACTATCCCCAAAAAATTTACATCCTCCAAAATCAGGAATAACTTTCTTTCCAGGACTATATTTTGGTTTTCATCATCTATGTTGAAATTTTGTTTGGTTAAAAGTCTTTTTTAGTTTTGGATTTAAAGATATGATTGATTTCATACATAGTTCTACTACCAATTACGGCGAAGTGAAACTTGTGTTGAAGAAGAATCGATAATTAATAGAATCCCCATTTCCCAAGGCAAATAGATTGACCTGTTCATATTTTTGGATTGATATATTAGAGAAAATCAAGATTCTTATTTTACTTTACCACTTAATGTTTACAGGTGTTAAAAAGGCTGCTCCATGAAGAAGTCATAGCATGGGCAAGAATATCATCTGAGGTACATGTGTAGAGGAATTACCTAAAATGGGTAGAGGAATTCACAGTTTAGTAGTGAGGTTTGGGATTGGATTCTAATTTCTGAATATCACTATTCTTACTGTGTAATTTCAGAATGAGTTGATCTCATGGAATTCGATGATAACAGGCTGTGTTGGAAGAGATATATCACATTCAATCAGCATATATGTGGATACATTGATGATTTGCCTAATTCAGCAACTTGCATTTGGATGATGGTGTAGGTTCCTATTTATGGGGCGGGTTGGTCCATTGATAATGTGGCAGATTTTTTCAGGGCTTTCGCTCTATCTTTGCTTGCTTGCTTTGCTTCTAAATTGGTTTACTTTTCTTATTTCGGTTTCTTTTGATAAGAAGAAATAATTATTTGAGATGGTAAGAGTTACTATCTTATCTTGAATGTAATTTTACTTGCCTATATATGTAATTTCTGCCAAAAATTTCATTTGGGTTATTGTTTAATTTGTTCTTACAGTCATTCATGAGGTAGGTTTCAGTTGATATTAATTTTAAATGAATTTCTATTCCAATTTTCAGCAATTTAAATTAAGATTTGTGAAAATATGATTGGTGCAATATTTGGTGTGAAATGAAAAGTTTTTAGTTACTAATTTTGTGGTTACAATATTGCCACCATTTACTTTTTTGGTTCTTAGATTTGGTTGGTTGTATATGCTTATTCTAAGATTCATCGGTCATGACCAAAATGTAAGTTTAATTTTCATGATTTCAGAATCCTTTTGCTTGCATAAGCCGTGTTGGTCGTCAAATACCCCCAGACACAAATATATTTTCACTTTCAAGTGATTTCTTCTTCACAGTTGTATCAATAAAAAACACACGTTGGTTGCAGGTACTTCTTAGAGGACCTATGAAGTCTCATGAAGCAGTGAATCACTTTGGTCCAGCTGGTGTTCCTCATAGCCACACCAAGCCATGACTTATTTAATTTTCAAGACAAGGGGTGTTTCATTTCATCATTTCTATTTTATTCATTATTTAAATAAAGAAGTGGCTTCAATTTTTATTTTAAATTTGTGGGTTGTGATGGTATCCTGCAATTACTAATAGCTAGAAGACATGTACTGACTAAAAGATAATCAGATTTTTTTTTCCCGTCAGCCAAACAAATATTATATTTTGTTATTTATATATTTGGTTTTTGCCTTTTCAAGGATGCTACTGGCTCAGTGAAATTATGGGACTCTTCAGTGAAATTGTGGATGTAGCTTATATAATTTCTGTTTTCCATCATTTTTTACAGGTAAATGGTTGTACTGGAATAATGGGGAGGGTTGTTCTTGAAGCTGCTATATCAGCTGGACTTCACCCTGTTCCTGTAGCATTAGGTGGTCCAGAAGATAACAGGAAAATTGTTGACTGTAGCTTGCTTCTTCCAACAGAGCTTCTATTGTCTTAATTTCACAATGTAAGCTTCACTTAATTAAGATCAGAAGTGGCTTCTGATTTTTTATCGAAAACGTTTATGTGATATTGATAATCAGTAGGCCTTCTATTCTATATTTTTTTTTTGTGTTTTACGCGAGGAATATTTCTCAGGTGAGGAAATGCTATTATTTGCTTGGATTTATATTAAGGGTTTGATTGAGCTATATTTTTGGAAAATAGAATTTATAATTGTGATTTTTTGGAGAATGTGGTTAAAAAGTAGGATTTTTTTTTGGGTTTACATGTGAAATTATTTTATCGAATAATATATGGTTGAAAATAGTTTGGAAAAAGATGAGATTTGTAAAAATGAGTTTTAAGCTTGAGCTAAATTATTTCTTTTCATTTTCCATTGCTAATAGGTCATGGATGAATCCTTTAATTTCATAGACAAATATCAAGTCTACAATTATAAAGCAGATTGAGACAATAAATCTTTGAGAATGTATTTGGAAGATTGTTGATTATATACTATTTATGTTATAGTCCTATGATTTTCTTGGTTAGTTATTGTAATATAATATTCTTTTTTATATCTAATACCGTGCATCGCACGGGTGGTAGAACTAGTATTTGATCAATCGAAATTGTAGATTTTTCAAAAAAGAGTTTAATAAAATATTTTCATGTGGCCATTTATAAACAAATTCTACCAAACATTTACCACCGTTTGGTAAATATCCTTTTTTTGTTTATAAACTAATTTATAAACCACACAATTTCTCAAATCACTTTTTAACTACACACTTTTCTCTCTCTAATTTTCAATCACTACTTTTTACCTCAAAATCATAAAAAAAATCAGTTTATAAATCAAACAGTATTACCAAACGAAGGCGTTATAAAAGGGGCACAACAATATGTTCATGTTTGGTACAAATTACAATTTAGATTTTAATCAAGTCAACAATCAATTTCAACCACATATTTCATAGCAATTTTTTAATAACATATTTCATCAATTTTTATCAAAATCTACTAAAAATCTGATTTTAATCTTCACTAAACAAGGACTATATATCTCTCTTGATGAGATCCCAATTGGGGAATCTCGTCGAACAACGCGGAATAACGAAATTAAAACCCTAGGAAAGATCTAGATCAGATTTGACACAAAAAATACACAAGAACAGAAGAATTAAAATACTGGAAAGATAAAATTGACGATAGGACCTTGACCCAAGATTCACGATGCAAGAAATTGACGATGCGAAATCGAAATCCAAGGTTTTCGAAACACCACAAGGACTTGTCAATTTCCTTGATAAGATTCTAATTGGAAACGCCACAAATATTCTCACGAATATTCGATAAGTTCAACGCCACAAATATTTCGCAATATTTGATAAGTTGGATTTGCTCTCGAAGAACACAAAAGAGGCTCCTCAACCTTTCAATTGGAGAAAACTCTCTCAAATAATATTAATCACAAAACTCAAACTCAAACTATTTTTTTTACAATGAGTGGAAATGAATATAAATAAGCAAAATAACCTAGCCTCTAATTTACTCAAAATAAAATTCTAATTAGACTAAAATTCTAAAATAGGAAAATAACTTAAAATCATAAAGGAAACAAAATAATTGAAATCCTCGCAAAATCTGGCCCGCTCCTCAGTTACGGCCGTGAAAAATACATTTACGGTCGTAAAGCCATCTCTGGTCCAAAACTGATTTAGTAGTTACGGCCGTGACGAATTTTATTACGGCCGTGAAATGCCCCCTGCTTGAATGTTACGGCCGTAACTTTCAGATTTACGGCCGTAAGCCTTGTTCTGCTGCAATTCTTTTTTTCCTCGATAATTGGTTACGACCGTGATAATAGCTTTTACGGCCGTGATCATAAGAGTTACGGCCGTGAAGGATCTTCATTACGGCCATAATGACTTTGCTGCACAAATAATTTCGATTACTCGGCTCGGCTTGATCCTTTCGCCTTCTCGGCTCGATTCCAACATGAAACTTACTCCGTTTTGCATGTAGATCACTGTCGTATTGCCGATGACCTGACTTTGCCCTTCGATGCCTAATCCGGATCGTATCATACTCCCTCTCTTGAAAAGGATTCGACCTCGAATCCAATTTTGGTCGGCTTTTCAAACTCCTCCTGCTTTTATGGGCTCGATGATCATGTTTATGCCTCGTGCTTGCTTTCAACCTTTTGGGCTGCCCATTTTTCTCCTTCAACTTTCTCGACTTTTTGGGCTGCTCATTTGTACCAACAAGTTTTTTTCATGTTTTAAGCTCATGGTTTGACTTCGGTACCTGTAAAACATAATTTAAAGAACTGGGGAGGGATGTGTTAGCAAATGCAAATAAACTCATTTTTTTGGTGGACTCTCTTTTCTTTTTCTTTTCACTCTCAAGCTCACCTTTTTCTGAAGTCGTGGTCTCAACTCTCTTATTTTCAATTTTCACACCCACTCTTTTTTCTGAGGTCGTGACCTCAACGTTCTTATTTTTTTCCCTCAAACTCGCTCTTTATTTTCAATTGGTCCTCTTGGACCTCTTTAGGTGATAGCGGAGCAAGAGTGATCATTTTTCCACCTTTTACGAAATAATATCGATTTTTAAACCCATCATGCACCACTCTCCTATCATGTTGCCATGGCCTTTCCAAAAAAATATGGCCAACATGCATAGGTACCACGTCACAAACCACTTCATCTTTATATCTCCCGATGGAAAAATTGACCATAGCCTGCTTATTTACCTTAATTTCTCCCGACTCGGTCAGCCATTGCAATTTATAAGGGTTCGGATGTTTTATCAAGCTCAAACTCAATTTCTCAACCAACATTGTACTAACCACATTAGTACAACTTCCCCCATCAATCACCATACCACAAAACTTTTTTACCCACTAAGCATCTAGTATGGAAGAGATTATCCCTTTGCTCACTAGTTTCATCCACCCTGACCCTAGTACTAAGGACACGCCGATTAACAAGTGAATCTTTAACAGCATAGGTCATCCCTTCCTCATCACTACTACTGACCCCAACATCCACTAACTTAGGCATTCCCTTAAATTCATCCTCGGAACTAATTTCGTCATTATCACGCAAAATCATTAGCCTCCTATTTGGACACATAGGATGCTATATGACCCGTACCCAAGTACTTAAAACATTTAATATTTCTATCCCGAGTAGTTTGAGAATCAGAAATATTTTTACCTTTCGTTGTAGGCTCCTCCTTCCCTTTCAGGTTATGTTCGACGTTGGATTCCTACTTCGGTTGTGATGTAGGATAAGATGGTGAGTGTCTTACTGCCCCCTTTCGCCTTAGCTGCCTTTCCACCTTCATGGCCATATGCACCATATCTTCTAACTCTACATAATGTTGCAGCTCAATGACATTGGCAATGGCTCTATTCAGCCCACTCAGAAACCTAGTCATCGTAGCTTCCCGATCCTCCGCCACATTAGCCTGAATCATTGCCACCTCCATATCCTTGTGATAATCCTCTACACTCCTCGATCCCTGAGTCATACCTTGCAGCCTCTGATAAATATCCCTATAATAATGAGTCGGCACAAACCGCTTCCTCATTATGGTTTTTAATTCACCCCAAGTCTCAACCGGCTCCTCAAGGTTCCTCCTCCTACCCGTCACTAGTTGATCCCACCAAATATTGGCATAATCCGTGAATTCAATCACAGCTAATTTAACCTTCTTCTTTTCCGAATAATTATTACAATCAAAAAGTCGTTCGACCTTTGTCTTCCAATCCAAGTACGCCTCCGGATCACTCCTACCCTGGAACGATGGTATTTTCACTTTAACTTTCCCAAGGTCATCATCAACAACATCTCTACCCCCACAATGCTTCCTAGCATCATGACGCTCCCTATCATGCCTCCGCTCATACCTATCTCCTCTATCCCTGCTTCGCATACTACCCAAAGATATACTGCCACTTTCACTGTCCATGTCTTCATCATCCACACCAACCTCACGCCTATTACCTCTCCTAACTCGAGAACCATCATGATATTGATCCCAAGGTCTTTGTTCACGCTCTGCACCTCGATTCTCCATTTGTTCCATAAACCTCTCAAATTGTGCCATCATTGCTGCAATATCATCAATGCCCTGTTCATTCCTTCTATTCACACCCCTAGCTGTTTTCTGTCTCCAATAAAAGATGAAGATTTGGAAACCTCTCTATCAGGCATTTTTAAGACACGAACAAGGAAATTCGGAATATTTGGGGAATATTTGGAATTTTTGGATTTTTTTAATCTGCCAGATAATTGGACTAAGAGTATGGCAGAAAAAACAGAACTAGATTTGGACGAAAAACGAAGAAGAAAAATACTTTTGAATTTTTGGGACTGACTCTTATTGATCAAACTGAAAAAAAAAATTATGACTGACACGAAGAACGCAAAGAACACAAAAAAATCAAGAAATCTAAGAAACGCAAGAATCTGAAATAGATCCAAGCTCTGATACCAGATGATGAGATCCCAATCTGGGAATCTTGTCGAACAACGCGGAATAACGAAATTAAAACCCTAGGAAAGATCTAGATCAGATTTGACACAAAAAAATAAACAAGAACAGAAGAATTAAAATACTGGAAAGATAAAATTGACGATAGGACCTTGACCTAAGATTCACGACGCAAGAAATTGACGATGCGAAATCGAGATCCAAGGTTTTCGAAACACCACGAGGACTTATCAATTTCCTTGATAAGATTCTAATTGAAAACGCCACAAATATTCTCCCGAATATTCAATAAGTTCAACGCCACAAATATTTCGCAATATTTGATAAGTTGGATTTGTACTCGAAGAACACAAAAGGGACTCCTCAACCTTTCAATTGAAGAAAACTCTCTCAAATAATATTAATCTCAAAACTCAAACTCAAACTATTTTTTTTACAATGAATGGAAATGAATATAAATAAGCAAAATAACATAGCCTCTAATTTACTCAAAATAGAATTCTAATTAGACTAAAATTCTAAAATAGGAAAATAACTTAAAATCATAAAGGAAACAAAATAATTGAAATCCCCGCAAAATCTGGCCCGCTCCTCAGTTACGGCCGTGAAAAATACATTTACGGCCGTAAAGCCCTCTCTGGTCCAAAACTGATTTAGTAGTTACGGCCGTGACGAATTTTATTACCGCCGTGAAATGCCCATTGCTTGAATGTTACGGCCGTAACTTTCAGACTTACGGCCGTAATCCTTGTTCTGCTGCAATTCTTTTTTTCCTCAATAATTGGTTACGGCCGTGATAATAGCTTTTACGGTCGTGATCATAAGAGTTACGGCCGTGAAGGATCTTCATTACGGCCGTAATGAATTTGCTGCACAAATAATTTCGATTACTCGGCTTGATCCTTTCGCCTTCTCGGCTCGATTCAAACATGAAACTTACTCCGTTTTGCACGTAGATCACTGTCGTATTGTCGATAACCCGACTTTGCCCTTCGATGCCTAATCTGGATCGTATCATCTCTTGCTTATCAAAATTTAATATGTGGTAAGTATATTTTATATACTTATTTATTTGTCAAATTTGAATATTATATTGTCTTTTTAGAATAAATACTACTTAATTTTTGTTCATTTATTTACATTTCAGAAAATATCCCAAAAACCATGAAAATGAAGCAACTGATGAAAATAATGCAAAATTGGATTACATTTGAAGCTAAATTAGACAATTGAGAAGTTAATGACGTCAATGAAAAAAGATAATGGTGTTAAATGGAAGAAATCAAGAGTTGGATGACCTAATTGAAGAAGTTGAGAGTTGAAATGAGCTAACAGAGAAGATATAAAGTATGGGGATCAAAATGCTTCAGCGGAAGTGGAGGGCTGAAGTTGCAAACAAAAGTCAGGGACTGACTTATACGGATTTCAAAGTTGGAAATTGCACTGAAGTAGGAAACCATACGATCGTGCACCATAACACTGCGCGGTCGCACGAAGCTGTCAAAAATCAACCTGAGAGTTAAACACATAACCACGCGATTGCGCGGTTCTTCGACTGGGCTTCAGGTTAGGTTTTTTGCGCGATTCTCATCAATTTTTCCTCCTTTTACAAGGATTTTCCAAAACCTATGTATACAACATGTTAGGCACGAATTCCAACATTTGCCTCATCTAAGAACAGTCAAAAACTCAATTTTTTACATTGGATTCTTGGGAGACCAATGTATAGCAAATGGACAAGATTTGAAAATCACTTAAAGAATTGAATCTTGGTGCATGCTTTCTATTCTTCTATGAACGATTATTTTTATTGTTTTTATAATTTGATCGTGATGTGTAACTAAACTCTCATGTTGGGATGAACGATGTATCCTAACTTTATTATTTTAATTTCAAATTTCGTTGTTTTAATGATTCGTTGCATGTATTGATTTTATTTTGAGTTTAATGTATGAGTTAATTGGAAACTAATTCATGATTTCATGGTTTGTTTTCATAATCTGAGAGATGAGTTAACAAACTAGACTTAAGAATAAAATCCAATAATTGGACTATAGAGAGGGATATACTTTTGTTATTATCGCGGTCGTGTATGAATTCTTATGTTCTATGCATCTAGATAAGGAATAATTCGGACCCTCTGTAGAGATACATGAGTGACTTATTTAGATATAATTGATTTAAACTCAAAAGAGAAATTTCAATATACATGAGTTTTTTTACTGAACGCATTATTAGGATATAAAACTGGAATTTGATTTAATTTAATTGGTTAGGTGAAATCGAGAATCCCAATTATTTTATAATCGTTTTTTAAAAAATAAAACAATCTTGCGATTTATTTCTTTAGTTTATTTTCTTAGTTTAAGTTAAAATACAAAATACTTTCCATTGTTCAAATAATGTTAGAAACTAATTGCTGACCACAAAATCTGGTAGGACATTGGATCAACACGTCTCAACTCCTCCCTCTTGAACACGTGGATCTCCTGCACACTAGGACAAAAAATCAGCTTGCAAAGGGGGACGAGGTGATTCATGTCTACACTCCAATGCCTAAGTTAGCACTCATTTCAAGTAAATATAAATTGAATGCGAGAAATACAAGTGTGTAAAAGAGAGAAAATGGAGTGAAATTTTATATATTGAGTTTCTAGCCTTTTTTTTTGGAGCCATAAGTCATGTGTTTATAGTTGAAAAGCATTTATACAAGGTAGTGACATGCGTTGCACTTTACATATGTCAAGCTCTTGGCCACTCATGAGGTAAACCAAACTATTGGCTATAATGATCACTGCCTATTGTAGGGGAGTGGCCGCCATCACATTATTTCCTAAAGGAACCATCACATCAAGTCACCACACGTATGAGGGTAATGTTTCTGACATATTGTCCTGCCTTGTCATGGTCCGGGACATTGGTCTTAGACAGCATCAACACATCGGACTCAAATAGCCTCGGGCAAATGGGAGCCTCGGCAAACGTACACCTCATCAAGCACGCATTTTATTTATGGCTCATGGGCTCCACATAATCCCTAGTTTGGTGGCGTGTCAAGCTCGTTTACACAGGGTCATAACACTAATAATTCCGATACCTAATAGCAGTCATTGTAGGAATGATAGTCTGGATTCTTAGGTCCACTTTATTATTTTTCACAATCCGTATACTTGCAGGTATATCTTGCACATTGCAAAATAAGGTGAAGTATATGCTAAGTTTGAAATAAAAGTTAACCAAACATTGATTGATTCTTCTCGCAGTTAGATCTCAAAAACTAGTTATTTTAAAACTAAAACCTCAGCAATGCCAAATCAAACCTTAAAATATGTCGGGCTCTTTCCTCATGCGGGTGACCATGTCCAGATCTAGAGGTTCAACCTAGACCTCGAGGTCATGTGAGCCTCCCAATCGGATAGTCTGCACCTCTATGAGTGTCGATGAATCCCCTGTGGGTTGAACCTTGATCGAGCTCACTGCAATTGGACAACCCGCGCCTTTAGGTGGGTCGATGGATCCTCTAGGTAGAGCCCGTTCGAACGTATGAATTTTGGCCACGCCAATCATCTTGGTTTAGCAAAGTTCAATTAAGGTGCTAAACGTTAGCTCGTTATTCAAGCACATGTTTAGTATAAATTTAAAAAATTTAGATATTAATCTAAATCAACAACCAATCTCATATACATATTTTATGAAATTACTATTTTTCAACCACACATTTTATCAACTATTATCAAAATGTACTGAAAATATATATGATTTTAATCTTCTACCAAACGGGTGCTAAGAAATATCTAGAATGAGAGTTAATAAATTGCAAAAAATTGTTACAGTAAGTTGTCTAAAATAATGAATTCAGTTAATATTTGTCCATATAAATTCAGTTAGAGAATGAAATTAGCAAAACATAACAATATTTCATCCTAAATTAGGATTGTCTATAGTGTGTGCATTACAAGAAATTTGTGTAAACATCAAAAGTATCGAAAGTGATGAATCGTGAAAACGAGTTATTATCAACTTGCAATCACATCTATATTTTCAGAACTAACAAAACGTAATGTAATGCAATGTAGATTCACTGCATAATACAAACATGGGTTCTTGTCTACTTGCAATCACACCAACATTTTCGAATTACGAATATGTGGTTTTCACATTTCAAAGAGAAATCATTTGTCTACATCAGCATAGCTGGATAAAAAACCAATAATGTAATACATAGAATCCACTCAATACTCAATAAAATTGTCTTTTTTCCCTTCCAAACGTGGCCTTATGATATGCACATTCCCAAAATAATACATTGAGCCCTTGTTTGAGACCCATTATTTGAGAAAACTTATAGTTTGGAATAGTATTTTTGAAAGAATGTATGGTTAAAAAATGTTTGAAAAATTAAAAATAATAAGTTTGACTAAAATAGATAGTTGAGATTTAGTGTTGAATAAATTTAATTTACAAAAAATGAGGGTCAAACTGGGACTGAATAAGCAGTATATTTTTGACTTCTTCAATTTGGATATTTTAATGAGAATCATTCTAACATTTGTTTACCACATATATTTTATCTCACAAACTGACTTATACAACACACAGCATATGCATGGACTAAAAACATAGATTCTTGATTTTTTTCTTCTTCTTAACATTTTGTCTCTTTATATGAAATATGAACAAATATATACTTGTCATATGTTTTTGTAACAAGAATACAACGTCCGTACAAGGAATTGATCAAAGGGTGCCTATTTTTTATATATATTTTAAAAAAAATACATTAAGGACTTTTCTGCAAAATGAAAAAATAATAATAAAAAGGAAAGGAAAAAAAATGAATTGGGAACACTTTTGTCCCCACTGACAAGCTTGAGATTTTTTACATTGGTATGTGGAAAGAAAATTAAATTAGGGTTTATTTTTCTTGCTTAGAACTTCGATTGGTAGCCCTCTTTTGGGCACGGGAAATGGGCCATATTCGATACCATCCTCTTCTCCGATAGCTTTCCATCTACAGCATAATATTAGATTCGGCAATCAATAGTTGTTTAAATAAGAAATACTATATCGAATATATATGAATGAGCAAAATCGTCACCCCAATTCTAATTTTTATGATGGTTTACTTCGACGGTATGATAAGGTTTTGAAAAATTAAAAGTTATATATTCCGAAGACTAAAAATCTACTTTGAAGCATGTTTAGAAAAATTTTATGGAAGTACTTTGTAATGCTCGAAGAGTTTTTAGAGGAAGTCGACATAAAGTAACTTTCATAATAAACAATTTTACAAAAAGCAGAAGTCCTGACAAATGGACTGTAAAGTCTTGCAAAAAATCTTATAACATGCGTCTTTCAAGATAAGATGACGGTCACGGCAACCACATTAAAATTTATCTTCCTATAAATGAATGGAAATTATCAAATATTGTAGGGTTTATAAAGTTTAGGTTCATCATTTGATTGCTTGTGTGATTCAATGGTATCCTCACATGTCCAATTTACCATAGAAGGTCCAAAGTCCCACTACTGAAAGACTCAGGGTACAATATTCATTACTGAGGTTTTTCCCCTCCCCGTGATGGGGAGGATGGGCCCGCCCACTCCCTTGTGAGGAACGGGAAAATTGTTTCCCTCCCTATTTTTGGCTTAAGGACCACTTCCATTGCTTAAGGAAAAATCTGTCCACACCTAGACCTCAAGATTCAAATTTGGCCCACGTTTGCTATAAGTTAAAATCAGATTTTTAGTATATTTTGATAAAAATTGATGAAATGTGTCGTTAAAAAGCCATGGGTCCTCTAATGATTAATTGTTGATTTTAACTTAAGATTAAAATCATAATAAAAAAGGGCTAAGTATGAAAATTTACTGGCCCGGCTTTTTTGTCGTTAAAACCGAATTTCTTGCAATGTCAATCGAGATTGTACCTATAAGTGGTAGAGAAGTGGTGAAGGAAAATGAGCATCTCAAGTTTAGCAAGCTCACTGCCTGGACAAGAATGAAGTCCATTACCAAATGGCATGTAAGTGTGAGGTCTTGGTGGCAACTGCACAATCACACAAACAAAAAGTACATTATCTCATGCACTTCCAACATACAAGTCCCACTCCTTGTATTTACTATATGTATACACTCCTGTAGCTTACAAAAATAGATCACATGATGGATCTGACAATTGAAAATTTTCAATTTTCTCTACCAGATTGCCCAAGAGTCGAAGGAAGATTCGGAAAACGACAGTCTTAAGATAATCAAAACATTGACAACCTTATATTTGTGTCGCCATAGGAATATAGGATAGACGTAAAATGATCCACTGTACCTCGAATCTTGAAGGATCGAACTTTTCAGGTTGAGGGAAGAAATCTGCAGAATGATGAATGGTTCTGAATAGAGGAAGAACCTTCCAACCTTTAGGGATTATGTAACCTTCAAATTCCACATCTTCAACTGCTTCTCTGAATGTAAACGACAGAATGCTCGCTGTTCTTAATGTTTCTTGGATAACCTGATCAATGTCGATGTTTATATTTTAGTTTTTAAGAATATTAAAACCGCCGTAAAAATAAAAAGAAAATTTAATAAATATTTACTCTGCTAGTCAGAAACATTCGCCTCGTGTCGTCCCATGTAAGCCCTCGATTTTCTTCTACTAATTTGCATCGAATTTCTTCTTGCTCTCTCTGTAACATAGAAGTTAATAGTAATTAGGGTCAGCGAGAAACTTTTTGAAACGAATTTTTTCGTCGTTAAAAGTGAAATTTCTTGCAGCTAGTACCGTGACAGCTTGTAAGATATGAGGATAATCGAGCAAGTACTTGAGCAGCCAGGTTAAGACAGTTGCGGTAGTATCATGAGCAGCAAATATTAGACCAATTATATTATCAGAAATTTGAGAATCATTTAAATTATTCAGCTTTTTCTCTTGAGCTCTCATTAAAATACCCAACAGCCCTCCTTCATTATGTAATTTCCTATTGCCTCTTCTCTTCTCGATCAATCTCGTCAATGCCACGTTCAATTGCTTCCTTGCCTGTAAATTCAATCAAAACTGATATTAAATCTATATCAATATTGTATGTTTGGTACACAATACTCGACAAGACTTGACAGTATGTGACAAAATTGACTTACTTGGCAAATATCGAAAATATAAAATATAAAATATTAAAAAATTCAAATGGCACACAACGGATATACGTGTACAAAATTTTGTAGTTGAAGACAAAAACCTAGTGATATTTGTTCAGATTGACGTGGTGGGTTTTGGGTGCAACAAGTATAATTTGTAAATCCCAGACTATTGAAGAGATGCTAAACTTTGTACCTTCATTGCTTTGTTGAATAGAGTTCCTGGAAAATCCATAGGCATTGAATTGTAACCTTTCTCCAAGATTTTATACAGATGTTTGATTCCTTCCATTTCTGGTTCTGGGTTGTTCCCGAAGGCCGAAATCATTGCCACTTCGAAAGCATACTGCAGACAAGATTTAAATGAAAATACGCGACTTCTGCCGTTACTCTAGATCCTTAATTAGCCCGTATTTCTCTCTAACAGCTTAAACTTTTTAGACGAGACGCTTAAGTTATTAAATTGTAGGCAATACTTACCTTCTTCATCTCTTGTAAAGTGCAAATAATGGCATGATTTTCCCAAGTGGGGAGAAAGTTGAGAACAATTTCTTCAATTGCTGAGACTGATCCTTTAACAACAGATGGAGCAAAAGAAGCTTGAATCAACTTCTTGAGTTTTAAATGATAATCCCCTTGATGAAAGAATAGGGCTTGAGGGCCTATCATCTTCTCTTTACTTGGTGGATATGTAGGCTTGAACAGATGAGCTTGATTCACCAGAACATTTTTCGCAGCTTCCGGGCTCGAAATCATCACACAAGGACATCCCAATATGTGACTCTTGAATATGTCCCCGTACCGTTTACTCCTAGTGAAAAAGAAGGTATTAGGATGTTCGGTGTAGAGTTTTAGAGTTTCGCCGATGTAAGGCCATCCCATGGATCCCGGGGGAAGGCGCTGCTTATCGGTTTGATGACACCATTGTTTCAGGACAAAGACAAGAAGCAGAAGCAGAAAACTCGAGATTAGGATAGTAGATGATATGATGAGAAAAGGTTGTCCAGAGGTAGCCAGTGAAGAGAGCTTAGAGAGGTAGAGAGATTGCATGGTGGAAGTGGTACAACCAAATTTAGACAAGGATACAGATTACAAAGTGATGGAGTCAATGGTTTTGGTGGGATTATATGGTAGTGTCGGGTCTATTAAACGGCCTCAAAATTATCCACTCGGGTTGTCAATTTCTTGGTGAATATTTGTCATGCATTTGTATTATTATCAACCACCAGTATCATACTCATGCGATGCACCAGATTTTTATTCATGATTATGATTAAAATTCATGATAATATGTTGATTATACAATCATATCAAATAAAAAATACAGTACAAATAATACTTTATTGCAATGTATTATTAAATTCAAAATTTTAAAAAATACAATATTAATCAAAATAGAAAAAAAATACCCAAGCGTCTTAAAATTTGGTACTTAATTAATTTTTTGTATTAAGTTATTTTTAATTTTATCTGTATTCATTACCAATTTTCTTTTTAATATATTTTAATTTTTGATTAAGCTTAATTTTTAATATATTAATTACATATATTTTATAAATACTTCAACACACACACACATATTAAAAAAATGATAATGTCTTGCACGGTGCTCAAGATATTTTTTTTTCTCTTAGAATTCATGAAAATATGTTTTATATATATATATATATATATAATGTTAGTAATTTTCATTTAATACCAACTATTATTTAATACTTACATTTAATACTAATTTTTATTAATTACATTTAATACTTGTTTTCTTTTTTTCATTTTTTTGTGACAAAAATTTTTTGATTTAGAAAGAATTTTGGGCGAGAAAGTGTGTGCATAAAAATGATGACGGTTATATAATATATAGATATATAGATGTGTATAATGTAAAACTATAATATATTTGGTTAATAGTAAAATAAGAAATAAACTTGGAAGTTTATTAGTTTTTAGAAGATTAATTAACTTTTGAATTGTCTATTCTCTAGAGAGTTTACAATTGTCGCGCGCGAACTTATAATTTTGAAGAAGACATTTTGAATAACCTGACCCTTTCATTTTTCATTTTCTGGTTGAATAAAGAATAAAAGTAAGAGGAACGTACTGGTACTTTTTAACATCTTTATAATAATAATAATAATAATAATAATAATAATAATAACTTTTAATTTAAAATAAAGTTAGGACCGCCTCGGCTGGTCTTTGTGGGATATAATAATATATTTAATATTTTTTTCTTGGAAAAAGAGAAACTTGTTGGCCAAAGTCTATTGGCACAACTTGAAGTGCATGTAACAATTTATATCTTCTAGAATAAATATATTGGATCAATTTCTTAAAAAAGGTCTTAAGAGACGGGCGCCTTATATCTAGGCACGTACACTTTACGGGTTCCTTTCTAAAAAAGGAAGGTACAAATGATTTAACACACGTATGTCTTAGAAATGAAGAAGTGGAAGTGGAACTCGATTATCATTTTTGATAAGCAATTGTATCGAGGCTTAAATGAGATAGAAATAGATCCAATTCTATGACTATATATATATATATATATATGAATGTTTAACTACTCCAATATCAAAGAAATTCGAATATAATCCATATTTTTTTAGTGGGAATGCAAACCTTCTAGAAAATAGCTGCGTTTTGCGCTCTTAAGATGAAGTAATTATCAATAAAATTGAACAAGAGTCTTAGGTAGTGTTTGATAAGGTAGATTGTCTAGGAAGTAAGAATTCATTTGTCACTTTCATCTTTTTCTATTATTTGATTGACAAGTTTTGCGTCCCCAGGGCACATCTTTCAGAGTGAAACGGAGGGTGGTTTAAAGATCAACCTCGCTAGGTCAGGAGTTTGAATCCGACATTTGCCAAGTTAAAAGATAAGCCCTCACCTTACACTTTGGGAGGCATAACCTGCGATTTACATCATTCACTAAGGTCCAGAGCACGATCGGTGGGGGGCCTCAAGGTTGGGGCTCAACCTTTTTTTTTTTATTGACAAGTTTTGCTTTGAATTTGAATTTTCTACTTTTGTTGGAAGTTGTGCAATTCATTGTTTTCAAGATAAATGAATTCTTAACTAATAAGTGATAATTAATTCCCACATTTAAATAACAAACCATAAAAGTTTCGTTTTGATCATTTTTGTTATTGTTAATTGACTTATTTTTTCTCAGAGTTAACATTATTATTATCAAGTACAAATATGTGAAAAAAATTAAACCAATCAAACATACTAAACTTCCAATTCCCTGAAATTTGTTTTATTTTCATCTAAATTCCACCATCGCTATCAAATAAACCCTTATAATCAAGTCACGTGATCCTCGTCAACAAACTAAGTGAATAATACTATGTCTTAGCCCTCGTTTGGTGGAGATTAAAATCAAATTTTTAGGAGATTTTGATAAAAAAAAATAATAATGAGATACGTGGTTGAAAAGTTGTGGGTCCTATAAAATATGTGGTTAAAATTAATTCCTGACTTGGAATCAGTGTCGATTATAAACAAAGTTTACCGAACACATTATGATTCGTAAGGGTGGAAAAAAAAAATATTTTTCATGTAAGTTGAAAAATAAGAATGTGTTTGACAAATATGTTTTTAAACATGTTTTTTCCTACATAATTCCCCAAATCACTTTTTAACCACACACATTTTCTCTCTCCAATTTTCAACCACACATTTTATCTAGAAAACACAAAAAAAAAATATTTTTAAACAAAAAAATTTTAACAAACAGAGGCTAAAAAACCACCACCTACATGAAAAAACATTTTCCATGAAATTAGCAAAAAACATGCTAAGTGATTGTACTATGAAAAACAAATTTCATTTTCAACTTGCAATCAAACAAGAAAAGTAGAAAAATATTTTCTCGAATGTGACATTTTTCATGAAAAATTGTGTTATTTAAAGGTTTAAAATTTTAACACTTCTAAAATTAATGGAGGATAATTATATCAAATTACATTTTTATTAGTTGCATCATATTCTAATTGTGGAAATTTTATACTGCCCATTAGGAGCACGTGTCACCTCCACGGGGGCATCATAAAAGACTAATTCTAATTGTATCTAAGATTTTCAACTTTATTCATTGTAGCACTTTACTAACATTTTTGGACGCATTCTTATCCTTAATTTTTAATTAAACCTTTGTTTGATTCTCATTATTTCTCATTAAAAAAATAACTTTTTTTTACATTAATCAATTTTAATCATCCAAAAAAGTTAAGTTCATAATTTTTTACTTTTTAACTATTAGATTTTCAAAATTCAAATTATAATTTCAAAGAATGAGACTAAGTGGCATATCTCATCTATGATAATAATCATTATTTAAAAAAAGGCCTACTGGGAAGCGTAAAATGTCTTATTTTTGGATAAAACTTAAAAATAAATAATTCAAAAGTGCAACATGTATTATTCTCTAATTTTAAAGCACTCAAATAGAATATTTTGACAAAAATAATCATTGAAATGTATTAATTAATGAAAGATTTAAATAATAATATGATGAAACAAGCTAAAGACATAAATGTTACTACTAAAAAATAAATAAAATTAAGAGACGTGTGAACATTGAAGGTGTGCGCGTTCATAATTCTCCTTGGTTGGGCTTATCAATAAGTTGTTCCACATTCAATTTTAAGATCCTATGTGCGAATCAAATCGCTTTATCATTGTTTATTTTTTATTTTTTATTTTGATAATAAATCGCTTTATCATTTTGAGATCGAAGAATGGATAAATTGTGAATTGGAGAGTTTAACCTTTTACAAAATCAATTTTGATTTTTCCAAGAGATTTAGATTCAATGTAGCTGAGTTGGCAAAAAAAATTGTGTGAGGGGGGCCCACTGACTTATCTCCCACAGACTACACAGTGATCTTCCAGCCACAATTCAAATCTCAAAGAATGGGTATCTAAATTCAATCTTCAATGGTGACATTTTTTGTGTATCGTGACAAAGACATAACTTTAGTTGAAGATTTGTATTGCTATTATTTTATAATATTAGTTGAATTCAAAGAGAGTTTGAAGTTTGCAGCTTGAATATATTTATTTATGGAAATTTATTAGAGCGGAGAGATCTAAAGGACAGGTGTCAATAGAAGAATTGGCACGAACTCCAAATATATTGGTCGGACACATCTTTAAATTTGCTTTGACATTTCTAATTTTAGATGAGAAAAAAAGGTTGAACCGTACGTGTCCACTATCCTATCCTTAGAGATTTATAGAGAATGTAAATTACGGAACGTGTCTCAATTAATTAGGATTTGAATGTTGTCAACTAAAATTCTCAAACCATAAAGAGGTCGAATTCAAAGCATTTAGCAGAGTCGAACCACCCACCCTATGACTGACAAAAATGCAGACTTTTTATTTTACTTCAGCATTTGCCAACTGGGTTATGCCTCAGGAACTTCTAATTTTAGATAAGAGTTGTTGTATACACAATTTTACGATAATATTAGCCTATGTTTGATTAAAAAAAAAAAAAAAAAAAAAATTATATAAATAAATAATGTAATATTTTTTAAGATAAAATATATGGTTGAATAGTAATTTGAAAAATGTGTATGATTAAAAAGTGATTAGGAGAAATATGTTGTTTATAAGTATGTTGTTTATAAGCTTATTTATAAATAAGTTTATCTTACAATTGGAACTTTCTAGTATGATTTTTCCTCTTGTGATAATTAAAATTAAAACACTTATGTTCATAAATTAATTTTCCAACAGAATTATCTAACCAAATAAAACAATGAAAATAAAAATATATCTTATCGACAGAAAAGTTTAGGTACAAATGATAATTTAAGATTTTATAAAATTAAAACACTTATTTTCATAAATTAATTTTCCAACAGAGTTATCTAATTACCAAATAAAATAATGAAAATAAAAATATATCTTATGGACAGAATAGTTTAGGTAAAAATGATAATTTAAGATTAATAAAATGGAGTTTCGTGGTGGTGATAATTTAAAAGATACATCTTCGCACTACTTTTGACAAAAAGTTCACTTATCACACTATTCTAGTTCTAGTTCTAGATAAAACAACACTTTCGGAGTAAGAATTTAAAAGTAGCACCAATGTGATAATTTTGTACAAAATTAAAAGAAACTGAATTAAAACTACCAAAATCAAAACTCAAAATCATTAATCCACTATAATACCTATCAAGTGTTTTGACATGCACAATAATTTAAAGATTGAAACTCTTATAATCTTATTTACAACATTTCATATTTAATCTTTCATGAAGGATCAGTCTTCCAATATTCATTATTCTTTGCAATATTATTATTTAGTACCTAAAATACACATCAATAAACTTTAATTCTTGTTGAACTTCAAATGTGAGCAATTTTCCAATAATCCAAAATTCAAAAAAAAAAAATCTTGGATAAGTAAGCATCCGTTTGGCAACACATGTTTTTAAACATGTTTTTTCTACACAATTCCCCATATCACTTTTTAACCACACACATTTTCTCTCTCTAATTTTCAACCACACATTTTACCTAGAAAACATAAAAAAACATATTTTTAAACAAAAACTTTTTAACAAACAGAGGCTAAATCTCGATGTTTTCACATCCAACCCAATCGGGAGACCCTGATTATCAAACAAATACCTAATGAAATGGGTAAACCAACATAAATCATTGATATATATATCAGCTAATTAGAATAAATTTGACCAATTAGAATAAAAAATAAAATAAATCATTGATAATAAACAATTATGCTTGTCGCTTATTATCTATGAAATAAAAATGTCATTAATAGCATCTCAAATGCACATCATCAATTGGAAAAAAGCAAAAAGGACTTGACACGTCAGTAAATTGATTAAACGGGTTAAAAATATATCTCCAATGCATAATGTCAATTGCAATGTTAAGTTGACGTGACTCAAAAAAATTGACAATGTCGAGTACTCCGTCTACATCTTGACGTTCTGTCTGTCTTGATGAATCAGCATTTATTTTTATTTTATAATTACTTTAACAGCTAAATAAAGGAATGTTATAAATAAATACATACATACATACATACATCTCTCTCTCTCTCTCTCTCTCTCTCTCTCTCTCTCTCTCTCTCTCTCTCATATATATATATATACACGTCCCGTCCCACCACGAAATCGAACCCACCCCATAGGGTCCACGGGAAAGTTTGAGGCGGATCCAATTAAAAAGGCTAAACAAATTAATAACATCCTAAGTCCAAAGATAAAACATTAGGCTCAATCGCTTATCTCAAATGCCACATTTCAAACCAAACACTACATTTCATTTGAAATTTCAATTGTATTCTCAAATTCTTTTGACTCGGTGACTCTTCATATCTCATATTCTCTCCCTTGCGATGCGGATCTCGCCCAAGTCTCTGACTCTACATTAATGATCAATTCGCTATCGATCACCGCCGGTCAGCCATTTATCACCATTAATCTGCCACTGCCCTCACATGCATCAAAAGCATTTGCATTGTATTTTATTAAGATAAGTTATTATTTAATTTGTCTCACCATTATCAAACATATACTATTTAATCCATTGAGTATACAGTACTAAGCAAATGAAGTTGGTCATTAATCATTTTGAAGAGAAGCTGGCACATCTCTTTGCTTCCACAATCTTAGCCAGTATGCACTTTTTAGATAGCTTATAGAAGTAAGTTTTTGTCAGTTGGATCTGGAATTTTGAGACCACAAATACAATCCTATGAGACGTGGAGCCAAACCTAATCCTCCGGCTCAAAAGTGACGAGCTTTCTACCCTTGTTGGCATTGGATGCATATTACTCATTCTTCTTCTCAATTTGGAGCTTGACCCTTTCATGAAGAGACTTAATCAAGTCTGATTTCTTCTTCCCATCTAAGCTACCTCTTTCATCAATAGGTAAAGGAATTAAATCCAAATGAGTTAATGGGTTAAAGCCATAAACAATCTCAAATGGAGAAAAAAAAAGTAGTAGAATGAATACTTCGATTATAAGCAAACTCAACAAAAGGTAGACTCTCCTCCAGTTCTTTAGATTGCTTTTAAGGATAGCTTGAAGGAGTTGCTCTAAAGTCCTATTAACTACCTCGGTTTGGCCATCGGTTTGGGGGGACAAGTAGTTGAAAATAATAGTTTGGTCCTCAATTTTTCTCACAAAACCTTCCAAAAGTAGCTAAGAAACTTTACATCCCTATCTGATACGATACTCCTAAGGATCCCGTGAAGTCTAACTACCTCTTTAAAAAAAAGGTCGGCTATGTGATGGGCATCATCCATTTTATGACAAGCAATAAAGTGTATCATCTTACTAAATCGATCAACGACCACAAAAATGGAATTACTCCCCTTATTAGACCTAGGTAGACCCAAAATAAAATTCATAGAAATATCGGTCCACAGCTCACTAGGAACGGGTAAGGGCATATATAATTCATGCGAGACTACCTTAGACGTTGCCTTCCTACACGTTATGCATCTAAAGCAAATTCTCTCAGCATCCCTCCGCATCTTTGGCCAAAAGAAATGTTCTTGTAAAACTTTCGAAGTCCTTTTGACCCCAAAGGGTCCCATTAAGCCTCCCCCATGAGCCTCTCTAACCAACAATTCTCTCATGGTGCAATTTAGCACACAAAGCTTGTTTTCACAAAATAAAAATCCCTCGTGCTGATAAAATTTGTCACATGCAACCTTCTCACAGGACATAAATACACTTGCAAAATCTAAATCATTCACATAGAAGCCTTTAATACTCTCAAAGCCCAATAATTTGGGACCCAAAGTAGTGATAAAAGCATACATTCTAGAGAGGGCATCGGCTATCAAATTATCTTTACCTTACTTGTATTTTATGACGTAGGGAAATGTCTCCACATACTCCACCGATTTAGCATGCCTCTTGCTCAATTTTCCTTACCCTTTCAAATGTTTCAACGATTCGTGGTCGGTGTGGATGACGATGTAAAGCCCCGAAATTCAAGTCATTTTTAAAAATAATAATGCTCTGATTCCCAAATTTGTGACGCCCCAAAATTTAAAGACTTTTTCATTTAAAATAATAAAATACATTTATTTAAGAAGAAACAATATTAATTTTAAAACATTTCTGTAAAGATCTCGAGTGCAACAAAAGTGTGGCAGTTCAAACAGAAAAGTTCTTATTCAGTGGCAAGTCCACAACTTACAGGTCGTCACCTAGCTCAGCACTCTCTGTCAAGCTATCTGAAGATCCCCGTCAATCCATCTTATATCAATAGCTACCTGAAATGTTAGATGACGTAGGGTGAGCATACACTTGCCCAGTGAGTAAGATATGGTGCACATGTGTTATTGCACATTGGTGTATACAAGTCAACTTCACATATTCAAGACAAATTCAAATGTATGATGAATATCCGATGCACATGCATGTTGTTTTCAAAACTCACGTTTTCAGGGCCCGATTATAGATTATTTCCTCCACCCCAAAGCGCTTATCATTTCCATAACTCGGATATCGATAACATGGCCTTAACACACCAGATTACATAGGACTATTTCATCCTCTAGGGCTTCTACATCTCTGTCATCCTTCACTCTGTTCGACTCCAACAGAGATATTGGATCACCATGTCGTTCCTCACTACCCTCGGAGTCGTGAGGTGCTCCCAACATCATCAACATTGGCCAAATTACAACAGATTACATAGGATTAATTCATCCTCTAGGGCTTCTATATCCCTGTCATCCTTCACCCTGTTCGACTCCAACAGAGATATTGGATCACCATGTCGTTCCTCATAACCCTTGGAGTCGCGAGGTGCTCCCGACATCATCAACATCGATATCCATATTGATTACCGAGGGGGCCAGAGTTCAAATCTATAATCCACGTGCACAAAAATCTTCTTTATGCATAAACTTTCTTTCATGATTCATCATCTATCAAATGTCATTGTATTTCCAAAACATCATCAATCCAATACCATTGCATTTCCAAAACATGAACAAATGTAATTTCAACATATCATTTTATCACATTATCTCACATAACCTAATTTACATATTATTCAAATAATCCAAATAAACACATTTCACTCACTTATAATCATATAATCAATTTACATATTATTTAAATAATCCAAATAAACATATCTCACTCACAGTTTATTCAACAAATAAACATATCCCACTCACAGCTTATTCAACGAGTCTAAATAAACATATCTCACTCACAGTTTATTGAATGAATATATTCATAGCGGCTCTTAAAATAATTTCTCTTGTAATAGAAGCCTTCCTCGACACGGAGTAAGTGGAGGAACAAGAATATAACTCCTAGCACATAAGTCTCCACAAGTTTTATAATATATCATTGGAAAGGTTGTTGAATCTGGAGTTCCACGGAATTTATGAATCACAAATCAGAGTTGTAGATCAAAAGTTATGGCTGAATGAAGTCAGGCTACCGGGCTGTCCGTTTGGTGTCGACACCACAAGATTTGGTGTCGACACAAAAGTGTCAGAATCATCGTTCTAAGCCCAGATGAACATGGTGTCAACACCAACCCAGTAGGTGTCAACACTAAACATATTTCCAGAATCTGAAAGTCTATTTTCTTGGTTTCTTTGATCTAAAACAATTTGTTTTCATAAAGGGCTTTGAGGAAACATGTTTGCCAATAAAAATGATGGATTATAACGGATTGAAACATGATTTTGGCATAAAATCCATACTTAGGTTTTGAATGAAGAAAGAACGATTATGCAGTGTTTTGGATCATATTTCTGATATGTTTCTTCTTTCAACTCATCCCTATTTATAGGGAAAGATGGCTGCACGAATTCAAGCAAGGAGATGGATGTATATGATTGAAACTTTTCCTTCATGGTTAAGAAACAATATTTTAATGTCAAGCTTGAGGTGTCACTCCATTTTCATGCAGCTAGATGTGTCCTAAGGAGGAAGAAGATGACTCATGTGAGCTAAAACCGGATTTGGAGGATTAATGTCCAGCTCATGCTTCACGCTTTCCAGATTTTATAGTTTCAGGGTGCCATGTTTGAGGTCCGATTTGAGGTATCAAATAAATTCCAAATTGGGTGTTCTTGGTCTCATTTCAAAGTATTCATATAGTACTTTTATATGAAACTGGTTTCACACGATTTGGTTAAGTGAGGTAAGAGTTATGGCTCCTCAAAATTGACCCTCCGAAGCTGTCTTTCCGGGTAGTACGGTTGCAGTGCCAACTTTGAAAATTCTCCACGAACTGTACATTAGTCAGAATGAAGAATGGATTTCAGATTCTCGAAGTTCACTTCGAGTACTTATCCGTACATATGAATTATGCGTTTATCGGAGGTCGGAAGTGGTCAAAAGAATCTTCTAAAGAAAGGCATTTAAATACGTTTTTCGTAACTTTTCCTTTAATTTAAAACTCCATTTTTATTTCTTTAACTTCTAAAATAATTAAATAAATTATAAAACACTTTTATTACGTCATAATGGGCAACTAAGCACATCATAATTTTTCGGGTCATTACAGACGAACTCCCTCAGCCACAAGTAATGGTGCCATGTTTCTAATATTCTTACCAAAGCATATCCTTGTCATAGGTGGGTAGTTCAAAGCGGCTCCATTGAGTTTTTCGCTAAAGTAAGCGATGGGCCTATTCTCTTGCATTAGCACCGGTCCAATACATATCCCTGAAGTATCACATTCAATCTCGAAAGATTTGTCAAAATTAGGCAACGATAAAATGGGTATGGTGCACAACTTTTCCTTTATTTCATTAAAAGCCCTTTCTTGTGCCCCCCCCCCCCCCCCCCCAAATATAAAACTCGCATTCTTTTTAACAATATCAGTAAGTGGTGAAGCTAGTGTGCTAAAATCTTTAACAAAACGAAGATAAAAACTAGCTAGCCCATGAAAGTTTCTTACCTCAGTGACACTTTTGAGAGTTGGTCATTCCTTAATGACATTGATCTTCTCCTCATCAACCTCAATTCCTTTTGTACTAACAACAAAATCAAGAAAAAACAACACTTTCCATTCAAAATTACACTTTTTGAAATTGGCATACAATTTTTCTTATTTTAAAACTAAAAGCACATATCTCAAGTGTTCAACATGCTCATCCAAATTCTTGCTATATATCAAAATATCATCAAAGTAAATTACCACAAATCTTCCAATAAATGCACGCAAAACATAATTCACTAATCTCATAAAAGTGTTAGGTTCATTACTGAGACCAAGCAACATAACCAACCACTCATATAAACCATATTTAGTTTTAAATTCAATTTTCTATTCATCTCCTTCTTTCATCTTAATTTGGTGTATCCACTTCTCAAATCAATTTTACTAAACACGCAAAAAAAAAATGCAACTCATCTAGCATGTCATCTAACCTAGGAATGGGATGTCAATACTTTACCTAATGTTGTTGATGACTCAACAATCAACGCACATTCTATAGGTTACATCATTCTTAGGAACTAGTAGCACAGGCACAATACAAGGACTCATGCTCTCACGAACATATCATTTACTCATCAAATCCTTGACTTGCTTTTGGAGTTCCTTGGTCTTTTCTAGGTTGCTTCGGTATGCTGGTCGATTGGGAATGACGGCTCTGGGAATGAAGTCAATTTGATGCTCGATGCCTCTATTGGGTGGAAGTCTACAAGACATCTCCTCCAGAAAGACATGCTTGAATTCCTGCAACAAAGAGATAACTAAATTGGGAAGGGGAGGGTAAGATTCTTCTAGTATAAGGAGAGACTCCTTGTACACCATTAAAAGTATGTGTTGATTAAAGCCTTCTCCACGTCTCCCTTACTAGTATAAAAATTCATTTTCTTTTCAACCTCCTTTGCCCTCTTTCTCTTCTCCTTCACCCTCTCACTTTTCCCCCCACTACTCTTCTCACCTTTTTTCCCACTCTATTTTTACTCCCCACTCACTTCCATCCTTTGCTTTCTTCTCTCATTTTCCTCTTCCTCCTCCCTTTTGAGCTTCAATTGGTCCTTATATACTTCTTCCGGACTCAAAGGTAGTAGTGTTACAGGTTTTCTATTCATTTGGAAACTATACCTATTTTTCCTCCCATCATGCAATACCTTCCTATCATATTGTCAAGACCTACCCAATTGTATATGGGTAGCTTGCATGGGAACCACATCACAAAGCACTTGATCTTCATAAGTCCCAATATTGAAAGTAAGAAGTACTTGCTTACTTACCTTCAACTCCCCATAATCGCTCAACCATTGCAACTTATAAGGACTAGGATGTGGCATCAATGGTAATCCCAACCTCTCCACCATGCTAGTACTAGCCACATTGGTGCAACTTCCTCCATCAATAATGAGGTTATAAGCTTTATCTCTCACAAGACACCTAGTGTGAAAAATATTTTCTCTTTGCTTAGCCATTTCATCAACTTTGGCTTGGGTGTTGATAGATCTTATGGTAACCAAAGACTTTGGTGAACTAACAACTCCCTCCACCTCTTCTTCCTCACTCTCAATATCATCTCCACCTTACACTCTCTCTTCATCATCTTCATCCCCCGAGTACCACTCCACATTCTTAATAAACATCACTCTATTGTTAGGGCACTCTCGAGAATAATGCCCTCGACCCCTATATTTGAAACACTCAATATCCCTACTCCTAGAAGCACTAGGAAGAACTTTTGACTTATCCTTGATGAAGCCAACTTCCTTCCCCTTGAATGTTTCAACTTTGTCTTTAAGTGGCATTTTATCACCTTTATCATCCCCCCCACTTAGACTTCCAAGTGGAACTAGGACCCCCCAAATATTTTTCTTGTCCTTTCTTCTTAAATTGCTCTTTCTTTTTCAATTGATCCTCTACTTTGATAACCATGTGCACCAACTCCTCCATTTCCACATAATGGTGCAACTCCACCACATTGGCTATTTCCCTATTCAATCCACTAATAAAACGAGCCATGGTGGCTTCCCTATCCTCCTCTATGTTAGCCTTCATCAAGGTCTTCTCCAACTCCTTGTAGTAATATTCGACCCCTCTAGATCCTTGAGTAAAGGTTTGTAATATCTGATAGAGCCCCCTATAATAATGATTAGGGAAAAATCTCTTCCTCATGAGATTCTTCAACTCATCCAAAGTATCAACATAACCCTCCAAATTTCTCCTCCTAGTGAGCAATAAATTATCCCACCAAGCTAAGGCATAGTCAGCAAACTCTACTACCGCTAACTTGACGTTTTATCTTCGTGGTATTGATGGCACTCAAAGATCAACACCATCTTCCTTTCCCACTCCGAGTAAGCATCTGGATCACTTTTCCCATGGAAAGAAGGAATCCTCATTTTAATGCTTCCAAGATTACTATTCACCCCATCTTTACCTCTATGGTTCCTCCCATGTCCTCGACCATTACCCTTAACATTCCTACCTCCTCTATTTCTATCCATATTCCAGTTTTGGTCACTACCCCCTTCACTCTCCATTTCATCATCATCATACTCATCTCTAGCTCTTCTCCTATCACCCCTCCTATCATCATTATCCCTTGGTGGTGGGATTTCTCCTCTAGTCTCCAATCTTTGTAATCTTCCCTCCAAACTTCCCCCCATTTCATCCGTTTGCCTCTTCGTTGTAACCGTGAGAGCTTGTATCATGTCTCTATATTCTTGAGTTTGAGCATTAGAATTTTGTCCACTTGAAATATTTCTATTAGCCATGGAGTGCAAGTGTGCAAGTGTCCTCACAAATAATATTTGCGCTCGTGTTTCACTCAATTAGGCTTTTACCCTCTAATGAGTTCACCACACTTGCATTTTACCACTCCAAGTTTTCTTACCCAAACTCTCCAAGGAACGTAATCAACCAAATTGAGAAATCAATTCTTGTATAGTAAAATTCCACAAACAAAATAATGAAGTAAAGGAAGGATTGACACCATAGCAAGTAGAATTTCTTTGCTTGCTACTATACAAGAAAGATATGAATTCAATTGGTTTGACTAAGTTCTCAAGAGTATGATCACAATAAGCTTGATAAAAGGCCCAAGGAATCAACTAGGAATGTGTTTGGTGTTTGGAAAGTAGAGTTTAACATGAAAGTTTGCTTTGGAACATTTCATCAAACACACAGGATGCAATTTTTGAAAAGCATAGGAATTTCAAGTCTTTGTTCAAATGTAACCCCCAACAATCTCAAATTTATAATAATAACAATACCCAAGATGTAGGAATCAAGAAATACTCATGGGCATATAATTTTCCCAAGTTTTTTTGTAATTTTTTTTTTTTTGAACAACAAGAACAATGTAAAGATAGATTTACCAATTTTAGAGTCAAGTTCTGATACCAGATTATGCGAACTCCTTTGGTGTTTGGACAAAAAATTCTCATAACAATTTAACATCAAATCCAAGAAAGCTAAAATGATAAGAAAATGATGAATCTTGACCCAAGCTCACCCTAACCAAAATTCTAATGAAAATAAACTCTAACTAAATGGAGAGAATAAAGCAAATTTCAAGATGTTGTGGAATAATCAACAACAATACACAAGAATAATATTCCCAAATAGAGTTGAAGAAATTTCAAAAGATAGTTACAAGATAAGAAAGAGATTTACCTCTCCCAAAATGCTCGTAAGAGTCTTCAAATATCCAAGCTAAAATGAACTAGGGATGGGGTTGAGTTATATAGTACAAATAAAGAAGAATAAAAAAATATGGAAAATTTTACATAAGGCGTGAGAATTCTAAACTTTCAAAAGTTACAGCCGTAACTTATATACTTACGACCGTAAGTACATTACTGGAAAAAATGCGAGAAATTGGCTTGGGGCAGTTACTTCCGTACGGCCGTAAATGCTCTTATGTCGAATTTTTGGCCTCAATACAAGTGAGGTCGAAATTAATGTCTTCTTCCGTTTGGGCTCGACTCCATACTTGGCAAATGATTTCCCCCATCGACTTTTGAACCTCTTTAGCCTTGGACCTCATCATGGGCCCCACCTGCACGCAAATCGAGGGTTGACTTTCTTGGGTCGTGGGTTTACTTCCTTGGTTCTCATCACTAGGTGATCTCAGTAATGATCTTCCAATATAAAACTTAGAATACGTTAAGAAATATGAACATTTGTCACCTATTAGAGGGAATTCTAATTCACTTTCAATAAATATTTGGACTTCATTCTACTCAACAATATGAATTGTATCTTCTAGGATTTGATTGTTAGAAATTGGAGAGCATATATTTAGAAACTCCCACACCCAAGTGAAGAGTAAAGGAAACTTTGAAGAATTCTTATTATCACTTGAACTCAACTTGATTTGAAATTTGAATGGCTACAATACATAGGGTATTTATAGGTGCTAAAATGGAATTCCATACATTCACCTATCTAAGTTCATGCATAAAATCAAAAGACACGTTCATGTATTGCCTTATATTCATGAATAGAAACTTCTAGGGTTTTCATTAATTTAGCTTCTTTTTTTTCCCCCCAAAACATAGATCACATATAGTTAAGGTATAAATAAAGAGATGAAATTGTAGGTGCATTTTGTGTACTTCAATTCCAACTATTTTGTATTTCTGCTTATATTATATATAATGAGATAGTCTTAATAATTTGGTAGAATTTGCTAGCTTAGTTTTTGCAAGGTGGAAATATAAAAGGGAATATTATAAATTATGTTAAGTACATTTTTATACACTTTTTATACCTTTAAATTAGCATATCTTGGAACATCTTGAGCAAATATCTACTAATTTATACATATTTTGTATTTAAATAGGTTAATATCCAAGTTTGAGGCCAAAAAACCACAAAAGAAGTGCAAATTACACTGAAATTGGAAGTTTGGGGACCATTTTGTCACTTTTGGGAAGTTTTGGACAAGCCGCGCAATTAACCGAGGGACCAAATTGCAAGATTTCAAAAGTTGAAGGGCCTAAAGTGCAATTTTAGAATGACCTACTTGAAAGAAATCTGAAAAGTTGGGGACTAAATTGCTCGAGATTAAAAGATGGAGGACTTGATGGCAATTACGGAAGGGACTTAGCTGCAAAAACACCCTCCAACTGAGCCACGCGATCGCGTAGCTCGAACCAAGTCGCGAACGCGACTTGGACCTCAAAACGGACCCGAGACTAACCTGTGGCTAAATTTTCAAGCGCGCGATCGCGCGCCTTTAGAATAAAAAAAAAAAAAATTTCCCGGCCGACCCGGTTCGGCCCAGAAGCTGAATTTCGCGGATCTTTGCCTTTTTTTTAGGGTTTTGGATGTTTTTGGGGGAATATAAAAGAGAAAAATCAGATTTTTTAGGAGACTCATGTAAGTTCTTGGCTCTTTAACTTTTCTTTGTAATTTTCATCTTGATTTTCATACTTTTAATGCAATGTTAAGTTAATATTTTTATGTTTGTGTAAAGTTATTGTGCAATTAAGTTGCTTATTATTGTTGGGCTTTTGATTATTGTTATTTTTTTTATATTTCCATCAAGAAGGTCATTTATTTCTTATGCATTTAATGCTTTGTGTTTGAGTTGTTGAAGATATTAATGATTGATGAAGAAACTTGATTCAAAGTGAATGATTCTTGGGTTTTCACTTCAAGAACTTTACAAAAAGGGGGAGTTTTCTTTATTCTCTTATTTTTAATCTTTATGTTGAGTATTATTCATATGTTTATGTTGTTTGTTAAATGTTGTTATTAGTTTATTATGGGTTAATATTATTGTGTTGGAATTGTTGACTAGTTTATCTCTTCTTAAGTATTTTAGGTTGTTTATGGATGTTGAGCATTTATGTTTATGTTTTTGTGATAATGAATGTTGTTTTAGGTTTTTCTAATTTTTAAATGTGTGTTATTATTTTAAGTTGTAACTGAAATTTATTACACAAGTTAGGTAATGTTAAAAATTTCTCATGTAATTTGGTTGATTAATTAACTACCACTAATTGATTTTTGAAAAGAAGAAATTAGTATAGTGATGAAAACTAAATTCACTTTGTTTTATGTTATGTAACTTATTTTAATTATCAAGTTTATATTGTCATCAAAATATTTAGATTAATTAGTTTTATTCTAACTTTCATGTTGTTATCTGATAAAGTGTATTTTATACACTTATTTGTACGTCTAAATTAGAATAAATTATTATCGTTTTAGAATATATGCTATTTAATTTGTATTTATTTGTTTACTTTGCAGAAAATATCTCAAAAGATGAAGAATAAAGTAATTGATGAGAAAAATGCATAATTGGATGTTAATTGGAGCTAAAATGAGCAATTGATAAGTTTGTGACGTCAACCGGAAAGATGCAATGTGGCGAAGTAAACAAATCAGAGGTTGAAGGACCCAGTTGAAGGAATTGAGAGTTGAAACGAGCGAATTGAGAATATTCCAAAGTATGGGGACTATATTGTTGCAATTGGAAGTTGAAGGACTGAAGAGTAAATTAAACATGAGGGACCAACTTGCAAATATCCAATGATTGATTTGGATAATAAAAAGATACTTTGAGGATTTTTAAGAGTCAATTGGATGCAAGTAGAAGTCAAAAAGGAATGGAATATGATAAGAATATTACCATAAAAGTGATTCCAATCCTAGAAGATTTTGGACAGAATTCTAGTCGGAATTTGAGACCAAATTTTGGGGCAGTAAACCTTCGAATTAGGAAAATTATATTTCAAGAAGAATTTTATCCCTTTAAGTTATCTTTCTAACGCAATTTGAATCATCATAATCGGATAAGGAAAGAGAAAGATATGGTCAAAACACTGAACGCTGTGCAGATACCAAAAAAGACTCGCGAGCGGATTTGATGAATTTCTTTCCTTCTTCAACTTGATCTCTTCACCAACTATAAATACAACCTCTTTGCACGAAAATCAGACCTTTGCCTCTCCATAGAACGAGCCACAACAGAGAAATCAACATCAAATTCTTGGGGAATTAAGCATCGCAAAGGGGCGTGAATTGAAAACAATTGAAGAATCGATAATTGGTGCAATCTTTCCATTCTTTGTATTGTTTTTCAATGAACATTTATTTTTACTGTTTTTGTTATTTAAATATGATGTGTAACTAAATTTAACATTGGGATGAACGATGTAGCCTAGTCAATTATTTTAATTCCAAATTCCTTTGTTTTAGTAATTCGTTGCATGTATTGATTTATTATTGTTCTTAATGCTTGAATTGTTTGATCACCAATTCATGATTTATTGAGTTATTTCCATAATCCGAGATGTGAGTTAATAATTTAGAACGTGGTAATAAATCCGGTAATTGAACAAGAGATAGAGATATACTCGTGTTATTATTGCGGTCATGTGTGAATTCTTGTGTGTTATGCATCTAGATAAGGAATATTCGGACCCTCTGTAGAGATACATGGTTGACTTATTTAGGTAGAATTGATTTAAACTCGAGAGAGGAATTTCAATATACATTAGTGAATTCGACCGAATGCATATTTAGGAAATAAAACTGGAATTGGAGTTAATATAATTGACTAGGTGTGATAAGTGTATTTTATACACTTATTTGTACATCTAAATTAGAATAAATTATTATCGTTTTAGAATATATGCTACTTAATTTGTGTTTATTTGTTTACTTTGCAGAAAATATCTCAAAAGATGAAGAATGAAGTAATTGATGAGAAAAATGCATAATTGGATGTTAATTGGAGCTAAAATGAGCAATTGATAAGTTTGTGACGTCAACCGGAAAGATGCAATGTGGCGAAGTAAACAAATCAGAGGTTGAAGGACCCAGTTGAAGGAATTGAGAGTTGAAACGAGCGAATTGAGAAGATTCCAAAGTATGGGGACTATATTGTTGCAATTGGAAGTTGAAGGGCTGAAAAACAAATTAAACATGAGGTACCAACTTGCAAATATCCAATGATTGATTTGGATAATAAGAAGATATTTTGAGGATTTTTAGGAGTTAATTGGATGCAAGTATAAGTCAAAAAGGAATGGAATATGATAAGAATATTACCATAAAATTGATTCCAATCCTAGAAGATTCTGGACAGAATTCTAGTCGGACTTTGAGACCAAAATTTTGGGCAGTAAACGTTCGAATTAAGAAAATTCTATTTCGAGAATAATTGTATCCCTTTAAGTTATCTTTCTAACGAAATTTGAATCATCATAATTGGATAAGGAAAGAGAAAGATATGGTCGAAATACTGAACACTGTGCAGATACCAAAAAAGACTCGCGCACGGATTTGATGAATTTCTTTCCTTCTTCAACTTGATCTCTTCACCAACTATAAATACAACCTATTTGCACGAAAATCAGACCTTTGCCTCTCCATAGAACGAGCCACAACAGATATTTTAATTCAAATTCTTGGAGATTCAAGCATCGCAGAGGGGCGTGAATTGAAGATACTTGAAGAATTGACAATTGGTGCAATCTTTCCATTCTTCGTTGTTATTTTCAATGAACGTTATATTTTATTGTTTTTGTTCTATAATCATGATGTGTAGCTAATTTTAACGTTGGGATGAACGATGTAGCCTAGTTAATTATTTTAATGTCATATTCCTTGTTTTAACGCTTTAATGCATGTGTTGATTTATTATTGCGTTTAATGCGTGAATGAACTGGCCACTTATTCATGATTTCATGTGTCATTTCCATAATCCGAGAGGTGAGTTAATAACATAGATCTAGGTAATAAATCCGGTAATTGAACGAGAGATAGAGATATACTCTTGTAATTATTGCGGTCGTGTGTGAATTCTAGAATGTAATGCATCTAGATAAGGAATATTCAGACCCGCTGTAGAGATACAAGGTTAACTTATTTAGGTAGAGTTGATTTAAACTCGAGAAAGGAATCTCAATTTAAATTAGTGAATTCGACCAAATGCATATTTAGGAAATAAAAATGGAATTAGAATTGATTTAATTGGCTAGGTGAAATCGTGAATCCCAACTACTTTACAATCATCTTTTAAAATAAAACAATTTCACAATTTAATTATTTAGTTTAAATTCTTTAGTTGTAGTTAACAATCTCAAACAAATTCGTCCGTTCAAATAAAATTAGAACTAAAACATTTCGGTACTTAATAGCAGTCCTCGTGGGACGATAATCCGGACTCCTAGGTCCACTTTATTACTTCTCACGACTCGTACACTTGCGGGGATATCTCGCATCGCGAGATATTAGTGAACAAGTTTTTGGCGCCGTTGCCGGGGACTGTTAATTAATATCGATACCGATTAGTTCTTACTTTAGTTTGAACTTTATTTTTGTTTTTATTTTTATTTTTATTTTATTTCCTAGTCTTTGTTTGGGAATTTTTTTTAAAAAAAGCTGTGAATTGATTCCTATCCAGGTTTTGAATGAATTTTCAGACAGTTGAAAGCAACATAGCAAGATGACAGTGAACAATAATCAATGACTCTTTGACCGAACTGCAATTCAGACTTATTTGATGTGTGACTTCTGCTGGGAAAATCATGCTTTATATGATTGTCCTATTGCACCTCAAGATGGTTTGTGGAGTATTGATTGTGTGGGGAATTTTTATCTATCAGAGCAGGGATATCCACTAGAACATTTTTTTGTGAAAATATTAGATGAGCTAGAAAAAATGGTTGAAACAACTAAAGAAAAAGAAGAAGAACCTAACAATGTTGATCAACCAGAAGAAAATAGCTGCCATGAAGATATCATTGTCCAGATGTCAACAATTCAATTTACTGACATCAAGCTTGAAGAAACTTCAATAAAAACGGAGGAGTTGATCACAGAAGAGCAAATAAACAAGGAGACACTTAAAAGTGCCGACTTACAGTGCAATCCTCTAACTTCAATCACTGGGAAAAAAATTGATTTCATCATTGGCACTGAAGAGATGATTGAAGTTTTCATATTGAAGTTTGAATTGAGTGGAGATGTCAACATACATGACATGGGCAAAGTGGAATTTTGGTGCATAAATCCAAATTGGAGCAAGTTCAATCGGCACAAACAAAGAAGGTCATCAAAAGCTTTATTTAGAGTTCCTTGAACAATCACGGTAAAAATTCGGGCTTTAGACTATAAACGGAGCGCTTATTGGGAGGCAACCCAAATTTTCTTCCCTTTTATTTATTATGCTTTAAGTATTTATTTTATTTACTTGTTTTTAGATACATGCATGATAGGTGACATGTTTTAAGTGTTTTGCATGTTTGCATGTTAAGACAATTTTGCTTGTTACATTATTTTGCATGTTTAGGGGTGTTTTGATTTTTATGCAATTTTTAGTAGTTTAGGTATTCATCGTCATCCCAAGAACACACTCACACACAATTAGAATTGGATAGTTTCTTATTGGTGTTCATGTCTTCTAGAGTCATTTATCTTTTGTTTTGCAAGGCACACACCAATCAAAACATATCCAATCAAGTTGGGCAATGTAAAGAAAGGGTCAAATGCATCAAAGTGCAATTTCAAAGGGAAGCATCAAGGCAACAAAATATCTCCAATGCACCTGGGAAGTTCTTTTTCTCTCTCCTTTGTCTTATTTTACATTTTTAAATCTTTTTGACAAACATTGAGGACAATGTGTCTTTCTAGTTTGGGGGTGGGAAATATTATTCATGCAAAATGCTCCCATATTCACGCTATTCATTCTATGTTCTCATTCTATTTTTATTGGGATTAAAAAAAAAATTGAATTTTTTTTTTTTTTTTTTGAAAAATTGTGTCGACTTATTTATTGCCTAGGATATAGTATGAATCAATTTGTACATAGGCTTGAAAATTGGACAACATGAAAGCATGGACTTATTTTTGAACTAGTTATGTTTTGCTAGATTCCATATTTATTGCGCACATAGCCAGTGTTGGATGAGTGCTTGTGTTAGGGATTTTGTTTAATACACGTGGGGTAAAGTTTATGAAATTTGAACTTAGGAATGACTTGAAAATCCCTGAACTTAGATCGTTAGACATCCCATCCCTAATTTAGAACCAATCATGCTAAAAGGCAAGTTTGGGGGTAAAATGGTTGGAATTTGTATGTATTGACAGGTTGGAGGTCTGTGGTTCTTGGTTTTGCACTTTAGTCATTGCAGTTTGGTCAACTAGTATAAACCATTTCCAGCATAAAAACAGAAAAATGCTGAAGGTTTTATTCTGCTCCTCAAATGCCTTTTTGACTCGAGTAAGTAAGTCCGAGGGGTCCTTCAAACCTGGTGCCCTAAAGCCAACTGGCTTGGGAGTCATCGACCTAAAGCTCGCTACATGGGTCAATTAGAAAGCAAGTACGGAGAGTGGACTTACACATAAGATATTATAACATCTTTAACTTTTCTGTTTAAGCCTTTATGACTTGGGCAAGTACGTCTGAGGGGTTCTCTGAACCTGGTACCCTAAAGCCGTCTGGTTTGGGAGTTACCGATCTGAAAGCCCGCTACGGGGTCATATAGAAAGCCCGTATGAAAAGTTCTGCACAAAGATGGTAAAAGACAGGGACAATTAAAAGAAAAAGTCGTCCATAAAAAAAAATATTGCATGTTATAAGCTTTGTTGACTAAACTGTGGTGGTTGAGGTTGTAGAATTGGGGACTGCTTTCTTTTGATTAGTTGTGCATGCATATTTCTGATTTTGACTGCCTTGTGTGGAAAAAGCTAAGAATATTTTTAGAACCCACATATATAAAAACCTGGGATGCGAGAGAAAAAGCAGAAAGTGGTGATCATCCATGAGCGTTGAAAGGAATTTTATTAGAAATCATAGATTGACCACATGGGATTCGGGCTGGATTATGCATAATAAGCCACACAGTGTTGAGTATATCTTTTGCATAAGTATGCCTTTGACATTGGCTATTCACACACACACTTGAAAATCTGGCATGATATAACTAGAAATTATTTTGCATTGTTGTCCATAACTCTTGCTGAAGCTTGAATTGATTTGGACTATGGAGGCATATGGTGAACATGTTGACACAACAAAAATAATTGCACGTTGTTATTTTAATTTGTTAGTTTAGTTTACATTATTCGAGGACGAACAATAATTTTAGTTTGGGGGTATTTGATAAAGTGTATTTTATACACTTATTTGTACGTCTAAATTAGAATAAATTATTATCGTTTTAGAATATATGCTATTTAATTTGTGTTTATTTGTTTACTTTGCAGAAAATATCTCAAAAGATGAAGAATAAAGTAATTGATGAGAAAAATGCATAATTGGATGTTAATTTGAGCTAAAATGAGCAATTGATAAGTTTGTGACGTCAACCGGAAAGATGCAATGTGGCGAAGTAAACAAATCAGAGGTTGAAGGACCCAGTTGAAGGAATTGAGAGTTGAAACGAGCGAATTGAGAATATTCCAAAGTATGGGGACTATATTGTTGCAATTGGAAGTTGAAGGACTGAAGAGTAAATTAAACATGAGGGACCAACTTGCAAATATCCAATGATTGATTTGGATAATAAAAAGATACTTTGAGGATTTTTAGGAGTCAATTGGATGCAAGTAGAAGTCAAAAAGGAATGGAATATGATAAGAATATTACCATAAAAGTGATTCCAATCCTAGAAGATTTTGGACAGAATTCTAGTCGGAATTTGAGACCAAATTTTGGGGCAGTAAACCTTCGAATTAGGAAAATTATATTTCAAGAAGAATTGTATCCCTTTAAGTTATCTTTCTAACTCAATTTGAATCATCATAATCGGATAAGGAAAGAGAAAGATATGGTCAAAATACTGAACGCTGTGCAGATACCAAAAAAGACTCGCACGCGGATTTGATGAATTTCTTTCCTTCTTCAACTTGATCTCTTCACCAACTATAAATATGCGGCTTTATCGGCAATTCATGAAGTTGATGCATATGCGGCTTTATCGGCAAAGATGGACCTTCTATTGAAGAAGTGTGATGATTTGTCTTCTCAACATACGGTAAAAGCAATCTACCCTCCTATTTCTATTTGTGATGTATGTGGAGAAACACACAAGGTTGAGGAATGTCCCATGCTCAAAATGGCTTCTACTTCAAATGAGCAAGTGAATTATGCTCAAAATTTCAACCGACCTCAAGGAAATCCTTACTCCAACACATACAATCCGGGTTGGAGGAATCATCCAAAATTTTCTTGGTCCAATAATCAAAATCAAGTAAAGCCTCTCGGTTTTGTTCAACCTCCACCACCCCAAGAGAAGAAGCCTTCCATTGAGAAGATACTCATGCAATTCATGAACAAGACCAATACTATTCTCCAAAATCAAGCGGCTTCTATCAAAGATCTTGAGAATCAAGTTGGGCAATTGACAAAAATGATGACGGAGAGACAACAAGGAGCCTTTCCAAGCAATACCGAGATCAATCCAAGGGAAAATGTACAAGCCATCACTACAAGAAGTGGAATTCAATGACCGGAAATCACGGTAAAGCAACATGTGGCACAACCCGAGGTGAAAGAAAAAGGTAATGAGCATGTTGAGGAGGCAAATGAAAATGATGCAACATTGAAGGAAAGTGGGAAGACCTCAACAAAGGTTCCTACTCCAGTGAAAGCTTATGTACCTCCCATTCCTTTTCCTCAAAGACTTCAAAAGTACAAGGTGGATGCACAATTTGGTAAATTTCTTGAAGTTTTCAAGAAACTTCACATCAACATACCATTTTCCGACGCATTAGCACAAATGCCTAGCTATGCAAAGTTTATGAAAGACATCCTTTCAAACAAAAGGAGGCTAGAAGATCATGAAACTGTGATGCTCACGGAAGGATGTAGTGCCATACTACAAAACAAATTGCCTCCAAAAATAAAAGATCCAGGGAGTTTTACTATTTCTTGTACTATTGGTGATTTAACTTTTGGAAAAGCATTATGTAATCTTGGTGCTAGTATTAATTTAATGTCTTTGTCTATTTTCAGGAGATTGGGCATGGGAGAGGTGAAGCCAACCACAGTTTCATTGCAATTGGCCGATCACTCTGTTAAGCATCTGCGTGGTATTATTGAGGATGTGCTAATCAAGGTGGACAAATTCATTTTCCCCGCCGATTTCATCATTCTTGATATGGAGGAAGACCTTGATATCCCAATCATCTTGGGAAGACCCTTCCTAGCAACCAGTCGAGCTCTAATAGATGTGCAAGGAGGCAAATTTATATTGAGGGTTCAAGATGAGAAAATCACATTTGACATCATGAAATCCATTAAGTATCCCGTCGAAGTAAATTTATGCTCCTGAGTAGACATCATTGATCAAAAGGTGGCTACATCATTCATCTATGGGTCATCTAAGGATCCCCTTGAGACTTGCATTGCTCACTCCATCACCACCAAGGGAGAGGATGATTTGGACATCGGAAGGATGTCACAACACTTGGATGCTTCCAAATTTTATCCCTTCAAGAAGAGGCCATATTTTGAAGAGTTGGGAGAGAGCTCTTCTCCTTCACTACCCTCCATTCAACAAGCCCCAACTCTTGAGCTCAAACCTCTTCCATCAGATTTGAGGTATGCATACTTGGGTGATTCTTCTACTCTTCCCGTTATTATCTCGAATTTGTTGGATGAAGTGGAGGAAGAAAAACTACTTGAGGTGTTGAAAATGCATAAAATGGCTATTGGGTAAAATATGGCGGATATCAAGGGTATTAGCCCTACCTTGTGCATGCATAAAATCCTCATGGAGGATGACTTCAAACCAATAGTGGAGCACCAACTTCATCTAAATCCAAACATGAAAGAAGTAGTGAAAGCCGAGGTATTGAAGTGGTTGGATGCAGGAATTATCTATCCAATCTCGAATAGTGCATGGGTGAGTCCCGTCCAATGTGTTCCAAAGAAAGGAGGTGTCACGGTGGTTGAAAATGAGAACAACAAGCTTATTCCTACAAGGCCCGTGATGGGATGGAGAGTGTGCATTGACTACCGAAAATTGAACAATGTCACTCGAAAAGATCACTTTCCTCTCCCCTTTATTGACCAAATGCTTGAGAGGTTATCGGGGCATTCTCATTATTTTTTATTGGATGGATACTCGGGCTACAATCAAATTTTAATAGCCCCCGAAGATCAAGAGAAGACCATTTTTACATGTCCATATGGGACTTTTGCTTATAGGAGGATGCTGTTTGATCTTTGCAATGCACCGGCTACTTTTCAACGTTGTATGATGGCCATTTTCTCCGACATGGTGGAAAAATTCATCGAGGTATTTATGGATGATTTTTCAGTTTTTGGTTCTTCTTTCAATGAATGCTTGGATAATCTTGATCTAGTGTTGAAAAGATGTGAAGAAACCAATTTAGTGCTTAATTGGGAGAAATGCCATTTTATGGTGATAGAGGGCCTTGTACTTGGCCACCGGATTTCACAAGGGGGGATTGAGGTTGATAAAGCCAAAATACAAGTTATTGAGAAATTACCTCCTCCTACTTCGGTGAAAGGAATAAGGAGTTTCTTGAGGCATGCGGGCTTCTATAGGAGATTCATCAATGATTTCTCTAAAATCACTAAGTCTCTCTGTTCTCTACTTGAGAAGAACAACACTTTCCATTTCTCTCAAGAGTGTCTATTGGCTTTCAACACTCTTAAGGAGAGGCTTATCTCGGCTCCTATTATTGTGGCCCCGGATTGGAGCTTACCATTTGAGCTCATGTGTGATGCTGGTGATTATGCCGTGTGAGCAGTTTTGGGGCAAAGGAGGTAAATTGTTGCATGTGATCTACTATGCAAGCCGAACATTGAGTGATGCTCAATTGAATTATGCCACAACCGAAAAAGAGATGCTTTCCGTGGTCTTTGCCTTTGACAAATTTCGATCTTATCTCATCGGCTCAAAGGTAATTGTCTATACCGATCACTCCGCTCTAAAATACTTGCTTGCTAAGAAGGATGCGAAGCCAAAATTGATTAGATGGGTCATTCTCTTACAAGAATTTGATTTGGAAATCCGTGATAAAAAGGGTGCGGATAATCTTGTAACCGATCATCTATCTAGGATGGATCAACCTGAAGAAGTGGGAGTAGAGGAAATCAATGAAGCCTTTCCGGATGAACAACTATTGCATGCCAAACATCTTCTCCAAGTGTTCGAAGCACCATGGTATGCGGATTTCGTGAATTTCCTTGTAAGTGGTATTCTTCCCCTGATTTCTCTTATCAACAAAAGAAGAAATTCTTTGCCGATGTGAAACATTATTTTTAGGATGAGCCATATTTATTCAAGAGGGGGTCGGACCAAATTATTAGAAGTTGTGTTCCCGAGGAAGAAATGGAAGCTATTCTTGATAGGTGTCATTCATCACCTTATGGGGGTCATTTTGGAGCTCCAAAACCGCCTCAAAGGTTCTTCAATCGGGGTTCTGTTGGCCAACTTTGTTCAAGGATGCTTATACCTTAGTATCCAAATGTGATAGATGCCAAAGGAGTGGAAATATCTCTCGGCGTAATGAAATGCCATTGACTTCAATCTTGGAAGTGGAAATTTTTGATGTTTGGGGAATTGATTTCATGGGGCCATTTCCATCCTCGTTCTCAAATCAATATATCTTGGTGGCGGTGGACTATGTTTCTAAATGGGTAGAGGTGGTGGCATTGCCCACTAATGATGCTCGGGTGGTTGTCAATTTTCTCAAAAAGAACATTTTTACACGCTTTGGAACCCCCCGACTCATCATTAGTGATGGAGGCAAACACTTTTGCAATCGCCTCCTTGACTCACTTTTTTCAAAGTATGGAGTGAAGCACCGAGTAGCCACACCTTACCATCCCCAAACAAGTGGCCAAGTTGAGATCTCAAACCGAGAATTGAAAAGAATTCTTGAGATGACGGTGAATACATCAAGGAAAGATTGGTCGAGGAAGTTAGATGATGTATTATGGGCTTACCGCACCGCATTCAAGACTCCTATTGGTATGTCTCCATTTTGTCTTGTTTTTGAAAAATCATGTCATCTCCCCGTTGAACTTGAGCATCGACCATTTTGGGCTACACGGGCATTAAACTTTGATGCAAAATTAATTGGTGAGAAGAGGTTGCTTCAACTTAATGAACTTGACGAATTTCGCCTCAACTTATATGAAAATGCTCGCGTCTATAAGGAGAGGACCAAGAAATGACATGATAACCATATTGTGAAGAGAGACTTCAAAGTTGGGCAACTAGTTCTTCTATTCAACTCCCGACTTCAATTATTCCCCGAAAAAGCTTCGATCTCGTTGGTGGGGGCCATTCACAATTTCTCAAATCTTTCCCCATGGAGCTATTGTGCTATATCATCCCAACAAGGGACATTTCAAGGTCAACGGGCAAATGTTGAAACCATTCTTGGAAGGAGAACCCCCGGAGGAAAATTCATCATTTCTCCTCAATGCTCCCGAATGAACAATCCAAAAGTCGAGCTTATGACTTTAACCAAGCATTTTTTGGGAGGCAACCAAAATTTCTTCTCTTTTGAGTTACTTGTATTTATTTACTATACTTCTTTACGTCCTTTTTAATTAATTGTCAAACTTTTGTAGGTAACAATTTTTTGAAAATCCTAAGTGCCATTGTCCTCAACAAGTTTGGGGGTGAACTACATTCGACGAAAGCTTAGGTCAAAATTCAACATCACAAACAAGCATTGAATTAGGGAAGTTTCACTACCTCTTTTCTTCTTTACATATTATGTCTATTTTCACATTGAGGACAATGTGTAATTCAAGTTTGGGGGTGTTGACTTCATTTTGCATTTTATCATGTTAGATAGCCTTACTGGCTTAAGATATTGTGATGTTTGATTTTGTTCATTTTGTTGTAGATATTGACATGCTAGATAGCATTGTCGGCTCAAAATGATTTGATGTTTGAAATTGCTGATTAATTCTCGAATCATGATCAAATATGCTACTTGTGTCTATTTTTATAAATTGCTTATCTATGAGTGATCCTGAGTTCTCTTGAGCACAATAGTCATAACTAATTGTTGTTGAGATTTGGAATCCATTGAATGTTGGAAAAATTTGTGAAGTAGAAATTAGGTTGTAAGCTTGTATCTTCAATTTTTATCAACCTATCCAATTCATTCTCAATGCTATTAATCTCTTGATCCTTTGTGAGACAAGTTTGGGGGTGGTCGAGCCGGTAAAGGAGACGATCTAGATGTGTAGTGATTCCATGCATGCTTGATCTAAATTTGTGTGGAGTGTTGTTGATGTTAGTATAAGCTAAGTGATGACCAAATGCTAGAGATCTAAGCCCATTTTAATTATTACATTTCCCTATGTCGTAGCCTTTTTGACTCGAGTAATTAACCCCGTAGGAGTATCTTGAAACTTGGTGCCTTAAGTTTGAAACTTGGGAGTCATCGGCCTAAAGCTCGCTACATGAGTCAATTAGAAAGCTTAATGAGTAGGGTACACACACACACACTTGTAAAAAAAAAAAAAAAAGCACATCATCATCATTGTATTTGCTTAATAAGTCTACCTCACTTCGTAGCCTTTTTGACTCGAGTTAGTAAGTCCGTAGGGGTATTTTGAAACCTGGTACCCTTTGATCTTAAAACAATCGGGGAGTTTCCGACCTAAAGCTCGCTACATGAGTCAATTAGAAAGCTTAAGTGAGTGAGAAAGTCACGAGCAATCATCACATTAGTTTGTAGAAATCATGCATTTGTATTTGCATAAGGGCTTAGATTAATAGTGGGTTTGAATTGCTTGATATAAACTTTAATGTTGAAACATTCATCTAGTGGAGAGTCACTGCATATCTAAATTGTTGAGATTGCTGGTAAGTCATAACCAAACTTTAGTGGAAAAAGAAATGTGTGAATTGAGAGTCACCCCTAGGATTGCATTTCAAGAGAGAAAAGAAATAATATGGGGGGATGAATGTCACGAGAGGGTAAGGAATGAAATTGACCACTAAGGGTGGATAGTATTATTTTGAAATTTATCCTTCCTACAATGTTTCTTTGAACCTTAGTGATAATTGGAAGTGACTATGCACACACACACCGATCAAACATGAGATAAGCTCAACTTCGTTTAGTAGTATTATTTTGAAAACACAATTATGAATTAATCATGCAATTTTACACTCAAGAAAGAATTTACAAGTTATCTAGCATTGTTGATCATTCATTCATTTGCTCTTTGTATTAGTAAATATTTTTGCTCGAGACGAGCAAGAGTTTAAGTTTGGGGTATTTGTTAAGTGCATTTTTATACACTTTTTATACCTTTAAATTAGCATATCTTGGAACATCTTGAGCAAATATCTACTAATTTATGCATATTTTGTATTTAAATAGGTTAATATCCAAGTTTGGGGCCAAAAAAACTACAAAAGAAGTGCAAATTACGCTGAAATTAGAAGTTAGGGACTATTTTGTCACTTTCGGGAAGTTTTGGACAAGCCGCGCAATTAATCGAGGACCAAATTGCAAGATTTCAAAAGTTGAAGAGCCTAAAGTGCAATTTTAGAAGGACCTACTTGAAAGAAATCTGAAAAGTTGGGTTATTGTTAACTTCATTAAAAATGCAAATTTATATAATTTCTGCATTTACCTTTTGTGTTGAACAATTTTTTTTTAAAAAAAAAAATTTCTTGAAAAATAAAGCATTTTCTAATCTCAATATTATCTACATGTACTTAAATACGATACTAATTTACAAGAATTCAATTGAAAATTGCATTAATTAACACGAATTTAAATAAGATATTAATTTACATGAATATTTATTTTATTTTTGTTTTGTTTTTGTTTCCAAAAATTGTAAATGCATTTTGACAAAAAATGATTTTTAATACTTCTCTCTCTCTCTCCTCACTTCCAGTATATATATATATATATATATATATATATATATATATATATATATATATATATAATTCACTTCAAATTTCACTATTCCTAAGGACGAAACACGTTTTTCACCATTATATATAAAAACATTACGCTTTTGCTCTGTATATCCCTGAGTTTTCTCTGCCATTTGATGAACCAGACAGACTAGCCTAGAAAGTTCTTTCATTTCCCCTCTCTCTCTCTCTCGTTCCTGATCTCACTTTAGCGTTTCGTCTCCATCATCTCGTCGTCAACGTCGTCTCTTTCCCAACTCCTTCTAAACAAAAAAAGGGTAATGCTTCCTTCTCTGGTGCTCGATTTTGTGAGGTTCCTTCTGTTCAAGTTCACGTCGATCTTATTGCATTCACATCTCATTCGATTTCACGGTGGCTTCAGATCATCCATGTGTATGTATTTCTTTTTGTGTTTTTTTTATCGTTCATTTTTTAGTTTAGTTTTTTAAGAATCGTTTTCTTTTTCTGTTTTTTAGTTCATCATCAACATCTTTGAACCCTAAGGGAAGATTAATAGCAGCAGGAAGCCCTAGCAATCAGTTGGCTAAGATTTTTTGCTTTTTGTAGCAACTAATTGTTTCCTGAAAGGTAGTGTTTCCGATTTACCCCTATTTTGGACCAAGTCAGTTTGCTTTCTGAGCTCTGGCTAGAGATGGAGGTACAGAGGTGGGCCTACAATTGTCGATTTTTTTTATCTCGATTTATGTTGTTTGTTGTTTAGATTTTTTGATGAAAATTGAGTCTCTGAGCTTAATTTTGTTTTTTACTTTTTTTTTTTTTATTTGGTACTCATGTGAAAGCTGAGAAGCCTACCAGAAACTAAGGACGACTTAAATGGAGGATAGCGAAGAAGGGGCAAAACGGGTGAGCTATGTTTCGATAATTTAATACATTATACACTTTTGCTGCCATTATTTATATATACTAATCATAGTACAACTTTGGTTTAGTGATTAGTTACGTAGAAGCAGAGTGCTAATACTAATTGGTACTACAAATTCATTTGACTTGGTAAATTCCAATAATTATTGAGGAGAAACCTATGAACATTTGGCTTAACTCTGATTCTGGGCATTTGAATTGATGCACGGTGCATATGTGAAAAATGTTTTTGACTCAGTTGTTATGTCATTGCGCCGTGATCCTAATAGGAAGTTTATATTTGCTGAAGTGGTTGCTATTCCGTGGTTCATGTTTCATTTCTTTTTTATTAAATCAATGAATTTCTGAAATTACTAAAGAATTGCATAGTTTTGAGTTGTTTTCTACAATGAGGATAGAATTTATGCAAGGAGTGTGGGGCTGAAAGGAGATGGGAAAGATGCTTGGATTTTTGATGTGGATGAAACCCTTTTGTCCAATCTTCCAGTTTAAAGCTATATAAAGAGGTTTAAAGTTTGGGATTCAACAAGTGCAACATCTGGCATAGACATTACTGATCACAGCAACAGCAAATACAAGGAATTGGTAAGGATGAAGGCAAATCCTTTAGTTTTCAAGTCTTCCTTCTGCCTTTCGTTTCTTCCTCCCATCGTTTCACGTGAAGGATATATACGGTCAGTTCCGATTTGGTTTACATAGTTTTGTTTTATCGCACAAAAGATATAAGAGAAATTACACTTTTATAGTTATAGCAATAGACACAACACTTTTCTGGACTAAAACAAAATTGTTTTCTATGGCGAGATTTGCTCCAACGTGTATTGTGCATTTTTAGTTTTGTTCAATGACACATTTGTGAGCTGTTTGCTTTCAACATATCGTAGCGAGATTGCAACGGAGTGGATGGGTGTACATAATTGTTTCGCAGGTCATAGCATATGCTTTAGATTTTTTATTCATTAATCATCCTTTTTTAATAGTTTGCAGCATATGCTTTTGATTTTCAATTAGTTACTACGTTTCTTTTTCAACTTTTCTGTTGTGCAAATAATTTACCCAATTTTCGATCCATTCCTTAAACAATATCAGCTTTATATTTTCTCAAGCCTGATTGATTTATGTCTTAACAGTAGTTAATGCTAGGTTTTGGGGACGACATACGGAAATTCAATCAGTCATGTACGTCTCTCAATCTATCTATATTTCTATGTCTCTGAATCTATCTATTTATATTTCTCTCTTGTCCAGTAGTTTGGTTTATTTATTTATTATTATTATTATTTTTTGGCATTTGAGCATTTTTTTGGGTCCTAATCTAATTTGTTTTCCAGTGCAGGTGATTAATGGTCAAGTGCTGAAATTCGAACAGCCACATTAAGGTATTTCTGTTTGTACTTCCAGAACAGTGGTCAATAGCACATTTTTGTCCACGGTTTTTTTTCATGTGTAGTTGTAATTACTCACATTGTATACTTCATCTTGGTTAAGTGTTGATCACGTGATTTTTTTCGTTGCTTATGCTTTACGCTACAACTCATTTGAATGTTTTATTTTTTTAGTTCCCTGAACTAGACCTTCAGATGTCTCCAAAGATGGAGTGTGGGTCTTTATCAACGGTACATTTCTCACAACTTCCTCACAATTGATTTTTGTATTCACTGTTATATACTTGTATCTTTGTGTTCATTTCATTGCCTTGTTAGAAGTTTCTTTCCTGAAGGAATATTATTGTGTGTGTGTGTGTGTGTTTTTTTTTTTTTTTTTTTTTTGTGATTTTTTTTTATATTTTTTTCATTGTTATTTTACAGCCTATTTTGTTTATTTGTGAGGAAGAAGGATATGAGTAATGTTTTGAAGTTGTGGGATTTTAATTTTGTTGAAAAAGAATGAATTTATTATTCCTGTCTTTCCCATGATTTTTTGTTTCCAATTAAAGGATAGACCAATTGCATAAATTAATCATTTCTTTGCTTTTTTAACTTGCACTTCTTAACAACATGTGTTTAACTAATTAAGCAAGGGTTTTTTATGTTGATCTTTTTTTTTTTATTATTATTATTATTATTATTATTATTATTATTATTATTATTAGTTCTTGTTGGTCTTATTTCCTTATAACGAATGGGGAAAAGTAGAATGGATACTACTTACGTTGGTGAAATGTTTTTTTTTTAATTTTTCAATATATTTTAAATAATCATTTGTTGACTACTCTTTTTTTTTTTTGAAATCACAAATAGAATTTTTTTTCTAATTTTAGTTCCATCTAGGTTCTTCTGTTTGGATTATGGGTAATGACTTGATTGGAATGAAACTTATTGGTTTGATTTATTTTTTAATTCTCAAATTTTTAAGGTTTAAGAACTGTAACATTTAACGCTTGATCCTTTTGAAATATTTACCTAACAAAAAATAAGTGTAATTTGTGCTGAATTATTTTTTTAGAAGAATATGGGAGACCTTTCAAGTTATTCTAATTTCTACATGGAGTTATATTATGATTTGAAATTCGTTTCATTTTCTTCAATTTTTGAGACTATTGGTGACTGATGTTAATTTTCCAAGTTATTACTCACATGCATTTTGTATAAAAATTAAAAAAAAAAATCTTATTCTTTCAGAATTTAATTTGCAAAGTAAACCTCTTAAGCCAAACCTATTGATGCTCTTAAGATATGGATCATAATTTATGACAATACTGTAATTCATCGTTAACCTTAAATGTAATGAAATTGTACTTCTATTGATGGAGTAAAACATATCTTTTGTTGATATGATACGTTGGACTTAGTAATGAAACACTATATGGTCACGTTGCATGATGTAGATCTAACCATCCCAGGAAAGTATATGTGAAGGTATTGTTTGGTTCAACTCTTATTAAAAATATTGAGACTATTTCACTTTGAATTTTTTGGATTCTTAACTTTCATGCTACCTTGTCCTGTCAAATAGAGTATGAGTAAAGGATAAAAGTTACTACCTCAACTCTTTTAAGAGAACATGTCAGCATACTTCATTTACAGTATTTAGGACTTCTTATGAAAGCTTTATAACTCGTTGCAAGACCCTTGATCATCAGCTTACATGGTAGACATTTTTCTTTTTCTTACAGTCAAACTAAAGTAACTGCATGGCATGGATTCCGGAACATGCTAAATGGAACTTCTGTTTTCTGGTAGTAACTTAAGTTCTTGAACTTGTCAAGAGAACATTGGATGTATTCTATAAAGTTATACGCCAGGTTAGTGATGTCTTGATGGAATCATAGAAGTGACATATATTTAGTCGTTTGTAGTAGTAGCATGCATATAAGTTGTACATTACAATGAGTTTCTTAGGAAAGATCATGAAAGTATCTTGTCCATATTGTTTACCCGCATTGGTTTTGAATCTGGAATTCTTGGAGTCGTAATTTTGCTATCAGTTATTGAATTGAGTAGAAAGGGAGTAATAATGGTGAATGGGCTAGCACCAAGATCATAATTACACGACTTCCTTTATGTTGTTCCATCTTGGTGCAATATTTCGCTTCCCATTTAGAGACATCTAAGCCAAACCAGAGGAGTTTTAAAGGATGCTCTACTGGTTTGTAAATATTTGATATCATTTATTTGGTACATGTTTCACAGAACAAACGAACATAAATACTCAATTCCAATTATCTAATCTTAACACTAATTATTTATGTCCAAATAATAGATACTTAACTTTCAATTTCACGCGAATCAGTACAAATATGAAAAGTCACGTGCTTTGCACGTGTTCTTCTACTAGTATATACACACACACACACACACACACACACACACACACACACATTTACAAAACTAATCATAATTTGAAAATTCTGATCTTTATACGATTCTTCTTTTTAAAATTCTTTTTTTCTTTTAAAAAATATTTTTATTTATTATTTATTTGTTTGTTAATTTTTTTCTTCTAAATAAGTTATTTTAGTTTTTTTTTATATGTTAAAATATTTTGTAATAAAATATAATAAATAAAATTAACAATCATAAATCTATATTTTGAATTGGTAATTTAAAATTAAAGAATACCATTGTTAAATTTTCTGTATCAAATTTATCTCCAAATAAGTAAACGTTGCTTTATTTGTAAAATAAATTTTTGTTTAGAAAAATTTGTGTTGTTTGAAATAATTATTAATTAAAATCGATTTGACCCCAGTTCGACTAGGTTCGACCTTCTGACCCTTGACCTATTGACTTTTTTAGTGTCGAACCGAATTCAAGTTTTCTGACTACTGAGTATCATATAACTTAAATTATATAATTTAAAATGAATGAGATATTGATGAAAAGTAAAAAATATAAAATAAACTTTAACATTTGATCATTAAGATGTTTTTACTAGTATTTGTAGTTTGCTCTCACTTATTATCTTGTATTGAACTTCGTCGAAATCTTCTAATTGACACATATATTAGATATTTCTCGACTTCAAATAATACAATAATTATCAAAAGAATAATAATTATTACAAAAATAGTTTATAAATGGTATTATAAAACTTAAATGATATAAATTAAAATGAATGGGATATTGAGAAAAGTAAAAAAATTTACATTTGCTCATTGAGACGATTTTTCTAACAATATATTTTAAGTTTATTCTCAATTATTTTCTTGAATTAAACTTCTAGTTGAGATCTTTGGTTTGACACTTATACTACATATTTTCTCAACTTCAATAATTATCAAAAGAATAATAATTAATACAAAAATAGTTTGTAAATAGTATTATAGAATTTAAATGATATAATTTAAAATGAATCAAATATTGGTTAAAATTTTAAAAATAATTTTTTTTTACATTTGATATTTGAAAAGATTTTACGGATAATATGTTTACAGTTTGCTCTCACTTGTTAATTTGTATTAAATTTCTCATTTAGATCTTCGATTTGACACACATATCACATATTTTACGATTTCAATATAATATAATAATTATCAAAAGAATAATAACTATTAATAAAAAAATATAGTTTATACATTAAAATAAATTAAAAATTTGATGTCATTAATAGTATATCTCGGATTCTAATGTCATTAATAACACATGTACCATAATAATTGCTAAAATATTTATTATGTTTTTTTTTTTTTTTTGATGTCTAGATTTAGAAAGTCATTTTGGATAAAAAGCTATGTTCGTATTATTTTTTCATAGACTTTGTTTTTATATTTATATGGTTTTCATTAAAATAAAATTATTTTTCTACAGTATTCAATCGTAACCATCCATTAAAAGTCAAGATCACAATATTTGACTTTTCAACAAAATTTCAATAATCTATTATTCTAAAAATCGCTATTCGTGTCAAAAAACTCATTTTAAGTAGATTCATACACACACTTACCCAATAAAATAATTTATACGTAAAGTCAAAATTATTTATACTTTTTAGCCTATGTTTGACATACATGTTTTTTAAAATACAATTCTCAAATCACTTTTTAACCACACATGTTTTCTCTCTTCACTTTTCAACCGCACATTTTAGCCATTGTTCGATAAAATGGTTTAAAAATTATTTATAATCACTCTAATATCCAATACAACTTTTTAACCACACATTTTTTCTCTATTCGATTTTTAACCCTTCATTTCCTCGAGATTCGCACATTAAACCAGTTTTTAAACTGGTTTTCGCCTCTGAACAGAGGCTTACATAGAAAACATAAAAAAATATTTTTAAACAAAAAATAAAATAAAATTAACAAACGGAGAGTGTGTTCAACAACTATCATAACACCTCATGATTAATGTTATTTATGTTTTTTACGTAAGATGTGTAGTTAAAATTGAATAAAGAAAAGATGTGTGATTAAAAAGTGATATTGAAAATTGTGTCGATTATAACACCTAATTACCGAACACATGTGTTCTTTTAGATTTAATATGAAATATTTTGTATCAAATCAAGGAATTGAAATTATTTGTTGATTTATTTGTATTTTTAAGGTAAGAAGAAGGGTTAAAAATTAGAGAGAGAAAATGTGAATGGTTAAAAAGTGATATAAAAAATTGTGTAAATTATATTTTTGTAATGAAATTAAATTTTTGTAATGATTCTAAATTACTTTTGCATCTACTCGTACGATGCAACACGCAATGCTCCATCGTTATTCGTTGGTGCCACTACAAGCTACAACACAACCCAGGACAAGTGGCTCAAATTCAAATTAGTGGCCGCCCATGCATCATAACCCATTTTTTTGGCGGCCTTTTGAAATTGCTTATCAGAAAGTCAGAAACAGAAACGAACGGCGTACTAGTTGCCACATGTCGAACTCAAACTCATTACATCCCATGTAGACATCTGGCCACCACCTGTCTCTGATCCTCACCGCAGATTTCATAATTCTCAATAGCACCTTCCTGAACACACCAAATTCCTTCTACTTCTTTAGCACACGCTAGTCGCTTCTCAAACAAGCCATTAGCCAATAGCCACCCAACCCCACTCAAAATCCAGTACATATATTTACACTTTCAGTGGCATTGAATATTCACATTCACATTCACATTCAGTTGTCAGTGTAGTAAAGTTGCAAGTAAGCAATCTTCTGATGGAAATACAAGTGTGTTCTGGGGGGAGGGAGGGGGTGCCGGCGGAGGAAGGCTGCTCCACCCCAAAACACAGTGGATGTCGGATTCCATCGAGGGCTCTGCCGCCACCGCCGCCTCGAAAGAAGCCGTATTATGTGTGTGGAGGGAAGAGGGAGACACCCAAGAATGGGTTCTTTCACCCACCTGATCTTGACCATATCTTTTACAATGCCTCCAAGGCATAAAGCTTGTGTTTAGCTAGTCGTTTTGTAGTTTTGCCGCTCCTTTTCTTGTGGATATGGATATTTTGGATGAATGTTTTCTTTGGTAAGTAGTTAGTTAAATATTTTGTGTACATGTAACTAACTGCTTTTGGTTATAACTTATAAGTATATGTTAATGCGTTGGTTTTGTAATTTATGTTGTCTTCTCAATCCATCCCGTTTACTCGGCATAATACCTATTCCAAGTGTTGTATGTCAGGACATATGCCAATGCCACACCTCTCTCACGCATTTCGTCGAACAGTTCACAAGCTTTGATCATCTTATTGATCTTTACAAGGCAACCAAACCCAGAACAATTCCTTTCCAAACTGCACCACTCTTACAACACCCATCAACCAGCGTAGTATAAAGAAGTTAGAAAGATATTTGGACTATAACTCATGTTAGATATTTGGAACAAAACCTGAAAATCTCTCTTCGAATCACCAATAATCGCAACCCTTCGTCAAAATCCCTATTACAGTTAGTGTTCTTATTTTTGATTTGATTCTCGCTCGATTCTTGGGATTGTAGTGGTAGAATTTTTATGTCAAGTCTCCGTTGCTGGAGAGAGGACTCGAACAAATTAAATTAAACTAAATCGCAACAAATAGTTTGATTTGATTTGAAAAAAATTTAAATCACTTTAAACGATATGGTTTAAGTTTTAATTGTTGAAACCGCGGTATCGTAATCCATCAAATTTTATACAAATTATAAAAAAGAGTATAGGAAATCAGGAATAGATTATCAAATTTAGATTATTGAAACCTTTAAGCCTTTGTTTGGTAAATAGTTTATAAAATAATTTAGTGCATGTTTAGTCCGTGGAAAAGTTTTAATTTTTGTGAGGTTTTTTTTTTTAAATAGATGTGGGGTTTAGATTAATTTGAAAAGTCAAAAATTGTAGGCTTGATTAGAGATGGATAGTTGAGATTGAGTTTGAAAAGTTGTAAAATTTTTAGATAGGCCCTTATATAAAAGTATAATTTTTCAAATCACTTTTTAATTACATTTTTTTCTATTTTTCAACCACATATTTTATTTCAGTCATAAATAAATCAGTTTATAAATCACTACAATGTTATTTATCATATGGAGGTTTAAGTTATTTTGAGTGTTGTTTTGATTTTTTTTTTCTAATAGAAATGAGTTATAGAATAACTTTTATCAAAATTTGGACTTTTTTTTGAAAGATTTCTAGTCACTGTCAATTGCAAAAAAAATGTGAGATTTTTTTAAGAATAAAGTCATGTGCTAATTTATATCTATTTGATCCCTCTTATAAGCAGTTTAATTTCATTTCCAATTAGAATTATTGAATGCTCGAAAAAAGTTATAATGGGGCATGTAGTTTTCATTGAAAAACTTTATAAACAAATTAGAAAAAAATCAATATGATACGTATTTATAGCACATATTGAATCAAAGAAATACTCTTGCAGTAACAAAGTGTGTTGTCTTTTATTTATGTGAATGATTTTGAACATGTAAATCTCATCTGTAGTTGTAACATTCCTAAGTAATCCCCTAGTGTCTATTATAGTTGCATCTCGACAAAAATTTAAGAACGTCTTTTGACGTAATCTACGTAATGGTCGGTAGGTATTTTTAAGTTATTGACTACAAAATTGGTGTTGATCTTTCACTCAATGTTGTGTATCGGTTACGAAATTTGTGAATCTTTGCTATTGGTAGATTAATCACATTCGATTCATTCTTGTATTATCGTACAAGAATGTGGATTGTTTTGGAATCTACTAATTTATTTGATTGTAAACCTACCAAATTGCAAAAACTAGTTTGGTTTAGTTTGATTAGAACAAATTTCAAGTCGTTTTAAAAGGTTTGGTTTGAAATTTTGCTACAACTGTCCAAATCAAACCGTGTTCACCCCTACTATCTTCAGTAAACCCTTATTTCTAAGCTTATTTTTGATGTAGATTATATGATAAGAAATTTGTTTAAATAGAGATTGATATGTTATCATAGTCGAAAATAAAAGAAAATATTTGAGTTGACGTATAAAATAAAATTGAGTGCCGTACAAAAAGAGTTATTATTTTTAAAGAACATCAAACGAAAACTACGATGGTCCCGAAAGAGTTGAAAGAATTTCATGTTAAAATTAAATTTAATATAGATGAATGTCCATCTAAAATCCACAAACATCATACTGTAATTATCAAGATCCAATTGAAGCGAAAGCGTACCTGAATCCATTGTTGCGTTTGATCGAACGGGGTTATGGCCTTCCAACTGATTCGTGGTTTTCTCCTTAATTTGTCCTCTGTTGATGGGGATGCATAGAATTATGAAAAGCCACGCTCAATCGGGGACCATGACCTGTATAAATAGTTGTAGGGTAACTATCGTGTTTCAATGTTAATAAATTGGCCCCTCATCAATTTAAAACATTGAATCTGTCTCTACACTTTAATCTCACAACACTTAATACCCATTAGTCCTGAATAATCTTTAGTGGATCACTTTATTGACTAAATTCTTAAGATAGCACCACACATTTTATTTTATACATGTTTGGCCCCACATTATTGAATTTTATCCAACAATTTCCCACTGGGCCATACATGTATCCTTACAAATGTGTACAACCTTATGAGCTCAAAAATGTGCTATCATTATTAAGGGTATTTCCAAACAATCTCGTCCATCAATCATATCAATATAGGATCAAAGCGACTTTCGTTACATTAATCGTAACTAAATCCATCAATGGTCACGTATACCAATACAACCAAATGACATAGATCAATCATGAGAGTGTAGTATGAAAATTACATGTTATGTGATCCAAACATGCCTATTTTCAATTGGTCCGACTTTATTCCTTAGGTGAGATCAATATCAAACATAATGTAACAGAGTAGAATGAACTGAATGCTTTATTTCTGTACAGAAAATTATCCAAATATACAAATGTGTCCAAAACCAAAACATAAAGCAACCAAAATACAAACTCCCACTAAATCATGATATCCTCAAGAAATATTACACCCATACGAGCAGTGTGCTCGTGAAAGACCTTGGGTGCTAATTCCTTAGTAAGCGGATCCGCAATCATGGAGTTTGTCCCAATATGCTCTATGGAAATCTGTCTACTCTATACCCTTTCCTTCACAACCAAGAACTTAATGTCAATGTGCTTTGACTTAGTTGAACTCCTGTTGTTATTGGAATATAGCACTGCAGAGTTATTGTCATAATATAACTTTAATGGTCTTTCAATTCCATTCAGAATGCGCAGCCAGGTGACAAAATCTCGCATCCATATCCCATGATTAGATGCCTCATAACAAGCTACAAATTCTGCTGCCATAGTGGAAGAAGCTACGAGTGTCTGCTTAGCACTCCTCCAGGAAATGGCTCCTCCAGCTAGCAGGTATATGTAGCCTGATGTGGATCTTTTACTATCTTGGCATCCCGCAAAATAAGAATCGGAGTATCCTACGATCTCTAACTTATCCGATCTGCTGTATGTAAGCATGCAATCTCTTGTTTTCTTCAAGTACCTCATAACCCTCTTTGCTGCTTTCCAACGATCCATCCCAAGGTTACTTAAATATCTGTCTAGCATTCCAACAATGAACGCTATGTCTGGACGTGTACAAACTTGAGCATACATCAGACTCCCAACAGCTGATGCATAGGGAATCTTTTGCATTTCCTTAACTTCAAGATTATTTTTCGGGCACTGATTGAGACCAAATTTGTCTCCCTTAGCAACAGGGGTATCCCCTGGTTTACTATCCTGCATGCCAAACCTTATAAGAACTTTATCGATATAGTTCTTTTATGATAATCCAAGAATACCCCGAGAGCGGTCCTAGTGTATCTGAATTCCTAATACGAAAGAGGCGTCCCCAAGATCTTTCATCTCAAAATTCCTTGACAGAAAGGTCTTGGTTTCGTGCAACATGCCTATATCATTAGTGGCAAGCAGTATGTCATTGACATACAAAACCAGGAAAATATGTTTACTCCCACTGAACTTGTGATTCACACAATCATCAACAACATTTATCTCAAAACCAAACGAGATGATCACTTGATGAAATTTGTAGTACCATTGACGGGAAGCTTGCTTGAGTCCATAGATGAATTTCTTTAATTTGCAAACCATATTCTTCGAGTCTCCTGACACGAAGTTTTCTGGATGCACCATATAAATCGTCTCATCAATGTCTCCATTGAGAAATGCCGTCTTTACATCCATCTGATGTAACTCAAGGTCAAAATGTGCAACAAGTGCCATGAATGTCCTAAAAGAGTCTTTCGTTGAAATCGGAGAGAAAGTCTCTTTGAAGTCAATACCTTCCTTTTGTGTAAAGCCTTTAGCTACAAGACAAGCCTTATATCTTTCCACATTACCTTTCGAATCCCTTTTGGTTTTAAAAATCCATTTACAACCAATGAGTTTCGCACCTTTTGGTAATGGGACAAGATCCCAAACATTATTGTCTTGCATAGACTTATACTCCTCATTCATGGCATCAATCCACTTTTGAGAGTCAGAACCCTTCATGGCCTGATGAAAATTGATTGGATCATTTTCCATCATTCCATTATTTTCCTCATGTTCTTGGAGAAATACTATATAATCATCCGAAATAGCAATTTTCCTTTCTCGAGTGGATCTCCTTAATGGTATTGTTTGTTGAGGTTGTTGAGTTTGTACTTCTGAATTTTGGATGGGAGTTTCTTCAACATTATCATGATGAGTTTCCGGATATACTTCTTGATCAATGACAGGTATAGAAACCTGCACATTGTCAAAAGTAACAGTAGGAATCGAAATCGATCATTCCTCAGCTTCTTCCTCAAAGATAATGTCTCTAACCTTATTTCTCCCCCCAAACTCAACATCCTCAAAAAATGTTGCAATTCCCGTTTCAAAAATTGACTTAAGCGTGGGATTATTGATAAGTGTTATATTCACGTTTATTTTATGCACTTATACCCTTGAATACACCATAATGTGATTCTATCTAAGTATTATTAATGCATTTTATGTTTTATATTGTATAGGATCCTAAAAGAGGAGAAAAGAAGAAAAAAGGACCAAATTGCACTAAAAACTGAAGTTTGGGGACTTAAGTACAAATACCTTTACGGCCGCAAGCAAAAATCTTTACGGCCGTAAGTGCATGATTGAAACAGACAAAATTAAGCAGAAAAGATGTTACGGCCGTAAGAAACATCTTTACGGCCGTAACCTTCAAAGAGTGAAAAATGTGCAGAAACACAGTTACGACCGTAAATGGACATGTCACGTCCGTAACCTTCAAAAGATACAAAATCAGCAGAGACTCAATCACGGCCGTAAAAGAATCTTTACGGCCGTAAATCTTCAAGTCAAAAAAAATTTCCTTATTTCCATTCTTTCCATAATTTGGGATTTCTTGCTCCCAAAGCTAGGGCACGAATTTGGGCTCTATAAAAGGAGGAATTCAGTACCAAAGAGGGAGAAATTAATTTTTGAGAGCTACCAATATCAAAGATTGAAGAGAAGAAATCCTATGCAAAATCAAGGTGAATCAAGACAATATTTTTGGGGAATTCTTCATGGCAATGCGTGGCTAGTCTTCTCAACCTAGTTCAAGGGGGAAGTTGTGTTCATATTATTTTATTATTCATTCCTCAAACTCGTAACGTAGTTCTTGTTTTTATATTTTATTTATTGGATTTCTCATGAACATTAATTTCGTCAAGACAATTTATTAATTGATTAAAGCCTTGTCTTTTAATTATTGTGTTGATGTTTGCTAATTTGGGTAATTGGATTCGTATTTGTCTTGTTATCCAAATCATAGTAGCAATTGGTAATTTTATATTTCCATATGAAAATCCAATCTAGATTAATCAATTCGAGCATATGTAATTGATAATTTAGTTCACCTAATTCTTCTTGTTTTCACATAGTTAATGAATTAAATCTAGGGAGCTTATTCTAGGTTGTTCATTCACTCTAAATTGATTGGAGAACTAATTCTAATTGATTATTATTAAGGAAGAATTGGATTAATTAGAGTTTTTTGATTATTCCGGGTGATAAATAAATCAAAGGAAATAGTACATGCGTTGCTTGGGGAATGACAATATTATGATAGGGCACAACCGAACATGAGAACTAGGATTCTTTATTATTTGATTTTTATTCCAGCTATTTTACATCTTTATTTGATTATTTAGATTAATTGCAATTTTCAACTCAAAACCCCCCTTTACGATTCTAATTGACATAACACTAAGTTAGTTCTCGTTCCTCGTGGGATCGACCCTTGCTTCCACTGCTATATTCTTAGTAATAGTGAACAAAGAATTTAATTATTATTTTGGTGCATTACGACACGCATCAAATTTTTGGCGCCGTTGCCGGGGAACGGTTAACCAATTTTCTGTTTAATCAATTAGAACTTTATTTTCTGCATTTTTATTTATTTATTTTTATTTTCGGTTTAATTCAAAAAAAATTTATTTATTTATTTATATGCATAAAATTCGATCCACTAATCCTGAATATTTTTTATTTGATCCAGAAATCGAGCGAACTTTTCGACAGCAAAGAAGGGAAGCACTAAATGGCAGCTCATAACCTCAACAACAGGACACTTAAACAATTGGCCACTCCAGATGTCGCTCAACAGCCACTCTGTATCACTTTTCCGACAGTGGAGGAGGGAAAAACTTTTGAACTTGAATCTGGACTCATTCACTTGTTGCCAAATTTTCGAGGACATGCCGGTGAAGACCCTTACAGGCATCTCAAGGAATTCCACGTGGTTTGTGACAGTATGAGACCCACTGGTATTACCGAGGAACAAATTAAAATGAGGGCCTTTCCATTCTTGTTAAAGGATGCCGCTACTGATTGGCTATACTGTTTACCATCCGGATCAGTCACCACCTGGAATGACATGAAGAGGCTATTTTTGGAAAAATATTTCCCTGCATCTCGGGCTGGAATATTCCGGAAGGAAATTTGCGGGGTTCGTCAAAACAATGGTGAATCGCTGTATGAATATTGGGAACGCTTCAAGAAGCTCATCTCGAGCTGCCCCCATCATCAAATCAGCGAACAACTACTGGTGCAATATTTCTACGAAGGACTGCTACCAATGGACAGAAGTATGATAGATGCCGCAAGTGGAGGTGCCTTAATGGACAAAACACCGGAACAGGCTCGGGCTTTGATTTCCAACATGGCTGAAAACACTCAGCAATTTAACCCAACCCGAGACATGCAAGTTCGCCGCGTGAACGAGGTAAGTAGTTCCAATATAGAAAGTCAACTGTTTGAACTAACAAATCTCGTTAAACAACTTACTGTAGGAAGTGCACAACAAGTCAAAGCATGCGGGATATGTGCTAACTTCGGACATGCAACGGTTGCGTGCCCGGTGCTCCAAGAGGAAAACAGTGAACAAGTGAACGCTGCTGGAGGCTTCCCATTTCAAAAATACCAATACAATCCGTACTCAAACACTTACAATCCTGGCTGGAGGGACCACCCGAACTTGAGCTATGGAAATAACAAACCTCCGGGTTTCGTCTCGAACAAGCCTCAAGGGAATTTTCAACAACAAGGAAATTTCCATCCACAGGGACAATATCAGCAAAAGCCACAATCATCAGGTATGTCTCTCGAAGAAATGATGAAAACTTTGGCCACTAACACTCTACAATTTCAACAGGATACCAAATCCAGCATTCAAAACCTGGAAAATCAAATGAGTCAAATGGCCACAGCTATCAACAGACTGGAAGCACAAACAGGAGGAAAGTTGCCATCTCAACCCGAGGTGAATCCGAAGAATGTAAGTGCAATTACTCTTCGAAGTGGAAAAGAAATTGAGGCGCCACAATCAAAGCCAACCGTGAGTGAAGAGGAGGAGGTTGAAGAAAAAGAAGTCGAAAAGAAAAATAGCATTCCACAAAACTCTCAGGTAAAAACCGAACCTATTGTGAATGCGAAACTAACTCCACCGCCTTTTCCGAGCAGGTTAGCGAAGGCGACTAAGGAAAGCAAGGAGAAGGAAATTCTGGAAATGTTCAGGAAAGTGGAAATCAACATTCCGCTATTGGAGGCCATCAAGCAAGTCCCCCGGTATGCAAAATTTTTAAAAGATTTATGCACTAGCAAACGGAAACTGGTGGGAAATGAGATGGTGAGAATGGGTGAGCTTAATGTCGTTATCTTCTTTCTGTAGTCGAAACATTAAAATTCAGTTTGAGTCAGCATCCATTTTAATCTTTGATAGGAAGCGACCCCACTTTTGGTTCATTTTTTTTGAAAAATCATTGCATAATTGGATATAAATTGAGCACATAGAGATGATCTCTCCCAAAACTGCACAATAGGTTGAAAATAAAAAGAAAAATTGTCAGATGTCTACAACCTAGTCAACCCAAACAGGAATAAATGTATTATCCCTTCATATATAACCCTGAACGTCCCAATTATTATACTTTTGTGAGTAGTCATGGTTTGAATACTTTTAACCGTTATCCTCGACCAATGGACTTAGAATTGGAATGAAGATCGAGCAATGACCCATAACTCATAATTGGATGGGAGGAACACATATAATCCGTAATTTGTGAGCTTTTGAGCCTATGAGCTACTTTTACTCTTTATATTAAGCTCTATTTTTTGATGTGTGTCCTGCATGGTTGGGTTATGCTTGGATGTGCTTTATTGTGCATACCGTTGTAGCTTCTTGATTCAAGTGCAATTTATAGCAAAGGCAATAGGTTAAACCAAATTTGACTTGTTAAAAGAGCCTACCTTGCTACATGGACCAATAGAAGCCCTTTTGAGCCTTAGCCTTTCTTTGAATTTTTATGACACGCTACAAGCCACGAATACTCTTTCTTTTGCATTATCTCTGTTTTGAACCCATTGAGAAGGGATTCGCAAGCTTTTGTTGATTGAGGATTGTGCTATGGTTTAAGTCTAATTTAGTGGAGATAGTTATCTTGTGTTGGGCGATGGTTGTGTAATGGACTGAAGTCAGGGGAATGTAATTCTATCTTGTGCAAATTGATGACTTCCTAAGTTGCAGTCTATACTCGGAAAAAAAAAAAAGCAATGAAAAGGAAGTTAGTAAAGTGTGGATAAAGTTGGATAGTGGGAGACAATAAAGTTCATAATAAGAGTGAAGGAAGTGATGTTATTTTGAATCGACTTAGTTGCGAAGTTCCTTCTCAACTCAGCCTAAATATATCCTTTTATCCTACCTGTCCCGAAGCCCCGTTACAACCAAATAAAGACCTTCGCTTTGCACTTGTGTTATTGTTGGCTCCGGTTATGACAGTTAGGCAATCTGTGGTACGGACTTATCCATGCAGAGAACTGAGCGAAAAATTCAACAACTTATACACTTTGTGCGAAGAGAGGAACATCTTGTGAGGGTGTTAACTCCCATTACATTTACTTATGAGTGGTTTGAATTGCTTGGTCTAGGGTTGGTGGTACGAATGTGGTCGGGGGTACTGTGTTGGCTGAATTCACATCATGAATAACTCGGGTTACGCAAATGAATTCCTCCAAAATTGGGCGAAACTATTTTTCTTGTAGCCACTCGATAATGGTTGGGAGGTGAGTGAACACGAGAGGTGAAAGGAAATAAACCATAACGAGCCATGATTGGGTTGGGAAATAAAGGGCGTTGCATCTCTAGCACACACTAACACAATCCGATCATGCAATGGAACAATTTTTTTGTTAAGGAAAAGTGGGTTGCAACCTCAAGTCTCTAAATTGTATTATGTGGTTTGAGTCCTATTTCTTTCTTGTTGAATCTTTGTTCGAGGACGAACAATGGTTCAAGTGTGGGGGGATTTGATAAGTGTTATATTCACGTTTATTTTATGCACTTATACCCTTGAATACACCATAATGTGATTCTATCTAAGTATTATTAATGCATTTTATGTTTTATGTTGTATAGGATCCTAAAAGAGGAGAAAAGAAGAAAAAAGGACCAAATTGCACTAAAAACTGAAGTTTGGGGACTTAGGTGCAAATACCTTTACGGCCGCAAGCAAAAATCTTTACGGCCGTAAGTGTATGATTGAAACAGACAAAATTAAGCAGAAAAGATGTTACGGCCGTAAGAAACATCTTTACGGCCGTAACCTTCAAAGAGTGAAAAATGTGCAGAAACACAGTTACGACCGTAAATGGACATGTCACGGCCGTAACCTTCAAAAGATACAAAATCAGCAGAGACTCAATCACGGCCGTAAAAGAATCTTTACGGCCGTAAATCTTCAAGTCAAAAAAAATTTCCTTATTTCCATTCTTTCCATAATTTGGGATTTCTTGCTCTCAAAGCTAGGGCACGAATTTGGGCTCTATAAAAGGAGGAATTCAGTACCAAAGAGGGAGAAATTAATTTTTGAGAGCCACCAATATCAAAGTTTGAAGAGAAGAAATCCTATGCAAAATCAAGGTGAATCAAGACAATATTTTTGGGGAATTCTTCATGGCAATGCGTGGCTAGTCTTCTCAACCTAGTTCAAGGGGGAAGTTGTGTTCATATTATTTTATTATTCATTCCTCAAACTCGTAATGTAGTTCTTATTTTTATATTTTATTTATTGGATTTCTCATGAACATTAATTTCGTCAAGATAATTTATTAATTGATTAAAGCCTTGTCTTTTAATTATTGTGTTGATGTTTGCTAATTTGGGTAATTGGATTCGTATTTGTCTTGTTATCCAAATCATAGTAGCAATTGGTAATTTTATATTTCCATATGAAAATCCAATCTAGATTAATCAATTCGAGCATATGTAATTGATAATTTAGTTCACCTAATTCTTCTTGTTTTCACATAGTTAATGAATTAAATCTAGGGAGCTTATTCTAGGTTGTTCATTCACTCTAAATTGATTGGAGAACTAATTCTAATTGATTATTATTAAGGAAGAATTGGATTAATTAGAGTTTTTTGATTATTCCGGGTGATAAATAAATCAAAGGAAATAGTACATGCGTTGCTTGGGGAATGACAATATTATGATAGGGCACAACCGAACCTGAGAACTAGGATTCTTTATTATTTGATTTTTATTCCAGCTATTTTACATCTTTATTTGATTATTTAGATTAATTGCAATTTTCAACTCAAAACCCCCCTTTACGATTCTAATTGACATAACACTAAGTTAGTTCCCGTTCCTCGTGGGATCGACCCTTGCTTCCACTGCTATATTCTTAGTAATAGTGAACAAGGAATTTAATTATTATTTTGGTGCATTACGACACGCATCAATTATAAAATTTGCAGCTCCTTGATCGCTCAGAATAACCAATAAAGTAGCTGCTAACGGTTTTGGAGTCCAATTTATCTTCATGCGGCCTATAAGGCCTTGCCTCAGCTGGACATCCCCAAATGTGGAAATGCTTTATACTGGGCTTTCTGCCTGTCCAAAGGTCATAAGGTGTTTTAGCAGCAGCTTTAGTTGGTACTCTATTCAGATATAAGCTGCAGTCTTTAATGCTTCTCCCCAGAGTGATTTTGGTAAAGTAGAATGACTAATCATACTCCTTACCATATCCTTAAGAGTACTGTTTTGTCTTTCAGCTACGCCATTCATGCTAGGAGAACCTGGCATGGTGTACTGTGGGACGATTCCACATTCCTCTAGGAATTTAGAAAATGGTCCTGGACGTTGTTCACCTGAACCGTCATATCTGCCATAGTACTCACCACCACGATCAGACCTAACGTTTTTAATTTTCTTGTTGAGTTGATTCTCAACTTCAGCTTTGAAAGCTTTGAACATGTCCAGTGACTCAGACTTTTCATGAATAAGATATAGATGCCCATAAAGTGAGTAATCGTCTATGAATGATATAAAGTATTGTTGACCATTCCAGGAAGCCATAGGGAATGGTCCACAAATATCCGTGTGTATCAATTCTAAGACGTCCGAAGTTCTATTAGCACCTAACCTTTTCGTTTTGGTCTGTTTTCCCTTGATACAATCAATACAAACATCAAAGTCCGTAAAGTCGAGGGAATCCAAAATGCCATCTGACACAAGTCGTTCAACTCTAGTTTTTGAGATGTGACCTAAGCGCTTGTGTCATAGTTTCGTCGAATTTTCTTTATTTAATTTTCGCTTAGTACCACGTGATTCCACATACAAGGTTTCATTATATGATGCAATAGTATCAAGCAAATATAGGTTATCGTATGAACATAATGAACCAGTACCAACAATATTTGAATTTAAAGAAAGACTAAACTGACAATTTCCAAAAGAACAATAATATCCTGATTTGTCCAATAAGGAAATAGAAACCAAATTCCGTCTAAATGACGGCACAACAAAAGTGTCTTTCAAATCCAAATAAAAACCAGTTCCCAATAATAACCTAAAAGTTCCTATTGCTTCAACTTCCACCGATTTTCCATCGCCCACAAAGATGAATCTTTCAGCATCATTTGGCATTCGACAGAACAGACAACCCTGCATAGAAACACTTATGTGAGTAGTAGCACCAGAATCTAACCACCAAGTGTTTCTAGGTACTGAAGCTAAATTAACCTCAAAACAGGCCAAATTAAGGAAAGTACCTTTATTTGCACGCCAAGCGTTATATTTAGTACAATCTTTCTTTAAATATCGAGGTTTCAGGCAAAAGAAACAACCCTCCTTGTCCTTATGTGGCTTCTTTTGATCTGGACCCTTAGCAGCTTCATATTCTTTTTTTATTTTCTTGCCCTTATCCTTAGAGGTACTTGCCAAGTTAGCAATTTCAGTTCTATCCTGCTTCAACCTTTCTTCCTCTTGCACACAATATGAAATGAGCTCATTTAGAGTCCATTTCTCCCTTTGACAGTACTAACTGACCTTAAACTGACTAAAATGTGCAGGAAGCGATATCAATACTAAATGCACGAGCAAGTCATCAGACAAGTCAAGCTTTAGTGCCTTAAGTTTTGAAGCAGTATGAGACATCTTCATGATGTACTCCTTATACTTCATTGAAATCAAGCTTTGCAGAAGCGTGCTTGTTTCAGCCTTATCGTTTTTAGCAAAAAACTTTTCAAGTTCGGCAAGGAATTGCTTGGCATTAGTTACCTCTTCAGATACTGCGCCCCTAAAGGCTTCCGGAATGCCGCGCTTAATGATCATTAGACTTATGCGATTTGAGCGTTCCCACTTCTCAAAGTTCCTCCTGTCATCAGGTGAACTTGCATCCGTAAGAGAAGCCGGTTGCTCAACCCTGAAAGCAAGGTCAAGATCCATGCAGCCGAGAACGATCAGTGCGTTCTCTTTCCAATCCTTGAAGTTTGACCCATCAAGCATGGGAATTGAATTAAGATTTGCAGATATTGTGGTAGCAGATGAATTAACTGTATAGAGAAGAAGATGGAAATAGCTTACATTAGTACTTTATTATGCAAATAATAATTTCAAATAATGGTAAGGCCCATCACAAGATACCTAGCACAACATCAATATTTAGTCTTTGGACAGAAATATTAACTTGTAAGTGGTACTCTCGATGTAGCAATCAAACACTGACAATAAGACATGTCAATCAATAAACTTTTCTTTGGACCGATTTATTGATCACACGTTAAACCAAATAATCGTCACGTGTTTATCACCACAGGTGCATGTGAAATTTCAGCCAAACATTGACCTTCCTTTGGGCCGATCAATATCCGCATGAACAACACACACACGAAACCTTCTAATATTCTAAGTTAATTAATTTCCACAAGAGAGGTTGCTTTGGCAACATGTTGCTTCAATTAATTCACTTCGAAATATTATATTTCTCAAAAGAGTCTGTTATACCAAGATTTGAACCTGAATTAACTGTTTTGCATATATTTAAGGCTTTAGGATTTGAATTATGAAATTCAATACTTTAGGATTAAGTAATCATTAAGTTGGATGGTTAAATTGCAATTTAATTAAACTTGATTGGCCAATTATAAATTATTTTTAAACTTGAAGGACTAAATTGCAATTTTTCCAAACTTTAGCGGCCAATTAATTAAAATCAGAAACTTTAGGGACTGAATCGTAAAATTCAGAATTCTTAAAACCCAACTTTAATGATTTCTTAACTGCAGGGGCCGGTTTTGTAAATTTAGAAGTCTGAAGGGCTAACTTAAAATATTTTATAAGATTAGGGTTTTAAATAATATTTAAAACAAATTAGGAGGACCTAATGTCAAATAAGGCCAATTTCGTAATTGCAGAAAAGTCCCTCAAGACTTCAAATTTACAATTAAAGCCCCTCCCAAAATCTGTTACAGCAAAGCTACTAGAGTTTGTAAACCCTAGCTTCCGTCGCTCCTCAGCCCTCAAGACGCGGCGCCTTCGCTGGCACTGTCCGTCGCCTTCAGCGCCACCACCGGCGCTGCAGCCAAAAAAAAAAAAAAAAAGCGTCGCTGAGCGCGACGTGATGTACACCGCAACCCCATCTCTCGCAACCATTGAAATCCGATGCCGCAACGCGCGGCGTCCCCACCAACTGCAACCCGTTCCATCATCAACAAACACCATACACAACAAGCAACAATCCCAATTCGAAAAACACAAAAAAACAGAACTGAAAATCAATTTGTAAACCATGATTTTTCGCACATATACATTCACACACAGAGGAAAGGAACGGTTGAATCAATAAACCAAAACATGTTTCCAAAATTTTCGATTTGGGGTGTATATGAATATTCGAATGAACTGTGTATGTATAATTTTGAATTTTTTGAAATCACGTTGAATTGGGTTTTGCATATACATACGAAATCAGAAGCATTGGTTTTTACGTATATGCGTACAAAAATTGATCTGATAATTCAATACGATGTTGGCTCTGATACCACTTGTTAAAATTAAATTTAATATAAATGAATGTTCATCTAAAATCCACAAACATCATGCTGTAATTATTAAGATCCAATTGAAGCGGAAGCGTACTTGAATCCATTATTGTGTTTGATCGAACGGGGTTATGGCCTTCCAACTGATTCGTGGTTTTCTCCTTAATTTGTCCTCTATTGATGAGAATGCTGAGAATTATGAAAAGCCACGCTCAAGCGGGGACTATGACATGTATAAATAGTTGTATGGCAACTATCGTGTTTCAATGTTAATAAAATGACCCCTCATCAATTTAAAACATTGAATCCGTCTCTACACTTTAATCTCACGACACTTAATACCCATTAGTCCTGAATAATATTTAGTAGATCACTTTATTGACTAAATCCTTAAGATAGCACCACACATTTTATTTTATACATGTTTGGCCCCACATTATTGAATTTTATCCAACATTTCAGTCCGGTTTCAAGTTACCTAATTGTCTCATTAAGCTACATCAAGAAAAGATACATGTCGAAATATATATGCGAGATAAGAGATGTTAAAAAAATTCATATTTATTTGATTAGGTCATGAGAAACATCGATACAGCAAAGTGCAATTACAAAATCTCCTTCACCAACTTTATTTCTCATTTCATGATGAAGAAAGACAGCGGGGAATGCAAAATTCTATTAGACTCAACTCTAAAAATGATTCATTCAAGAATCGTATAAAGTAATGAATTAACATCAACACTTGGGAAGATCTGACGGTGGAGGCGGCAGCTGTTGGTTAGGCAGTTTTCCATCCAAAACTATCCATACCATCTTCAAACCCCAGCTCAGATGTACTTCGAAATGACAGTGCATGAACCAGACACCTTCAAGACGTTACCACCACGACGTTATTAGATCGTCTTTCTTCTACTTTACGCTTTAAGTCAAAAGAGATTATAACAAGTTTTGGCCTCAGTTTGGTAAAAATTTTTGTTTTTAAATAAAGAATGTAATTTTTTCGAGATAAAATACATGATTAAAAAATTATTTGAAGAAATAAGCATGATTAGCCTCAGCTTGATAAACTACTTATAAACTTATTTATAAATAGTGAGTGACAACATTTTCTTGATTCGTTTTTTTAAAAAGTCAAAAAATGGAGGACAAATTTTTTTTATGAATCGAAATTATTGACTTTAAAAAAATGTACGATGACGCGTAACTATTTATAAATATTTTTAATCAAACAGAGACAAAGTATTTTTGAAAAAATATGTTATTTATAAGCGGCTTTCCAAGATGTGATCATAAGTGAAACCAACCTGGATTATCAGCACGGAAACGGATGGCTGCCCATCCGCCAGAAGGCACGCCTATAGTATTTCTTTCAGCGGGATCGATAAGGTTGTAACTCTGAGGATCCTTTAGAGGATTAAAGTTCCCAAAACCTTGGCCGACGACGAAAAAGTTGTAGCCATGAAGATGGAGAGGGTGGCTTTCAGCACCAAGAATGCTGGTGTCTTGCAACACAAGTTCCACAGTGGTATTGAAAGGAAGCACGATCACTTTGGTTCCGTTGGCCACCTTCGTGTTGTTAGGTGGGGTCCCTGTGTAATTGAATGGGGTTACAGGAAAGCTCGGGAAATCAGTGGAATACACACCATTCAACTGGCCGAAGAAGTGGGCTTGAAGAAGTGACGTCGTAGGCAGTGTGAAAGAGACATTGTTAACAGAAGCTGCAAATTTTGTGCCATTTGGCCCTTGGCAAGTTTGGTTTTTGGGGCATGGATTGCTTCCGAGGCCGATAGTGAAGAAGAAATGCTTGTCAATGGTTTGAGGCACGTTGGCTGGAAATTGGGCAGTCGCCAAACTGCGAAACTTATTACTGAAATTCGCAGCGAAAGAAGTTCCATTGATTGGTGGAAGGGTGGGGAGCTGGAGGCTTCTGATCGAAATTTTCGAGCGTTTTTTAGCCGGGATTTCTTCGTATTCAAGGATTCCAGCAACAGTGGAATTATCGAACGTGCCTTGGCCGGTGAAGTATGGCCTGGCTGCCATCAAGTAGGTGGTGTTTATGGGATTAGGCTTGGTCTTTAGAAGAACATTGGTGGTTTGTCCTGGCGTTATTAGGAGAATATCGGTTTCAAATGGCTTTACGTAAACTGCATCAGCCTCAACGACGGTGAATGTGTGGTTTGCGATTCTGAAAAACAGATCGTCATTGAGTGCAGCATTAATTATACGAAGCAGATACGTCTTTCCAGGCTTCACCTTCAACTTGAACGTTTCTGCAATGTAACAAATCAAAAAATTCCATCAAATGTCAAGATTTTATTTTGTGTTTGGTAAAGTTTGTTTATAATTTTTGTTTATAAACGATTACGTGACAACGTATCATTGAACGATTTTTTAAAAAAGAACAATTTCAGCAGGTCAAAGATTTCCGTCCCCCATTTTTTTACTTTAAAAAAAATGAATTTATTGATACGTCGCTATTTATAAATAATGTCAGCTAGTTGATCAAGTGAACAAAGAAGAGAAAAAAGTACGTACGATTGGCGGAACAATTATACAATGGACCCGGGAATCCATTAATGGTGTACGCATCAGAAACGTTTGGTCCAGCTCCTGTTTGAAGTGCCTGATTGATAACAGCCTCTGTATCAGCATTCCACCATTCTCCTGTTCCAGTTTCGTGTATTAGTACACAGTTTTCGTCTAATTCTATCGATTTATACTTTTGAATGATAATTCGGGACTTAACCGAAGATTATTGGGACTTCCTTGAATGGTTTAGCAAAAGGATACGACGTGTTTTTCTTGGGGAGAATGATCAGTGGTCCGTAGAGAGTGGCTCGTAACCAAGTAATGTGAGCGTGCCAAAATAGAGTTCCTCTCTGCCCAACAATGGTGAAGTTGTAAACATAGCTCTGGCCACTTTGGATGGGGCACTGGGTCACATACGCCGGTCCGTCTGCCCAACCGCTCAAGAGTTGCCGAATGCCATGCCTGATAACGTTTGATATGAAAGTATTAGACCAGATTGACCACTACAACACAAGTTGAATGTTTTGCGATTAACTTACTATTAATACTTGAAGTTCTTTCTTTAAATGTTAACTTTGTTAAGAAAAGTTGTTCAAAATCTTAAAAGTTGGTCTACATTTTTATCTTTGTTCGATGTGAGATTTTATTTATTAAAATGACCCGTAAGACGAAGATTCGTTTGAGCAAATCAATCTTGAAATTCGCGCATTCATTTTTAAGTTTTGGAGCCCGTTTGATCCCAACTCATTTTTCAAGTTTTTTAATAATTTTGAATTTTTGAGAGAATGTGTAATTGAAAAATGTGAAAGGTGGTCAGTCTTATTAAAATGTGTTGTTGGGTTTTTTGATACCCAATAAATTCGGGCGATGATGTAAAATAGTTGTGGGAATAAAACGACACATCGATAGATAGTTCGACTCGATAACGATTCGGGGCCACTCGAAGTGACTTAATTGGTAGTCGCTCGTGGCCCACTTGGACGGCCCATTTGTTGTGGATATTTTGGATAAAGGCCTTGGACTTGGATAGTCGGCCCATTAGGGTGGTTGTTATCTAGCTTGTGAGTTGGGCCCTTTGGGAATTAAGCTCAATCATGACCTAGCCCAAATACCACCCTATAAGTCCCTACCGTTGCTATTATTCATGAGGAGTCTGAAAAAGGAATTTGAACTTGAGACAAAGAGGAGGAAACCGCCACTTCCATTCTTGAAGCTGACTTACTGCTGCCTCAACTGTTCATTATCTTCCTTGGTGACTTAGTTCATATACATTTGGAGCAATCAAGGTTGTGTGTTTGTTGAGTCGAGCTAGATATCGGGGTGTCTTCGTGGAGTGATTACTGAGCCCGAAGTGTATCAAGGATCGAACTATATTTTCAACATGTGTGATTAAAAATGAATTTCAGGAAAAACTTGAAAAAGGGACAAGACCGAACGAACCTTAATGCATTTTGAATCTTTGATACAATATTAAGACTTAAGGTTTTATCTTGAATGGTTAACTTTGTTAAGATGAGTGATACAAATCATTATAAATTGGTGTATATTTACGTACATCTTTATTCGATGTGAGATTTTATCTTTAATTAACACTTACCAATGAAAGCTGACATTGTTGGAGACATGATTAACCACCTTGACCTCAACACGATCGCCCTCCCTCGCAGTAATGCGTGGCCCCGGGAACTTTCCGTTGACGGTAATTATGCGTTTACTGTTGCATAATCTGGTCACATTATGAAGCCGTATCTGCATAGACATTACAACATAATAATCTATGGCGTAAACTATAAACGTGCAAACTCTATTACTAATCAGAAATGCGTACGTCGAACTTGTAGTGCCTGGTTTTTCCGGTTTGCTGGGCTTTTGTCAAGTCGAAACAAATAGAGAAAGTGATGAAGAGCAAAGAAGCCAAAATTGCTAAAAATGGAAGAAGAGAAGAGCCCATTTTGGAGTTTTCTTAATTCGGCAAGGAAATATTTTTGTACATGAGAATGATCTACGAAAACACAATGATTATATAGACCCGTAGTTGTTGAGATTTACAGCATTGAAAAGGAAATTATATCATCAGTAAACGGCTATACTATACCTACTGTTAATCGAAATTATATCCAAAGAACAACCAATCTGATTATGACATTCTCCCTACTGTTGTCAAAATTCCATTTCTTCATTTTCCAAATTATTAATTTCAAGCTTAAATCTATAGTTCAGAAAGGGTTTCTGTAACATGATTATCTCTTTCTAATTAGTATGATCCAATGGGGAGACGATAGAACCAAGTCCACGATACTACCAAAAAAAAAAAAAATCATTTTTAAGGACAATTTTTTTGTTTTGAAATTCTCTTGGACGACACCTTTTCGACGACGTAACACCGAGAATGACATTTGTTAAGGTTTTATACATGTTTGATATATCAGTATAATATGGTATTCATAAGTATGGATTATGCAAAATTAAACGTAGTAGACAGTGAAAATAGTTGTAGTTGTACCAACTACGCACCTTGCAGGGCACTATCCTGCGGTTGCACTTGTGTTATCAAAATCATTTTTAGTTTCCGTATGCATATGGTCTTATCTCACTTTTGCACCACTAAGCGATTTGTAGAGTACTCTAAGCAAAGACAAAAGAGTGTACATTACCTAAGTCAAAAAAAATAATGGACAAGTGAGTTTGAAATAAGAAGGTTTTGGTGCAGTCCTACCCTACTTAGGCATTCCGCACTTCCTTTCATCGATCTTGATTTACGTAGTAATTGTGAATCCTTTAGAGATTGTAGCCATGTTAGCGATCATTTTTGTTGTTGATAATCTTGAGACCATCGAAGCTAGTAGAAGAGCGGATCCAATACAAAGACCGAGCTAACTCGATAAAGGAAGAAGTCCTGCCAAAGCTTAGGCTTCTCGTGTATTCATCCAAGTCAGATCCATGAGAAAATTATAAATAAGGACAAATGGTGTCATCTTTGTTCATATTTTTTTACGGACCGTGCACGTTAGATTTAATAATTTTAGAGAGACATTAATAAGAGACATTTTTAAGTGACATTGTGATATGACGCATATTCACTGGGTGACAAAAAAATAAGTGGTAGGGTAGTTATAACCATTACTCAGTGAATGCATGTCACATCATAATGTCATTTATTAATATTTCCTTAGAATTACTCTATTAGATTTTATGCAATTCACATAGAATTGTAGTCACGCAACCAACACAATTAATTGATATGTTGACCTCTTGATCACAACAGTTACAAATCTCATCCAAGTTTGAACACTACAAGAATTAATCTTGCAAGTTCGAAATTTATTTAATAAAGAATGAAGTTTGAAAGTAATATAACCTCACGATAATATCTCAAAATTGTGTAATTGAAAAAAAAACATAATGATCCCCTATATAACCCTAAGGGGTCTTGGAATTAGACTAGGAAAGTGATTAATGAAAAAAGGAAAGTAAATAAACTAAAATTCTCGTACAAAATCCGTGATCCCGAATGTCGCTATAACTGCACGATTGCATGGTAAAGGTTAGCGCGATCACGTGCTTAGGTTGATTTCAAGCCTGCCTCTAATTTGACTCCATCGCACGATCGCTGGCTTTTTCTAATGAGCGATATCGCAGTGTTTTCGATTGGTTCCGAACTTCCTCTACTTGGATCAGGTTGTTCCACTTGACTTCTGGACTCGGATCCAACATGAAACTTGCTTCTTTACTTGTCCAGAACACATTTTTGTCCATAATTGCTTGAACAACATTGTTCATTGCTTCTTTGATCTTCTTGGTTCGAAACCGAGTCATCGGCCCTTCTTCCACAATCAACGTATCCTTACTCGGTCTCGTGTTTGAACTTTGGATCACATCACAATTATAAGTATAATTAACAAAATTTTAACCTTATTTCCCTTCTTAAATTCCATCAATGTATATATATATAATAGTTGGTACAACCGTTCATTTGTGGTCGTTGCCCCTTATTTTGTCTTTTTATGCATATTATTTTTATTTTTTTTCTTACAGTCCCTTAACAACTTATTTTTATTTTTTTCCTGAATTAATTTTTGTCTCATTTTCGACATATACAATTTAGACAAAATTAAAATTTTAATGTACCACTTCAAAAACTCATAAAAACTACAAACTTGCATTTTTGAAATACAATTTTTATTTGTAGTTCCCCCTAAATTTGTCTTTTTTTTTTTTTTTTTTTTTTTTTTTTGCTTTCTTAATTTGGTCAACTTTGAAAAGCTCATAAAAACTACAAACTTAAATATTCAAAAACACAAAACGACTGTTAAAATAAGGCCAACGCCCATCCGGTATGATCACTAACTTTTTAAAATCCTTGTAGTATCGATCCTTAAAAATCTATTTTTCAATTTTTTATTGGTTAGTTTTCGTCCAATTTTAAAAACCATGCGTACTTTAGATAAAACGGAATTTTTTATATATTACTTAAAGAACTCACAATATCTACAAATTCATCTTCAAAAATATATAACAGGCAACAGCTGGAGAATTATAATTTGATAAAATGTTAATTTTGATTGTTTATCTGCAATAACACTATTACATACATAATTACAGACACTCCTCATACGTCTCACGAGCTAGACCAACTTATAATATATAGTTCATGTTTGAGACTCATTAAAAACTTAACTCTTCTTTTAAATCACACATTTATCAATAAAATAATATCTTATATATATATATATATATATATATATATATAATTGTTATAAAATAGAGAAAAGTAGAGACACAAATAAACTTGTGTATTTTATTATGAACCAGAGCCACATATGTATAGAGCAAAATAGGGATATACAAAGTAATAATGTTTAGGGTTACATGAATACAATTGTCATTCATCAATATAAGATAATATTTACAAAACCCCTTTTTGAATGACTTATTACAAAATATCTGCATCATTAAAACCTTGTTGGATAAAAACTCAATGGGACAAAAATATCAAATGAAGAAAAAAGAGTACAGTTATTCTTGGAGTATTAAGATGAATGTTGTCACGTTAAAACATTACCAGAAAAACCCAATGAGACAAAACCCTAGTTAAGGAAAAAGAGTACAGTTATTCCCCCTAGTGTTGATCACTGCAAATCATCGAGTCGATACATCCCAATCTTGTGAACTAATTTCTTGAATGTAGATGTTGGCTGTGCTTTTGTGGATAAATCATCTAGATTGTCACTTGAGTGAATTTGTTGAAAATTTTAGAGTATTTTGATGTTACCTCGCTAAAACCTTGTCAAAAAAACTTAGTGGGACAAAACCTGAACGAAGAAAAAAGAGTACAGTTACTCCCCCTAATTAAATCTGTATTGAATCATCTATATAATTACCCCCCTAATTCAAACTCTGTTGAATAGTCCATATCTTAATCTCTTCAGGAGTCTCGTATAAGATAGTATATCAATAGACATTGATAACAACTACCTCATTAAAAACCTTGTCAGGAAAACCTCGTGGGACAAAATCTCGACTAAGGAAAAAAGAGTGTAGCGTATATTAGCTCTCCTTCATGGGAACATTATAATTATTTGAATATTGCATATAATTATTTCAACTGTTAATTGGTGCAATATCGAATATCTTCAACAAGCATATATAAATGGCACATATCTCATATTATTTGTTCTTCAAATATAAATTCAATTATTCCTTTGAATTTGAAGAACTATAAAATATATCCAATCATTTGAACATGCTGCATCGAGACATATTCTATAATCAATATTCATCAATGCATTTAATGCAGTTCTCAAATCTGGAAATGACTTATTCACTTCAATGAATAATTAACTTATTCACTTCAAGTGAATAATTAACAATAAATTTGAATTTTGAAAACAACTGCCACGATTTTCAAATATTATTCACAATAATGGTACATCTCAATTTCAACACTTTGTCATATAGAGTCATTTGTACTATTCTTCATGTAATCTAATTTTATACCACCAATCACATTCAATTACAAATTGAATCTTTTCAAGACATATTAAATATTAAGATCGTAAAATATCTCTATACTTTGATCAAACAAGTTTCTTAAAAACTTGAACTATATATTTTAGATATATTTCATCTTTCAAGGATTATATTATATTCTTCAGGCATCATATATATTTCACATTACAATTATCAAATTGCTACCACCAAATTTAAGTCGTGAAACTTTAGATAGGTAACGATTCCTATATTTCTAATGAATATTCTCTAATCATTTCACTGCAATCCCAAAGTACCGAGGTATTGATTATCCTTTTTAATCTTACTCATTGGTAGTTCAAAGAATACTCCCAACGTACCGAGTTGATGATCATACATTTTGATATCACTCATTGATACATCAAAGAGCTCAAGCTAGTAATTAAATTCAATCATCTTTCAGTATTTACATTTCTAATAATTGCATATATTATGCATTTATCAGGCAAATAAACTATTGCATCTATGCCAGATCTTTAAAACATTCGTTGCGCAACAAGTCGTGTATTACGACTATACCTATAGGTATTTTACTAGCTTTACACTTTTAAGTGTTTGGACTTCAGGTCCCAAAACTTCAGGTTTCATAGTAAGTTTATTTAATTTGAATGCATACTTTTGCCAACTATTTTTATGTCGATTTTCTTCGACATATTTTATTTTATTATCCTCACTATCATTCATATTATGATGCGGCTAGTTTCGCAATTTGCTTTTGCATAAGTGCTTTATAAAGTGTGTCAACATAGTTATCATCTCAATTGCGGCTAGTTTCGCAATTTGCTTTTGCATAAGTGCTTTATAAAGTGTGTCGACATAGTTATCATCTCAATTTGATTTCTTTCCCCACAAGACATAATTATAGAAATCTCAATTTTTCAATATTTCAAGTACTTGAACATCTTCTGGAGATTAATAATTAGTTATATCAATATATACTCTATCACAAGTATATGTCTCATTTATAAGATCATCATAACAATTTGCTCTATTTTTATTTATTTGGAGATCTTCGTTCGGATCAAATATCGCTACGTTTCAGGCGTGACATATATCAATATAAGATAGAGCATATGTAACTAATATATGAGATTTTATCAATCTCTTATAGATATTGCATCTTGTAATTATGTTATCTTTGAACGTTTCGTTCATATTTTCAATCGAATTTCTGATTCGTATTATCAATCGCAAGAATATATATAACATAATGTGATACATTTGTTTGATTTAAGCTACTAATCTACCCCCATAATGTTGAGAAAATTGTCCATCAAATTGACAATCATTTTTTCGGCATTGTAAAATATCACCAATTTGGGATAAATGTTCAAACAACACATTTTTTCAACATTCTTTAATTTTCATTTTAGTGCATTGTGGTGGATCAATTGCACTATTAAAAATTAGATGAAAAAATTAGGCTCTAACCATAAGTTAATTATAACAGGGAGAACTATGATGTCGACATGATGCGTAATACAATTTCCTAAACAAAAAGGAAAGTATTTTGTTCTCAATTAAATTAATTGGAGGCATTTAACAAGCAAAAATGTTAAACCATTTATTGACATCTCAACTAACACTTGTTAAAATGTTGAGATTCATGTCTACTAGCATTATCAAGACGCATTCTTGATTATATAATCTGAAGATTATGCTCATAATTTAAATTTTGAACAATAATTTCGCAAACTTCATGTTGCGAATATTATGCAATCATCTGGTATATGTATCAATCTATTAAATACAAATAATATTTAGATGATCAACGTGGAGAATGATGGTGCCCCATTTATGACCTTAATCATTTTCAGAAATACAGGGAATGTAATCCCCATTTTAGCTAGTGGTAGTCAACAAATTTCAACTATTAAACATTATATAATCATAGTCATTCAAGTAGTCAAACTAAACAATGCCCTTATGAAATTAGTTATATGTTTTCCTTTAGGAATAAACTGAACTCAAATGAGAAATTCTTCGAAACATGTGCTACTTTGAAAGTACATTTTCACTGCTCAATCAAAATCAATGTCTATTTTCTTCTGAAATATTGACATTAATGATTCTTCTAATTTTCGAACTAACAATATTTATGCTCTACACAAATGACGATAAAATATCTTCTAGAATATTTATCTAACGTGGGTTGTGTTTCTTCAAGAACACCAACACTATATTTGTTTAAAACATATTTTAAATTATACTTCTTTAGGAGCATTGAGTCAATATTCTTCTGGAATATTGAAATTGTAATATTCCTCTCTTCACAAGCAAGTAATATTATATATACAGGATATTAGTTGGGTTACAAAACAAAGATAAAATCTAAAGATTACAAGAATATTGAATTAACATAAACAAAGAGATATACTACAAATAAACTGTGAACATGGTTATCCAATCTTTGCTGATTTTGATTCCAAGATTTTAGGTTGATCTTGTGCGTCACAAATGGTATAGATAAACATAATTGATATAGGTAAAAAGAGACAATGACAAATTTTTAGTACCTTTTAGAATGAAAGTAAATATGCTGGAACAAGATATGTCTTCTTCTGATAAAGAACTTATTTCGATTTTTCAAAAATAATAAATCAATATCCTTCTGAAATATTAAAAATTATAATTTATGTTCTTCATGAATAAATAATATTATTCTAAAATATTATAATGTTGTACTACTTTAGGAGTAATGACAAATTATTTATAATAGACAATTATATGGTTAATATTTTTCTGGAATATTAATTATCCGTTGTGCTACTTCGGAGTAACAAGATAATGAATTATCAATTTAAATTAATAATAACAATAATAATTGTAATTGACAGATTTATAATTAATATTTTTCTGGAATATTAATATATACATACAGTTGTGCTACTTCAGGAGTAACAACATAATAAATCTGTAATGGACAAATCTATGATTAATATTATTCTGGAATATTAATATACAATCGTGCTACTTCAAGAGTAACAATGTAATATAATAATAAATAAATACGCCCACAAAATCTTTTACATGCTCACAACTAAATTATGAACCGTCGAGGCTGTATAAAGGTTCAATGATACAGACAGATTATCTCCTCCAATAATGAGAAACTATTTTCTATCTGAACCAACAATGTGCTTCTAACTAATATTTTGATATTTGAGATTTTTAAAAAAAAAATTCTAACTCATTTTGATAGAGACTCGTGCTGATAACGTGTTATAATATAAACTAGAGAAAAAAGAGAGAGAAATGGAGACACCAATAAACTTGTGTATTTTATTATGACCCAGAGCTCCATATATATATATATATATATATATATATATATAGGGGAGAATAGAGATATACAAAATAATAATGTCTAGGGTTACAGAGGTACAATTGTCATTTATCAATATAAGATAATATTTCAACAATAATATCTTTATCTTTATAATATACTCCCTCCATCCCAAAAAAATAGTCTTACGGTTATTTTCACAAGGATTAAAAAATAATAGTTAATATAGTTAGGATATTAAATTTTATTAATAATTTCCATTTATACCAGTTACCCCTTCTTTATTATTTTAAGTGGATTCACTTCGTTTTCCACAAAAAATTTGAAAAAGTCATAGCTAATTAGTTGGTTTGTATTTTACCAAGATACATTAAATAAGGGTATATGTGAAAATGAAAATTTTAATACATGCTTATAATTGAAACAAGACTATCTTTTTGGGATGGAAGGAGAATAAAAGTAAGGCACTTCCAAAAACATGTTTTGGAGTTTTTCCCGCCTAAACTGTCTTTCCTAATATAAAAATATTTTAATGAAAAAGAATATTAGTTAGAGTCAACTGTAAACATGTTATCCTTAAAATCACATCAAAAATTAAAAGGTAAAAAAATACTTTTTCTCAATGTCCTTTTATTTCAAAATTGTTTTATTTAAGTCCTATAATGATATTTATAATTTTTAACTAGATTTAATTTGTTCATACATAATTAATTTTAATTCGAGTTGCTTTTCTTATATCAAAATAAAAGAAATGATAAATATCCGAACTTTTATGTAATTTAAGTAAATCCGAATAATTTTTGCAACTTCATATTTCGATCAAATATCAAATATTATATTAAGATGGTTGGTGTCAATTATAATAGTATTATTTCGTTATTCTGGTAGAGATAAATCCGAATAATTTATTTTGTTATTATATATAGTAAGTCATTCAAGTTTCAAACTCCAGGTAAAAAATTTTGCCCCTACTAGGTACCCTTATTCAAAACCTTACTTCTCTAAAACTCATTTTCAATTAACATTCTATTAATAAAATAATAATTTATGAATAACTTCAAAAAAAATTCAACTTTTTAAAAACTTATTCTCTTAAAATTTATTGTTGCAAATAACATTATTTCAAATAATAGATCTCTAAAAGGGGCTAAAGTAAATATTCTCCAAAAAAACACTATTTAAAACTCATTTTATATATAATGAGGGCTTGAACAAGGACTAAATATATTCGCGGGAGAAAAAGAAAATACATAAAGGGAGAGCACGAGTATGTATTAACCAATTTTGCTGACAAAATATATTTCCTAAAATGGTAAGTAGTATTAATTAACTATATATTATTCATTTTCGACAAATTTAAAATTCGTAAAAAGAAAAAAAAAGAAATTTTTTTTGTCAATATCACATAAATATTTTTCTTTAAAAACAGAAAATGAAAGGAGATGAAATAGGAACGTTCATCGATTTATTTTTTATTTTCCTTTTTCTTTTTATTAAAATTGTTAGCGTATATCATAGATATATTTATTTTTTACGTATTACAAATTTTATTTAAATGTAATTTTATTTTCTCGTTTTAAGCTTTAAATCAATTTAAATTACAATATTTAAAGAAATTCCCTGAAACGGTAAACATACTAATGGTAAAAAATAATTAAGATATGCGTGATTTGTACTTTTTGTGATTAATTGTCTTCCTTCGTTTCTTATTTTAATCAAATATTCATTTCATATGTTAATATATAAATTTGATATATATGAGTAACAAATGATCGTGCATCGCACGGATGTAACACTATTGTGTATGTGTGTGTGTGTGTAATAACAAAGTCAATGCAAGAAACAATACGCACATAATTTTTCGTCCAAAATGACTTTCTAAATCTGAAAATTTATGAAACAAATAATGTATTCCCTCCGTTCCAAAAAGATAGTCCTGTATACTATTTTTATCCGTCCCAAAAATATAGTCTTGTTTCCATATTGAGCGTGCATTAAAATTTTCATTTCCACATGTACCCTTATTTAATGTATCTTGGTACAATGCACATTAACTACTTAACTATTGCATTTTCAAATTTTTTGTTGGAAACAAAGTGAGTCAACTTAAAATAATAAATAAGGGATAAAGGGTATAAATGGAAAACTTTGAAATCCACAAGACTATCTTTTTGGGACGGAGGTAGCAATAAATATTTTAGCAATTATTATGGTACATGACATTGAAATCCATGCTAAGCTATAAATGATTAAGATTTTTAATTTATTTTAATGTATAAACTATTTTTTTATTTTTTTTGAATAGTTATTATACTTTTGATAATTATCGTATTATATTGAAGTCGAAAAATATGTAATATAAGTGCAAATCGAATATCTCAACAAGAATTTTAATAAAAGATAGCAAGTGATGGCAAACTGTAAACATATTATTCGTAAAATCGTCTTAAACATCAAATTGAAAAGTTTTTTTTTTATATTTTTTTTACTTTCCCTTATATCTCATTCATTTTAAATTATATCATTTAAGTTCTATAATACTATTTACAAACTATTTTTTGTATTAGTTATTATTCTTTTGATAATTATTGTAGTTTTTTGAAGTTGAAAATATATGTAATACATGTGTCAAATCGAAAATATATTGTCCCGAAGTTTTTTTATCCTTCTTCTTCTCTTGAAAATCAATTATAATTTTTTAAAATTCGTAAAAATAATAATTTTTTTTTCAATATCACATAAATATTTTTTTCTTTAAAAATAGGAAATGAAATAGAATAAAATAGGAGCGTTCATCGACCTATTTTTCTTTTCATTTTTGTTTTAATAAAATCCTGCATGTATATGCATATATATATATATATCTATTTTTTACTTATTACAAATTTTATTTAAATGTAATTTTTTATATTTATTTTGTATTAGATTAATTTCAATCGCAAAATTCAACTGATTCTTGATCCCAACACAAAGCTCTAAATTCAAATCACAAGGCTCTGATACCACTGTTAGGATCGATATGTGATCAAGAACAAAAATAATTAAATGTAAAAATCCATGAACGCCAAGATTTTTCGGCCAAAGGCCCCGGAGGTTCGATAATTCAAGAATCATCTACATCCCCCGTTGAGCAATCCATCAAACTTGAATTTACGCTCAAATCCACTAAGCACATCAAAAAGTTCATTACATTTACAAGATCAACACCAAGAATACCAAAATGATCTCCAAGAATCACTAATTCTATCAACTACCATACAACACACATATTTCACAAAGATTACTCTCCATCTAAACTATGTTTTACACATATCGTAAAATCACTCCAAACACGAAGAAATTAGAGAAACCACAAAGAAAAGATACTCTAATCATCAAGAAAAGAGATCACAAAAGGGAATTACAAATGGACATCACTAAGCAATCTTGTCCGAACCCTTAATCAAAAACGCCTCCCAAAGGGAGCTAAAGAGGAGAAACCATCAATTGTGTTGTTGTGGAACCACCAAGATTATCATCACCAATTTGATATTACCAACTTAATATAATGGTCTAATTCTAGGCCAAGTATGTGGGCTTAACCAATTTAGGCCCAAAGTGAGTAGCACCTACTCAACAATCTCCACCTTGCTACGAACTTGAGTGCACTAATAGTGAATTTGAGCAACCAACTTAATATCATCTTGCTCTCACACACCTGAAAAACAAGTAATGACTTTAGTACCATATTTGAGGAAATAATTGATAAAAAGCATTTATATAGGCTTTATTCACCATATGAAATATTTCAAATAAATTGAACAAATATTCAAAATTTCCTTCACGTGTGACACCTTAAACAAAATGCATCAAATTGTCTCTATGTATAGTGCAACCGTGAAAAACTAGATTTTCATAAAATGTATAACATGCTAATAGTCAAAATAGCACTATGTGCAAAAAATATGTGATTTCGAACTCACATAACTATCACACGAGGTGAAAACACATAGGATGATAACATCCAATTACCAATATCTCATGCATAACATACATCTATAAATCCTCACAATATCACATTGTGTATAACACTTAAACACAAGATTCATATCATATTTCCTCAGATTAATGTACATATTTCAAAACTCTCATTTATAAGTATCAACAATGAATCAATCAAGAACAATATCATCAATATACAATAACAAGAACACCAAGTTACTTCTGTTTCAACATGATGATATACAAGTAATGATCAAACTTATTGCATCAAAAGCCAATAAGAAGAACAAACGAATCAAGTCATTTATACCACAAACAAGGCAACTTTTAAGTTATATAAGAACCTTTTAAGACAAAAGACACACATTTACGGATTTCCATTTATCTCCAAAAATCAAGAGGTTAAAATATAAAAACTTCTATAAAAAATGTTATTTCACATCAGGTTGTTTAAGTTGTCGCGACCAACAAAACCACCAACAAAAGTTTTCATATAACCTTCACCTCCTTCTATGTGTACCCATGTATCCAATAATCTTAAAAGTTCATTCCGAGTAGTATCCTCTTTTGATTCATAACAAGAAAACTCATGTCTCCTATCATTGCTTATCCACTCTATTGATTGTTCATCCACAAAGTCTCCTTAATTACCACACTAGTCAAATACTAGCCAACTCAAGAATATGATATAATAAGTGTATTCCTATCACTCTCTTACCACTATCTTTTACCATCAGGACGCTGAATATGGAGTCTCCACCTCACTCAAGGTATCCTAGACCTGGGTATAGTACTCTTACTATATCTAACTCCACCTGCAACTGATAACTAGCATACCTTGCTGTTTTTCTCTCAATTGCACCAAAAATGATGTCCTAAACATGACACATCGCCCCATTAACCGTGATCACACTACTCCATGATCTAAACACCATTCTGGCTTCTAAAGCACAACCAAAAGTCTAAAGAAAAAAATGATCAACACATTTATCATGCAATCTATCATGAGTAGTATCACAAATACCTGAAGTAAAAGAAATAAGTCGTTGCTTCCAAAGCAAACAACAATCACATAAAATCAAATCCGACATATAGTCATTTCAAGCATGTCTTCTATGAAACTTACCAAACACACAATGACCACATAAATGCATATAAGACAGTAAGACACACAGTCTACATATAATCCGCATTTATCACATCAAGGTACATAAGACCCCACGGTCTCCTATAACATCACATATATCATCAAGAAGCTTCTTATCATTCATCCGTGCACCCGTAGTGTGCAACTCATACAAGTCATTTGTGTTGGTAAACGAAACAGAGGAATCAACACCTCTAAACACCTAAGTAGTGGTAACAAATACACCATTTCTTATAACCCGTTACAAGTTAAAAGATCACCCTCGATTATTATCATTATCATATGTCCAATTTTACCAGTCAGCCTCATTTTGTGTTGTCAAACCAAAAATCATAATTCCATCGAAAACCCCCAAATCAACGCAATGCGTAATCATATTTGCAACAAAGCTTAACACAACAAATACATCAAGTAGCGACTCAACCAAGTATTTCAAATATAACAGATTATGGCACAAATGCACAATCAAATAAAACCTAAATTAAGACACAATCAAAATCACAAAAGAAAATGTTATTCCTTAATTCTAAGTCACTATTTACTAGGTAGGTCTAATTTGAAGTCCATTAAGCTAAGAGTTTCAATAAAGTGATCAACAACAAAATATGGGAATTATCCAATTTTTACCCAACTAAAGTCAACGATCACAAGTCCAAAGCAATTAAGACATCAATATCGATCATAGCTCATATAACAGGTTGTAACCGACAAGGTTATAATTTTCAAAAATAATAATTAACCAAAACAGGTTGCTACCGGCAAGGTAGCTATTCCATAATGCAAGAAAACGTTAGGGTTTAGGAATATCACCGAGCGAACAATTCATGTTCGTATATATGTGGTTGGAATCTTGCAAAATTAACTTCGAAAATGGACTCAGCAGAACTTGCTCATCAAACTGTCCAAAAATTGTCGCCGAAGCCTAGCCGGAAACCGCCTCTGCCGCCGTCGCCGGAAATTTTGCCCGACACACTACAAGATTCTCCTCTCCGTCACGAGTCCAATGGCGCAAACCGTTTATTGATTGGAGCCCCCTACCGACGGGAATTTCAGTTTAAAGATCCGGTTGCAACTTTTGATTTCCGTCGATTTCGCCGCCTGCCGGCCACTCTTTTCCGCCCAAATTCCGGTCGAGTGTTCTCCTCCACCTTGCGGTCCTGCTGGTGGTCTTGGATCGCCGATTGTATGGCCGGAGATCGGACTTTTGAAAATGGCAGAAACTATTTTTTTTTTCTTCGGTTCTTCTCGGTTTCTGCTTCAACAGTGCGGTGCTTCCACATAATTTTTTTTTCTTTGCTTCGGTCTCAGTTTCTGCCTTCACTGGTTTCTTGGCCTCCAGTCTCGTTTTCTAACCGGATTCTCCAAATTCTTCAGCTCTACACGGCCACTTCCAGAAATTGTAACTCTCCACCAGTACAAGCTTCTCCTTGGCCTCGTGAAGACAGTGGTGGTGACGGTTTATTGGTTAGAGGCTTCGTTTGGGTGGAAGCAAGACATACAGTTCCGACCAGTGGCAATTTTTCGGTGTGTTCCTTTGAATTTCTGATTTGGCCATCAACTTTCCCATTTTGGCAAGTTCTTGATTCCCTTTTTCTTGATTGCACCTTCCCTTTTTGGAATGATTTTTAATTAATTCCAATTTCTTTTACTCCACCACTATTCGGCTAGTTGCTACTACTTTCCCTTCTTGGAAAGTTTTTTCATGCTTTTTAATTTCCCAAATTTCTTTTGATTTCTTTGAATTTCCGATGGGTATAGCCTTGCCAATTTTCTCCTGGTTGTAGTTGCTTTCCACTTTTGGAATCTTGCTCCGACCAATTCCTCCTTTTCAGCCTCGGTCGGTCACTGCTTTCTTGAATTTTTATTTCACCGGTCAGTAACAACGGTATCTAATCCGGCTAGTCGCTACAATGCTACTTTCCCATTTTTGGAAAGTGTTAATCCATCCGGCCAGTAGCGCTTCTTGCCAACTTTTGAGATTAATTTCAATCGCAAAATTCAACTGATTCTTGATCCCAACACAAAGCTCTAAATTCAAATCACAAGGCTCTGATACCACTGTTAGGATCGATACGTGATCAAGAATAAAAATAATTAAATGTAAAAATCCATGAACGCCAAGATTTTTCGGCCAAAGGCCCCGGAGGTTCGATAATTCAAGAATCATCTACATCCCCCGTTGAGCAATCCATCAAACTTGGATTTACGCTCAAATCCACTAAGCACATCAAGAAGTTCATTACATTTACAAGATCAACACCAAGAACACCAAAATGATCTCCAAGAATCACTAATTCTATCAACTACCATACAACACACGGATTTCACAAAGATTACTCTCCATCTAAACTATGTTTTACACATATCGTAAAACCACTCCAAACACGAAGAAATTGGAGAAACCACAAAGAAAAGATACTCTAATCATCAAGAAAAGAGATCACAAAAGGGAATTACAAATGGACATCACTAAGCAATCTTGTCCGAACCCTTAATAAAAAACGCCTCCCAAAGGGAGCTAAAGAGGAGAAACCGTCAATTGTGTTGTTGTGGAACCACCAAGATTATCATCACCAATTTGATATTACCAACTTAATATAATGGTCTAATTCTAGGCCAAGTATGTGGGTTTAACCAATTTAGGCCCAAAGTGAGTAGCACCTACTCAACATTGTTTTTGGCAAATATATTTTTAAACATGTTTTTTTTACACAATTTCTCAAATCACTTTTTAATCACAAACATTTTCTCTCTTCATTTTTCAATCACACATTTTACTTAGAAAATATAAAAAAATATTTTTGAAACAAAAAACTTTTAACAAACAGAGATTTCCATTACTAGTTACCAGTTGAGTATGTGGTTTTTTTTTTTTTTTAATGAATAATGAACAATTAACTTTGTTTAGTAGTTTTTTACTATTTTGTGGGCTACTATCCTTTGAGTCATATATTCCTTAGCCCCTGTTTGACCCTCATTATTTGAAAAACAAATTTATTTAATACTTAATCTCAACCATTCATCTTAGTCAAATTTATCATTTTTTATTTTTCAAATATTTTTTAATCACACATTCTTCTAAAAATACTGTTCAAAATCACATTATTCTTAAAAAAAATGGGGGGCCAAACATGCTCTTAATTTGTGTTTTTATCTCTTAAATCACATTCTTTAAACAAACCTCCATGAAAATCTCTCATCTGTATGGTAACCTATCTTCTTAATTTATTGCCTTTTAATATACACAAATTCAACAGGAAACCACTTTTAACGTTTGATGAATTGTGCGCGCCAAGTACTGCTTCTTCTTTAATTGAATGGCAAATAAATTCATACATCAAGAGCTCTGACTTTACATTCACCTTTGAACACCATTAATTTGCTCAAAATTATTGTAAACAATTTCATTTTATTATATAGCTGAAAATGAAAAGTGAAAACAATCTAACTTAGAAGTATCTTTATTATACAGCACTAGTAGAATGACACGTGCAAAGCACGTGATGTGTTTTTTTTGTGTAAATTCGCGTGGAATTGAAAGTTTAGTAATTGTTGTTGGGACATTAAAAATTTGTTAAGATTATAAAAATTTAATGAAATATTTATAGAACGGTCAAGTATGTATTAGAAATTGTTTGATTTACTTTAAATGTTTGTGAATCGGAAGGAAAATGTGACATGAAGATTGGTGGTATGAAGTGCTATAAATTTAATTTTGGTGATTAGCTAATTTATTAATTATTGTTAATTTAGTAGTACAAAATTCAAAAATTAATGGAATCAATATAAGTAAACAATATTGACATGCTACTGTCATGATTTTTCCAGTGAAATCAATTGTAATGTATTGCTTAAATGAAAGTTGATATTATAGGTGAGTGAATGCATGTAGATGTACTTAACTATGTTGTTTGATTTACAAGATTATCTAAACTGCAAAGTTTGAAAGCACGGGATGATCATTTGATACTAGAAATAGGTTTTATTAAATACAGGTAAGTATATATTAACAGGAAAAGAAAGTTTCAGAAGTAGAGATATTTTCATTTAACAAAAGCTGTATTTATAGTACAAGTGATTCTAATATATTTCTTGCATCATAGCAAGAAATGTAATAGAATCACATAAGATATTTTCATGCTCAAAGTGCTGTGAAAGTATTCATTAAAGCACACTACCAGTGACGGTTCAACAAAACACATAAATCTAGAGTTTTTATACTGCAAAATATAAGAGTTTTAAGACTGGTCAAAATATGCATCAATTAGAATAAATCCTAATCAAGCTTATCATTCATCTTCTTTGTTGGTGATGATGCATTATCAGTTGGGAATAAGATGCGTTTGGCTGGAGGTGGCGAGACAGAATGACCAACTACTTTGCTTGAATTGCTTGAGTCAGAGACCATGGAAAGCTATTCCTCATGCATTCCTTTGTCAGGTTGCTTGAAGTTCTTTGGAGCATGCTTCTCAAGAGAAATAACCTCAAATTTATAAGTAGAGGCATGTGAAAATGTAACTGGTGCTTTCCCACGATCATTTGGGCTTTGATCCATTGCAATTGCTTTCACGTAGAAAATGTATTGGTCATCTATGTTCAGTCTTATTCCTTCCTCATCATTAAGTCTCTGAATAAATTTATGTTTTGAATTTGAGTTACAACAGTGAAATGGAAATGCTATTGTACATGAAATTGAATAGAATGTAAATACAGGTACTAACCCCTTTAGAAATTCCCATAAGCTTAAAGGCTGAGCATTGCAAGTAATTTTCTGTAATTTCTCCCATCAATGAGGCTGCTAACTTCCCAGTTTCATCTTCTATATAGATGTCAGCTCTTGCCCTATACAATAAGGGGAATGTCATTGGATTCTCTATTAAATTTAAATGAATGATATATATGCCTTGTATTTTCAAAGGCTACCTAATCTATTATGATTGAAGAGGTTGATAGTTGTATCAGTTATGTTTTAGGTTTTAATTAGTTGATAAAGGAACAATATAGTGTAATGTACAGTATAATAGTAGTAAGTACTACAATATTGAATTATGTGTAAGTTAAAGTTAAATATAGTATCACTTGAAAGAGATAAACCTATCTGTATTTCTTGTTTGTACAAAATTTAAAATCAGAACTAAAACTGAATGAATATAAAGTCTCAATCTTCATGAAAATCATCAAAGACAGTTCTTAAGATGTATATTAAAATAGTTATTTGGCTGTCAAATCTTGCTAAATGAATTATACGTATATTTTCCATCTTTTAAAGGTTGCTTTATTTATGTTGATATCACATTCAACAGTTTTTTACTAATGTTCTAGTTTTAGATTGAAAGGTAAAGGAACAATATGAAAATATTTGCACTATAATAGCAATAATTAGTAAGATACTAAATTATGTGAAAATGAAAGTTTGTTTTAGTTGAAGTAAAATATAGCATTATTTGAAAGAAAAATGCTTTGGTAATCTGTTTGTATAAAATTTAAAATGTGAACTAAAACTAAAAGAACATAAAATTATATTTTTTAGCTAAATAATATAGAGAGTTTTTAGGATGTATAATAATGTTCAATCAACTATTAATAAGATGGTAAATGACTTACTGAGAAGTGTTAAAATTATTTATCTACACTAATATGAAAGAAATTACAATTTATTCTATTTTTTTTTTTAATGTTTAAGTACACAAAGGTGTATTTGTTGAAACTTACAGGGTTAGCACTGTCACATTTAGTGTATTGCAGTAGCGACAGTCGTAACTCTCTCCGGCGGTTGATACACATGACGCGACGATCTATAACAAAGAGAACAACTCATATACCAAAATGGGGCACTGCTCATTCTTATTGTTGCACTTCCTTTAATCCAGAAATGGGTTTGTTGAAATTGTATATTGATATTGATAAAATAGAATCATTATATATTATAATTATTATATATAATAGAATGCAACATTTTTTTTTATTTTGTTATTTTTTTTGAAGCATAATAAATTGTATGTATACCTTTTTTGCTGGGTGAAGTACCTCCTGCACTGATGTGAAGTGTGTCTTCCAAAGCTGATTTCTTTTTCGGTGTAAAGTATGACTTCAATGAAGTCATTTCTGCTATTATCTCAGAATTGTCACAGATCCTGTAATTTCAGTAATGGTCAGTGTTAGAAATGCACTATACGTTATAGATCTGTGTAAAGTACATGAAGATTTTTACATAGCTTACCATTTCTGATACTCAGTCACTTCACTGAATGGAAAGTTCACATAGAGAAAAGAATCAGAAGTTGTAGACAAAGAGAGACCTAACAGGAATAGTTTAGTTAGTAATGTAAAGTATGAAATATTAAAGGGAAAAGTTAAAATTCGTCAATAGTGTATATAGATAGAAATAATTTACCGTTGAAAGAAGTGACCAGAAGCTGTGTCGCAATGACAACAGGTGTTTTTGGAAATAACTGAACTATTTCTTGTCCTTCATTGTCAATGAAGGAAGACCACATTGTTAAGGTAATTGTATTGAATCTGTAAAATGTAATGTAATGTAATTTAGTTTAATTTGATGTAAACAGATTATTTTATATATTTAAGTTTTAGTATTATATAAGTGAAGTTTGGATATACTAACTCTCTGTTCATTGAACAATATCCTGCACAGTAACTTGATTCCCATTTTTAGTGTAAAATGGCCCCTTTGGTTTCACATCAAGCACAATTGCAATAATATCTAAAGTGATTAAGATAGAAATGTAAGTAATTGGAAGGGTGCAAGTTGACATTGATCATATATTTTTATGAATGAAGGAATAAAAAAGAGTAAAAATAGGTTATAATTATCAGGAAAATAATATGAATTCCTTTGTTATAAGTTTAGTTAACAGTAGTATAGTTTCATAATATAATTGAGGGAATATGTTTGTGTAAAATTTGCACTGATCACATAATTAATGAATTAACTCTGAAAATTATCAGTACATTTAAACTAAAAAGAAAAAAAAAATTAATCATTCAAATAAAATGACTATTTGTTATAATGGAATCTATCAAAGAGTGAAAGATAGGGAAACACACCAATTTGTTTGGTTTTGTCATCCATGTAATTTCTTAAATCTTGAAAAGGAGACAACTTTAATTCCTTGAAGATTATATCATGATGTAGTTCATCAAGTTTCTCCACTTTTGTTGTTCCAGATAGGGTCAATTGAAGCTCGCCATCAAATTTTTTATATTTATCTGGAGTTAATCTTACCAATGCATTAGAAATCAGATATGTATTTCCAAGGATCAGAACACTTTCGAATGCAGGGATGTGGTGATCCCATATCATCTCCTTTACAGTATTACCCTAAAAAAAGAGAAATAAATAAGTTTTTAGTAATACGGAAACAAATATAAGTATAAAACTCATGAATTAGCAAAAATGGACAACCCTAAACCAGATTTTATTCTCTGAAATCAGTAGCCATTTTTTATTCTGTTAGGGTGCTACTTTCAAACTAATAACTTATCTTAAACATTAAGGAACAGAACATTATTTAATTTAAAGATAGCTCAATTACTTGAAAGTAATTTTTAGTTTAGCTAAAGTATTATGTGTCTATAACTCTAAGTAGCGAAAAGGGAAGTTTTTAACATGGTTATGAGCAATACAGAGAGCACATCATTTAGTAAGTGAATATAGAGCAAGACACTGGAAACAAGTGAGAAGGGGAAGGATAATGCTATTTGATTTTACTCTAAAAAAAATAGAATAAATTAGTTTTTAGTAGTATAGACACAAACATAAATATAAAACCCATGAAGTAATCAAAATAGGCAACCTAAACTAAATCTTATTCTCTCACAACGCAAAACAGTGAAAAGGTCAAATTTTTTAATATGGTCATGACTCATGAGCAACAGAAAGAGCATATCATGCAGCAAGTGAGAAGGGGAAGCATCATGTTTCATGGTTTTTGTCAAGAGAAAAAAAGAGACAGAAGAATATGCTATATAAGAATTTACAGAAAATCAACATTTTGAAAGTGGAATAATAAGAAATAGAAAAAGGAATTTTAAATTTTCATTCTGTTCAGAAATGTAAAAATATTTTTAATGATTAGATAGTCGAGTTGATGGAAAAAAATTAACTAGTAGTTTTTTTCTTCTTCTAACATTAAACAATACTGTTGTGAACATAAATGCATGAATCCAGAGCAAGAGATAATGAGTGAAAAACATTATTTCATAAACTTTAAAATAGGTTAAAATGTGAACAGACAGATAAAGGTAAAGAAAAGAAAAAGAGAAGAGAAGAATCTGCTATAGAAGAAAATTATAGAAACATAAAAATTTTAAAGATGGGGAATAATAAAGAATATAAAGAGTAATTTAAAATTTTCATTTTGTTGAGGAATATAAAAAGGTTTTCAATAATCAGATAGTTGAATAAATGAAAAGAAATTTAATTTGTTGATTCTTTTTTTGAATATACAACAACCATTGCTTTGCTGTGAATATAAGAAAGAAAAAGAAATAAAAAAAGGATTTAAATTATCAACTTCACTCGAATGGTTCTTTACTAAGTATTTGATAATGCAGGATAGAACAATGAAAAGTAAAATGTGAAGTTATATGATATCTATAAAACATACCTTAATGTCCATAAAAAGTAGAGTCTGATACTTTGTTGAACCATAAAATGCTGCCTTAGGGTATGATTTCTGAGCTACAATGACTTTTGATGTCCATTTTTGATGAATGGGAGTAATTTCTGGTATAAGAAGTTGTTTCTCAGACATCTTGAGTCTCCCTTTAGCTGTACAGATAATGTAATTAAAGTTAGATAATATCTCTTCAATATAAAGAAATGCTAGAACATATAGAAGAAGACTTACCGATGAGATTTTCAATGAAAACAAGATGAAGCTGGCTTTTTTTTTCTCAGCAATACTCATTGATTGTGCCTTGAAGTGTAGTTTAAGGTGTGTGTATATATGTGTGTGTGTGTGTGTGTGTGTGTGTGTGTGTGTGTGTTCAGATGAAATAACTTTAATTGATTTGTGAAAGAGAGCTGATAATTTCTAATGTGGTAGGTATGAAATATGACTGTAAAGATATTTTGAATTGTTATTTCACAATATTGTTAAGTTGTACAAATTGTACAGTAAAAGTCAGAATAAAATAATAGTAAATTTTGAACCGTATCATTTAATTAGTTTTATGGAGCACGGTCTTAAGATTGTGTATTATGTATGGTATGGAGTGGGAAAAAGTTTTGAAATGATGTTTACTTGTTAAATAGTATATAAGGTAATGGAAAATACAAAAGGCGGACTTTTGCAAATACTTTTTACTGTGTTGCACTGTTGTACAGTTTTATGCAGTGTCCTTTCCAAGAAAAAGTGACCCACATGAGCTGGAATCTTTGTTAGATAGCATAATTATATTATTATTATTATTACTATAAAATAATGTATGTGTATATATATATACACACATATTATTAGAAACAGTAACAAATAAAAAAAAATATACTAAAAAAAAAAAAGAAAATATGACATGTATTTCTATTTTCATTACTATATATATTCAAGTTTGATAGATTCTGGAGGAGAATTTGAAAGTCCAAGAAAAAAAACAAAAATATGTGCACAAAAGTAATAGTTTTAGAAAAATTACATATTTGTAGTTGGGCATTCTTAAATCTCCATTTCACGCACAATTAAACACAAAGGTGAAGATACCTTCTATGATGCTCAATAATGTAGTGACCACCAGGCTCAAATATGTTTCACTAACATACTTGAGTGCGCAAAACACAGATGTCCAGATTTATTTCCTATCCATATTCTTCACTTGGCCTCCAGCCTGACACTCAAGATGGGTCCACAACCTTGTTAACTGCGACAAATGATATTTCATTTGCACCAAGGAGACCTTAAATTTTATTTCTTTCCTCTACAGTCAATATATGAAAAAATTTGTATGATCTGCATTCTAGCATTAAATAAATTGCCTTAAAAAACAGCTTCATGGGTACCAAATTACTGGTTGAAAATATCAAAGATGAGGACTGTTGATGAGTTCCGGAGTGGCTCGAAGAGCGTTGACCCGTTGCATGTGCCCGTAGGACCAATAACGAGACAAAGAGCCAAAAGAATCAAGCAGGCAATGCAAGGATTCATGCAAGCGTGGATGGATGAGTGCTCGAGTGCAAAGACCTCATTTACGTTGCATAACAAAGTGGAAGAGGAACCAAAGTTGTTACTATGCATTTGGATCAAAGAACAACAAGAAATTGAGGCAGAAGCATTCTCACGGCCGTAACACCCCTTTTTACGGCCGTAAAATCAACATGGAGAAATTGGACAGAAAGGCCATTACGACCGCAACATATCATCTCACGGTCGTAACTAAAGTAGAAGAACTTACGGCCGTAACCAAAATTTTGTAACTTTTATTTTCGTTCAGAAGGTCATTTACGGCCGTAAAATAACTTGTCACAGCCGTAAATTGTGTTTTGAATTTTTAGACCGTAAGTTACTTACGGCCGTAAACTTAAAAGTTACGGCCGTAACTTAGCGCCGCAAATTTTAACCTAGTTTTAGCGTTTTAGGTTAGTTTTAATTCTAGTTATTTTTGGTTACTTTATTTTGTTAGCCTATTTATATGGCTTCATTCATCATTGTAAAACACAACTTATATTCTTGAGATTAATGATATTGAAGGTGATATATTCTCTTAATTTTCTTCTTGTTCTCGTTGAACAAATTTTAACTTATCAAAGGATTGACAACCTTTGTAGCGTTCTCCCTCTGTGGTTCTTATCTCCGCATCGTAACGGGTTTTGGGTTTAATATACCCATAGTTCTTGCGTCGTGAGGTCGGGATCACATCATCTGGTATCAGAGTCTGTCTCTAAATCCAAGTATTTAGTATTCCAGTTCTTTACTTTTATTTCCAGATTTTATTTAGTCAAAAAAGAAAATTTTCAATTCTTGTTTCTTGAAATTTCGTCAGAAAATTCAAGATTTGCCAATTTCTGTTTCTTATTCTTGATTATTCTTGTTGAATAGGTATAAAAAAAAAAAAAGTGTTGTTGATTGGAACAAGAATCAAGATAATTCTTCCAAGATAATTCAAGAAATCTTTTCTTCGAAAATAATCTTTGGCAAATTTTTCCAACAATCCTTGTTTCCATTAAATTCCTTATTCTTAATTCCATAAAACTTCTTCTTGAAATAGAATTTTTGTTTCCATAATTTCCTTCTTAAACTTCCTAATTCCAATTTTTCCATCAACTTTCCTTATTTGCACTTTGGGGTTTATTCCACAATGACCAAATCCGTGACTAGTTTGGTGGGTTCTTTGAGAACGTGGGAAAAAAAAAGGGAATAGAGAGGAAAAATGCAGAGTGGTTAGATTAATAGAGGGAAAAATCCAAAATCGAGTGATACACTAGTGATAAAACACGTGAGGATCTTTATTTAATTTTTTTCTCTTTTCTATAATACTAACCATGTCACAGAAGGAAGCTTTGTCGACGGAAAAGGATCTTCAAGATTTTAAAATGCTTGCAATAATGGAGGAACGGTTTGCAAAATTGGAGGCGAGGTTGGATGCCAAGTTGGAAGCAAAATTTGGTCCAAAATCCGGCGTGAATGTGGAAAGAGCAAATAATCCGGGGGAGACACATGGTGCGGGAATTGTTCAACTACGTCAGGAACAAACGCGCAATTTCCCTAATTTACGGAGACCACTAAGGTATGACTTCAACCCACAATTTAGAGCTAGGAATGAAAGTGTTGAGGTTGTTGATAGTGATGAAGATAGTGGTGAATTGTATATTACTAGTGTTGGTAGGAGACGAGATCGGGGAGAAAGACGTGATAGGGGATATAGGCGTGATCGTGGGGATGATGTTGATGGACATGTTGGTAATATAAAAATGTACATTTCCTCGTTTCAAGGTAAAAGTAATCCGGAAACTTATTTTGAATGGGAAAAGAGGGTAGAGTTGATTTTCAATTGTCATAATTATTCCGAATCTAAAAATGTTAAATTGACAGTCGTAGAATTTACTGATTATGCTATAGTATGGTGGGATCAACTTAGTGTTGGCAACGGGGCCAGATCCGCCCCGCCCAGAATTTTTTTTGCCCGATCCGGATCCTCCCCGCGATCCGTCAAATTTCGGGTCGGGTCATGGCGGATCGGGTTCGAGTTGAGGCGGATCGGTCCACCGATCCGTGGACCGATCCGCCAGAATTTTATTTTTATTTTTTTTAATTTTTTAAATATATTTTAAATTAAATCTTTTATAAAAAAATTAGAAATTTTATTTATTTTATTAATTTTTTTTTATTTTATTGAAACGAGACGTATAGAAGCCAATTCGTCGATTCAACGGATCGAGTTTTTTTGCCATCACTTATTGGAATTCTTTCTTGAAATGAAGAACATGAAAAATGTGTTTTCTTTAAAATGCAAAGATTGCAGCTTATTCCCAGAAATTAAAGTTTGCTACAAAATTTACATATTAAATTTTTATACATGATAAAAAAATTATATTAAAAAAAATGTCGGATCGCGGATCGAGGCGGATCGGATCAGCCTCGATCCAAATCCGCTCCGTGAATTTTCGGATCGGGGCGGATCAGATAAATTTCGATCCGTCGATCCACGGATCGGGATTTTTTCGGATCGGATCGGGTCGACGGATCGACGGGGCGGATCGAATTTTTTGCCATCTCTAGATCAACTGGTTACTAGTAAAGGGAGGAATTGGGAGAGGCCTATTGAAACTTGGGATAAGTTGAAGGCCCTTATGAGAAAACGATTTGTGCCTGGACATTACTATAGGGATCTCTACCAAAAACTACAAACCCTTTCCCAAGGTAGTAAGAGTGTGGAGGATTACCATAGGGAGATGGAGGTTGCCATGATTAGGGCAAATATAGAGGAAGACCCGGAGGCAACCATGGCTAGGTTTTTAAATGGTTTAAATCGAGATATTTCTAATGTTATTGAATTGCAACATTATATCGATTTGGAGGAGATGCTTCACATGGCCATAAAAGTAGAACGACAACTAAAAAGGAATGGAACTTCTAAATTCTCTACAAGTTCTAACCCTTTTGGTAAGTCTACATGGAGCGGGACTTCTAAAAATGATGGGGTTGTGCAGAAAAATAAATTTGAGGCACCGAAGGGAAAAGTAGAGCCACCCAACAAAGGTAAAATTGCTTCTGATTCTCAAACTCCTAGGACTAGAGATATTCGTTGTTTTAAATGTTCCGGCTTAGGACATATTTCTTCACAATGTCCAAATAAACGAATATTGGTTGTGCGTGATGGGGTATTATGTTCGGAGGATGAGAAAGAGGAAGAAGTGGAGGATGAGTATAAGGATATGCCACTCTAGTGGGTGTTAGTGAAAATGATGATGGGGACTATGCAGTAGCCAAATCACTTGTCACTAGGAGAGCCCTTAGTACTCAAGTTAAGGTGGAAGAGTCAGGTGAGCAGCGAGAGAATATATTTCATACTAGGTGCTTTGTGAATAACAAGGCGTGTAGTTTGATAATAGATGGTGGTAGTTGTGCAAACGTTGCTAGCACTACTCTAGTGGAGAAATTATGCCTACCTATGCTAAAACACCCTAGGCCATATAAACTACAATGGTTAAATGAATCGGGTGAGATTAAGGTGAATAAACAGGTGGTGGTTGATTTGGAAATTGGGAAATACGAAGATAGGGTGGTTTGTGATGTGGTTCCCATGCATGCGGAGAACATCTTGTTGGGCAGGCCATGGCAATTCGATAGGAAGGTTATTCATGATGGCTTTAAAAATAGGTATACCTTCACTAAGGATGTGAAAAATATCAAACTAATGCCTTTGTCACCTCAACAGGTCTATGAAGACCAATTGAAATTAAAAAGTGAGGAAGAGAGAAAGAGGGTCGGGACCACGATCCCGAAAAAATGAGAGTTAAGTGAACAGAAGAGGGTCGGGACCACGATCCCGGAAAAAGGAGAGTTGTGTGAAAAACAGAGAGTTGGGACCACTATCCCAGAAAAAGGAGAGGGTGTGAAGAGTGCCAGTAAAAATAAAAGAGAGAAAACAAAAGTGAGCTTCTACGCAAAACAGAGTGATATCACCAAAGCTATTTCTACAAATAAACACGTGATTTTACTAATGTATAAGGAATCTCTCCTTGTACTTGATGAAGCTAACCACTCCCTCCCCAGTTTAGCTGTGTCTCTTTTGCAGGAATTTGCAGATTTATTTCCCGAGGAAATTCCTAGTGAGCTGCCACCAATTCGAGGGATTGAACACCAGATTGACTTCGTGCCGGGAGCAATCATCCCAAACAGGCCAACTTATAGGAGCAATCCAGAAGAGACCAATGAGCTATAAAAGCAGGTTGAAGAGCTGCTGAAAAAGGGCTATGTTCGGGAAAGCATGAGCCCATGTACAGTACCAGTTCTGTTGGTACCCAAAAAGGATGGGACTTGGAGGATGTGCGTGGATTGTAGAGCAGTCAACAATATTACGGTAAAGTATCGCCATCCCATACCTATACTTGATGACATGCTTGATGAACTATATTGTGCTTGTATGTTTAGCAAAATAGACCTTAAGAGTGGTTATCACCAAATTCTTATGAAAGAAAGTGATGAGTGAAAAACCGCCTTCAAAACCAAATACGGTTTATATGAATGGATGGTTATGCCATTCGGCCTCTCAAATGCACGTAGCACTTTTATGAGACTTATGAACCATGTTTTGCGTGCTTACATTGGTAAATTCGTTGTGGTATACTTTGATGACATTTTGGTATATAGTAAGAACTTAGGTGATCACATTAAACATTTAAGATCTGTTTTGGAAGTGTTGAAAACTGAAAAACTATATGCTAATTTTAAAAAGTGTACTTTTTGCATGGAAAAAGTAATTTTTCTTGGGTTTGTTGTTAGTGCTAATGGTGTAGAGGTAGATGAGGAGAAAATTCGTGCTATTAAAGAATGGCCAACTCCCAAAAGTATTACGGAGGTTAGGAGCTTCCATGGTTTGGCTGAGTTTTATAGGAGGTTTGTTAAAGATTTTAGCGCACTTGCAGCACCACTCACAGAAATAGTCAAGAAAAGTGTAGGATTCCATTGCGGGGAAGCACAAGAAAATGCTTTTAAAGTACTTAAGGATAGGTTATGTTCTGCACCGGTTTTAGCTTTACCTAACTTTAACCAAACATTTTAGATTGAATGTGATGCATCAGGAATAGGGATTGGAGCTGTTCTTATGCAAGAAAACAGGCCGATTGCATTTTTCAGTGAAAAGCTGAGTGAGGCAGTTTTGAATTATCCTACCTACGACAAGGAGCTTTATGCTCTTGTTCGTGCTTTGGAGACATGTCAGCACTATCTGTGGCCAAAGGAATTCGCCATACACACTGACCACGAGTCACTGAAGCACCTCAAGGGACAAGGTAAGTTAAACAAAAGACACGCCTGTTGGATGGAATTCATTAAGACTTTTCCATACGTCATTCGCTATAAGCAAGGTAAGGAGAATGTGGTAGTAGATGCCCTTTCTCGCAGGTACGTACTTCTAAACTCTTTAAATGCGAAGTTGCTTGGGTTCGAGTATATAAAAGATATGTATGATGATGACCCTGATTTTTCCACTATTTATGCTTCATGTGAAAAGGGTGTAATTGATAAATTTTATAGGCATGATAGCTATTTATTTAAAGAAAGTAAACTTTGTGTGCCTAATTGTTCTATGCGTGAGTTGCTAGTGCGTGAGGCTCATGGTGGGGGGTTAATGGGACACTTTGGTGTTATTAAGACATTAGAAACTTTACAAGATCACTTTTATTGGCCTAAAATGAAAAGAGATGTTTACCATATTTGTGAAAGATGCATAACTTGTAAACAATCTAAGTCTAGAGTCTTACCACAAGGTTTATATACACATTTGCCCGTACCTAATGAACATTGGGTAGATATAACAATGGATTTTGTGTTAGGTCTGCCTAGGACAAAAAAGGGTAGAGACTCGATATTTGTGGTGGTAGACAGGTTTAGCAAAATGACGCATTTTATTCCTTGTAATAAAACTGATGACGCAACAAACATAGCTGACCTATTCTTTAGGGAGGTTGTAAGACTCCATGGGGTACCTAGGAGTATTGTGTCTGATAGGGATGTTAAGTTCCTAAGCTACTTTTGGAAAGTCTTGTGGGGGAAGATGGATACTAAATTGTTATTTTCTACTACATGTCACCCGCAAACTGATGGTCAAACGGAGGTAGTTAATAGGACATTAATGCAACTTTTGCGCACTATAATAAATAAGAATCTAAAAAGTTGGGAGGAATGTTTGCTATTTGTGGAATTTGCTTATAATCGATCTGTGCATTCTACAACTTCATGTTCACCTTTTGAAGTTGTTTATGGTTTCAACCCGCTAACTCCTCTTGATTTAATTCCTTTACCTGTAGATGAAAGGAGCAGTTTGGACGGGGCAAAAAAGGCTAAGCTTGTGAAGACACTTCATGAGAAGGTGAAAGGGCAAATTGAAAAGAAAAATGAGCGTTATGCGACTCATGCCAACAAAGGTAGGAGGCAAGTGACGTTCGAGCCGGGTGATTGGGTGTGGGTGCACTTGTGAAAGGAGTGATTCCCAACCCAAAGGAAGTCTAAGTTGCAGCCAAGAGGCGATGGACATTTTCAAATCATTGAAAAGATAAACGAGAATGCATATAAGCTTGATCTTCCAGGTGAGTATAACGTGTCTGCTTCTTTTAATGTTGCTGATCTTTCTCTGTTTGATGCATGTGATGATTCGAGGATGAATCATTTTCAATAGGGAGGGGATGATGAGTTCCAGAGTGGCTCGAAGAGCGTTGACATGTTGCACGTGCCCGTAGGACCAATAACGAGACAAAGAACAACAAGAAATTGAGGCAGAAGCATTCTCACGGCCGTAACACCCCTTTTTACGGTCGTAAAATCAACATGACGAAATTGGACAGAAAGGCCATTACGGCCGTAACATATCATCTCACGGCCGTAACTGAAGTAGAAGAACTTACGACCGTAATCAAATTCTCACGGCCGTAACCAGAATTTTGTAACTTTTCTTTTTGTTCAGAAGGTCACTTACGACCGTAAAATAACTTGTCACGGCCGTAAATTGTGTTTTGAATTTTTAGACTGTAAGTTACTTACGGCCGTAAACTTAAAAGTTACGGCCGTAGCTTAGCGCCGCAAATTTTAACCTAGTTTTAGCGTTTTAGGTTAGTTTTAATTCTAGTTATTTTTGGTTACTTTATTTTGTTAGCCTATTTATATGGCTTCATTCAGAATTGTAAAACACAACTTATATTTTTGAGATTAATGATATTGAAGGTGAGATATTCCCTTAATTTTCTTCTTGTTCTCGTTGAACAAATTTGAACTTATCAAAGGATTGACAACATTTGTGGCGTTCTCCCTCTGTGGTTCTTATCTCCGCATCGTAACGGGTTTTGGGTTTAATATACCCATAGTTCTTGCGTCGTGAGGTCAGGATCACATCAACTGTGCGGTCACACACACCCTTACATCTCCACAAAAAGCCTTTTCCAAGATGAGCAATTGCCTAACATATACATTTGAAATTAAAAGGAAAATATGAGTAATTCGTAACATAAAAATCCCTCACAATGAACTAAGATAGAGAAAGAACTCTAACAAAATTACCTCTCATCTCCTAGATCACATGAGAATAGCTGGAGCTCATATCAAAATAAATTCAATAAATCATTTCACACAGGTGGAAATCAAACTTTCTCAACATTATTTTCAAAGGTAAAGCATTTACAGAATAGAATAAATGGTATCCAAATTTCTCAACAAGGAAAACAAATCTAAGAATTAAATACTAAAATAAAAAGTTATCAAGAAACTAACCGGGGTCATAGTTCATCATAAAAAATTATAGTCTCAACATCAAATCCATGGATCGCACTATTAATTTCTGCAATCTTGCCTCATCTTATGTATGTCCTTTAATTTAGCCTTGCAAGTCTACAACAAATACAACGCAATATATTAATGAAATCTTTGAAAAATCATTTCCCATATGCAACATCATATATATATATAATATAAAAGACAACAAATAAGAAAATAATTAATATACCGTTCATAATACTATCTTTTGTGATAAGTAAAAGTGACAATAAGTAGTCTAGCAGTGTTAGCGAGCTACTATAATTCACTAAGTGATTCATCTGTACTAAATGAATTATCATCACATTTTCTCACAACCACAACGAGGTATGCTTTCTCTTCACATTTGAATTTTTCTTTCCCATTCTCCACTTAACATTTTTATGCCACACTTAAAAGTCTTGTAATACTTCTTTGGTTAATTTCCTGTGCAATATTTTACTAAACCCCACTGCAGTCTGAAATTTTCAAATCAAATAGTAGAAAAAACCCGGGAATAAAATCCCAAGTCACTTAAATATAACAATCATATCACATGATCTTTCAATAGAGGATCTGGATATATTATAAGACCTCAAAAACCTGAAACAAATATATTAAAGCAGTCACCATCTTGCCGAATGCATAAAAAATCGAGTTCCAGTCGAGATAGAAAATATTGGCTCACTGGCGATCATACCATTGAATAGGTTTCCCAGGACCTGTATATAAGTCAAATAATAAAGAAACTGCATAATGACTTGGTATGACCAATCACCCAGTAAGAACGTCTTACTATCATTATCTTTTTCCTATACATTTCGCTAATTTTTTACGAATTTTGATATTGAGTTTCTTCACCAAAAGCTCCCTCTTCTGGTAACCTAGTATTTGCAACTTCATGGATAGCTGCGTTTTGTTCCTCAATGGTGTAATCGAGGTACATAAATTCTTCATCCAATTACCTATTGTATTATGTGACAGCTTACATAGTCTGGATGAAGGAAAAGGCTAAAAACTTGGGAGCGATACCTTGTTGCAGAACAAAGAGGATTTCCTTCCAACCATAAGCTCTGAAAAATAAAAGGTAAGCAAGGATCTCTATCTCGGCTTAGTTTGAAATAACATTGAAGGAAAGCCCTTCAAGCGACTTCAAATTCTCAATACCTCGCAATGAGGTTAAGGCGTTGTTCCTCAGCACGAGTCTTACAATTTGACAAGAGACCTGCATAAACAAACAACTGAAGAGAGTCCAAAATGTTTCCTAAATATGAATGCGAAACCACATAATTATATGATGTAAGGCCAAAGTAAGAGTGAAGAAATTTATGCATCAATGAAAAAGTAAACACACCGACGCTCTGTGACGAGGCTATAAAAGATTGATGATTAACAATGTAAGTTAATTACATGATAAACTCCACCATTAGCATACATCCATCTTGGTGATGTGTTCGATGCAAGTCAATCAAGGCAAAGCCCCCAGAAATAAAGAACCTACCACTTTGGTCGTATGAGATGTACAGTCATGTTTTGGAATTTTTTTTCCTTGTAAGGCTGTTTGTTCTCCCACTTCTAGCACTTCAGAAGATTTTATGAATTAAAAGAGAGATTTTTGACCAATTTTAAACATTGTTTACCTGGCAAGAGAATCAAATATGATATTATGAACCTAAATTTGATTATAACTACTGAGTATATATGATCATGTACTCAATCACAAAACAAATTTCGAGGAATATTGCTGATAAATAGTGATCCAATTTTGATGGTTAGAATCGGCAATGAAGTATAACAAAAAAGTTCCCGCATATTTATTAACATGATCACAAATAAAAAATGAACATTATTTTTTATTCAGTCACCTCACTAAATGACACAATACTTCTGAGGTTATTAAATCCAAGATCCAGATGCTTCAATTTGGTACACTTTAGAAGATTATCCACCTTGGAAAATTTGTTCCTACTTAGATCAAGAATTTTGGCAAAATAACTCATTTTGAATTAAAATTCAATTAATCAGATAATTAATCATAAGCAAAATTCTTGAAAAAAATCTACCTTTTTTTTCAATTCATGGTCAAAAACTCAAAATCCAACAAATCTTAAAAACCAAGAAAAACAATAATTACCTCATACCACATTCTGGAATCATAGCTTCTCAACAAACCCTCGTGGATTTAATCGCAGCGAGTCTTGCGGTAATTGAAAACCCATTCAAGCATCAAGATGGAAACCCAAATTTCTTTGCCTCGGTACCGAGAATCACGACGGAGAATTCATCGACAAAAATAAACTGAGATTGGATTGCAAAACGGAATGATTAATACCTTTGTTAAAGATGGATTTCTAAACCAAACACATTATATGCAGCAGAGAAAAAAAAGGAAGAAGTTAAAAATTTGGGTAAAATCTCAATTTTCAAATTTTCAAATGAAACCCAATATCACTTCAAGCTTTAACTATTTTTCACTACAAACGTAATCGAAATAAGTAAATTCTAAACCAAACACAGTATAAGCAGCAGAGAGAGAGAGAGAAAAAAAAAAAAGAAGCAGCAGCTAAACGAAACCCAATATCACTTCAAGCTTTAACTATTTTTCATGTTGGACACACTATTTTTTTGTGCCTCAACTCAAGATTTATGAAACATTTTCTAATCCTACAAAGGAAATACATACAAACATAATAAAAAAATGTAAATTCTAAACCAAATACAATACAGGCAGCAGCTTTTTTAAAAAAAAAAAAAAATCTAGGGGAAAAAACAAAGAAAATGTTAACTAACAGACAACCATAAACCCTACTCCAGATATAAATATAAACACAGTGTCAAAGGGAGAAGAATTATTATTACCTTGAACGAAGAACGCGGCTGAAATACTCAAATCAAACACTAATATAAGCAAAATAACTTCGATCTCCAAAAAAAATCCCTGTCAATACTCAAATCAAACACTAATATAAGTAAAAGGGAAAAATTAGAGCACAAAATCAAGGAATCAAAAAATCGGTAAAAAAAAAATGGCACAACCCTAATCCATGACCGATATACGAACGCAGCAACAGTGTGTAGAGGATATCACCTTCACTTGATTTCTTTGGTCGGAAAATAGGTGGTAAGAAACGCGATCTCGAACACAAAAGAACAGAGACGATTACGTTCTGGACCAAATGCGAGAGATAAAGCGAGAGAGAGTGCTGGAAGATTCTAGTCTAGGTACCAAATGGAAGAGCCAAATGCAGTAATGGAAAAGACGAAAAGGATAGTGTGAATAATAGTGAAAAGCGCTATTCTTATTTGGTGAAAATGCGTGTTTGTTCCGTAGAAAAAGTGAAACTTTAAATAAATCTTATATATAATAGTGAAATGAAAATGTAATAATGCCTCGTATGGGCATCATTGCCCACCGAACACGGTTACATGTGGCACCTCTATTTTTGGATAATGTCGAGGTGCCCATGTGCAAATCAAATGAGGCACCTTAAGCATCATATTAGGATTGACATAATAAATATCAGTTGATTGTATTGAATCACAGGTATATAATATAATTATTATTTGGATTTGAATTACGAATAAAAATCTGAGAGACGATATATATCATCCCATTATTAGTTGTGATAATGTGTGATGTAATTGTTACCCGAATTATGGGCAAATGAGAACACCAACAAGAAAACATGTTAATGTTAATAATGTCAAGTGTTGACTCCACAATTTATATCAACACAAAATTAATTTTTTTAAAAATAATTTATGATTTTTTTCAGAAGTTATTTTCTTCTTTAAATAGTGTGTATGTTTGTCTCTGTATTTTTGCAGTTTTTATGTGCTCTTTTTCATTTATGTATTATTTCAAAAACATTTAGAAGTATTAGAAAATATAGTGCACTAAATGCAGTCTAGACTCTAGAATTGATTTGTGCATGTATATTTTAAAAAATTGTGGTAATTGAAAGAAAACAAGTACCAATACCTTTCATCATGACGTGATCTACTATCGTGCATGGTACCAGTAATAACATCATTTTATATGTTATTAAACGAACAAATTAAAGGCATGTAGATTTTTTGAGAATAGAATTTGGTGAATAGTCACTTTTTTAGAAGGTGTGATTAAGAAGTAGGAAAAAATTATAAATATATTACAAAATTATTTTATGATATAATATATCATTGAAAATGATTTTTAAAAAAATCTGTAGAAAATAAAGATTAACACGACAAGTTGTAAGTTGTTAAAGCACATAAATATGATGTGATGTATAAAAAAATGGATTATACACATATATTAGCGCTATATTTTATTACTTTAATTTTGCCTATAATATATCACATCATGAAAAATATTTTCCATCTTTTATGTTTGTTTGTTGTTTGATTGGAAAATATTTTTTATGGTACAACCAATTAAAGCACACCTTAATCATTTGCCTTGAAATTTTTTTTTTACATATTTGGTGGGAAAACATTTTCCACCTTAAAGTGGAAAAGTCTCTTTGTCACTTATGATCATTTTTGTTGTTGTCAATTGATTTTTTTGTTCAAAAATTAACATTAGTATTATCAAATGCAAATGAGTGAAAAACTATGATTTTTTTATTAAAATAACTAAATTTTATTTTATTTGCAATAAAAAATAATGTCAATAAAACAATAAAAATAAGAAATTTTTCTACTTTTTTCATTTGAAAAATTGATCCAATCAAACACTTTCAATTGGCCTTTTTCACGAAAATAATTTTCAGGCAAATCAATTACTGAAAATATTTTCTTGAATTAGTCTACTCTCACAATGAGAGTAACAACGAGTTTAACAATTCTCTAACATGAGTGCGTGTGGTCATCCCATGTGATAAGCAGCCCCACTTCTATGTAAGGGGATGATAAAGTTAATTGTCACACTCATTGTGAGTGTAGCAATGTCCCATTTTCTTACTATCTATTTTCTATTTTTTCAATCAAACACAACTTAATTGCCAACTTGATTGCCAAAGTTATTGTACATGATGTTGTAAAAAATCATAACCTTGACGTGATAAGATCTTGAGTTACTTGATCACCGGAAAAGATGATTGAATTCGCCTTGAACGGCCTGTAAAAAAGGCGAGGAGGATTCTCCCCGTCGTCCCTCTGGTGTGAGAATTAGCATTCTAGAGAAAAGTAGAGAGACAATTGCTGGCTCAAAATAGTGTACCGCAAGCGCACGGGTCGCGTACAAGTAATAAAGTGGACTTTTTGAGTCCGGATTGTCGATCCCACGAGAAATGTTTACTCTAAATTATATAACTTCAATTAATTTAATTCTAACAACAAAAGAAAACACACAATTAAAGATTGGATTTTTGTAAATTCTAAATTAAAGAAAATAATTCTAAACCGAATTAAAATAAGGAAAATGAAAGATAAAATAGTTGGGATTCATGATTTCACTTAACTCTCGCTTAAGTAATTTCTCAACACATGCAAATTAATAAATTACTCATTTACAATGTTAGACCCGATTTTTCTAGCTTAGCTAATTACCTCTCTCGAGTGAAATTAACCATAATCAATTGGTCTAACCTACTATATCTCTATGTCGATTAAGGCCCAATCAATTGCATTAACTCTTTGTGAAAATAGCTCAATGGATCATCTAGGGTTTAAGGTATATCTCTATCCTTAACAAGAACCTATAGCATTTGTTATTTGGTCTAAAATGCATAATATCTCTCGATTATCATACACTTCACAAAACACATATTTGGTGATCAATCAAACACATGGAATAATCTCAATAACAAACACACATGAAATAAGCTCAACATTAATAAACAAACATTAAAATTACTTAAACTAAGTTAAGCTACATCAATCATCTCAACATAAAATAACTAGCCCATTTTATAAATATTGTACAAAAGTTGAGGTTTACAAAAATACATCACAAAATATAGAAATCAAAGATTAAAAATACAAGATAATGAAATAAATCACTTCCCTTGAGTTTTTTGCCCCAAAATTCCTTGAACTTTGTTTTGAATCTTCACCTCACTTCTTGCTTCCTTGCTTCAATGGTGACTAAAACTTTGAAACAAAACTAAACTACAAACTAATTACAAACAAAACAAAAACAAAAAAAAAGAAAAGAAAGGAAAAGAAAAGAAGAAGAAAAGAGAGAAAAAGAGGGAAGGGGGCTAGGGTTTTTGTTAAGAAAAAAATGGGGATCCAAGTGAAGAGAGAAGTGGGGGTATAAATACCCCCAAAAATCTGACCTAAAAAGGTCCAAAAACGCGTCCCCAATCGAGCCAAACACGCCCTTAACTTAAAATAAAAAAAAAAAACAGAAAATAAAATCTGGTATTGGCCAGAAAGTTGCCTACGCGATCGCGTGGCTGAGTGCCTCGCAATCGCGTGGCTAAGCTGAAATCTCTCGGGTTGGATTTTAGGCTTGATTCGCGAACGCGACCTGTGCTTAACCACACGTTCGCGTGGTTCCACCGAGTGAGTGTTTGTGGTCTGTTCATTCAATTAATTGCCATCCAGGTCCTCCAACTTTTGGTCTTCTTCAATTTAGTCCTTGAATTTTGGCTTTTATTACAAGTATGCCCCTGAAATATTTGCATCTTTAGTCCTCCAACTTTCTGAGATGTTGCAATTAAGTCCCCAAACTTTTGATTTCTTTCAATTACGTCCTTGGACACCGAAATTGCTCTTCTTTTCGCTCAATTGCTCTCCGATCTTGTCTATTTTCTTTCCAATTGAGTTTGTACCTAATTATACAAGATAAATACAATTTATAAGTAGATATTTGCTTAATTTGTCAATTAAATTTAAAAGCACAATAAGTGTGTAAAACGCACACTTATCAAGAATATATAACTGGAAAAACGTAAAGAATAATGAATGAACTATATGTGATCAAATGAGCTGTATTTATATGGCTGAAAAGCCCATGACCTTCTTTAGTAAAAGAATGAGTCCTTTTGGTATAAACTTACTTTTTAGGAAGAGTTCTAATGTTACTAGAATTGAGCTCCCATTTTTTAAGAGATTTCCTTATTGATTAAGTTTTCCTGGGGCCCAACAAGGGTAGCCCATAAACGAAGAACGTTTATGGTCCTACTGGTATTGGGCCTCCAGAAATGATGTGGTCAAGATGTACCGACCAACAATGGTAGCCCATAAATGAAGTACGTTTAGGGTCCTACTGGTATCAGGCCTCCAGAAATGATGTGGTCGAGATGTACCGACCTCAATCTTCATAAAAAGGAGCAAACACAGTTTAGGTCGGGATAACCCGATCTTATGACTTGTAGTCCGGGCAAGTAAGCTAGCTTATGAGTAAGCGCATTCAAGAATCTAGTGACTCCGGGAAAGGCTCGGTCCATGCTTGCCCGACCTCTAGATTGCTTTGTTTAATGACTATAAAGAGACCGGGCACACATGCCAGCCTCATGATCAAGATGGGCTGGCCTGTGAGGTTCCAAACCCTTAACCCATCCTGGTAGCTTGAAATCGTATCGATCAGTATATATAGCAAGATTGTTGAAATTTTTTCATTCTAATACTTCGAGCATTGAGAAATACATCTTGGTATGACAATGAAAACCAAAAAAGGGCTAAGAGAACTTTTCCCTTTTAAATACTCGAAATTTTTTAAAGAAAATAAATGGGTATATGGGTTGGATAGGGTTTTGTAGAAAAACCCATATCTGACCCATACCATCTTGGGTTTTATTATAATTTAAATTCGTACCTTACCTATAAATTCATTTAATCGGGTAATACCGTTCATTCGGGTTGGGTATCGTCATCTACAAATGCATCTCATATGAAGTACGATCCATGTAGCCCGTTCAAAATTGAGGAAATTACATGTAGATATGTTTTTAAAGATCACAATTCATTTTTAAGATAATATGTTTAATATTTCAAAAATCAGGTCATACTTACCTATTTAACATATAATATTATATATAATATAAACATAATTATCTATTATATATTATATTAAAACTAATATAATATTAAATCAAAAACTCAAATCTTGATGTTACAACCTCCCTCATCCCCGCCCTTCCCACGCCCACCACCTAACCCCACCTGACCCGACCCGACCCCAAAAATAATTTTTTTTTTCGCTTGATGTTTTTCCAACCATTCCCCTGCCCACCACCTGACCCACCCCACCCACCCCTCCTACCCCACCCAACCCAACCCCAAAAATAATCTTTTTTTCGCTCGATGTTTTCCTACCCCACCCCACCCCACCCCACCCCACCCAATCCAACCCTACACCACAGGCCCCTGACCCCACCCCCGCCCACCTCCAAATTATTTAACCCACCCACCACCCCACCCCACTCTACCCCACCCAAAAAATAATTTTTTTTCTCTCTCTCTCTCTCTCTCTCTCGATGTTTTCCTATAATTCTCCACCCCACCCCACTCGACCCTACCCTACACCACCTCATCAAAACGCGACAAATTCATCTAACCCCAACCACAGACCCCGACCCACCCCAACCCGCCACCCACCCACCCAAAAATGATTTTTCTTCTATTTGTTCACACTTTGCCCCCAACCACCCAATCCCACCCACCCCGACCTCACCCCACCCCACCTCACATCATCCAAAAAATGATTTCTTTCCCACTTTTTCACACCCCACCCCACCCAAAAAATGATTAATTATAATTAATTAAGGTTTTTAAAGTACACATTTTCAAAATTAAGAAACTTAATGTTTTATTTCAAAAATCAGGTCATAATTAATTATATATTTTACTGTTTATGATCACAAGTCATAATTTTTAAGTTCACAGCTTATTATGATCACAAGTCACAATTTTTTAGGTCACACGTCACAAATCAGATCAGGTTGTGTGTATTATGGCTATGATTGTTGCGGCAACGAGTGTGGACTGATGGTGGCAGTGCGAGGGATGAAACAATTATGGTGAAGTGGTGGTGGTGCTTGGGGGCGGGGGCAGAGGCGGTGTTGGTGATTGGTGGCTGTAGTGTTTGTGGCCGGTGGTGGTGCTGATGGTGTGTGACCAAAATGCGCAATTTGTGACTAGCAAATAGCATATGTGACCTAAAAATTTGATTTGATTGTGACCTAATATTTTGATATTTGTGACCTTAAAATAAGTTTTGATCAATTAATTTGATAGTTTGTGGCCTTTAATTGAATTAGTGTGACCTAATATTTTGATATTTGTGAACCAAAAAAAGTTGTGACCAATTAATTATTATGATCATAATTTGTGACTTATAAATTTGTGGTCTGTGACCAAGAAATAGATTATTGCCACATTTGTTACTTGTGACATAAAAATTGTGACTTGTGACCATAATAAGCTGTGACCTTAAAAGTCATCCAAACAATTTTATAAATTGTGACTTACAAAATTTATGATATGTGACTAAGAAAACTAGTGATTTGTGAAAATTGTGACCTAAAAAAATCTTGATTTGTATTCGAGAAAAAATTGTTACCAATGAAATTTGTGATTTGTGACCAATTGACTATAGATTTGCGATCGAAAAAAATCGTGACCTACGAAATTCGAAATTTGTGACTGAAATAAATTGTGACTGTGACCATAAACTTATGATCTGATTTGTGACTTGTGACCTAAAAAGTTGTAACTTGTGATCATAATAAGTTGTGACCATAAAAGTCATCCTAATAATTTTATAAATTGTGACCTACAAAATTTATGATATGTGACCAAGAAAACTAGTGATTTGTGAAAATTGTGACCAATGAAATTTGTGATTTGTGACCAATTGACTCTAGATTTGCGACGGAAAAAAATCATGACATACGAAATTCGAAATTTGTGACTGAGAAATAAATAGAGATGGCAATGGGCCGAGCCGAGCCAGCTCGGCCCATGGCTCACAATGCTCGGCTCGTCAAACTGACGAGCCGAGCAACGAGCTCGGGTTAAACGAGCCGAGCTTAGGCTCGGCTCGTTTAACCCCGGCCGAGCTCGGCTTGGCCCACGAGCCGCGAGCTCGTGGGCCGAGCCGAGCTCGGCTCGTTAAGCTCGGATGTCAGCTTTTAGAAAATTTAGAAAAATTAGAAGAAAGTGATGAAGAATTAGAAGACATAGAAATAGATTATCAATTTATTGATAATGAAAAAATTTATGATATGCTAGTTACAGAACAAGATATAGAAAATTTGATTAATAGGTTAGAAAAGATGGAAATTTTAGGAGAAAATGTTTTAAAATACTGGGAAAAAGATAAGATTTTTTGTGAGATTAAAATAAAAAATCCAGAATACATCATTAGAACCAAAAACATAGATGCAACTAATTTAGATTTAGAAGATTTTAAAATGCATATTGAAGAACTGATGAAATTAGGAGTTATTAGAAGATCAGATAGTCCTCATAGATCAGCAGCCTTTATTGTTAGAAAACACTCAGAAATAGTTAGAGGAAAAAGCAGAATGGTAATCAATTACAAAAGACTTAATGATAATACAATAGATGATGCATACAAAATTCCAGATAAGACAGTATTAATTAATAAAATTCAAGAATGTAAGATCTTTAGCAAGTTTGATTTAAAATCAGGATTTTGGCAAGTAAAGATGCACCCAGATAGTATTAGATGGACAGCATTCACATGTCCAGAAGGACATTATGAATGGTTAGTCATGCCATTTGGATTAAAAAATGCACCTAGCATTTTTCAGAGAAAAATGGAAGATATTTTTAACAAGCATAGTAAGTTTATTATTGCATACATTGATGATATTTTAGTCTTTAGTAAAAATAGGAGAGAACACAGAGGACATTTACAAATTATTTTTTCAGAATTCATTAAACACGGTTTAATCATTAGTAAAAAGAAAATGATTTTATTCAAAGAATACATAGAATTTCTAGGAGTAAATATAGGCCAAGGAGAAATTAAGTTACAACCTCATATAGCTCAGAAAGCCTTAGAATTTCCAGATAAATTAGAAGATCTTAAACAAATCCAAAAATTTTTAGGATTAGTAAATCATGCGAGACCTTTTATAAAAGATTTAGGAAAAATTGCAGGATCACTTTATTCAAAAACCTCTCCAACAGGACAAAGACACTTTAATCAAGAAGACATAAAGCTTGTACAAGAAATTAGAGAAAGGATAAAGAATTTACCAAAGCTTGCTATGCCTCTTGATACAGACTTTCTAATCATAGAAACAGACGGAAGCATATTAGGATGGGGAGCCATTCTATTATGTAAACCAAATAGATATGCAGATAAAAACACAGAAAGGATCTGTAGATATAATAGCGGTAATTATAAAGAAAAAGGAAATATGAGTAGCATAGATGCAGAACTCTTAGCTGTTAATTATGCCCTAGACAGTTTTGAATTATTTATTATTTCTAAGAAAGAAATCATTATAAGAACAGACTGTGTTGCTATAGTTTCTTTCTATAATAAGTTAAAATTAGATTCCAAGAAAACTAGCAGAAGAAGATGGTTGAATTTTGTTGATAGAATTACTAATACAGGAATAAACATAGAGTTTGAACATATTAAAGGAGTAGATAATAAAGCAGCAGACATTCTTAGTAGGATGGTAGAAAATAAAGAAATTTTTGAGATAAACTCATCATGATCTTGTTTTCTACAGATGTCTAGACCTCCTCCAAGACCAGGAATTCCTCCGGGAAATTCCTTTGCATCATTTCAGACTCCATCTACTCAGAACAGAACAAATTACTCAGAACGAATTAGATTTGGTAATCAAGAACTTACTTGTTTTCCTAGTAGTAACATTTCTTTCAAAGCATTAGCACACGTTTCACTTTCAAAAGAAGAAAAATGCATTTTAGACAATTTGTGGATTTCTTACAATAAAAATCCAAAAGACCAGAAATACTTTCTTGCATGTTTAAATGCATTGTCAGAACACTTTAACCAGAACAGGACTAGATTCAAATTTTATGTTGTCATTAAAGGTCATAAGTTAGGAGTCTTTCATACATGGTTAGAAGTTTTAGAAAGCATTAGCAATTTCAGAGACCCTCTTTACAAAGGTTTTACAAATTTGAAAGAAGCTTTAGATTCAGCAAGACAGCTCATAGGTATTAATTTCTTTATTTCCCCTTCTCTCAAAAACTACCAAGACCCTCCTCTAGATTTTTCTCCAAGTAGAGAAGAGAATATTTTTTGTAATCATTGCGAGTGTATGAAGAACAATTTCAGAGTCATTAATGAAGCCAACCAGAATCTTGTTTCAGAAAGAACCCTTTTACAAAAGAAAATCACAGACTTAGAAAAAGAAGTGATTAGTTTGAAAATAGGAAAAGGCACTGCTGAGCCCAAGAAGTCAGTAGCTAGTCCAACTCAAACGGTAGCTGGTAAAGACTTTTCAAACCCGTTGATGGCTTTGGGCTTGCCAAAAGTCCAACAGACTCAGGGAACTGTTGATTTCCCTAATACACAAGACCATTTTAATTTTGAAAGAACTCAGCAATTTCCTTTCAGACAAAAGAAAATTGGGACACATTGGGCCAGCCCAGTGGAAAGTTTGATTTTCTTGTTAAATACTCCCATGAATCCCAAGAACAAATTTCCAGCCCAGCCCAGCCCAGCCCAGCCCAAAATCTCAGCCCATTACAAAAAACCCAAGAAGAATCAAGTAGTCAGAATACCAAAGGAAAAGAAATAGTCCAAGAAGCCCAAGATCCAGAAGACGACATTGTTTCAATAAATCATTTACTTTCACAGATACAAAAACTTCAGAAGACTCCATCCAGCAAAGAAGAAATACCAAAAAGAAAGAAAAAATTTTTAATCAAAAAGAAAAAAGAAAAAGATCTCCAAGAAAAAATGAGTGAGACCATTGAAAAAAATTTTGAAAAAATTTATTCTCAAAACAGAACAGAAAAAGAAAAAGAAATCTCAGAATACCCACAGATCATGCCAGAACAAGAAGACAATGAATCTAGCCAAGGAAATAGTCACGAAGGCCATGAAGGAGAAGCTTTCAATAATTCAGACAGTGGAATGTCCTTTTCATCCACAGCAGAACATAATTTAAATACATAAAAGAAGATGCTGCCAAGACAAGAGACTTTTAGAAAAGAAGATGCTGCCGACGCAACAAGACAAGAGACTTTTAGAAAAGAAGATGTTGCCGACGCAACAAGACAAAAAATTTTTTCAAAAGAAAGATGCTCTTAGGATAAGATGTCCAAAACTTTTTTGACCAGAGTTGCTCGGAAAAACGCGTGTCAAAAAAGTAGAAGACAACTTTAGAAAAGTAAAGACAGCTGTAGGATAGAATTATTTTTCCGCTCCCAAGAATTTCTCTATATAAGGATTAGTTTTCAGAAGAGAAAAGCAAGAGTTTTCAGCCTGTGATCTCCTTGCTCTCTACCTCGATAAACCTTCCTTATCAGAAAAATTCTCAATCCAAAATAGGAACCCCTGTATAGAAAAAGCTGTGAATACCTCTAAGGTACTTATTTTTTCTAAGTTTTATTTTATCTTTTAAGGGATTTTCCGAAAGGGAAACCCTTAGTTGTATTTTCTTTATAATGTTTTAATGAATCTCCAAAAAACTTTTGTGTTTTACATTTTATATTTATGTTTTTTCCAGTTGTTCATATGATGTAAATTTTTTGTTGGTGATTTAAATCATTTCATTCTATGCATATCATAAAAGCACAACTTGATCTTTAGAAGCCGTACTGTTTTTAAGTTAACCCTGAGTGACCCATAGAGATAGGATTGTTGGCCGGAGTGAGCCTGTTGTGATCCTTAGATACTGGGGAAAGGGATAAGTTAACTTAGGAATCTTGTAAGGGAGTGCCAGTGGTAACCTTATAGGAAAAGGTCAGGTTTAAAAAAAAAAAAAAAAAAAAAAAAAAGGAGATTTGTTAGAATATTATTAAAGAAATACAGAAAACTAAGGAAAGTACCTAGTAGGATAAAAATACGATTTGATAAAACAAAAGAAATTTATGAACCCTTCATCATCACACACTTCAAACGAGATAAACATAGAAAAAGAATTTCCAAAAATTATTTCAGACTTTGAATATTTATTATCATTACACCAGACCCAAGTTGTTGTCATAGACCAAACTTTAAAAGAAGACTATAAAATTTTAGATACAGTAATAGACATCCAAGGATACAGTAGTAATTTTTATCCTTTTAAGAACTATATTAACAGAAATAGTAAAAGAAGTTTTGATTTACAATCTAAAATCAAAGAATTAGAAGAAATCTTAGAAACAAAAATTTTAAAAACAGACAGTGAATTTTACCCTTTTTTATCTAGAATAGTATAGAATAGAGACATGATACTATAAACAAGACTGTGAAAGCCTTCTAGACCAATAATTAATTTCCGCATACAAGCCGATCTCTGCATCCAACCTTAAGATAAACCCTTCTACGCCAGTGGCTGTGTTTTTTTTTTTTTTTTTTTTTTTTATATATAAAAAAAAAAAACCTCTTACCATTTTTTTTTAAAAAAAAAAACCCTCTTGTCTTACCATCTTAAGTTTATTTATTTAGTCGACAATCTTCAATAGCTAAAATATTTGAAATCTTGAATACTAATAAGTATAAATATAAGTATAATATTAATAAGTAATAAGTTATGTATTAAATAAATTATTAATAACTTAATAAGTAATGTTTTTTTTAGTTTTCAACTTAAAAAAACGACGTTTAATTTTTTTATTTTTTTTACACGAGCCGGCGAGCCGCTCGGCTCGCCGGCTCGTTGAGCTCGTTGAACCACGGCTCGTGGTTCAACTACAACGTTTGGCTCGCCCACGAGCTCGTCCGTGTGACGAGCCGAGCCGCCCTCGGCTCGTGTTTTTGTGAGCCGAGCCAACGAGCTGACGAGCGGCTCGGCCCGTTTGTCACCTCTAGAAATAAATTGTAATCTAAAAAATTGTGACTGTGACCATAAATGAAATAAAACATTTTCTTAATTTTGAAAATATGTACTTTAAAAATCTTAATTAATTATAACTAATCATTTTTTGGGAGGGGTGGGATCAGGGTTGGGTGGGGTGGGGTGAGGTTGGGATGGGTGGGATTGGGTGGTTGGGGCAAAGTGTGAACAAATAGAAGAAAAATCATTTTGGGGGTGGGGTGGCGGGCTGGGTCAGGATCTGTGGCTGGGGTGAGATGAATTTGTCGTGTTGTGATGAGGTGGGGTAGGGTAGGGTCGAGTGGGGTTGAGGTGGGTGGGGTGGGGTGGGGTGGGTTAAATAATTTTGGGATGAGGGGGTGTGACTTTGGTGAGATCAATTTGTTACTTTGCGAACATTGAGCAGAATAAAAAAATATTTTGGGGTTTGTGTAGGGTAGGGTAGGGTAGGTGGGGGTGGGGTGGTCAAGTGGTGGGTGGGGAAGGGGCGGGAATGAGGGATGTTGTGACATCATGATTTGAGTTTTTGATTTAATATTGTATTAGTTTTAATATAATATATAATAGATAATTATGTTTATATTATATGTAATATTATATTTATTTTTAATTATGAGAAACACCTGATTTTTTTAAAAAAATGTTAAGTTTGTTAGTTTTAAAAAGTGAATCTTAAAGTGTTGTAGTTATGTACTTTTTCCATCAAAATTCGATCAACACGATTCGGCCCATTTAGCTACGTGGGTCCTAGTGACTGTGAGCAGTGTATGCCTTATCAACAAAGGGCAGTTTGCTCTTCTACTACTTCCGAATCCAAAGAGTAAACGTGTCGCCGACATACTGCTGCAGAAATTCATATATCAATTTCTCACCCTATTTAACCGTTTTCTTGAATTTCTTCTCGATATTTCTTGGAAATTAAAATTCGATACAAATTAAACACCTGCTTACACACATAAATGAAAAGCATTTATTTATTTATATATATAGCAAATACAAAATAGTAAATCCAGTAACTGTATTTAATCCCAGTCTCTCTTTGTATAGTAGAAAGTAGTAGTTGGAAAACAGAACCCTAAAAGGGATTCACTCTTAAGAACAATTCGCCGCCAGATTGATTTTTTCTTGTATATCTCGTAACCCTCTCTCTCATGACTTCCCTTCTTACAAACCCTTGTCCATCTCTCACTTCATAACTTACTCTCATACTCCCTTTTGCTCTTTTTTCTTGAAATTTATGGTGTAAAAAAGGGCCCGTTTAAAATCTATTGATTATCTTTCGGTATGCTTCCTTAATTTATGGAAATAGTTTTCTTTAGTGTCTGATCATATTGTTCTTATGGCTTTGTTTATCATCAAGAATTGAACGTTCTTGAATCTTGATCGTCAAAGATTGTATTTTTTTGAGTTCAAAGCTTTGATCTTCAGGCTGTCTGTATGGTTTCGTTGGTTTTTAGTGTGTAAATTATTAGAGTGTTGGTCTGAAATCTTTCTAGGGTTTTTGGGCGTTGGTGGAGTTAATTTAAGCTTTTTTCCTTTTTGGAACGTGTGAATAATTTGTGTTTTTTGCGTTCGTGGTAAAAAATGTTATCTGAATTGGGCAGGAGACCGATGCTTGGTAATAATGAAAATCCGTTTGGAGACGACTTGGATAAGGAGATAGGTTTTTTGCTCCGTGAACAGCGGCGCCAAGAGGCCATTGATCGTGAAAGGGAGCTGAATTTGTACAGGAGTGGGTCAGCTCCGCCAACTGTTGAGGGTTCTCTGAGTGCTGTTGGTGGGTTGTTTAACCATGGTGTTGGCGGCAACAGTGGCAATAGCTCTGCCTTTGCTGAGTATGCAAGAAATAAGAGCGGTAATGGTTTCATGTCAGAGGAGGAGCTTAGGTCTGATCCTGCATATTTATCTTACTATTACTCAAATGTCAATCTGAATCCTAGGCTGCCGCCTCCTCTGTTGTCCAAGGAGGATTGGCGATTTTCGCAGAGGTTACAAGGAGGGAATTCGACGATTGGGGATAGAAGGAAGGTGAATAGGGTTGATACTGATGGTGCTGGGGGATCCCTGTTTTCAATGCCACCTGGATTCAATTCTAAGAACCAAGAGAGTGAGAATGAGATGGATAACATGCAGGGTTCTGCAGAATGGGGTGTTGATGGATTGATTGGTTTGCCTGGATTAGGGCTGGGTAGCAAACAGAAGAGTTTCGCGGAAATATTTCAGGTGAGGTGAATAGCTTGCATTATTTGTTATGGATTTCCTGTAATCATTTACTTGGAGATGCCCGGCTTCTTTGAGATTGTAAAATGCTAATATTACTTGTTTAATGTTCAAGTTTCATGCTTCCTGGCATTATTTGATCTATGCTTAATTTTGTGCTAATTTGATCACGTTTATATTCTTTCTGATGTCCCCTTGTGTTATGTGTGTCATTTGAGTATATTTTTTTTTATTCCTCTTTGTTCCCATACCTCAATCCAACAAATTTTGTGCTAATTTGATCCGTGCTTAATGTTCGAGTTTCATGCTACCTGGGTTAAAGTCTGAGTCTAGTTGGTATAATCTGCTTAAGTGTCACGTTTTTTTGAATCACTGGTATTGGTTTTTGTGTTAGGTCTTCTGACCTCCTATATATGGAGAACCTAAATGCTGGGAGACTTGGACCCCTTCCCAACGTGCTTCCTTGGCATTCAAATTGTATCGTTTTTGCTTTTAGTTGATATGTTATTCTTGTGGTATAGATTCTTTTTTCTATTTTGGACATATGGAGAGTGTTAAAGTAGTTATTCAGTTAGTGCTTGGTGTGTTTGCAGGATGATTTGTCCCGTGCTACTCCTGCATCTAGGCACCCTTCACGCCCAGCAAGCCGAAATGCTTTTGATGAGAATGCTGATAACATGGGTTCAGCAGAGGTTGAGCTGGCTAATATGCATCGCAAATTGACATCTTCAAACCTTGTACGCTCTGCTTCAAATATTCAGACTTCATCTGCTGCTCAACATGTTGGACCACCTGCGTCATATTCTTACGCTGCTGCTTTGGGAGCTTCCTTGTCAAGAAGCTCCACTCCTGATCCTCAACACATTGCTCGGGCTCCTAGTCCTTGTCTTACACCCATTGGAGGAGGCAGGGTAGGAACTTCGGAAAAGAGAAGCTCCACTCCTGATCCTCAACACATTTCTACTCGCATTAACGAGTCCGCTGACCTGGTAACTGCATTGTCAGGAATGGGTCTTTCAACTGGTGCTATGGATGAGGAGAATCATATGCCGTCTCGGATTAAACAAGAAGTTGAAGACCATAAGAGTTTCTTCAATCTTCCAGGTGGTCAGAATAATGTGAAGCAGCATTCATATATGAAGAAATCTGAATCTGGACAGTTCAATATGTCTTCCTCTGTTCCTCAGCCAGCAAAAATGATGCCTTATGATACTGGTGTAAGCAGTGGTGGTGGCATCTCTTCTCTTCAAACTGAGCTGCACAAAATCGGCATTTCTGCTAAAAACTCTTTTGTACATGGATCTTCCACCTCTGTAGTTAATGGTGGGAGTGGCCTACTTTCTCAGTATCCGCATTTGGATAGTCCAATTTCATCATTTTCGAACTATAGTTTGGGTGGCTACCCCATGAGCCCAATATCAGGCCAACTTGGTAATTCTAATTTACCGCCTTTGTTTGAAAATGCTGCTGCTGCATCTGCTATGGCCGTGCCTGGGATGGACTCTAGGATGTTGGGGGGATCAAATCTGGGAGCTGCTGGGTTAGACCAGAACATCAGTCGAATGGGAAATCAGATGGCAGGGAGTGGATTCCAGGCTCCTTATGTTGATCCTTCTGATTATGCCGCAGCTCTTTACGATCCTTCTTTGGATAGAAATTACATGGGTAATTCGTACATGGACTTGCTTCAGAAAGCTTATCTTGGTACTCTGTTATCCCCTCATAAATTGCAGTATGGTGTTCCTTTGAGTGGCAAGACAAGTGGTTCTAGTCCTCACGGTTACTATGGAAATCCAGCATTTGGCATTGGGTTGTCATACCCTGGAAGCCCATTGGCTAGCCCTGTAATTCCAAACTCTCCTGGAGGACCTGGTAGCCCTATGAGGCATGGTGAGTTCAACATGAGATTCCCTGGTGGAATGAGAAACATAGCTGGTGGTGTCATGGGACCTTGGCATTTGGATAACCTGGACAATAGCTTCAGTTCATCTCTCTTGGAAGAGTTTAAGAGCAATAAAACCAAGTGTTTTGAACTTTCAGAGATTACTGGCCACGTTGTTGAGTTCAGGTATGTATTACTTTAAATATAGGCTTTTAACCTTTAAGTGAAATCTAACTTAACTTTTTTTCCCTTTTTTAATCTTAACATTGCCAATCAGTGCTGATCAGTATGGAAGCCGATTCATCCAACAAAAACTTGAAACTGCTACAGTAGAAGAAAAGAACATGGTTTTCTTGGAAATTTTTCCTCAGTCTCTTACTTTGATGACTGATGTGTTTGGAAATTACGTTATCCAGAAGGTATCCTGATATCTGGCTATTTGTTTGTCAATGTTTATGATTCTGCACATTTGTACTCATGCACACACCATTAACTTTCCAATTTTATTGGTTTAACTGATGCTATCAATTATGGGTCTTATTATTATTTTTAACACACTCAGTAAATGTCGTGTCTCTTTTTAGTTTTTTGAGCATGGAATGGCATCTCAGAGAAGAGAATTGGCTGGCAAGCTTTTTGGACATGTACTTACACTGAGCTTCCAAATGTATGGGTGTCGGGTGATACAAAAGGTAAGATTAGCTTAGCATGTGAAATGCATTTGACAATGTTCTTCATGCTGTTCTAAGTCATGCATAAAGGCACATCCTTAAAATCATGTACAAAGGTGTATATTTACAATACATAAACAATAATGTTGGCACCGAGAAAAATTATTACTTTAGAAGGGGTTATTAATTTATCGATTTATTAAATTTAATGATAGAACATGTGAAGTCATTTCAAGTCAATGCTACAAAAGAATGATAAATGTCAATTCCTCTTGAATGATCCTAGTTAAAACTGAAAATGATACAATATTGGAATAGCATACAACTGAAGAGATTATTTAAGGGGTACTGAATACACCTACTGAGAATGATTATAATACAGAGATCTCTTTGTTTTACTAATCATTCTAGGAAGAAGCCTTTCGAGCATTGTAACCTCAAATAAGGCTTGACCTATAATCAACATCAGCTCGTTTGGAAGGAATTATGTATTTCTGAATGAAGAAAAATATATTGAATGCTGTATATGCATTGCTAAAATTAAAGACGGGGTTAAATTCGGTTTGAGTACAAAGTAAAGCAAGAATTTTGAATGCATTTTTTCAGGTGATCAGACTTTGTAACCTTAAATAATTAATTTGACAAATATAAAAATTATACCAAACGTGGTATATACACTGGGAGAATTAGGATGAGGTCGGATTCAATTTGTTGTGTATAAAAAGGGAGTCTGCTTTTTAGATTCTTATTTTCAGAAGAGAAAAAATTGAATCATTAATATGCATTATAATTTTTTTTTGTGTGCGCGCGCGTGCGTGTGTTTATTGTCCCAGTTGGGACCAGAAACTTTTATTAATTAAACGAAGTTATTAATTTATCTACATTCATTTATTGAGGTTTTACTGAACTCTTGATATTTTGTTCCTATTGTGTTTGTCTTGTCCTAGAATCCAATTTATGCCCTTTACAGTTCATTGCTTTCTCAACGCTTTCCTTTCCACCACCTGTGTTTTATTTCCATTAAAAGTTGAATATATGGTTTTTTGGACATATAAACTATTAGCTTTGTTTCAATTTAGGCAATAGAAGTTGTTGATTTGGATCAAAAGACCAAGATGGTTGAAGAGCTTAATGGACATGTCATGCGCTGTGTGCGGGATCAAAACGGGAACCATGTCATCCAGAAATGCATTGAGTGTGTTCCTGAGGAGCATATTCAATTTATCGTGTCAACATTCTTTGACCAAGTTGTTACTCTCTCCACTCATCCATACGGGTGCCGTGTGATACAGGTTAAAAACGTTTATTATTGTTTGTAATTTTAAATATTAGACCTGCTTTTTATGGGATTAATTAACATATTTACTTAACACTGTCAATTTGCAGAGGGTACTAGAGCACTGCAAGGATCCTATAACCCAGGAAAAAGTAATGGAAGAGATTCTGGGGTCTGTAAGTATGTTGGCGCAGGATCAGTATGGCAATTATGTCATTCAGGTTTGTAAGTTCTTTTAATATGTAAAGGCCTAGCACCTGACAATCAAAATCAGGTTCTATTTAGGAGTTTTGTGTGGATGATTTTGATGTTAAATTTGTGAATAAATCTCTTCACTGCATAAGATTATAGTACTTGTGATTGTTCCTTTAGCTGCACGGTTTTGTTCTCTCAGTCCATGCAGTTTACCTTGTGAATTTCTGAGTTGAACTATAAAGTGAAGATGAAATACAGAAAATTTTCAAGCAATAAATGTTTTGATATTGCGCTAATTGACATCTATTCCAAGTTTGAGCTGGGCATCCATATAAATTGGGCAATTTTTGAGATGAATAAACTTCAAGTTGTTCCGAGTCAACTCAATTGTTCCTTTAATTTACTAATGTTAAGAGTGCTTATGGATATCTATCCACTCCTCTCTACCCAGCATGTTAACGTTGCTTGATCTGCACCCCCTCTCTACCCAGCATGTTAACGTTGTTTGATCTGCACCCTCAAATAAGTTCATGCTTTCTGACCAATTTGCCAAGCTTTTAATTCACTATTTATGGTTTCCCTCATTATAGCACGTCCTGGAGCATGGAAAGCCACTTGAGCGATCTGCTATAATTCAGGAATTAACTGGGAAGATAGTTCAAATGAGTCAGCAGAAGTTTGCTTCTAATGTTGTTGAAAAGTGCTTGACTTTTAGTGATTCAAAAGAGCGTCAGATCTTGGTGAATGAGATGCTTGGAACAACTGACGAGAATGAGCCTCTGCAGGTTTGTTGCAGCCTTATTTACTTTGTTTCGATCAATCTAAAAATGGTCTGCTTCACGCTTACCTCTTCACTTCCAGATATCATGTTATGTTGAATGGCTTCAAAGTTATGTGTTTACTTCTGAGCTAGCTACAGAGTTTGGATTGTATGTCACTCACGACCTCATTTGTCTTAGTAACTCAAGAAGTTTATACATTTGTCGTAAAGTTTCACGCAATTCTCCATATGATTGAAATAGTTTTACAGAGGGAAGCTTGGAAGTTTTTCGTCTCTCACACACACACACTGGATGTAAGGAATTTGTCAACCTTTCGGTGTCTCAAAGGGCATTTCCCTTTTTTTTTTTTTTAAAGAAAAAAATCCATTTCACCAATGTTTCAGTCTTACTGAAAATTAAAGGCCAGGAAATCGATGTATGTGTGAGTGTGTGCGCGCGTGCATGTACATTTTTGCAGAGTTTCAATTTAACACTTCATATTTTGATTTTGTTGCAATCTTGTTCTTTTTGTAAATTATGTCAGCAAATGGATGAAAGTATGCGTTCATTTGAGTGCACTAATGTAAAAATATAAATGCTTGCATTTTAATTTCATGAGAGGACTTTGAGTACTGATACTGCATGCTCTCTCTTGCACACGAGGAATTGAAATTGCAATCCCATATTTAGCTAATGTATTTAAACATTTGCTTGTTTATTATGACATTTTTTCCCTAGGAAATTTACCGTATTGAACCAAAATGTGACAAAATCTAAACATGAACATATTCAGGAAGTCTTGGATGGAGGGAGTAATTTGGAGTAGAAATATCAGGAGGTGTATAGTTCATAAAATGGGTGTGAGGTCGACATTTCTGAATAGCGACATATTAAAGAAATTTATGTGGTGTGTCTAGCTTGAAGAAAAAGGTTTGGTAAGGCTGTTGAAAAACAATCTAAACTTCCAGTTCTGGTCATAAAACATGAAAAAGATACATGAACAGATGAACCTCTTGAATGGCTGCCTACATTAAATATTGAAATAGATTCATAAGTGTTGGTACACATTTATTACTTATCACAGAATCATGAGCAAGTAACATGCTTGTAATATTAGATTTATGTACATATATTAGATAGATAAATCATATATGCATGCATTAGATATAGAATTCATTCACGTGCTTTAAATATAATGCTTTTACTACAAGTATGGTTTATGAAAAGATGATATGAAAAAACAGTGAAGCAAATTGATAAAGAACTGCACTTTGTTTGAGAGAATAAATTGTTTCTATTGTAGTGTTGCTAGTGTATCTGAAGCCCACCTTCTCTTCTAACAATGCTTAGAAATTCAGAGAACCCATGGCAAGTCATATTTAGAAAGTCTTAAGAGGAAGGAATTTGAATGAGAAAAATAAAAATTGTGAAAGACTGGGTTAAAAGAAAGTGGTAGAGATTATATGCAGGAGATTTATTTCTTGGAACAATCTTCCTTCTTCAATCAGCGGCTGAACATGTATTAAGAAAATGAATGATTAAAAAGGTGAAAGGAGAGAGCATACATAGATGTATTAAGTATAGATATTTACGTTGAGATACGACGTACAATAACCTTTCAGATACAAATTATTGATGAAGCTTGATCCATACTGTTATCGAAAAGAGGAGTCATTAGGTAAAGATCCATATTGTATGCCAAGCTTGCTCTCTTGATTAGGATCATTCTTGTGATATGATATTTGATGTGTCCCATAAACAAAATTTTCTTGAATGGCGGTAATTAAACTAGAATCTTTTTCTTCGGCTTCAAGTTCTGCATAGCAGAGATTTAGAGAAGTATCATGTGCAATTTTGGGGGAGGATTTGGTGGAATAATATCAAGAAAGTTCAGAATATGTACATGTATGGTGGTTAGTTACAGATCTCTGTAGATTTGAGGTCCACGTTTATATTTTTCAGCTTGTGTCCTCTACTTGATTTTTTCGCGCTATATCTTTATCCATGCAGTTGAACTTATTTTTTCTTTTTCTTCCTTTCAATGTTTATCCTGCATCCAGGCTATGATGAAAGATCAATTTGCAAATTATGTTGTACAGAAAGTACTTGAGACATGTAGTGATCAGCAGCGTGAACTGCTACTGTCGAGAATAAAAGTTCATCTGAGTGCATTGAAGAAGTACACGTATGGGAAGCATATCGTAGCCCGTGTAGAGAAACTTGTTGCAGCTGGAGGTGAACTTTTCTTAGCTCTTTCTTTTACTTATCAATCCATTTCTTAATACCAAATTAGGCTAAAATCTTTTTCATTACACTGCTGAGTATTATGTCCCGTATGTGCACTTAGCTTCTGGGCTTCTAACCATGCAGATAACTGTCCTAACTTCGTGTTTTAATGTTTGCAGAAAGGAGAATTGCTGCCCAGTCTTCCCATCCTTATTAGATGCTTTAGGAAAGAAAGTTGTTGTACAGCTAACTGAGGCTAGTTTGGGCTGCCTCTCTCTCTTTCATGTCTTTCTTCTGTATGTGGTGCTCCGCTCGTCTTTCAGGAAGGTACGAGCGAATTGCAAATAAAGGTGTTGCCTGCACTAAAAACTAGAACTGTACATTCTGTAGTTTTGAGTTTATACATAGTCTAGTAAGCTGCGGCTCAGAGGTTGAAGTTTCCCGGTTGAAGACAAGTTTTAAGGGTGTAAAGTTGATAAAAGGGCGAGGTAGTATACATTGCTATATGACTGTACAAATGTTGCTATGTGGAGAGTTGGTTATCTTGGTAAGGCCAAGGCTATCATGTAAGCTATTTTCTGATTTAGCAGATACATTCAGTTCTTCAAATTTGCGCATATTCTGGTTTTTTGGTGTGCTTTGGTTTTATTGCTTCTTGCATGCATCTGAATTCTTCTTGCTCGGATATTGTGCCGGTTTACTTGTTTATTGCTAAACTTTGTCTGGGATGAGCTTGATGATTGTTTTTGTTGCCTACCTCCTTCCTAGTAGTTTGTCTTTAGATACATCTGAAACTATTCATTTTTGGGCTCTGCGTGCTCCTGTTAGAACCTCTAAGGACTAAGAGGGTCCAAAGAGCATGTTTTTCATTCAAACGTCCATTTGTACATTCCCTTTCTATCCTTGAATCACCTTCTTTCCTAAAGAGCTGGATGTCTTACCTGGTATATGTTATAACTTCTGACTTCTCTGCTCCGAAATTTATTGAGAGTATGCCGTTCAGTATAACTATCCTTCTTTTGACAAAGCAACGCAATTTGAATCACTCCCTCCCCCTGTACTTTCCTTGTAACTTGCCTTCTGAGTTTATAGCATTGCTGGCCTTATTATACGCAAATTTCTCCTCTGGCAATGCACGCCTGTTTTACCTCAATTCTTGATGATTTAGTGAAAGAATGCAAGGAACCAGACTTGAACTTGCAATATGTTGTAGAAATTGAGTTCAAGTCTTGTGATAGAACCAGATAATTTTGATAGGCCTGAGCTGCATTCTTTATATATCTTCTTCCTAGTTGTCTAGGCGTGGGCGTGGTTCCATATGATTTTGGTTCTCAGGAAATCGAACAAAGAATCGATGGTTCTTTTTGTTAGAGAAGAACCGAATGGAACTGGAACTGAATCGTTCGGTTCTGGTTCTGATTTTGGTTCCGATTTTCTATACTAAAATTTCAAACTTGAGCAATAAAGCGATGATAGATTTCGGTTGGTAAGAGTCGTAAGACGGTAAGATCATTGACCTTGATCAATATGCGAATACAATAATCATATTTGTCTTTGACATCAAAATATTTACTTACTTACAGATCGTAACATATCTCCTCATTCGTGTGTATGTGCTCATTCTAAATATTCTTCAATTTATATACATAGTTCTCTACCTTTTCAAGGAAAGTCGCACAAGTTTATCAAATCATTGAAAACAAATAACAACTGATTGTAAAATAAAGAGTGAAGATTTATTGTTTGTTGATTCTTGAAGAACTGACAGCTGAAAGTTTGAAGCTGAACGACAGAATCAGTGAAAAAATGATTTTTGATCTATGATTTTCTGTTTATTACTTGTTTTACTTATAGTTATTGTAATGTTGAATGAGTCAATAGTTGTTGGGTAATTGATAATATGACTAATGGATTGGATAACATTGCATTAAGATTAAGATTTGATGATTTTTTTTAAATTTATATTTTTAAAAAATTTACAAAAAATAAACAAAAAATAAAAAATAAAAAATAAAAAAAATCGTGTCTTGTACTATAAATTCTTGTTCTTGGTTCTGGTTCTGATTCTGAATCAATAATCGAATCAGAAGTGGATTTGAATGGATCTTGATTTTTGGAACCAGAACTGTTTAAAATTTTGAAATAATCGAATCAGGATCGAACCGGAACTAAACTGAACCAAATCGATTCTTTTGCCCAAGCCTATAGCTGTCCATTCTAGTTGGGGTCACATTCTTGAATGGTAACTGAATGCTGACTTTTTATTCATCTATCTAGCGACCCTCACGTGGATGTAGTATGGATTTATCGAGACCCGCACGAGATTATATTATGGCTCTCCCGGTTATAAAGATTAGATACTCCATCGAGATCTACATCATCTCTAACACTCACATGATAGTGCACATACTAGTTTGAATTTAAGGTTTCATTTTGAAAGGTTTAAGAACATCTCCAATGCATTCTGTCAATTGGGACTGACATAGCAATGAACTTGACGGACTTCTAAAAGACGTGGATAAGTAGACGGAGCAATCTAAAACTTACTCGCAAATGATTCCGTCAATTGAGACCGGAGAGAGATAAAAATGATTTTGCACAATTCTCGAGCCTTGTTTCTCGCTTTAGCCTTGATCTTTGTTAAAAATAATTATAAAATAAAAATAATGTTGACTCATTAGGTCTGACAGAACATCAATATGGACAGAGCACTTGACATTGTCAATTTTTTTTCCAGCCACGTTAGCTTAACATTGTGCATTGGAGAGATTTTTAATTCATTTCGTCAATTTGCTGACGTGCCTAGGGATGGCAAAAAAATTCGAATGACCCGAAATGACCTGCCCCGAAAATTACCCGCCCGTCGGGTCCGTGGGGGCCCCACGTGTACGTGGTTCGGTTTGGTTCTGGTTCTAGAAGAACCAAACCAAACCGTAAACCGATGGTTTTTTTACTAATGGAACCAATTGGTTTTTTCAAAGATATGGAACCAAACCGCTCGGTTCTGGTTTGGTCTGGTTTGGTTCTGAGACCATTACTTGAATTTTTAAATAATAAATGTAAATTAAAACCTGTTTATATCCGCTTCTTCATTAGAATCCATCTACATCATTACTAAATAGAAAATGAAATTTTTAGTTAACAAAACAAAGATTTAGAAAAAGTAACATGTTATTCTAAGTCAAAGAAGAAGAAACTAGCCTGAAGGAAGCTCTTCGACCTGTTGAAATTTAGAGAATCGAACATAAAGGCAATTTATACTTATAGTTACAGGTTACGATGAAGTTCTGAGTTCCATTCTACCGTGGTGCCGTGTGAGTTAGGGATGAAATTTGCAATTTGAGTTTAGGTTAACTCTTGAGAATTGATGAATTGGGTCGAGATTTATATATACATAAATTTTAAAAAATAAACATTATTGTCGTCGATGGTAACTAACTAACTAAGGAGTGCAACGATTGTTGTGTTATAGGAGTGCAAGTAAAGCAGTGTGAATGCGTATTTATAATTAAAAAGAAGAAAAACGAATTAGAATTAGAATTAGAATTTAGATTTATGATTTAAAATCTTTGTCTAATATGAAATGAGATAAAATGTATGTTAAATAACATTTTTTTACATTTCACATTTCACATTTTATAATTTTAGATTTTAATTTTTTTGTGAGATCAATATCCATTAATTTGTAAAATATATATATATATAGTTTGGTTCTTGGTTCTGGTTCTGGTTCTGGAAAGAGAACCGGAACCAGAACCAAAACCGAATGGTTCTTGATTCTAAGAACCAAACCATAATTTTTTTTATGTAGAACCGAACCAAACCGCTTGGTTTGGTTTGGTTCTGGTTTGGTCTGGTCTGATTCGGTTATTTTGTCCACCCCTACGTGGGGCGGGTTTTTCGCCCCGCGGCGGGTTTCGGGGCGGACCCGTCCCGCCCCGTGACCCGGTAAATTTATTTATTTATTTTTTTAATAATGAAATGAGAAATTAAAATAATTTTGATGAAATCCAGAAGAATTGAACCTTGGTGGAATTTAGGGATATGAGAATATACAACCACTATACCATTATATTGTTTATTGATTTTTTTCTTCAAATATATACATATTATTTTTAAAGTTCAAACTTAAAAACTCTAACTAGTTCAACGCCTAAATTTTTCACGTAAAATTTCATTACTAATTTATTTAAAAAAAAATAAAAATTCGGGTCATTAGTGGGGCGGGAGGTCGCCCCGCCCCGAGACCCGACCCGACCCGCGACTTCGCAGGTCACGGGGCGGGACGGTCCTGACTCGCCCCGAACTTGACACATTGCAATCCATGGACCTGTCAAGTCATTTTTCCCAATTGATGGAGCGCATTGAAGATGCTTTAACTACTGAATGAAGTAACTCAAAATTCCTTTATATATTCGATATGTTTTGGTTACTTAAAATCTTCTTGCACTGAAAAATCTCCATTGTTAATCCTTAGTCATAATTAAAAAATCTTGACCATCAATTCGATAGAGAGATGATATGTTCCATACCTTATGGAACATGTCATCTTTCCACCCGCCACGTTCTGGGTGGGAATTAGTTGGAGGTGGATGGCTCAATCCATTCGTAGTCAATTTCACAATTTTTTATTTTTCAAATATTTTTAAAATACACATCCATAAAAAAATCACAAAAATCAAAACTTTTCGAGGCTCTTAATTTATAAGGCATGTTTGATGAAATCATTAAGCACGTGTTTGACCCTCATTTTTTGGAAAAAATTATGGTTGTGAATAGTATTTTTGGGAGAATGGATGGTTAAAAAATATTTAAAAAGTCAAAAATTGTACGAAGATGAATAATTGAGATTGAGTGTTGAATAAATTTTGTTGTGAAAAAATAGGGCCAAACAAGGGCTGAGATACCATTGTTAAGATGATTTATCCTCAATGAAATTTCACTTATTTCAAGTCAAATCGTTATAAGATTTTATGTGACGTCAAGTAAATCCTTCTGGCCGTGAATAAAGAATATGATAACAATAAGATAAAATTTCGAATTGTTAAACCTCCACTAACATTACGTCTCTCAACCGATAATACTTTTTTGTTGAACCTCATAATTTTTATCTCTAAATTTTCGTCATTCATCTCTAGTGAGTGAGCCTCCTAATCATCTTTCATTTTTTAAACCACAATAAATGTTAGGTAATTGATCTCGAAACCAAAGTGCACAACAAACATATTGTGATTGATCATACTAATCATACTCTATTATAAATCTATCTGAATATAAAATTTTAATTAAATTTATATTAGTAAGAAATTTTATTGTAAGTTACTCATTTTATTAAAAATAAAAAACTTGAGAGATTTTTATATAAAGTCAACGTGATCATGTAACAAGACATGTGATTGGCCAACCACTTATGGTCCCTTGTGTCCTTGTGTCAAACAAGACATGTTCTAGAGGTTAAATGTCTCTTCTAGGTTATGTTAGTAATTTTAAATTCGAATTCATATAGCCATCTTCGACTCGATTGTTTGATTAACTGTTTATCGATTTCAGTTTGAAAAGATATGTTTCGAAGTATGATGTGAGTACTTCGAAATATTACCAATAATCTTTCCGACATTAGAAAATCATACTCCAAAAATAACTAGATGACTTACGCAAGTCTCTAATTAATTATGCAACTTTTGACTCATTATTACGAACTCTGAAATTTAATGGTTTTTGGAATCAAATGATGCGTTGAGAGTACGTCATAAATGCTTCACAATGATATAAAGGACATTTTACTATACCGGTTTTTAAGAGCGGGACTATCACCGAAAGACAAATTTTATTTTATTGCAGTATTCGAGATTTATAGTTCATCTCAATAATAAGATGAGCTCATGGCTGAACTTCATGTCAAGTGAAGTTGAACTGATATTTTATGCACTAGTCCACCTATTGAAATTACCAATGATGTGGTTTGAGTCATTTTCAGCTTGAGTCTAAGGCGAGGGATCAACATGCACTATATATACTCTTTGATTTTGAATTCCTTAATTGAAGCTTATGGATAAAAAGGGGCGGAGTTAGGATTTTCGTTCAATGAGTGCGAAAATTAAACGAGGTTGGCGGGACAAATGGGGTTCGGGGGCAACACCCTCGAAATTTTTTTAATTGCCTTAAAATCGTTCCTACTAAAATAAATAAATTATATATAGAGGCTCTCAAATGAACTTCACAAAACACAAATCACAAACTTCAAATTAAATCAACTCAATAAACCATAAATCTCAAATTACAAAAATTCAAACAAAACTAATCAGTAATTAAATTAATTAAAAATATCCTCAATTCCTTGAGAACTAATCTCAAATTAATCAATTTCATTTTCAGTTATTCAACATTTCTGATTCATAAATCAAAAAACGGCTAGCATTTTCATAAATCAAATTAAGTAACCATTAAAATAACGATATGCTGAAAATTCAAAAGAAAGTACCTATGGCTCCAATTCCAAATCAGGAGGCTTTTGTAGGATTGAGAGAACATTTGCTGCTGTAGTCGACTTTGGAGTCAGAGACTCGGAGTCGGTAACCAGCAGGGTGTCACGAAGCGTCGGTGTCGTCGTCGGAGTCAGATGACTTGCTTGGAGCCTTGGGCCTTGGCCGCTTGGCAGGAGTCAGGCTTATGGCATTGGCTTGGAGGTTCGAGGATTAGGCGGTCGTCGACTTTGGAGTGGGGGGTTGATTTCAGCCTTAAGCGGCGGCTTGGAGTAAGGGTTGAAGAGCTGAGCTTGGTTAATGCTTCTGTTCTATCGAGAGAAATTGATTAATTTTTTTTTTTGGGGCCAGAGCAGGGCCAGCCCAAAGGTCCAGCACGGTCCATAGACTGCGCTGGGCCTGAACCAGCTCCGCCACTGTGGATAAAGGAGTGTCAAATAGGGCATGTCGAGTTGCTTGATTCACCTATTGTTGAGTTCAATTAGTTCAAACAAGTTTGAATTGGCTCATCCCACTAGCTTGTCCCTTGATGCGGCGAGCCAACTCGAGAAACAATTCGTTTGATGGCTCAAACGAATTGTAAAAGTAATTTGTTTCTTGCCTCACTTCTCACTCCTACTTTCGTATGTTTTCCACCACCATCCAATCTCAATATCTTGTACATGATAATAATATATTGACACCATATAAAAGAGCTACTTAAAAAAATAATATTCACACTTTTATCATCATTAAACAACGTCGTATGTGCTATTGAATGCACAAAGTTGTGTCGTTTCATTCAGAAGCTGTCGTATTGGTTAATTTTGACTGAAACAGTGTCGTCTCGATTAGTGTAAATAGATTTTTTTAGGGTTTTGTCTCATTTTCCTCCCTTGGTTTCGTCTCCGCCATCCTCATCACTAAAGTTCCATAATTTTTTGCCTTCTTCGTTTCTTGGTTGTCTAGGATCTTTTGTCTTTTTGGTTCTATCATTGTACTTGTTTGTTTTTATAGTGTGTTTGTTCGATTTTCTCCCGAAAATTGAACTTCAATTTATTGGGTAGGGTTTTATAATACAAAGTTCTACATTCGATTAGGGATGTTAACGAGTCAAGCCGAAAATAAAAGCTCGAGCTTTTAAGGGTCATGTTTTTTTTTGTCCGAGCAGAGCTGAGCGAAAGCTTGTCCCCCAAAAAATATAAATGGGACATTAACAGGACAGGTATGGATTTGAGGCGGTGGCATCCAATACCTGCCCCATTTATATTTTTTTTTAAAAAAACTTCCATTTGGAAACTTTTTTTTTTTTTTCACTTTTTTTATTACTACATTTCATCTATTCTAATTAAACAACATTTTTAAACAATACCATCATTAATCAAACAACATTTTTCTACAATATAATCAAATACTCATTATAATTTTTTTTTTATTAATTTATGGAGCGGTGGAAGGTCAAACAAAACTCGTCCCGCCTCGAACCCGCTCCATTCTTCATTTTAATCTCATACCCACCCTGCGTGACCTGTAGGCTGTAGGGTGGCTTTTTTTTTTTCCGCCTCATTAGGGTAGGTGTCCTGTCGGGTTCGGGGTGAGACGAATTTTTTTTGCCATCCTTAAAAATCAGTGTTCTTAAAGACGGGAAAAGGCGTTGCTTGGGCCAGTGGCGGAGCTACCTATAGGCGAGGTAGCGCGGCCGCGCTACCTCGCCGTCGGTGGTCCGCCACTGGCGCTGCGCAGGCGGCGCCCAGCTGGAGCTGATTTTTTTTTTAGCCCAAATCACTACCCAATCTCAAATCAAATACAAATCGTTCTCCCATTGTTCCAAATCTGCAAGTATTGAACAGTTTGAACCCACAACCCAAGCCAAATCTCTACCCTAACCGGCTAACCTGATTCTCTCTGTGGACTGTGCGTGGTCAATCATCAATGCCCTTCGAGTTGAGTCGAGTTCGCCTTCAAGGCTTCAACCGTCATCACCAGTGTCTTCGGTTGCAGCAGCGTTGCCGCCTGCCATCGCCGCCGAACGCAGATCGCTCACCACCTCGCGACTCCAAGTTTGAAGTCTCCAACCGGTAACGCATTCCAAGTTTCTACTTTTCTAACGTCTGTTGTTTACTTGTTTTATATATATATATATATATATATATATATATATATATATATATATATATATATATATATATATATATATGGTTTTCTAATTTTCAGATTTTTTGGGCCGTGAATGTCTAAGTTTTAAACATTTTAATCAGTAATATTAATGTTTGATTTCTCAAATTTTTTTGTTAGATTATTGGGGTCGGCTGCCCATTGTCATTCCTCAATTTTTGATCCATTTGTGATTTTCCATTTCAATTATTAGGTAACGAGGCTAAACCTTGATTCGTTATAATTTATTTGAGAATTATGCATAAATGTTTCATTTAAGTTTTTGCAATTGCAATATGGTTAGATTTGTAAATTGTGATTATTGAGATGCATCTATGATTTGATTTGTCCTCGTTTGAATCTCAATTTCTCATCATTTGAATCTCAGGTGTATGTAAGGCTGACCTTATTTTAGTTTTGAATTTGAAATGTTATTTGGAAATTTTGCGTAAATGTTAAGTTTTTGGAATGTATTCACTGGTGAGCCCATATTTCCCTTATATGAATTGAATTATATAGTGAATTGTGATTTGGATAATTGATTTACAGATAATAGATCATTTTCTTTCAATCTAAATGGAATTCTCAACCTAGTAATTCTATTTTTAGTGATCCCGCAATTACTTCTGTCATACGACAACAGTTATTAGACTTTGATAACACAACGAAATTTTGCACTGCATTCAATATGAATGATCTTGTGTCGAATCCAGGAAAAGACCTCAATCGATTCGTATGATCCTAACATTAGAGATAATATTAGGATGATATACTTATTGATTAGTTTTTAATATTATTTAATTAAATATTAAATAAAAAATTTAGCTATTGCGTCGTCATCGGTCAACGGTCAATCGTCGATCGCTCTAGCTGGATTTGAGTCCTGGATCCGCCACTGGCTTGGGCACCCCAACGCGCAAGGCAGTTTACAAAGGCGCACTTAAATGCGTTTTGACCGGTCAAAATCGATTCAAACTAGTCAAAATCAATAAAAAATTAACAGCCATGATTTTTTTTTTTTTTTTTAAATTAGTAATTTTGAAATTAAAGAATATTTTTGTTATATATTTTATATTTATGTATTTATGTAAAATTAAAAAAAAATATTTAATGTCTTAAAAACAATTAAAATATATATTAAGAATACGAAATACATTATGATACATATTCTTCACGTTATACTTGAAATTTTTGATTCTAGACATCGTCGTCTCGTAATGCATTATATCTCCTAGAATATTGGTAAAAACTAGAAAGAAGCAGTCCAGCTTGTACAAATTTAGAAGAAGATACGAGAAGAGCAGTCAGATAGATAGATATTGAGAGATCAAAAATATCTTGAAAAAGCTTCCACGTTGGCAATCCTTTTCGAATCATTTTTGCACTTTTTCGCCACTTTTATTTATTATTTTCCTTAGAAACACCTCATTGATTTCTTGTTTCTCCTCTTTCCCTAATTAAATTCGCCTTTTTCGAATCTCACAATTCGATTTCTTCAATTTTCAGAGCAAATTGCTTAATTGATTAATTCCATGGGGGAGGAAGTTAAACTTGATGGCGTTGAGGATAGGATGGCGGAGTGGGAGGCAGGTCTGCCGACCGTCGACGATCTGACACCGTTGTCACAGGCTCTGATCCCGCCGGAGCTGGCATCTGCTTTCAAAATCTCGCCGGAGCCTACTCGAACCATGCTCGATGTCAACCGAGCTTCTAAGAACACGATGTCCTCCATCTGCGGCGGCGTTTCGCACCCTTCCTCCACCTTCAAGCCGTTTTTAAACAATCACAATCATCAAAGTTCGCCATCCGTCCAGGACCAGGTCATGGAGGAGCAGGAGATGGAAGACGCGTATCCAACCCAAGAAGGATCCGACCCGAAGAAATTCAGGAGGATGGAGCCTGAGGAGGCTGACTCTGTTACTCTCACAGCCACCACCGACAATTGTACGGATGAACAGTCAGCGGCGACGAAGAATCTGAAGAGGCCCAGGCTTGTTTGGACTCCACAGCTCCATAAGCGTTTTGTGGATGTTGTGGCGCACTTGGGATTGAAGAACGCGGTGCCTAAGACGATTATGCAGCTTATGAACGTGGAGGGGTTGACTCGGGAAAACGTGGCAAGTCATTTGCAGAAGTATAGGCTGTATGTCAAGAGGATGCAGGGGTTGTCAAACGAGGGACCGTCAGCATCGGATCATTTGTTCGCCTCAACACCAGTGCCGCCCCAGAGCTTTAATGATTCATCCAGTTGTGGTGGCCATGGTAATGTGGCTGCGAATGGGAGTCATGATGGTGGGAACAGTGAGAATCATGTAGGGATGCCTATTCCAATTCCATATCCACCTCCACAGCAACTTATTTCCATGCCAATGATGGTAATGGCAGCGCACGGCCACGGCCACGTAGGAATGCCAGTCGGAAATATGAATCCCCCAGCTGAAATCAATGGTTACGAGGCTCATTCTCTTCATAGTCATTATCCGCAGCATTATAATAGTATGATGCAGCAACAGAGGGACTGGTCTGGGAATAAGTACAATGGTTACCTGCACCACACTACTCCAAATAATAAATAAATCTTTGCTGAGTCCACATTGGATAGTTTGAAAATAGGTGAGCAATTTTCATACTAACAAACTTTGGTTTTTACCATAAATGTTTCAGTTATTGTAGTGACTGTTTTATATTTTACTTTGCTGATATTGGATTGGAAATACAGGGACTTGTACTGGATTCAATACATTGGAAATGTGTCTAGGTGAACTAAAGCTAGGCAACAGAAATTACTGGTTTTTTACTGCACTTTTATAGATGAATAAATAGTTGTGTTCATCTAATACAATTCTTTTGCAAATGTTCAGAATTACAAAAAATATACTGATTCTTATTCAATTATTGTTGAAAGATATAAACCTTATTATTTAGACTTTATTAGAAAAAGATTGAACTAGAAAATGCAATCTTCTATTTTGTCAAATTAGATGAATCCTATCACCAGAGCATAAAAGAGTGGAGGAAAAAGAAAAGATTTAAACCTGGCTATTAGAAGTATACGATTCTGTTATTGTGTTATGTAGTGGTTGACTGTTGATGTTATCAAGTTTGATTATGTTGACCTATGTTGCTCGGACTTGGGTACGAGTACATATCTAAGTGTCGGATCTTTTTTTTTTCCAAAACCTACGAGGACACGGCTAAAAAGACGCAAAATTTTGACATAAATGCATGAGTACATCTTATAAATTTCAAATTACTTTAGAAATTCATGTACTTGTAATGATAGATGCATTTTCTGGAGATATGAATAATTATCTTTTAATTTAAATGATATAAAGTATCATTTTTTGGTTAAAAGGATCTGAAAAGGATCTCATACTCATGTTCCATACCCGAGTGTCCAACATGGCTACTTCTTTAAAAGTGAAGAGTCCGAGCAGCATAGATGTTGACCTCTTTTCCTAATGCAGTGTATATTTATTCTGAAGTTTTTTAAGAAATCGACTGACCTTCGAAATACTTATCATTGCTTGATTTTTTTGACTTGTTGGCAAATAATCTTGTTTCTACTTCATTCAGGATGTGATCTACTTTATTGACAAACACCAGACTCTTTCCTTTATGGTATAATCACCTTATAGCTTTTGTTTAGTTAGCCATGATATGGCTTTTTGAAATTCAATCTTGGTTATCATCTGATCTACTTTTGTCTGCATGACAAATTAGACCCCTTTGAATTTTATATGTGTTAAGATAGGGTTCTGATATTGCACAAAATGGTACACATAAAAATTATTTTTGATTGTCATTTTTTCCATGTTCATTACATAATTACAAAGTCCACTCCCAAATAGTGGATACTTATATTTGACTAATCTGTATTGCTCTTTCCTTCAGAACAGTGCTAATTTCTAACCTTGCGGATTATTCCATTTTTTGTTGGAAAGTAAGACAAAAGAAAACTTTGTCTTCATCAGGATCAATCAACTAACTATAATTTTCGTGTCAATTTTATTTTTTAGGGCTTTGTTTTTCTGTAGCATCAATTTTCTGTATTTCCAAGTTTATAGTGGTGGACTCATCAGTGTCTAGTCCAAGGTGTAATCATCCATTTTTGATTATTGATTCTTGACCTTGACACATTGCAACACATTACAAATTTTAGAACATTGATACAAATTGTTGTTTACCATCACGCTTTGTTTGGATAACAAGCATCTTAATTAACATTAGGTATTTCAATACCTAATGGCATATCTAGTATTGAATGACTTATAATTTGAGATATGATTTTTGTGGTTATAAATTAGAAAATCATTATCTGTAATATAAGGGGTTGACTAGTTAATTCTTCTTCAACCCATCTTCACTGAAATTGATTGTAATTAATAACAAATATTTTTATAAATAGATTGTTTCCTTAAAGTCTTTAAATCACACCTCATATAAGTATTTTATATGATTATGTTTTTCTTTTGTAAGATAACCAGTTTTGTGACAATTGATCAAACCGCCAACCAAAAAGATCTTGAGATGTATACCATTACTGAAATGTCAGAACATAATGGAATTAAATGCCCATGAAGTTTCCTATTAAGTTGAGCATCCAAACATGGTATAAAGAGTACACATTTTCATAATCCAAATTGCGATCATCTCAATGGGGCCTTCTGGTAATATGTTCCTCTTTCTTGAATATAGTTGCAGTATTTACCAACTATTTATTTGTGTTCTGGTTATTTTGTTTACAATGTTTTTGAATTTTGAAATAACATTTCTACCAGCTTTTGTTTCAACTTGTGTCAATTCACTTGTTAGATTTGTTATAAAAGTTGAATATTTAATAATGTTTTTAATATTCCTCTCCTTTGACGCTCATTCCGTGATCGTAAAATTGCTAAGACTTTTCAAGATGCCTCTTATTCGGTGGGATCATAGACAGGATCCAGATTCCTGAGAACTGCAAACACGTGGTTCACTCAAATTAATAGGAGATCAATCAGTTGATGAGTGGACAAATTTCAATGTCCAAGAGTTCCAACTCTTGTTTGTTAGGAATTCTGTAGGGTTTCAGTTAGGTTGAGTAGGAAACATATGTTTAGGGATTTTTAGCGTGTGAAATGAAGTATTTCTTAACACATTCTTTCCTGTTTAGTAATGCAATAAAGGTGCAAAGTAAAACTCATCCATCTTGATGTAAAGAATCTTACCTCACTGGCTACACAAGTTTTGGGAAATTGGGATTTTATCATATGAACTGTGAAGTCACTATGTTGAAATTTCAGATTTATTTGACAGCTTATATATGTTCTGAATATAAATCTTGAATGTTACTTAAAGAACAAAGGTGAGGCAATAATCGGGGAAAAGTGATGGTTGTGAAATATTAAATATTTTGTTAGTTGTGATCTTTTACAGATGAAAATCTGGATATCTTTCTTACAAAACTATTCTTTTCTTCTAATTAAAGAGTAGGACCCATGAACAACAACTCCTAAGAAGCTTGATTAGCTGCTCTGGATCTGTTGGGCGATCACAGGGACTTAAAGAAATCATTGAAGAAAGTATTGGAACTGAGATACTTAAGAATCTGAGATTGTACCAGAGTTGGACCTAAAAGACTATCAGTTCACGAGGTACTAAAGTGGAAGCTCTTACACAAATAAATCCCACCTACTTGCTGTCAATTGCTAGTATGTATTTAACCTGTATGTTTGTCAGTTGATGAAATATTATGTTACAGAAATAACTCTCCTCACATATTTAAAAGCTACCTTCACTTTAAGCCAGTGTCATTGCTTCTTTGTGCCACTATTTTATTGAGAAACGAAAATCGCCGTAGTGATGGCTGACATTGCTCTTTGTATTATGCATCCCTCTGAGAATTAGACTTGTCACATGTTTTCATGCTAGTTGCTAGTGTTTCTTGTCTATTTGATTGCTAGTTTTTGCATTCATTTCTGATACCTCACGTTTGTCCTGTATCTACTCATAGCTACTAGTAGTGGTTGATTTTTGTTGCATGGAGTTTGTTTAGGTCGAGCTTTTAAGTAGCAAAGTTGGAAGTTTCAATGTAGATGTTCCTATTGATTCCAGGTGAATAAAACATATTAATCTTTAAGAGGATATCGGTTTTTAGCTGGGTATCTATTTATATTTAGTTTTTTACGAGTCTCCTTACGTGAAGATTTTTATATAAATCATGTATAATTTTAATAAATCGGCTGTAATACGAATTTTTTGGGGCTACTAATAAGCTTATCCAACATTAGGATCCATGTGATCATTCCCACTCATGAAATCAAGAACTTGGCATTGCATTTACTGTCATTACTCATTAGTGAACCTTTTGCATGCCACTCTTTCATTACCATATTTCTTATGTGATTTGTTATTATGTACTATCACTCGACATCTAATCCAAAATGGAGAAGTTCAATTTGTTACCTTTCATATTCTGGATTTATGTATTAGATTTTAATTCTATAGCATCATCGTGTAGAGAATGAAATTCTACGTAACTGTCGTATAGGATAGTGGATTTTATTCGTGAGCTCGGATGTTCTTTGATATTGAGAAATTGAAATAATTATAAGGGCAAAATAAACCATTTTATCTAGATTCTAATGATTGAATAATACAAGTTTTTGTGATTTAAATAATTCAAGAATGCAATTTTGCGCATTTAGTAGAATAAACCTACGAACCGAATATACTAGATGTTTAATACGTTGGAACATCTAGATTCGTTTTATACAAATTTAAGCGGAATACCTCGTTTTTCAATTAAATCGTGTTCTAACATGATTTAACAAACGATCGAAAATATTCGGCTTAACTTTGTGTGAATAAATCTGGATTGTTTGTAAACATGTATTCATTGCCGTGTCTATCTAGAAATGTGTGGATTATGACTCCATGCTCCCATCTCGATTTAATTTGGAAAAATGATACTTTCACCTAAAAAATGTACCTTACATTTGACACTTCTCTCGCATAGGGTGTGGGGTTCACATGGGAGAGGGGTGTCAAAATGTGAGGTACATTTTTGAGGTGATTCTATCATCTTCCTTTAATTTGCGTTGCCCTTAGAGTCGAGATTGTGACTTATGAGCCATAATTTCCGGACATTCACTTTACGTTTAAAAAAAAAAAAAAAAAAAAATTTAAGGATTCTTGCAAATTTAGATAGAAGTTTGGATATCTAGAAAGCTTTTGGTAAATATTTTTTGTTTATAAATATAGAATGTTATGTTTTCAAAGTAAAATATGTGATTGAAATATGATTTTTGGGAAATTTGGATAAAAAGTGGTTTGGAGGAATGTGTTGTATACAAGCTCTTATCAAATGGAAGCTAAATCAAACTAGAAAGAGACTGAGGAACAATTGAGTTCAAATCACTAAGGCCTGAGTAAGTGCAGCACTCCCAGAAGTCATTAAACTCATATGAGGAATAAATGGCAACCCCATTTTGCTGTTCATCATCCCTTAAGATGCTATTGAAATCCCCCATCAACAACTAAGGGAGGTGGTGATGTGCATTAAACTCCACAATGTTTTCCCAAAGCGGCCTTTTGCTAACAATGGAGTTTAAACTATAAGCAAAACTGGTATTAAGGGTAATACTAGTAGTTTTGCAAGTAACTTTTAAATGGATAATTTGCTTTGTGATACCCAATGTTTCAACTTCCACTTTGGATGGATTCCAAAGTATGAGAATTCTCTCGCCCTCATGAAGATCAAAATTATTGATGCAATTCCAACCTTCAAATTTGTTCTTCAAAATCTTTCGAAGTTTCCAATCACAAAGTTTGGTTTCCAAAACTCCAAAAATATCAATACAATTATTTAACATCAAACTCTTGACTCCATTTTGTTTAAGATGTAAATGGAAACCTCTAATATTTCAACAAGCAATATTCATGAACAAGGCTTGCTAAGGAGTGCTTGTCCCTTTGTATTTACACTAGAGGATGCCCTGGTGGGAACTTTCTTCAAATCCACATTTGTTTTCCTTCCTTTTGGCTCCTCACAATTTACTTCCCTTTTTTTTGCTTTTTCTTTACCCTTTTTCCGAACTTGAATAAAGGGCTGCTCTAGTACTTTCCGTTCATTCAATTTTCTACCAACATTTTCATCATTGTAGGCTGCTTTCCCAGAATTGCAGGCTGCATCCTTATCATTGCAGGTTGCGCCCCCAGCATTGCAGGCTGCGTCCCCTTCATTGCAGGCTGCATCCCCAGCATTGCAGGCTGCGTTCCCAGCACCACCTGCGTCACCAGTCTGCCCAGCACTTCCAGTCAGCCCAGTTTGCGCCAAATTCTGCCCAGCACCGACCTTAGCACTTCCATCAACCTTCCCAACTTTCCCCACAGGTTCGGCAGCCCGTTTATTACCCATAGCACCTCCATTTTCGGCCATTTTGGATACCCCTCCCTGTTTCCTAGCCTGCTTGCTTCTATTTTGGATGTCCTCTTGAAGTTTGTTGAACCTACAACCTTGGTCAGAGTGCCCAAACATTTGACATTCTGAACAAAATTTAGGCTCATACTCAAAGACAACCTTTTGTGTAAAATTCACTCCATTCGGTAAAGAGATGTCCACTTTCCTTACCAATTCCTTAGAAACATCAACCTCAACAAGAATTCTAGCATAGGAGATCATTTCCTTTGTAGATGTCAACTTATCAGTACAAATGGGCTTCCCAATTCTAGATGCAATCTTACTAAGAATCTTGGGGGTCCAACATTCAAGTGGAAGGCAATGTAGATTGATCCAGATGGGCAACTTGTAGAATTCATGGTTATCAAATCTAAACATGTCCGGCATTTCTTTCAACATGAGTTGTCTCCCAAATACATAGTAAGGCCCCGCAGATAAAACTTTTTCTCTAGCTTCCCAATCATTAAACTTGAAGATTAGCCACCCACTTTCATGCATAGTTAGCTCATGATGAACCCCCCACGATATACATATTTGGTTAAGAGCTGCCCTCCCCAAAAATTTTGAAGCAAAATAACCAATCAAACAAAATCCCCAATCATCTAGATTGTTCAACTCCTTTCCATCAATGCATAGGCGAGCCTCGTCAAAATTTTCCAATTTGAGGGGGAACCCCTTTTCACCAACCCTGTTGTCCTTAAAGAGATTCCTCCAAGGAGTAGAGTTTTCCCTAACATCCCCAGTCAAGTCCTTGTTACTGTTGCTTTAGGATTGACTTGATATTTCGTGGCATCCGATGTGTCCTCCGTATCTGTGTCAACATCTCCTAGAGTTCGAGAGCTGAGTGATTAGTAGTGTTATTCAGTAGTGTTATTCAGAGGCAAGGGACTAAAAGTTTGTTTGGTTCTCTTCCTCCCCATAGTAGTAAGAGCCCAAACCAACTCCCCCAACAATCACAACTCCAATCCACAACCCCACACCAGCAGAATTCACAACAATCTCAACAACAATCCAACAAATTACACAGAATAATGTAAATGCCGACAAGGCTGCTGAATGTAAATGCCGACAATGCTGCTGAATTAGGCCGACAAGGCCACAAGTGAGCCACACTAACCTGGGGAAGAGACCAAGCAGGGTGAATGGAGTGAAAACCAGGTCTCCACCACCTGCAGGCCACGAAATCAGCTCCAAAATCGGCCCCAATCACGTATGAACAGTAAAATCGCAGAAATGGACAGCAATGGAGCTAGGAGCAAGCTGAAAATCACCCCAAGAAGCTTCCTCTAAGTGCCAAGAAGAAAGCCCAGTAGAAAGTAGCAAGGAAATCCAGAAAAATGAAGCAAAACACGTGAAAAATCGCTGCCCAACTTCGAAGACAGCAAAACCGTGCCCTAGGTGCACAAATCTTCAAAAATCCATCCAAAAACTATGTAATAATCATGAGAAATGACGTATATCAGTTGGAATTAGAAAGTCCAGTGCTGAAAATCCTTCAAAATACACAAAACGAGCCCCAAAATCGAAGTGGAACTCGCGTGTGAACAGTAACCATGAGCACACTTCGCGACTTTTGGAGCTGGGGAGTGTATTGAATGCTGAAAATGTTACTAAATTAGGTAGGTAGAGTGTTTGCCCAGCCTTAAATGTAACATTAAACACCAAAATTTGGAGAAATTCTGAAGAATTGATGGAGAACCCACAAACCCATGAGCACCTGCGTGATTTTGAAAGAAAATCGACAGGCGAGAGCACCTCTAAATAACACTACTGATCAGGCAACTACAAGCTGTGGCTCTAGGGTTCTCGAACAGGGGAATGTTTCAAACAATGGATGCCCGGATTTGGTTGAGGAGAATTGGGAGGACATGGTTGAGGATGACTCGAAATCACTCAGCTCTCGAACTCTAGGAGATGTTGACACAGATACGGAGGATACATCGGATGCCACGAAATATCAAGTCAATCCTAAAGCAACTGGTAACAAGGACTTGACTGGGGATGCTGGGAAAACTCTACTCCTTGGAGGAATTTCTTCAAGGACAACAGGGTTCGTGAAAAGGGGTTCCCCCTCAAATTGGAAAATTTTGACGAGGCTCGCCTATGCATTGATGAAAGGAGTTGGACAATCTAGATGATTGGGGATTTTGTTTGATTGGTTATTTTGCTTCAAAATTTCCGGGGAGGGCAGCTCTTAACCAAATATGTAAATCGTGGGGGGTTCATCATGAGCTAACTATGCATGAAAGTGGGTGTCTAATTTTCAAGTTTAATGATTGGGAAGCTAGAGAAAAAGTTTTATCTGCGGGGCCTTACTATGTATTTGGGAGACAACTCATGTTGAAAGAAATGACGGACATGTTTAGATTTGACAACCATGAATTCTACAAGTTGCCAATCTGGATCAATCTACATTGCCTTCCACTTGAATGTTGGAACCTCAAAATTCTTAGTAAGATTGCATCTAGAATTGGGAAGCCCATTTGCACTGATAAGTTGACATCTACAAAGGAAATGATCTCCTATGCTAGAATTCTTATTGAGGTTGATGTTTCTAAGGAATTGGTAATGAAAGTGGACATCTCTTTACCGAATGGAGTGGATTTTACACAAAAGGTTGTCTTTGAGTATGAGCCTAAATTTTGTTCAAAATGTCAAATGTTTGGGCACTCTGACAAAGGTTGTAGGTTCAACAAACTTCAAGAGGGCATCCAAAATAGAAGCAAGCAGGCCGGGAAACATGGAGGGGTATCCAAAATGGCCGAAAATGGAGGTGCTATGGGTAATAAACGGGCTGCCGAACCTGTGGGGAAAGTTGGGAAGGTTGATGGAAGTGCTAAGGTCGGTGCTGGACAGAATTTGGCGCAAACTGAGCTGACTGGAAGTGCTGGGCAGACTGGTGACGCAGGTGGTGCTGGGAACCCAGCCTGCAATGCTGGGGACGCAGCCTGCAACGCTGGGGGCGCTGCCTGCAATGCTGTAGACGCAGCCTGCAATGATGAAAATGTTGGTTGAAAATTGGATGAACAGAAAGTACTAGATCGGCCCTTTATTCAAGTTCGGAAAAAGGGTAAAGAAAAAGCAAAAAAAGGGAAGTAAATTGTGAGAAGCCAAAAGGAAAGAAAACAAAGGTGGATTTGAAGAAAGTTCCCACCAGGGCATCCTCTAGTGCAAATACAAAAGGGCAAGCACTCCTTAGCAAGTCTTGTTCATGAAGATTGCTTGTTGGAATATTAGAGGTTTCCATTTACATCTTAAACAAAATGGAGTCACGAGTTTGATGTTAAATAATTGTATTGATATTTTTGGAGTTTTGGAAACCAAACGTTGTGATTGGAAACTTCGGAAAATTTTGAAGAACAAATTTGGAGGTTGGAATTGCATCAATAATTTTGATCTTCATGAGGGCGGGAGAATTCTCATACTTTGGAATCCATCCAAAGTGAAAGTTGAAACATTGGGTATCACAGAGAAAATTATCCATTTAAAGGTTACTTGCAAAACTACTAGTATTACCCTTAATACCCATTGTTAGCAGAAGGCCGCTTTGGGAAAACATTGTGGAGTTTAATGCACATCACCACCTCCCTTGGTTGTTGATGGGGGATTTCAATAGCATCTTAAGGGATGATGAAAGGCAAAATGGGGTTGCCATTTGTTCCTTATATGAGCTTAATGACTTCTGGGAGTGCTGCACTTACTCAGGCCTTAGTGATTTGAACTCAATTGGCTGCAAATACACGTGGTCTAAAAACGGTGTTTGGAGTAAATTGGAAAGAGTTATGGTTAATAATTCCTGGGCAGACATGGGGCTCTTTGGTCTTGCAAACTTCCTTCCCCAGGGATTTTTATCAGATCACTCAGCATGCATTGTTTCTTTATTTCAGAATGACTGTAATAAGCCGAAGCCATTCAAGTTCTTCAATATGTGGGCTTCTCATGAGAACTTCTTAAGTATTGTTCAGCAAACCTGGAATAATCAACAGTATTTCTATACAGCCCAATTTCAGTTTTGCAAAAACCTCAAGGATTTGAAACGTCCACTTCGAAGCCTTAATAAGAAGCATTACTCCCATATTTCATCTAGAGCCGAAAGAGTCAGAGCTGAACTGGATAATGCGCAGACCCAACTGCATGATGACCCCTCGAATTCTGATCTACAGGTTCGGACGGCAGAATTGAAAAAGCAAGTGGTTATTCTTTCTGAAGCTGAAAGGAGTTTTTATTTCCAGCAAGCCAAATGTGCTTACTTGAAAAATTGTGACAAATGGACAAAATTTTTTCACTCTATTGTGAAACGCAACATGAAGCGCAATCATATTGCATCATTGGTTAAAGCGGATGGGGACCTTACTGTTTCACAAGAAGAAGTTGCTTCGGAGTTTGTCTCTTATTTTAAAAACCTGCTGGGCACGAGTTCTTACTGTGAGAAATTGGATGAAGTTGTCCTTAATACAGATCCGAGGTTATCTGATGGAAATAGTCAGCTTGTTCTTAAACCGATCACCTCTGAGGAGATTAAGGCCGCGATTTTCGATGTTGGGGATGAATAATCACCTGGGCCTGATAGGTTTACAGCTTGTTTCTTCAAAAAAGCATGGGGCATTGTGGGAAATGATTTTTGTAAGGCAGTTCTTGAATTTTTTGAGGCTGGCTCGCTGCTTAAGCAAATCAATCACACGGTTATTGCGTTGGTTCCCAAATCCAGCCACTCTCCATCAGTGGGGGATTATAGACGTATCTCATGTTGCAATGTCATTTACAAGGTGATCTCTAAAATTCTCGTGACCAGGTTGGCTCCGAATTTATGTGGCATCATTGATGATGCTCAATCGGTTTTTGTTGAGGGCAGAAGCATGACAGAGAATATTCACCTTGCCCAGGAACTTCTAAAGCAGTATAATAGAAAACGCATCTCTCCACGATGTATTTTCAAAATTGATCTTAGAAAGGCCTTTGACACCATAAGCTGGAGCTTCTTAAAGGAGGTTCTCATGGGATTGGGATTTCCCACCATTTTTGTCAAATGGATTATGGAATGTATCACAACTCCGACGTATTCTGTACGACTGAATGGGGAACTACATGGTTTCTTTCGTGGGGAGCGGGGCATCAGACAGGGAGACCCTCTATCTCCATTTCTCTTTGTTCTTTGTCTTGAATATCTTTCAAGACTTTTGAGTACTGCCACTTCTGATTCGGAGTTTAACTTTCATCCCAAATGTGGTCAGCTGTGACTATCTCACCTAGCATTTGCGAATGATTTATTGCTTTTTGCTCGAGGAGATATTACCTCAGTTGAGATTCTTCTTCATTGCGTCCACAATTTTGGAGAGGTGCCTGGATTAAAAATGAATGTCTTGAAGTCTTCTATTTTTACGGCAGGAATTGACGACGATACCTTGCAGCAGATCTTATATCTTTCAAGTATCCCAAAGGGTATCATGCCTTTTAGATATCTTGGAGTTCCCCTGGTGGCTGAGAAACTCAAGGTTACTCACTATGCTCCGTTCGTGGATAAGGTGGCCGAGGCTATCAAAGCTTGGCCAAGGCACTCATTATCTCATGCAAGGCGTGCTGAATTGATCAGGAGCGTTGTTCAGGGAATTGAGAGCTTATGGTTATCTATACTTCCTATCCCTGCAGCGGTTCTTGATAAGATAATCAAGCTTTGCAGGACTTTCCTTTGGAATGGGGGGAAAGCTTTAGTTGCATGGAAAACCATTTGTCTCCCTAAAACTGAAGGGTGGCTTGGTTTCAAAGATCTTAAGGGGTGGAACGCATCACTACTTGCGAAGGTTCTTTGGAACTTTCATGAAAAGAAAGACTCTCTCTGGATTCGATGGATACATCTCATCTATCTTCGGGGGACCTCTATTTGGGACATAACAGTCAGGAAGGATGACTCTGCTCTTTTCAAAAGGATACTTCAGCTCAGGGACACTATCTTGCACAGCGTAGGCAGTGTAGAGAATGCAGCGCGTCTCTTGAGCTCGTGGAAAACTGGGGATTGTTTCAATAATAAGGCAGCCTATGACTTCTTTAGGGAACATGGAACCATCAGGCCCTGGGCTAAAACGGTTTGGAGGAAATGCATTGTGCCAAAAATGTCATTTAATCTCTGGCTTGCGGTGTTGGATAAATTACTCACTAAAGACAAGTTGGCCTATCTGGACATTGACATGGAGTGCGAAATCTGTCATCACCCGATTGAAAATCAGCAGCATCTTTACTTTCAATGTGCACTCTCGGCCAGAATATGGAGGAGGATTAGAACGTGGATTGGAATCTCTCGAGCTATGACTACAGTCTCAAGTGCGGTCAAGTGGATTAAAAAGGAAGCTAGGGGAACTTCTTGGCAGGTTGCATCTAAGCACATTGCTTTTGCAGCCACTATTTATCACATTTGGGTTGCGCGCAAGAGGCTGCGTTTTGAAGATCTCAAATCGAATGAAAACAGTATTGTGAGAAGAATCAAAACGCATGTATACAAAGCAACTTTTGATTTGTATCCTCATGTTTTGAATCTTTATGTTTCTCTTGCGGTTTAAGATTATTTAGTTGATATTTTCCCGGGTATGCCCGGTGTAGTTGTTGTCATAATTTTGGGAGTCTTTTATTTGGACCGCGTATGCCCGAGTTTATTTGTATGTAATTTCTCTTGGTGGCATTGACCATTTTGTATAGTTTGCTAGGCTCTTTTAGCAGGTTCTCATTGTTTTACGAATTAATAATAATAATAAAGTCTTCACTCTTTTTTTGACACTTAATCTATACGTAAACCACTATGTAACTTCATTATATACAATCCGCATATTCTTATTTTACGTCATACCACTTATATCCAACTACTACTAGGCAATCTTTTGAGTCTCTTTTTCTTCATCATCTTCTTCACCTTTGTGGCATTTCCCCACTTATCGGAGTCAGCATATAAATTTGACAACACCACACTACTCCCTGAACTTTCGGGCTCAAGTTTAGCTAGATGTTTCGCGGCTATCTCCGCAAGATTTATGTCGCCATGCTGCCTGCACGCTCCTAACAACGCACCCCACACAAATGAATCAGGCTCGATGCTCATTTTATCGATGAGATCATAAGCCTGATCGAGCTTCCCAGCTCTTCCCAAAAGATCCACCATGCAGGCATAATGCTCTAATCTTGGCTCAATCCCAAATCTTCCCTGCATCAATTGGAACAAACTTTCTCCAAGATGAACCATCCCAGCATGACTACAAGCTGTGAGAACAGCAGTGAAAGTCAAGTGGTCCACTTTCCTTTCCTCCTCCCCAACCAGTTGATTGAAAACTTGGATTGCTTCATTACAATATCCATGATTTGCATAGCCAAATATCATGGAGTTCCAGGTGACACTACTCTTTTCAGACATCTTTTGGAACAATGACCTTGCTTCAGAAATTAGCCCACATTTAGCGTACATGTCTATGAGCGCGCTCCTTACATAGACGTTCTCTTCGAACCCCATTACCATGGCGTAACCGTGTATCTCCTTACCATGCCGCAGATCTGCTGTATTTGCAGCAGCAGGCAAAATACCACAAATTGTATCTGAAGTTGGACACAACCCGACCCTCGACATTTTTCGGAAAGTACGAAATGCCTCTTTGTGCTCAAAGTTCTGTACAGAACCAGTGATTACTGATGTCCAAGACACCACATCAAGTCTAACTCCATCCTCATCCATAATTCTGAGGATTTTTTCGACTGCCAATTTATCCTTTGCTTGTGAAAACCCTGCAATCAAAGGATTCCACGTCACAACATCAGGCTTCATTCCCAATATTTTCATTTTCTCAACCAAACCCAATGCTTCTGTAACCTCACCATTTTGAACATACCCAGAAACCATAGTATTCAAAGCCACCAAATCTTTTTCCACCATGCCATCGAACACCCTTTTTGCCTTCTCTACCATCCTGCATTTTGAGTACATATCGATCAGTGCACTCAGCACAAATGCATCGGATTCAAACTCATTTCTCAAAACAACAGCGTGTAACTTCTCTCCAGTATTCCAATCGGAGAGGTGTCCACAGGCTTTAAGAACACTGGGGAGTACAATTATATCATATCTTAATCCTCCCATCCACATTTTGAAAAACATAGACATGGTCTCTTCATAAAACCCATGGCGAGCATAGGATCCTATAAGTGCAACCCAGCCACGTTTATTTGGTTTAGGAATTTTATCAAACAGTTTTCGAGCAGGACCCAACTGTTTGAATCGTGTATAGAATGCTATGAGCTTGGAAGCAAAGTGAGTGGAATGAACCAACCCGTTAATTACGAGGTGAGCGTGTAAAGCTCTTCCTGATTGCAGGGCCCGATTCTGAATGCATGCATTGATGAGCTTTGTGTAATTATCGAATGAAGAATGAAAGAAATGTTGGGTCATCAGGAAATTCTGCTGGATTTGAACCGTACTGTTTATATGGTAAATTTCATTGGAGAAGTTATTTTGATTTCCACAAGATTGATTTTTAATTTGAACATTGACGAACCAAAATGGTCGGTTACCATAGAATCATAGATATAATATAATGGATTTTCCTACGTTTACTCCCATGAATTATAGATTCCCTTACTCTCCCTCACGTGAGGTGGGGATCATAATTGTAAACTAGCAGGTAAGTGTAGAGGTGACAAACGAGTTGAGTCGCTCGTCTCGTCAAATGAACGAGCTCGTGGGCGAGCTAAGTAACGTCGTTGAACCACGAGCCGAGCTTGACTCGACTTGTGGTTCAACGAGCGGCTCGTTGGCATGAGCCACGAGCTCGTGCCAACGAGCTCAATGAGCCGGCGAGACGCCGGCTCATTGAAAAATAAAGAAATTTTTTTTTTTTGAAACGTTTGTTACGTTTTCAAAATGTTTAAAAAATAAAAAAAAAATTCACAACAACACGTCAACAATGCCCTTAAGGAAAAAAAATGTGTACAAATGTGACCGTTCTGGTCAAGTGACCAGATTGGTCATCTGGTCACGACCATAACGGTCACAAAAGTGATCAGAAGTGACCGTTCAGGTCACATATAAATTTTTATTTTTTTTATTTTTTTCTTAATTTTACCCTATAAATACTACACTAACAATTTTTTTTTCTACAATTCTACTACACTACATTTACTACAACTCTCTACTCTAATTCTTATTCTACATTACACTCTTCTCTTTGGCTCTTCCTCTACTATACAACATTTACTCTATTTTCTACAATTCTACATTACAAATATACTATAAGTTTGATATTTCAATTTCAATATCTATTAGTTATATATTTGATATTTCAATTTCAATATTTCAATTTATCATTACATCTCTCAATTACACATATTTCATTTTATATTTCAATTTTTTCACACCACATCACATACAAAAGAACGGATCCCAACAGTCGAAAATTTATTAATGAATTGTTCGAAGGTCCACCTGGATTTGGGGGGCACGATGACTCAACACCACAATCTCATACTCATTTAGACGATCAATTTGCCGGTCTCAACGACGTACCAATTCCCGACAATATTGAAGAAGATCCATTAAATCAGCGAATCGATTTAGACAATATTGAAGAAGATGCGGATATTCAAATCTTACAAAATTATCTCGATATTCCCGACGCAAGAGGAAAAAGAAAAGCTAGAAAAGGTAAGAAGTCAATTTCAAAGTGTTGGGGATCACTTTAAAGTAGTCCCAACGGGGTAACAAATTGAAGGAGAAGATAAATTCAAAGCTGTGTGCAAATATTGTGTACAACAATTGGTATGGGCAAAAGGGATTGGTACTACACACCTCAATCGTCACTATCGCAAATGTCAGCCCAAGCATGAGTTCGTTGAACCGAATCAAAGTCAACTACAATTTGGTTCATCGGCTGCTAGTGGTTCTGGAGCGGGATCTACAACACTTTCAAATTGGATATATTCCGAAGCAGAGAATCGAACTGGGATGGTTCAATTCGTTGCGGGGGCGGAGTTGCCACTGAGCATAGTGGACAACGAGTACTTTGTTACATACATCATGCGTTATCTTCAACCAAAGTACCAAGGTATTATTCGAAACACTTTACGTTCTGATACAATACAATATTATCTTAAAATTAAGAAACAATTAATAGTAGATTTAAATAACTATGGTGGTGTTATTTCTTTTACTTCCGATCTTTGGGAAGATATTAAAAAAAAAGGTTATATTGCTGCAACTGCATACTACATTGATCCACTTTGGGTTATGCATAAAAAAATTATTGCTTTTAAAATACTAGAATTTCCTCATAACGTAACCAACATATTTAATGCTATACTTGATATTGTTAGAGAATATGACTTTGAAAATAAAATTCGATCATTTACTTTCGATAATGCTAGTGTAAATAAGCCTGTAGTAGATAAATTATGTAGAATTCTTAATCCGAATTTTGGTGATTTCTTATTCCATGTTAGATGTATATGTCATATTTTAAATTTAATTGTTCAAGATGGCTTGAAACATATTAAAGATGAAATGGATAAAATTAGAGATGTTATAGTGTACATAACCATATCACCGAGTAGAAAACAATATTTTGAAACAATGTGCTCACAATACAATTTAGATTCTAAGAAATTTATCGCTGACGTAGGCCATAGGTGGAACTCTACATACTTGTTACTTAAATCATGAGAAGGTTATGAACACATAATAATGGAATATTATAACAGTAGAAAACTTAAAAAAGACGATGATCTTTTATTAATAGAATCGAATTGGGAAACTGCTTTTAAAGTGAAAATTTTTTTAACAAGTTTTTACGATTGAACCAACATATTATCTGGGGTATATTACCCAACTAGTTCAAGAGTTCTTGAACGTCTTTATATTATTGTAAGAACTTTTTATAGATATAGATATGACTCATTTTTTACTGAAATAATAATTGCTATGGAAATGAAATTTAGAAAATATTGGGAAGATTTACCTATGTTATTTCCCTTAGCATGCATAATGGACCCGCGTTTCAATTTAAAGGGTACGAAAATTCTTGTTTCAAAAATCAATAGCTCATTGATTTTGGATAAACCTATCGCTTATAATATTTTAGAGAGCACGTTAGTAAAAATGTATACTGTATATGCTGCACGATTAGAAACTACTGTTAGTCATAAACAATCTGCACCGTCAAGTGACACTACACTTGGAGACGATGAAGTAGAATTATACAATTTAATGGAAGAAATGAGTCGAGCACAAGAACTTCTTCTTGCAGTATGTCTTCTAGTTCTAGTATCAAATAATCAGGTTCACTTCAAATACCTGAAGAATTGAAAATTTATTTTGGACAAGAACTACTTAAAAATGTGGAGCCTACTAATTCTTTAGAATTTGATTTACTTCATTATTGACGAACAAACGAACGAAAATATCCGATTGTTTCCGCCATTGCGAAAGATCTACTAACACCTCCGGTTAACACGGTAGCTTCGGAGTCTGCTTTTAGTGCAAGTAAAAAGGTTTTGTCAGAAGTCAGGAGCCGACTCAAAGAAGATATTTTGGAAGCGTTGATGTGTGTCAAAGATTGAAAAGACGGTGATTTACGCATACAACATAAGTATGCCGAAATTGCATGCAATCAGGTAAATAATATTTAACTTTACATTTTCAATTTCTTTATTATATATATAAAATAAAATATAATTTTGATTTCAAAACAAAAATTGAACACCTAACAAATTATTCGTGTACAATTTTAACTCCGCCTACTAGAATATTCAATTATTCAATTAAGACTATTTAGTAACCGGTCCCAAGTCCGGAAAAAAGGAGGAGGGTTTAATTTTATTTTTTAACCTTTTAAATTTTAATTTATTTATTTCATTTTAGTTTTTGCCTTTTCAAATTATAATTGAATATTTGATTATTTTAACAAGTTTTTATTTACATTATAAACTTATAAATTATAATTAATCATTTCGACTTTCAATTTAATTCACTAATAATAACTAACAAACATTGTTTTTTTACTTATTAAGTTATTAATAATTTATTTAATAAATAACTTATTACTTATTAATATTATACTTATATTTATAACTTATAACTTATAACTAATTAAGAATTTATATCAATAATATTAAATATATAATATATTAGTATTCAAGATTTCAAATATTTTAAGTATCGATTCGATTATTGACTAAATAAACGTAAGACGGTAAGAGGAGTTTGAAAAAAAAAATGAGCTCAACGAGCCGAGCGCTCGAGGCTCGTGGACCAAGCCGAGCTCAGTCCATGTCAAACGAGCTGAGCCTAAGCTCAGCTCGTTTGACACGAGCTCGTTGCTCGACTCGTCCGTTTGACAAGTCGAGCAATCTGAGTCATGGGCCGAGCCGGCTCGACTCGACTCATTGCCACCTCTAGGTATTTGCAACATGGTCATAATATAATTCTCTTTTCCCAATTAATTGCAAGATATTGATGAGGTATCAGTCTTGATTTAATCATTAATCAATTATATCACGTTGATTTAAAAGAGTTATACTTGAAGCAACTTTTAACACATAACCCTATAACTTGTGAGAAATTTTTATATCAACTTAAGTGGATAAAATGTAAAATATAGGTCATTACTATTAGGGTAAATATATTATCACTACAAATTTTATTAAATACGCCACATTATATTAACACCATTAATAAAATGTATATTTTATAAATACACCACAATAAAAATGCAAATATATCCTTTTTCTAATTATAAAACAAAAAAGAAAGATATAATATGTTCACCACATTATATCCTTTTTTTTAATTAACAGCTTTTTCCATTAAAAAGGTTTATGAATGGCAAAACAAAAATCCATGGCGTTGGTGCCTAAATCACTATCTTCTTCCTATTCTCCCAGCACAATCTATGGCGTTGGTGCCTAAATCAGTATCTTCCTTCTCTCTCCAGAATCCAACTCTCACAAAATACTGTAAAACTCACTTTCATCATTTGCAAGTTCACTGTCCACGTAATTTTACTCACTTGAACCTAATGGAGGCTGACTCACCACCTCGACGAGAAGAAAGAGAAAGTATTTGAAGTTTCTTCTTACGTAATTAATAGATGTTATGGTTGTGGGGCTCCGTTATAGACGTTCGAAACGGATGCTCCAAGTTACACATAATAAAATTTTGGATGGAAGATAGAGGATAGTGAAAATCTTGCAACCCAAGAAGCTCAATCTTTCTGTGGCTGGAGCTGAAGATTTTTTTCTTGAGGACTGTTTTCTGGAGATTTTGAAGGGAGAGATTCAATTTTTGGGTAGTGGAGATTACGGGAGGAGGGTTGTTTTTTGAGGAAGCAGAAGTGGCGAAGATGGGTTGCGGAAGGAAGATGGCTAAGGTGGGGGAACAGGCGACGGGGGAGAAGGCAGATGTAGTGGATGGAGAATAAACTGGTGCACTCTCCATAATTGGAAGATTGTGTTTCAAAAATGTGATTGTGGCGGAAGAAATAAAAGTATTGTGTGTGTGTGTGTTTAGAATTAAGGTTATTTGTGTCATTTTATAATTATCATAATAGTAATAGAAAAAATATTAAAAAAATGTGGTGTGTAAAACAATATTTGTGGTGACAATATAACCATCCTTACTATTATTTAAGGGTCATATACCCGTCATTCATCAACCTTCACGTGATTATCACTATATTCGAGTATATTGCATTAATAGCATTTATCTAGGCGACATCCAACACACCAAAATATGACGATCCTTGTGCAAGGTTCTATAAGAGAATAATACATGTATTTATAGATAAATCACGTCATGACAGTTCAATTGGTCTTGGGCCTTGAGAGTTAACGGTCAACAGGAATTCTTGTTCTTTTGACAAATAAGTTACCTCTTAGCTTCTGATCTACAAAGTTAGGACACGCAATCACAGAAGAAAGAACTTCTAACAACCTCAATTTCCATTAGATATACAACTATAGAAGAATGACATAATTCAAACAATTACACAACCAAACTAGGACACGTAATCAGCAACTGTAGAAAACCAATTCAATTAGGATTTCATCCACGTTACAATTCAAGATTAATACGTAGTTCAATTATAAAAAAATTTCTCCAATTACAATTAAGTCCTCTAACTTTTGACAATTCAAGACAAATACCCAACACTTATCAAATGAAATGTAGTATCATTCTTATTGAACAATGCTTTAGCCCCTATTTGATGGAAATTAAAATTTTATTTTTAGTAAATTTTGATAGAATTGGAGAAATTCTCTGATTGAAAAGTTGTGAGTTTCATAAAATGTGTAGTTAAAATTAATTATTTAATCTGACTTAAATTAAAATTCAGATTTTAATTTGTATCAAAAGAGACTTAATATTATTAGTAAGACTGAGTTTGTCGTTGTGAGTATTTGACCTCCGAAAAGAAATTTCGATTTTCTATAATGGCTAATTTTAGTACCTCAAATCCTGAAAACAAGGAACATCCATCCAAAAATTTTGTTAGGACACAGTAGCCTGTGATTAGGAGGATAAAGAGGAAGACCCTCCTTTTAACAACAAGAGGAGGGCCTGGTGGTCTATCACAACTTGCAACAAGCAAAACTCTTGGTTGGAAGATAAATGGATATTTCCAATTATAGTCCACTGAGGAAGCCGAAAGCAATGCATTAACACTGGTTTTTAGCTCTTTAAGTTTTTCTAATTTCATTCATGGGGAGACAGATAAAAGCAAAAGAATAATCTAAAACATTTTTCCCCCATAATTCACAGCAAATGTCTCATTTCGACAGGATGCGAAGATCTTCTGAGAATAGTAAAACTCCAAAAACTCAGACCTCACCAACTTTTGAGCAACTTTTACATGGTAATTCTCACTATCTCATTGATAGCATTCACCAAGTTTGCTAAACATTTGTGCCAAAAAAATTCTAATTTCTTTTGTTTATAAACAAAGAATGTGATGTTTTCGAAGTAAAACATGTGGATGAAAAGTTGAGGAACTGTGTTGTTTATAACGTAGAGATTAATGTTCTTTCAAAGCTGACAAGCATGAAATATTGTTCCTCAGGTGAAGATTTGCTATGGTCATCAAGCAGCTCACCCACATTAGGAAAGAATCATGACCAAGAAGAGTTTATGAGCAACTACCATAACAAGAAATCAGTTCTCGCGAAAGTAAAGGAGCGAGCTAAGAAGTTGCGACACTCGCTCAGTGGCAAGAAGAAACATGGAAACGAACTTCACGACGATAATAACACACCCTCGTGGGGCGTTAGCTTGGATGATTTGGACGAAAAAGATGACGATCCTGAATATCTTGGAGCCCCAAGTAATAACATTAACAATTTTACTAGTAAAAATTTATGATGTTGAGACTAAAAAGAAGTCTTAATCTTCTCTCACTTTTTTTTTTTTTTTTTTTGTGTGCAGTGTATGAATCTGAACTGGCACCTGAGACTTACCGAGAGTATGCGAGGCAGCATCCTCGAGCATTTCCAGTGGTATCTGAGAAACACACTTTCCCAGGCAGCGTCAATCACGAATCCGATATACAAGAAAATGACAGATCCATGAGCAGAAACCAGACCATGGCTAGAAGTGTATCTATGAAGTTAGCCCCAACTCATAGATTCACTTCCAAATTTGCTGGCCTCACTGTCTCAACAGCTGAGACACAAGAAACTGGAAACCATACTGCACTTTCAGATTCTGCAATTCATCTTGGTGATGTGAAGAACTTGGATGAAAGTTCAGTAATTGGGAAGCAACCTAGTGGCAGCCCACAAAGATGGGACAAAGGTGTTTCAGTAAAGGAGTATTTCTTGAATAAGTTGGAACCTGGAGAAGATGAGAGAGCACTTTCACAGGCCATAACAGATGCAATAAGTCCTAGGAAAACAGCGAGGGATACTACAGGCGTGGTCGAGATGGTGAAAGAAGCTGTAACTTCATTCTTTCGCCATGAAGAAACCTCCGACTCTACGACATCTAAGACTACAGCAAATTCATCACCTACACTTCTTGTCTCTCCCAAGCCAACTCTTATTAAGAACAATTCTATCTCTTCTACCACTTCACCTACTTCAAAATCAAAACTTTCCCTCTACGCCAGTGCGAACTCGTCTCCCCTCATCCCCGTTTCCACCAATGCTCATTCAGGTAAATTTAGTTTTCTACATCATTCAGGGATTACAGATTCTGGAATGGCAAAGAAAAATCGCTTGGAGTAGAGATTATTAATCTGTGTACTTAAATTTTTCCTGTGGTGTATTCAGTGCTGCATCAAATAATTTGGTGGCCTTGGACAAAAACTCTTTAGAGTATCTGTGGAAATGAACTTAAATACAAACTTAAAAACACTAAGCACATCACTGATAGATTTGATCTTCAAAAAAACTCAAGAATATCTTTTGTTTTGTTTTGCAGATGAGATTGTTACTGCAGTTTCAGAAGAAGAAAATCATGGAAGGATTCTCCAGCCCAACTGAATACACATTTAGAATGAGTTTTGTTACTTTTAGCTACATCTACATGTAAATTAACGTCAAGAATAAATTGGTTTTTACTTTTTACAGTAAACCCTCAAGTTGTTTATGTATTCGTCATTTAGTATCTAGTATTGTTTGCCAACAATTTAGTTCTTTTAAGTAGTTGCTGCTACATTTTGTTCCTAATGTACCAACACTTGTATCCCATAATCGATTACCAGTGGAGATTTTTGGCAATATTTTCCTAGGTTTTTAACGTTAAAATCAGTAGTGTTCATTGTGCATTTTACGTATTATAACTATAATAATCTCTTTGAATAGATACTTGTTAAGAATAAAGTTATAATAATCTCTTTGAATATACACATTTTAAGAATAACAAGAGCACCCTAATAGCGCTACTTAACTTCAAAAGTCCTCGACTACGCATTTATGACTACGGTCGTCTAGCAGAAGTCATATGACGCTCAAGTCAGCCTAATCGTTTGAATATAACGCACATATACATATAATTTTAGAGTGACTATAGTTTCAAAGATTGACGAAACAGTCACGGTCTTGCTAAGTCCTGGGAAAGGGCATTAAGCAAATCTTTGTATGCAATTGAAAACGAAATTGAAATATGGTCCTTCTCTAGTGCAATAAACCTGGGGCCTTTCTCTATACTTATCTACCTGCAATGTAAAATTCAACACGGAGCCAAGCCACCAAGAAACAAAAAATAAATAAAAATGAATCAAATACGAATGTTAACAAACAAAATGGATATAATGTATAATGTTGCATTATGTCAATAATCATAAAATGCAGAAATCGTTTAGCAAAAATAAAGCTCTCTATTTACATGTGGCCAACCAGTAAACCTCTCAAAAGCATATATTTTATTAAGTATTTGGTTAATAGATAGACCAAAGACAAAATAAAAAAGATAATAATATCTTTGGTTTTCCTCTGAAATGAACACCCATCATCTGAGTCATCTCCAACAAAATCAGAAATCGAACTCTCCTGTAGCCTGAGAAAGAATATAGCACCCGAATAATTGTTCACAATATCCAAATTAATGAGTAAAACATGTAAGATGAGGGAAAGGAAACGAGTGTAAGACAAATCACACCTTGTTGAACAGAATGTCTTTATTGTTTATGTGCATGATGCCGTCCTTCAAAGTGCATTTCCACCTGCTTTTGGTACGTGTCACCTATATATCGAGCATCCATTTATTAAATTTCATCACCATAGATCCATGCAACAGAATAATGTGATCGACATCATAATAAGAAGACTACAAAATATACCACTCAAAACCTACAAGGAAAACTCTATTATGGCTACCTTGTCAAACTGAGCTAAAACCAAGTGTGTAGTGTTCAGATCCTCCCCTTGGTCCACATCATCTAATTCATCATCATCATCCTCATTCAGAGGTTCATCATCGTCATCTTCATTCTGGGGAAGGGGAGCAGGAGTCGCTGCTTGTATATCTGGAAAAAACGCAGAAAATGGCGTCAGGAAATGAATACTTCAAGACAAGCATATAGTTCAAATTAGATTATCAGTTTTACCATTTGGTGCAGGTGTGTTCACTATATTGTAGTCTTCATTGGCAACTCCTTGGTAATTGTATATCTTCAAAGATAGAAGTAGAAACTCAGGTTAGTTTGGATAATAATGCAGCATACCATGTCTCTCACATGGAAAAAGGCGAGAACATGCATTACAATAAAAAAAATGAAAGTAAAATTTGTTTCAAGTTATCTCTCATACAAAACCATCAAGACATAAAAGGTAGCCTGTGTGATATCCTCAAAGATCAGGTTATACACAGAGCTATTAAAAATGAAAGTAGATTAGCATCATCACCAACCTATTATCATCAATATAGTACAAATGCAATGGTAATATGATTTTCCTCTTTTATTACCGAGTATAATTTTGAATATATTACACAGGTTTCGATCCGTGATTTCTAAATCATGCATCCACAATTTTGATTTTCTTAAACAAATAACGAACTATTTACTGCTTTAAAAACTCACCAACTATAAAACAATTTGAACTTTGAACTTGAACGAGCAAGAAATAGTTCAACAAAGTTACTTTTTTAAAGGTTAACTGTATCATATTGATATTTAGACAGTTAGATGCTTGCTTAGTGAAATTATTTTCTATATTTATTTTGCTGGAAAATTCATGGTATTCCGAAAAACATGTCATCACATATAAAAATTCATTTTGCATATATTGCCTCGAGCCGTTCGATTACAACATAATGGCTGACCTTAATTTGAAATTTTGAATACAGACCAAAACAGTTCAAAAATGTAAACTTTAAACTTCAAAAATGTCAGTTCATTCAGCATTTAATACAGACCAAAACAGGGTACAGATTCCTGCTTGTAATTTAGAAAACGATAGATACCTACCACAAACACTATACTGGTGGTCAGGAACAAAAGCGAATGGACATTAGAAGCTAGAAGTCTCAAGGGCCAAACATAAGCGCCACAATCACACAAAAAAAGAGAGGAAAAAGGAAGTGAAACCCGAATGTCACTTCATCTACGCTTGTGAGCAAGGAAAGGGCACAATGTATTTACGTGTACATATAGACGTGTATGGAAATGTGTGCGAGCATGCGCGTGCAATAAATCTAGAATAAAGAAGCAGAGCTCACATTGGGTGTAGAAAGAACATCATCATATGGATCAGGAATGGGACCATCAAACTGAGGAATCCTAGAAGACAATAATCCCCCTTGAACTTTGAGCTGTCGGGTAGAATTCACTGTCTCATACCGATTGTTGTTACCTTGAACTACCTGTCCAATGGTCATAAAATGATTAAAAAAGATGTAGTCTATAAAAATGAGACAAACATCGCAGAAGGTTAAAAGCGGTAGGCAACCAATTTAAGAGGCTAGTAGTAGAGCAATTAAAAAATAATCACCAAACAGGAAATCATATGTTGTTGCTTCCTTCATCCCTAAACAAGTACATAAGTACAACTAAATCAAGCAGCATACACAACTGAGCTTTCCATGAAAACCTCAGCCTTGTGAACCTAGCGTCAAGATAACATTTTCTCCTATTCTTTCTTTTGTGGCAATGTGTTCCCAAGATGTTTAGCATGGATCGTGAAACAAGTGAACAATCCCTCCAAAATACAACATACGAAAGATGTTATTTTCCTTTATTGTTTTTATTTGTTCTTCTGTCTCTCCAATTTTTTACCTTCCTGTTTCTGGTCGGAATTTATATATTTCAGATAGCATTGAAGTAGGTTCTATATAATGAATACTCATAAAGGATTAGCTATCAATTAATTTGATAAACACCCGACCGTTTGATCATTTATCAATAATGAAAATAAGAAGGTAGCTAAAGGATAGTTTCCAACACTGTAGAGATTCCCTTTATTCACAGCAAAATACGGTAGCCGTTTCTACCTGAAATTGTAGGAAAAATAGAAACAGGGGAATCAAATCAACTGAAGCAATATGTTCTCTTCCCGAAGATGGACAACTAGATTGGGAGTTCCAACACAATTACAAGAACTAAAACAAGGCAAGAGAGAAAAAGTTTCATCATTTCCAAAGTCGGTCATCTTGAATAAATTATGAAGTAAATATTGCAGTATTCTAGCTTACTAAAAAAATTTGAACAAACTATAAATCCTTAACAATAGAAATTACAAAGAAAGGAGAAGAATGAGTGGTGCACTGGGGCTTCAAACAAAGGCAGCTTAATCACATCAAGGTAGGGAATCTAGGGATTCAGTGAAGCAAATGCCTTACTGATGTGCCCATGTGGATTAATCTTCAACAAGAGTGAATAAAAGAGCATGTCTCACATTGAGTAAAAAAGACGACATAAAAAAAATGTAGACCAAAGGATACAAACAACAAAGGAGTTAAGGACATTGATAAACAGAGGGTGGCTCAGCAAATTGGACAATATCCAAAAATTAAGTTTATGATGATTCAAGCTAGAGAAGAAAGGAAGAGTGGCCTAAATTTTTTCTGAATAAGCAAGGATAGAGATGAATGATTACTGCAACTTATCAGTGGCAAGTTATGTTAATAAATTGAGAAACAGATCTACCTTCAAGTCTTCGGATAAAACATCTGCAGCTCCATCTTGCTGTGGAATGTATCCACCACTACGGTATTGTGGAGGAAAGTCTTCCCTTTTTCGCTTTCCAGAAGGTAATGTGAAGAAATCCTGCATTTACTTATCCAGCATTACAAATCTGTCAATGCAAATATAGTCTCGAAAACAATCAAACAAATCTTCCAATATTCCATAGTAACATTTATGGTATGTTTGATTTTGAATTACTTACATCTTCGATGCCAACGGTGATCTAATTTTTTTTATTTTTTTTATAATAGGAGTTTCAATTTAAACCTAAGATCAAGCCAAAAGCAATAAATTGAGTTTTTTCATAGGCTAAGCAGCAACCATTTAACCTCTTACACTTTCAGTTCATTTCTTTAACAAATGGTACATTTTTCTCTCTTTCTACTCATATAACATCAAGCATCTAGTCCTATTTATACACAGCAACATCTCAAAATTGAAGTGTGAAACCCCTATATACTGCACAAGTGGAAAAACAAGGACACCTCCAGAATTCGATCAATACTTTGATTTGGAACAAGGTTCTAACACTTGGAGATATGCATCCTATATTGAATTCAAAAGCAGTAGGCATTATTTGCTTGAGAATTTACAATGTTTCAAGATTCAATGTTCTTCTAGTACCTGGTGGACCTGGTTATAGCCATAATTCACTGGTCATTGATTAGTTTACTCGCTCGGGAGGTATCCTAGATGGTATAAAATAATCTTCAGATATAAAAGAGTCTGTTTTTCAAGAATCATTTAGGATTATAAATTGCGCAATCCCTTTATTCTAAGAATCTGATATTGTAACGAGTGATTTTGCCAACCATGGAGGGTAAAGGATTTGCCCTCTTTTCCTTGACTGTGCTGATATTCAGGATCTTCAGCCACTTGTGTGTTTTGTCACTAATGAACAGCATTCTATATCAATTTGGCACAGTTTGAGGGAAGCAATCGTGTAGGGCACAACCATCATAGCTCCCAATGCATAATTTTCTTCATCTAAAAGTGATTTTTAATTGACCACTACCCACTGATATTAACACATTAACAGAATAAATAAATGTGTATACGTTGGTGAATAATTTCTTTGAGAAGGAATTGTCAATGTCAGGCATGAAGACATCTCTTGCATTTATGAAAGACAAGTAGCAGTTAATTTTTCTAAGTGGAATCCATAGCTTCTACAGTTGAAAGAGCCAGTGCAACTTCACACAAATTTAATATTTGAAGAATCAAAAGATTAATATAAAGCATGTTAACCATCTCATCTAAGAGTTTAAGTTATCAGACAGGGGCCACATGTATTCATTCAATTATTGTCATCAACGCGCTCCTTCACATACAAGTCACGTAAATCTTTTCTTCCATTATTTTAAAATCCGGTTATGTATTCTTATCCAGTGTTCTTGCAAATCATGTTCGGATAAACTATTTGTAGTTGGGATTAATGATGAAAACTTGTGATTGTTGTTTATTCCTCTTATTCCGTTTTGATGCTAGATCACCATTAGAAAGTGCTTGTAATTTATATTGCTTTCGAGAGGTTTAAGATAAATTAGCACATGGTAGTAAACAATATAAGATCCTATAATAGATAAAGATTATTTACTCTCTGAAATCTTTGTGTAACGATCTTTGTGGATTGTATGCTTATATCTTAGTAATTTGATTAGAGATAATTAGGTTCACATATAAGCATAGAATTGATTGACCTTGAGAGAGGCTTTTGATAAAAATTGAATCGTTGATTTTCAGCCTAAGCAAGGATTATAGTAGATTAAAAATGGTGGACTCGGGATCCTAGTATCTTTTGTGATTTGATTAAACTCCAAAATTTGTTGCTCAACTTTAATTGCTTATTTTAGTACACAGTTGAAAACCAAAATCAAATAATTAATTGTGTGGTTTCTTAATTAAATCTAGTTTTAATCAAAGTAAATGAGTAAATATAAATCCTCGTGAAGTAAACACCTTATTCATCACTTTATTACTTATTATAATCATCCACTTGCTGGATAAAATAGAAGATAATAATTTGTCCACAACCTTTTGAAGGCAATGATTTTATTTATTTAGTTTCAAATATAAAATCCTTATCTTATTTATTAGAAGACTTAGGTCTTTGAATACTTATATTCTCTTTAAGTTAGTGAGTTCACCGCTCTCTGAATTTGAGTTGAGTTAAGTTATATTGCCCAATCTTTGTGAGAATAAAGCAATCTCTTTCTCCTCCTCCTATGCTCGTCTCTCACTTTTTCTTCTTATATGATCCTAAAGTAATTCCAGAACTTCAGGGACAAAATTCAAACATATATTCCGTTGTTTCATCACTAATAAACAGCTGACAGGTCTAATGTAGTCCTGCATCGCTTCAGCTCCAATGATGCCTAAGATAATTGACCACTGGTTCAAGTATCAAATCAAGCTGGATTTAAGAAGACCATTTGTCTCAATATCTTTCAATTAGGTTGGCGTTCAATATCCTAATCCTATGCATTCTTCCATATCTAAACCTTCTGAGTCCACATACAAAGTCATTTGTGTTACATAGAATTTATAATATAATTATAGTGTAATGATGAACATCAAGTCAGTGCTTGTCAACAAGCAATACAAGTATGCCATTTACATGGATCTCAATTTCTCACCTAATCTGTATTACGGCCAGGCCGGCAATTGGATAGCAACATTACAGGACATCCACCACAATCTCCTTTATGATCAGTAAGATGATCAAACATCATATTTATTGCAAGATGATATGATAGTTTATAAACTTTCAGATCGTGAGGTTTTTGACAAGTTAAACTACCAAGAAATTTTTCATTTTTTACAATTTTGCTTGAATTTAAATAAAGTAGGCAATATACTTACAATAAATAGTAGTTCAGCATTCAAATTTACTTTGACTACAGGATATGGCAATGTATAGAATCAGTTCTTGTGTAATTTGGGTCTCACCACATTAATTTTTGTATATTTACACAACAAACAATTTCATCCTTTTCTTCTAAAAATAATGAGAATTTGCATTTTTTTGTTTTGCTTTTCACTTCTCCAACTGGGATTTATTGCAGAGTTTAAAATTACTTAATACAGAAAATTAGACAGTGTTAAAGGTAGGAGACAAACATCATTTTTCTCAATCATCTTCGCAAATTTATTGCCTGTTTTCTATGTCCTTTCTCCATTAATCTTTATACACATTTGATTCATCTGATATTCTAAATTTCGGATAGAAGAAAAGCACAATGAAATAGAAATGTAATAACTCATCACATAAGTTCCAAAAAATAACGCTTTGAGAACACCGGAAGCCCTAATAATCCTAGCAACATTCAAGCTGTAGAGTTCTCCTTGTAAAGGAGGAATAATTCTGTAAGTGTCAACCTGTACCATAAATAATAATAATCACCTGTGTTGTAGGCTGATGAGGACCTCCTCTTTCACCATCCTCACGACCTTCCACATAAGCTACAAAAGAAATTAATGTATGAAATGAGAGGGATGACTATACCACTTTTAAACATATATTTAGACAGTTCACAATACATTTTTACTGTTTATAATGCTCGTACCATTATACTTACCAACATTCACATCGAGAGGAGGCCTTTGATTCAACCAAGCTGAAGGTGGTTGCTGCATGAGTAAAATATGAAATCTCAGTTCAACAACTTATCCCAGAAGACAAGTATAAAGCAGAAAATGTTTTTATCTGCTTACTTGAAAGCAAGAGAGAAGCAACATTATATGAATTTCAAGATTAAAAAATAAATGAACACACAAGATATAGAACTCTCTGCAGAGTGATTTATCAAGTAAATCAGGCATGGAAACTATCCACCCAACAGGAGAGAGAGTTTGTAAAGGATTTTACCATATAAGGGCTAGGTCTTCCTGCTCCACCTTTCATCTCAGGAACCCCACCATTGTCAGTTGCAGATGAATACTCATTAGGGGTTATCGGAGTGCCTCCAGTGGGAATGTTATAAAATGAGCTGTTGTCAGCTGTTCCAGGAAGAGGTGTCTGGGCTGTTCCCGGCAATGGTGTTCGTGCCACACCTGGCACCGGAGTCTGCAATGGCGTCTGCAGCCAGAAATTTAAAATATATATATATATATATATATATCAATTTTCATTTATGTGTTTAAAAGAATTTATCTTAACTTCAAATTTCACCAGGCTGCTCATGTAATGGGAAATCTGAAAGCTAACCGGGGGAAACAGTAAATCTGCCGTGGGAGTTTCGTACTCCTCGGTGCCTTCATATGGTACATTTAAGTCATGCACAGGATTTGGAGTAATTGGACCCCCTGGCGCTGCCTTTTGCATGGACCTGTCTATCGGACCCAACACTGCCCCCGCTTGCATCATCTTCAGTTCCCATAACTGCAAAATGCACCATAAACATATTCTCGACATTAAATTCCACCTCAACAGATCCAAAAATTACAAGAACCTAAAACCAATCTGATCGTACCACGGATTTCGAATCAATTCAACGATACAGACCAAAATTTGGTCAATAACAAAAACTGAATATTTAACTAAAAAGACACTCAAGATTATCATAAATGAAATTTTATTTTGGGGAAATCATTACGAATTAATTTTAAAAATAAACAAAGGCTTACTCCTTGGAGTTCATTGAGTACGCTATCTCCAGGACCTCCATTGTTGATGAACTCTTCGCGAACCTTGCTGATGACGTCCTCGATGACGTGTACATAAACATTACTGGTGGAGGAGCCTGCCATATCTCGAAATTTTCTCGAATTCGAGAAAACGAAATGGAAATTGTTAACAAATCTATCCGTTTATTCGAATGAAATGCTGGGAATCCGGGCGTAGGGTTTGTGAAAGTGAGAGTTGTATAGATAGAAAGAAAGAAATCAACAAGCGGCAGAGAGATGAGACAGAAGTGGCGGAACAGAAAGGAGAATAAAAAATGGAATATAAATAGGTTTGCATCCATTTATCTGCAATAGCCCACGTGGCATGATCTTGGAGGTCCGATTTCTCTTTCCCCTTAATTCCCCCTTTAAGAAAATAAAAATAATGAAATCGTGGAATTATATAATTGGATTTATTTATATTACATATTTGCTCCTTCAACTTTATGTAATTACTCCAAGATCCTTCAACTTCACTTATTGCAATTATAAGTCAATGATCTTCAATTTGTTCCAAACAAATGCAATTAGGCCCCGTTGGCTGTTCGGCGGCCATAAGAATGAAATTTGAATTATTTGGTTGATTTATATTTTGTTTTCTATGTAAGAGGTGGGGTTAAAAATTGGAGAGAGAAAATGTGTATGGTTAAAAAATGGTATAAAAAATTGTGTAAATTAAAATTTGAGTTTCTTTTGAATTAATTCAATTACCCAAACAGAGCCTAAATCATTGCATTGTATCATTTTCGGAGAAAACCATTAGACCAAATTAGCTATTCGGTAACGTCGATTTTGGTTAAAAAGAATGTATAGTGGCCGAAATTTTAGTCATGCCAAGCATCGCATTAGTGTGTCTATTATCCCATTAACAACATTTAGACTTTTGCCTTTAGTTTACCATGTTTTATAAGGATCAGCCGCAAACAAAGACTTCCTTGCTAATGTTACCGATGGATGCATCAACGATGATCTTGCTAGTGGTAGAAGCATCGTTCCTGATCTTGAGGGGCATTGAGTTAGAGCTTTCTCTGATTCTTATAGTGATTATCTTATTTTAGAGGCTAAGCTACATGCTATCTTGGATGGGATTTTACTTGTTCGACGGCTTCTATTATTGACCTTTGGTTTGAGATTGATTATGCTTTGATCATTCATTGCATCACTAGGGGTGGAGACCTTTGGATGACATAGATGAGACACCATCTTTCCATTGATCACGATACTATTTCCTAATTTATTGTGACAGGACCAGGTTATCAATTATGTTGCATCTGTAGAGCGGGACCAGCGCCATTACCAAGAATATGATCCTCATGACATTCATCGTTTGTCTTTGTGCTCTTTTACAGATTGATAGATATGGACCTCCTTGTATTAGAGAAATGTTAGTTTGATTTTCTTTTGCTCGTTTTGTATAGAAAGTATCACTTTTCGTCTTACTACATCCCTTTATATATTGCATATTTTTGCATTTGAGAAGTTAAGTTTATGCCCTCTTCATATAATATCGTGTTTGCGATATTATATATATGGCTCAGGAATCCAAAACCCCCAATAGCCCTCCCTGGTGGGGCCTAACAAAGTCCCAAATAATGTAACATTACATATACTATGAAGATATAAAGAAAATTTTAGTTGCTCAATTATTTTTAGCTCTAAGGTTAAAATGTTTTTTTTTTATTATTATTATTCTAATACTTTCATGACAGATTACATAGTGGTAAGTTGACATGTTACAAGGCTGTTTTGAGGATGATTGGTTGTGATATAGTTGTCAATTAAGTATTATTCATTAATTTGGGAGGTGACTCCTGATAGAGTCGAGAAATTTGAAACCAAATTAAAGTTTAATGATCCGATTGAGACAAGTTAAAATTTAACCTAATTGAGATTTCATTGAAAGTTCAGCGATGTCAGTTAAAATTTATACTTACTGATAAGTACATTTGTGTACTTATTTTGACATCAAATTTAGGAAATTGTGATTATTTAGAGTTTGATATTGCATAATTGTTTATGTGTTTAGATTGTTTTGGGAAAAAACTTGAATTCAGGTGTGTTTGAAGGCAAAACGAAGAAAATAGACCAAATCTGTACAAAAATAGCTATTTGGGGGCCAACTTGTAAACTTTCGAAAGGTGAAGGACTTCAGTTGCAATTTAAAAGAACGAACCAAAATAAAAATGAAATGTTGAGGACTAAAATGTAAAAGATAGAAACTTGGAGGATTGAACTTGCAATTCAATGGGACCAACTGCAACAAATGAAAAGAAGAAACCGCGGGTGAACCACAATCCACAGAAACGCGGTCCACTCACTGCACCACAATTCTACTATATGTTGCGGTCCGACTGATTGTTGCAAACTTGCGATTTTGGTTAACGTGGATTTTAGGGTTTTTTTCTTGTTTTTCTGCTATTTTTTCTTTTCGAACCCAACTAAAATTAAACTACTTTCGTAAATTCTACACTATATAAAGACCTACAATAGACGAAAAAAAATGTTATCATCTCCTCTTCTCCGTTCATTTTTATTCATCTAAATTATACAAGAAATCAAAGGGGATTTTCAAGAAGCTAAAGAAGAAATCAAGGTTTTGGGTTGAAGATTGGATCTTGATTCAGTAATTCCTTCATCATCTCAACTTAATTTCAGAAATTTGTGATATTGTCAATTCTTCAATCTTATTGTTTTTGTTTTATTATGTGTGAATAGATCTAAAGTCTGGGCGAACGATGTATTCCTAATCTATGGATTGTGATTGAATGCATTTAATTAAGACTTATTCTGACTAAACATAGAGCTATGTGATCGACCTAATTAGATATAATTAATTTAAACTTAAGAGGAAAATTTTAGATATAATTATGAATTTGACCAAATAAAATGTTAGAAAGAAAACTTGAGGTGATAAAAAAAATACGAGAATTGGGATACATTCGTGAGTCCCAACACTTTAAATTCATAAAAACAAAAAATTAATATTTCATTTGCTTATTTAGTTTACTTTTATTTTTAATTGTTTTTACTAGTTTAGCAGTTGTGATTATTTTGACATCAAATTTAGGCATTTGTGATTATTTTAGAGTTCGATATTGCTTAATTGTATATGTGTTTTGATTATATTAGGAAAAACTTGAATTTGGATGCGTTGGAGGCAAAATGAAGAAAAATGACCAAATTCGTACAAAAATAGCTATTTGGGGGCCAAGTTGTAAACTTTCGAAAGTTGAAGGACTTTAGTTGTAATTAGAAAAGGCCAAACTGAAATAAATGTGAAATGTTGAGAACTAAATTGTAAAAGATGGAAACATGGAGTATAGAACCTACAATTAACTGGGGACAGAACTACAACAAACGAAAAGAAAAAAACCGCGGTCCACTCGTTGCACCACAATTCTATATTGTATGTTGTGGTCCAACCACAGGTTGGAAACCTGAGTTCCGACTGGATGTGGATTTTAAGTTTTTTTTCTTCTTGTTTTTCTGTCTTTTTTCCGTTTCGAACTCAACTAGAATTAAACTACTTTCTTAACAATTATACTATATATAAAGACCTTCCTTAGACGAGAAAAAGGTTATATTCTTCTCTTCTCCAAGCATTCTTATTCTTCCAAAATATACAAGAAATCAAAAGGGGGGATTTTCAAGAAGCCAAAGAAGAAATCAAGATTTTGGGTTGGAAATTGGATCTTGGTGCAATAATTCCTTCCTCTTCTCAACTATTTTTTAGAAATTGGTGATGTTGTCAATTCTTTAATCTTCTTGTTTTTATTTTATTACATGTAACTAAATTTAATGTTGGGGTGAACGACGTATTCCTAGTTTGATTGTTTTTTTTCAATTCTTGAGTTTTACGCTTAAATATTACGTATTGAATTTATTCCACTTCTTAATGTATGAATTAATTGGGCACTAATTCATTAATTTGTTAACGAGTCGAGAAGTGAGTTATATATCTAGACCACGTGATAAATTCCAACAATCTAATAAAAAGGTAGAGATACATGGTTATGGTTATTGTGATCTTTATGAATTCTTGTAATTAAATGCGTTCAATTAGGACTTATTCTGAGCTAATATAGAGATCTGTTGTTGACCTAATTTGCTAGAACTAAATTAAATTCAAGAGAGAGATTTTAGATGCAATTGTGAATTCGATCAAATAAAACGTTAGAAAGAAAATTGGAGGTGAAAAATTGAATATGAAAACTAGAATACATTCGTGAGTCCCAACACTTTTAATTCATAAAAACGAAAAGTCAATATTTCATTTGTTTTTTTAGTTTACTTTGATTTTTAATTACTTTTACTAGTTTAGTAGTTCAAAAATCTAAATCTTTGTGTTTCCTTGTTAGTTTATGATTTGATTAATCAAGGCAAATAATAGATAAAGTAATCCTCGTGGGATCGAAAATTCGGACTAAAAAAGTCTCATTTATTACTTGTTCACGATATTGTGCACTTACAATATTTTCACAACACTTACCAATAACTAGGACGCTGGCAGTGTACAACTTGCAAAAATGGCCAAATCCTTGGTGGCATATAAAATGCAAAACTCTCTTCCTTTAGTACGAAAAGCAAGTTACAAGGGAAAATGCTCAGTGGCACATCACATGAATTATCAGCAACACATGGAAAACAACTTGCTGCATACAATGTTTTTCCTTCTTCTGTAAATGAAGATTGCTTTTCTTGAATTTTCCGTCACACCTGCCTTCTCATACCTCTCAATGTTTATGGTCATTCTTTCGAAATTCAATGTTATTCGACAAAAATTCATCCGACATATCAAGGCACTTGCAGTTTCTGGATTAATCCTTCAACCATCCATGTTGCTATTCTTCCGCCATTTTTACCATATTGAGACAGAAAAGATCCCAAATATTCCGCTCCTCCTTTCATTCCCACCAATCGTAACCATGTCGTTTTTGGTATAGCAGGCTCATCCAAGACAGACTAACAGAAGATGGTATGTTGAAACATGGTGGCGCCCAAAATAACTCGAGGATATGTTTCAACAGTGGCCTATCCAGGAGCTTTATTTAGCTCCGACAGACATCAATAAAAAAATTCCATCTAGAGCGGACTTAGTAAAATAACTATATTTTTTAAGTCAAAGTCCAAAATATGTAAAAAGTCTAACTAATTTTTTTTTTTCACCGAATCCTACATGCACGGGCGGCGGACCTACCTCGCCATGAGGTAGATCCGCCCCTGTGTTTCAATGGATAGGTTTCCTAGAGAGTTTCTTCCACGGTCACCTTCTTCGCCTTCCTTCCATATATACCAGGATACCTTTAGATACAAAAAGTATGATAAGCACCCGATCCCACTCCCATAGGCCATTAAAAAGACACCTTATCTTAGAGACATTTAAGCAGAAAACGAAGGCGCGAGGTGGTATGTTTTGGCAGATGATGACACGGTTTTTTTCATCGAAAGTTTGGCAAATGTTCTTGCAAGATATGATCCCAACAATTACTTTTACGTTGGTATTAATTTAGAAAGTCATGCATCAAATGTTTACCACTCATTTAATATGGCTATTGCCTATTGGTGGGGATGGATATATATGCTTTGAGTTCTCCTTTTGTTAAGGCATTGGTGAATAATTTGGATGTCTGTGTAAAAGAGATATCCAACTCTATATGGAAGTGACCACATTGTACAATCCTGTGTGGCTGATTTTGGTGTCTCTCTCACTAATGAAAAGGGGTTTCATCAGATAATAAGTCTCCATCTGAATATTAATTTCACATATAGGAAGCTATTTTTTTATCGAAAATATATATATATATATATATATATCAAAAAGAGATACAAAATCACCGGACATACCCTAGCGATATATAAAGTACCTGCCAACAACATATCCAATACAAACAAAGACTTGGACGTAGCCAAGTAAGAGACACAAATACCTTAACAAATTTCCCAAGGAAACTTTACAGTTGAACATCTGGCATACCCAGACAAATAAATGCCAAGCAAAAAGTCCAAACCGAAGTCCCAAGAATACAAATACACTAGACATACTAGGGCAAATACATTAAGGCAATAGTCCAAAATGGACTCCAATAAGTACAAATACACCAGATATACCTGAGAAGTAATACAAAAAGAAAAAAAACAAGTCGAGAAAGTTGGTAAAAGTGCTAACTTCAAGTCGATGATATGACAAGGGGAGGGTTCCCCTTCATCTTATCAACCTTAAGGGGCACAATATGTTTCTTTGGTTGTTCTTTTGTTATAACTTTAAGTTTCTTGTCAACCTTCAAAGTGTCTTTGGAAGCTTTAATCACTCTGGTCGTGTTTCATTGGCTCCGTTTGTTAAAAATTTTGTGTTTAAAAATATTTTTTATGTTATCTAGATAGAATATGTAGTTAAAAAGTGAAGAGAGAAAATAAATGTGATTAAAAAGTGATTTAGAAATTATGTTATTAAAAACATATTTAAAAATATCTTTGTCAAACAAAGGCTAAGTATTCCTTATCTTGATTTGATGCTTCAATCACTCTGGTTGTGTCCCTTCACTTAGGAGTAAATGAGTATTCCTTATCTTGATTTGATGCTTCATTGCCAATTTGATAAGTGATCTTTTACTTTTATGCGGAAATGTAGATTTCGAGACAGTAGGTCTTACTGTAATCGATTTGTCTGAAGATATACGGATCCATTTTTTTCCACCACGACATGCATTTTGTGTCATTGTCAGTCGACCTGCTTCGATTTGACTAGATGTGATCCAAGCAAGTTTAAGTGTCCAAAGAGAGTATTTACTAAAACAAATATGATTACCTCGATAAGATATTCCCTTCATTTTTCATCTACGTTGTTTACGGAATCTAGTTCTTTTAGGGTTATAGTTAATGGTTCAATTCAATAAACTTGCAATCTTATCGAATAACAAGTTTCATTCATTTCTACCTTTTTAGGTTGATGTACATAGTGACATTGACATACCAGGTCTTCTATTAGCACACATCCACAGCCCACAGGCTCCTTATGTAAAATTAAATGGATATGAACAAAATTAAATAAAATTATATCACTCTAAATTCATCCACTAATACTTATTTTCATTAAATTCTTTTGGATCTTTTTAGTTCCTTTAAAATTTATGTTCAAGTAAAATCATAATATTCATAAAACATCTTCTTCAACTAAAACTTAAACAATAATGGAAGAGTTTTTGTATACCACAAATAAAAATCGTATTGTTTTAAAAACTTTGTTTCCACAGTATCGATAATACAATAATTGCACTGTTCGATAACACTGTAGCAGTTTATAAATGATTTTTTTTACTATTTAAAAAGTAAGATGTGTGGTTGAAAAGTGGAGAGAGAAAATTTGGATGATTAAAAAGTGATTTGAAAAATTGTATTGTTTATAAATTGACTTATAAACAGTAATGATTACATTAGGGAATACACTATTAATCATAAATTCACCACTTATCCCATTCACTTGTGTATGCAATATTATACAACAGCTTGTTGATGCCCCTTACAGACCAAATTGAGACAAGAATTGTTGGGGGAAAAAAATTCCTTCTTTTTTTTTACAATGTCATCAAGTAATTATGTTTTCATGAAAACTTCCTGTGTGAGAGAGAGAGAGAGAGAGAGAGCGAGTGTTGAATAATTTTTTTCTAATTTCCCTTCTCGAGTTCTCGCTTCTTAAGCTAATGATAGACTGGAAACTCTTATCGTACCATTGAATATACCACAATTATCTCCTCGAAGAACACATTCAACCGAGATCTCATTAAATCATTTGATGGAAAAACAAAATTTAAAAAACTAATATAATTTTTTATATATTATAAAATATTACAGAAAAGTAAAAGGGTCGGATCACATTTTGGGGTCGGATCACATTTTGGGGTGAGATGAATATAATTTTTTTTTTTTTTTCCAATTCTGATTTTGTAAAAGGAATAGATTTAGAGTGGGATAAATATATAAAAGTGGTGTGGAATGGCCTATGTTTGGTACTCATTATTTAAATTTTATTTTTTAAAATTCATTTTCAATCATATTTTATCAATAAAGTATACACGTAAACCTAATAAAATCCCTATTTTTTAATTACATATTCTTCAAAATATTATTGTTACAAATTACATTATTTGAAATAATTGATCTCAAATAAGGGCATAGTATTTAAATGAATAAATTTAAACAAGGATAAAATATTGAAACTTAAATGAAAATAATAAAATTTAAAAATTTTAATTTGGGTAGATTTAGCCCCTGTTGGTAGATACTAATTTTTTTAAATATATTTTAATAAAAGTTGAATGAAATGTGATTAAAAATTATAAGATTCATAAAATATGTATTGTTGAAAATTTAATTATTTATTTTGATTTTTTAGATTAAAATTAGTATCTAAGAGGGTAGAGGTGTCAAGACGGACGGGACGGGCCGACCAGACCCGTGAAAACGGGCCTGAAAAGGCCCTGGATCGCGGGTCGACCCGTGCGGACGGTTCACGGGTCAAGAAGTTGTAAACTGCGGGTTTCGTGGATCAAACTTTCACAGGCCGCAGTTAATCCGCTAGTCCGTAAAAAAAATGTTTTTATTAATTATGGTAACATTGAAAATCTCCATTCTTCTACAAATTCTAATACAACTTTTAAAGCAAAATCTTATTTTTTTCTCCCTAATAGCTAAAAAACGTAATGTTTTTTGATAATAGTAATTACAAATACATTTAGCATTTAATTGTTATTTTTTTTATGTTTTATTAAATTTGCAAATTTAGAAATAATTCGTATAATATAAAATATAACTTTAAATTTTATGTAAATATTTTATGGTATAAATATGAATTTATCATTTTAATCATTTTGATCGGGCCAAATCAGAACGAATTGCGACCTGCATGAGCTTGACCTAAATGGGCCAACGAACGGGCCTGGATTGTAGTTCGAAATTTGTGGACTGACCCGAAATCAACCCGTAATCAACAACGGACGGACTTTTTTAAGGGAAAAGTACAAAACTATACAACTAAAACTTTCACTTTTTAAACATAACAAACTTAAAAAAAAATTTTAAAAATCAGGTGTTAATTATATATAACATTATAATAATTATCATTTATATATTAAATTAAAACTCATATAATATTACATAATAAAATCAAAACAATATCTAATCCACAACCACTCCATCCCAACCCAGCACTCACCCCACCCCCACCCCTACTCACCCCACACACCCACCCCCAACCCACATCAACTCAAAAAATGATTTTTTTCCTTCTATTTTTCCACACTCACCCCCACCCCGACACCACCTTACCCACCCCACCCCTCATCAACCCCCACCCACCCACCTCACTCCATCCCACCACACCAAAAGAATGATTTTACTTCTATTTTTTTCTCATCTCACCCACCCACCCCCGTCCCATCCCACCCCCACCCCACTAATCCCCAAACCCAACCCTAACCAGCCACCCCTACCCCACCCTACCTTACCCCCACACAAAATGATTTTTTTCTACTACTTTTTCACAACTCGCCCAAACCCTACCCTATCCTATCTCACCACCTATCCCAACCCCACCCAAAATTAATTTTTTTCTTCTAATTTTTTACTCCCCCACCAGCATCGTCCCAGACCCTACCCCAACCCACCTCATCCAAAATGATTTTTTTTACTACTTTTTTACGACTCACTCAGACCCTACCCCGCCACCCATCCCCACCCCACCCCACCCCACCCAAGATTAATTTTTTCTCCTAATTTTCCACACCCCTACCCACCCTGCCCCAACCCTACCTCGCCACCCACCCACCCCATCCAAATATGATTTTTCTTCTATATTTTCACACCACCCTAACAATCCCACCAGACCCCACCCTAGCAACCCCACCACAACCCACCCCACCCAAAAATGATTTTTCTTCTATTTTTTCACACTTCACCTCAACCGTCCCATCCTATCCCACCCTACCCCAATCCAAAAATGATTTTTCTTCTTTTTTTACACCCCACCCAACCACCTCCACTCCATCCAAAAATGATTTTTCTTCTATTTTTTTACACTTCCCCCCAACCGCCCCACCCCATCCCACCGCACCCCGCCACCCACCACACCCCATCAAAAATTTATTTTTCTTCTATTTTTTCACACTTCACCCCAACCTCATCTCAACCCACCCCACCCCACCCACACACCCACCCAAAAAATAATTTTTTTCTTCTACTTTTTCAATCCCCAACCCGGCCTAGACCCCACCCTACCCACCCACCCCACTCAAAAAAATGATTTTTTTCTACTTTTCCGACCCCGACCCCGACCCCACCCCCATCAACCCACCCACCCCGACCCTACCTCACCACAAAAAAATGATTTCTTCTACTTTTTCTAGCCCCACTCGACCTCTACCCCCACCATCCCCACCCCCAAAATCACAGTCAGTTACGTAAGTTGACACGATATCGCAGTTAAGTCAAACAAGGTCACACAGAGTTACAATTACAAATTTCAATGTAAAATCTCACCCCTCCAAAGTCACAATTGGTCACACATGGTCAAAGTTCGGTCACACAAAGTTGCAGTTTGGTCAAACTAGGTCACAGGAGGTCACAATTAAGTCAAACGAGGTCACGGTTAGATCACACGAGGTCACTGGTCGATCACATAAAGTCACACTTTGTTTTTACAAAGTCACAGTTCGGTCACACATAGTCATATTTTGGTCACATTTCAGTCACAATTACAAATTTAGACACAAATTTCACCCCATATCACCCACCCCACCACCCCCATTAGTAAAGTCACAATTGGTCACACAAAGTCACAATTCAGTCACAATAACAAATTTAGTTGCAAATTTCACACTACCCCACGACACTCCACCCGCACCCCACCCACAAAAGTCACACAAGGTCACAATTTGATCATACGAGGTCACAGTTCTGTCGCACAAAGTCACGGTTGGGTCGCACGAGGTCATGGTTCGGTCGCACGAGGTTACAGTTCTTCGGTCACACGAGGTCAAGTTCGATTACACAAGGTCACTGTTCGTTCTCACAAAGTCATAGCTCGGTCACACATAGTCATACTTGACACAATTGTAGGTCACATCACGTCCTCGTCCATTGGTTACACAAAGTCATTGTTGGTCACAATCTCTAATATAATTGGTCACAATCATCCATAATTGATCACATATTATTTGATTATTTGTCACAACTAAGACGTTTTTTTTTATCACAATTAGTCAATATTTCTTGTCACAAGTTGCACAAAATCACAATTAATCAATATTTTGATCACAATTACCTAATAATTGGTCACAATCCGCACTTTCACAAGTCACACAAAGTCACAATTAATTAATATTTTAGTCACATTTACTTAATAATTGATCACATTCCATACTCGTCACAAGTCCCACAAGTCACAATCAGTCATATTTTGGTCACATTTACCTAATAATTAGTCACAATCACAACAAATCATCACAATATATCACCCCACCCCAAACCCCCACAAGACCTTTTTCGTACTGCCAGAAATGGAGAAAAATATGATCCAGTTATCTACTACTCAACCCCGCCATTGCCGGCGGCGACATTACAAAGCATCAAATCCCCAACCACCGCCATCGTCGCCTCCTCCACTACCACCATTACCATCAACAGAGAGCAAACTCCACCGAAGCCTCAATTTATCACCATCACACCACCACCTCAATCCACAACCACCAACAACACACCACAACCACCACTTAATCCTCAATCCACCACCATCACCATTTTTACATTTCGATTACAAAAAAAGAGCCTCAATCAGTAGACGTTGCTGTTTCGAGGAAAATCCGAGAAAAAAAAGCTGAACCTCCACCCTCCATGCCACAGTCGGACCACCTACTGGAAAATCCCAAACTGTAGAAAAAGAAGCATCTTCATGTGGAACAAAATACACCCAAAAATAACTATTATTAGTTATTTTGCAGGACTAGGCTGAATTTGTAGGACTAGGCTGAATTTGCACTTACCAACCAAAATCCACCACACGACACCAAAATTACTTCACCAACGTCGCCATCGGAATTGCAAGCAACACCACCACCACCACCACGGGTCCACGACAACCTTGAGCCGCCTGCTCCAACCTCACCATTGCACCACCACCTCACAACACACACAACCACACCTGCACTGCACGCATACCACAAATCGCCCCATCACACCTCCATTGTCGTCGACACCAACACAAATCGCATCACTGCACCCACCACAAATCGAACCACTATAGAATCGCACAGCACCACAATCACTTCACCAGCGTCACCATCGGAGCTGCAAGCAACACCACCACTACGGGTCCACGACAACCTTGAGCCGCCTGCTCCAACCTCACCATTGTACCACCACCTCACAACACCGCACAACCACACCTACAATGCACACATACCACAAATCGCCCCATCGCACCTCCATCGTCGTCGACACAAACCACTACAGAATCGCACCCTTCAGCGACGACTAGAACTTGCAGTCGAGCTAAGGGCAAGATCTCCGCTACGTTGGTGACTTGAAGGGTAGAGAGGGGTCGCCGCTTCCGCCACGCCGTCGGTCTGAGAGAGAGAGAGAGAGAGAGAGAGAGACTCTTGTTTGGAACGTGTTTCGTGAAGGCTGAGCTATATTTGATTTTAATATTAATAAAACATTTAATTAATAATTGTTAATTTCAATTAACACCTGATTTTTAAACAACTAAACATCATCACCTTATTTTTAAAAAGTGATCTTTAGACCTAGAAGTTTACGTAATTTTTCCTTTTTTCAAACGAATCGTTAACGAGCTTTTATATTGGTGAGTTGATGAGACTCGGGCCACCCGTATTAACACCTCCAAAAGAGGGACTTACCGTGAGATAAATAAAAAAGGGAAAAAAACTGTGGAGGTAAATAGCTCGCCCCTTCCAACGGAAACTCCAACATGTTCCGAACCCTCACCCCAAATCCACCTGCGTTTTTACACTCCAAGCATAATCCCACATTATCAAAAATCCCATCAATTTCGAATAGCATTTCACTTCGATTCAAAACGTCTGCATCTGCGACCACCCATTCAAACAGAGCCTCTCGATGGTCCCTTCATGACATGACTGCCCTCGTCACTGGCGGCACCAGAGGCATTGGGTATCACTCTAAATCCACACGACACTTCAATTACTAGATATGTTTGTAGAGTAATTTTCCGAAGATGCAATTTTTAATGTTGGATCTTTCTTTTTGTAACTATATATGCCATACATTAGGCTTGCGATTGTTGAGGAGTTGACTGGGCTCGGGGCAAGTGTCCATACTTGTGCGCGGAATGAGGATGAGCTAAGAAAATGCTTGAGGGATTGGAAAGATGATGGTCTTCGAGTCACAGGCTCAGTATGTGATGTGTCGTCTCTAGCTGATAGGGGAAAGTTAATAGAAGATGTCTCCTCTGTGTTCAACGGGAAGCTCAATATTCTTGTAAGTCTATTCATGATTCATCATGTTGGTATACCATTTTGGTGCCACCAAATTCACTTATATTTTCAAATTTCCGTTTTCTTTAATTGGTGTGTTTGTTGTATTAGTTATTGTGACGACCATGGACTTTCTCTCATTTTGCCCTCATAAACTATGAATTATTCCATGCATCATTAGCTTACGTACCTCCCTTTAGGGTTGAACCCATGTTGGATTAATGTCTTGAGTTGGAATCCTGGAACGCATCGACGGAAGTCACGAAAGGTAAGATGAGTTTAGCTAATAGCCCTGAACTATAAAGAGCAAAATGGGAGAAGTCCGTGGTCATTACAATAATACAATTACAGCTTACCCGTTAATTATATTTTCTCATAGAGTCACTGATCTCTTTGTGCTTTCTCCGTGTGATAAACTAACAAATTTTAGTCTTTTACTTTTGGTATCAGTAGATAAACAATGTTGGAACAAATATAAGGAAACCTGTGGTCGATTTCACAGCTGAAGAAGTCTCCATTCTCATGTCAACAAATTTTGAATCTTCTTTCCACATGTGCCAACTTTCATATCCTCTTTTGAGAGGTTCTGGAGCAGGAAGTGTTGTGTTCACCTCATCTGTCTCTGGTTTCGTATCGTTGAAATCGATGTCGGTCCATGCAGCGACCAAAGGTAATTCAAGTTTCACTTGATCTTAGCTACCAGAGATGCAATGTGACCATGATTACAATATCACGATTTCATTTATTTCCGTCACTTTTAGGTGCGATTAATCAACTTACCAAAAGTTTGGCATGTGAGTGGGCAAAGGATAATATCAGAACTAATGCTGTTGCACCTTGGTACATTAGAACCTCTATGGTTGAGCAAGTAGGTTTCTTTTCTTTGGCTACTACAGAAGTCTTTGAAAAATGTTGTCATATTCATATATAGTGTGATATCTAACTATCCTATTATAGGTGCTCAGCAATGAAGAATATTTGAAAGAGGTATACGACAGAACTCCAATGCAACGGCTTGGGGATCCAATGGAGGTCTCGTCTTTGGTGGCATTTCTTTGTCTACCAGCATCTTCTTATATTACAGGTCAGATAATCTGCGTCGATGGGGGAATGTCTGTAAATGGGTTCTATCCAAGTAGTAGTCTTTAGTGTGGAGCTTTAATTTATTGAATGTGAAACATTTCACCACACAATTTGGCAATCTTTCCTGGCTATGTTGAAATCTGGAATTTTCACACTTGAGAATGGAGAAAAATACGTCTTAGGCCAACCCAACTGATATGGCATAGGGTATAGAGATGCATATATTTTGCTCAATCTTATTTTAATCTTAAATCAAAGTTAACAATTAATTTTAATCACATTTTATGGGGTTCACAGCTTTTCAACCACGCATCTCATCAACATTTATCAAACTACTTAATGTGCACAAGTTTTATAATAGAATAGAGATTTTGGTAGTGAAAAATGTTAGATAATTTGATTATCTACGAAATAGAGTAGAGGATAAAAGAAGAACCATAACAGGAAATTAAATTAAATTATGTTATTCAGTAAATCAAATTCATAGTATTTGATCAAATATGATAAGCCAGATTGTTGAGAATTCAAGAGTTCCAAGTCTTGGAAATTAAGATTAAGCATATAAAGAACCTGAACATACCAGGATGGTGATGGAAGTCCCCATGTATCTGAATATAGGATATTATGGTAAAATCATAACTGGTAAATTGACAAAGATGATACAAGGCTAGTCGAGTGATGCATTTATTCCGATTTGCAGGGGTGTTGCCTCTGTTTGGTTTATAAACAATTTAGTCCATACCAACACATAAAATAAGCAGTAATTAGTTTATTTATGAATTTGATGTAAAAAGTAGTAGTTAAAAATTGGAGAGAGTAAAGGTGTGTAGTAGTAAAAGTTGTTTGTTTATAAACAAATGCAACTCCTTGACAATGTCCACCAGTAATTTGATAATTTTTACGTAATCAACATATTTATCTCCCCTTCATTTTTCTATAAAATTAATAATAATTTGTCACATTTGAATATTGAACATTGTTGCATTGCAGAATTTTTATTTTATTTTATTTTTATTATTATTATTTTTTTTTATGTCAATGTTTTTGTCACATTTACAAAGTATACATTATCCCATTGGATATGCTCTCATAGAATAGGAATTCGTGGTAATTTCATCCACGATACCTGAACTTCAATACAAGTTTTAAGTGGATCGCTAAATTTCAGTTTATCTCAATTGAGTCACTAACTTCAACTTAATTTCAAGTTTTACCACTATGTAGTATTCCACCAAGTATCATATATATCGTTCCAAAATTGCTTAGTTGACGTAACTAAAGTAATCACTATAGCACACTAAACGATAAATAAGAGTTAAAACAATGCCTTCATATTAACTTTAAAATTCCTTTTAACACTTTTACCGCACTCGTACAAATTGTAAATTGGCAAGCGAAAAAATACTTTTGTATGGCAATCAGTTTTAAAAAATTCTCAACAATTTTAGAGGAAATAGAAGATGAGTGGTAAAATTTGAAACTGAATTAAAATTAGGTGACCTAGTTTGAACTAATTTGTAATTCGATAAGCAACGCATTTCTCTAAAGTCTAAACCACTTTTAAAAATATACATATTTTCAAAATAACTTTTCAATTCTATAATTTACCGTCTAACTCCATCTAGTAAGGAAAAATTAAATGGTTAATAGCACAAAACGTCCCAACGTTTGATATGTATTGTGCAAAACGTCCCAACATTTTGATTTTTTGACGCTAAACATCAAAACATTTGAACGTTTTGCACAATACATGTCAAACGTTGGGACGTTTTGTGCTATTAACCCAAAAATTAAATTGAAGTCTTCAAATATCTGTAATATAACAACCTGACCCTTGAATCAGTTTTTGTTACATTTGATTTCAAATCTTTCGATTTTGTAACATAGAATTAAATAAACGGCCTTTGTAATTTTTTCCAATACAGACACAGACGGGTTCTAACAAACATTAAAAAAAACATTTAATCATTAATGCCAGCAACTATAACCAGTGCCGATGCAAATTCCTCAACAGACATTGAAAAAACATCAACAGTATTCTGTCAAATGCAAACAAAGCTACAAAAAAACAAGAATTAATATAAATATTGACGAGACCAAGTAATAATTTCACTCAGAAGCTTGGAGAAATTCCATAAATTATTTCAGAACCGAATGTAGCAACTCGATGAGTTTAGGGAGAGAACTAGTTTGACCTAGGAGCGGCCCATTCAACTCTGAGAATGAGATTGTCATACCCATATCCATTAAGTTTGTTAATAGCCCTTTCAGCATCTTCCCTGTTCCCAAAGTTGACAAAACCAAAACCTCTGCTCATGCCAGTCTTCTGATCAACAGCAACATAAACTCGGCTCACATTACCAAAAGGACGGAATAGCTCGTGCAAATCAGCCTCCCGTGTGTCTTCTGAAAGGTTGGTGACCCGAACAGAGTTTTCTTCATTCCTACGTCTCATGTCAGTCCCACCAGCCCTCTCAGCACCACCACCTCTCATGCTTGGAGGAACATATGCCCCCTTTGTAGCACCGGTCGCAGCAGCAGTAGTTTCTGACAAAGGTGGCGGCCTATCAGTGAAGCTCTCGCTCGGTTGAGCAAGATCTTTGTATGGGCACCTTGATGTCCAATGATCACCCTTCTTACCACAGGTCCTACAAACCATGAGAACAGCTCCTCCTTTTCCCATTTGAGCAAAAGGATCACCAGCAACCTTAGTCTCCTCTTGTTTGGTACCTACATGCCATTCAGCAATAAGCAAGTACAAACTTGGGAATTTGAATGAAAAAATAACAAAAAAGCCTAGAAGATGCCTTTAGCTATCACTAACCTAGCACTCGGTTAAATAATCGATTGAATAATCATATGCTTAACTAATAGCAATTACCTTGAACTCGACAGAAAAACCTTCCCACACAATTCCACATGGACAGCAAAATAACAAACATCCATACAGTGTTTCAGAGTGCATAAACAAAATTCAAAAAGATTAGGACATTAAGCCCATGTTTGTACAAAATAAAATCTAGATTTTAATCTAATTCAAAGTCAACAATCATTTTCAACCACATAAACAACTTTTCAACCCCACATTTCATAATTTTTATCAAAATCTACTAAAAATCTGATTATAATCTCCACCAAACAAGAGCTAAGCCAACAATGGGCATGAAGTTTCTTCCTCAAAATATGCCGGAGTTCTTTTAATTAAAAATGCCATTATAAGCATTTATACGTTGATATCATGGTAGCTTAAGGTGAACAATCGTTTCTAAGCCCACTGGCTAATGGTTAGGCTTTAAAACATCAATTAATTATCAAAAAACGGTGGATTACATCACATGCAAAGAAGAATCCTTCATATAAATTCTGTGCCTTTCCCCCAATTTCTATATTTATTATATGATAAACTTCAAATAAATCCAATGAGTTCCACACCTTTATCTCTATTTTTATTTTAACAAAAAATTGATAATCTACATATCTAACATAACTCATTTCAAAATAGAAAAAAAATTATACAAATTCAATCACACCTAAGATGAATAAAGCTCCAATTTTCATAAATCAATTTCAAACGAACCTTAAATTCACCTATAAAATTCCCATAACCCATTTCAAACCGAGAAACCAAATCACACAAATTCAATACGCCAATAGAGCTCTAAAATTCAGAAAACCGTTTCAAAAGCACATCAGATTCACATAAATCAATTCTAAATGAGAAATCAAACCATACAATCAATCATCTAAGACAAATAAAGCTCTAAATTTCAGAAACCCGTTTTCCATCATTATAAACGCCAAAATTCACATCGTATCCTAAAAGGCAAGACTCACACACACAAAAATATATATAAGTGAATATAAAATCTACCTGGAGCGCGGGGACGCTCAAGGAGAATCTCTTCGGTGGAAACCATGGTAAGGCGGCTGCCGACATCTTCATGGACAGCGTCACCGAACTTAGGCCAGGAGCGGCGTTCCACGGCACGCTTGCTGAGACGAGCGCTGGCGAGCTTTCGGATGCGGGTGGTGGTGGTAATCTTAACCTTGTTTCCCTCGTCGTTGAACTTGTACTCCACAACTTTCTTTATCCCGTTCTCGTCAGGACCAATAACCTGCTTCGGCGGCAGCAAGAAGTCCAGATCCTCCCCGTCGTCTTCCTCCAGTTCCCCCCATCGCACCTTGCTTGGTTGCATTGCTTCCTCCACCACCATCACTGCTCCGGATTTAGATTAGGAAGTGGCTAGGGTTTAGATGCAAATTGCAATGAAGATAATGAGCGTTACCAATTTATTTCACATCAAAAGATGAATTAATATCGGCCTTATATAATACTTTTTTTTTTTTTTTTTTTGAAATGGGTTACCGCCGTGTACTTTTAGGATTAGAACTTGAGGTTCTATTGCATCGGAAGAACAATTTACAATGAAAGAGATCTCCAAGCTGAATTAGGCGAGTTAATTGTTTAACTGGCCACCGAACTATACATACCGTCACGATTTGACCACTCAACTTCAATATGCTTCCAAGTGTCCACCGAACTTTACATGATGTCACGGTTTAGCCACCCAACTTCAATATGCTTCCAACTGGCCACTAAAGTTTCAAATTCTAGTTTTTGAGAGGCATGTTCAAGTTTAATTTCGAGGTATCAAACGAGGTCAAAACATCAAGTTTTTTGTACCATTTCGAAGTACTCACAACATACTTTTGCGTACAATTTACCATACAATAAATAGTTAACCGAAGAGAAAGTTATTGCTTGTCAAAATAAGCAACTTAAAACTACTTTTTTGAAACTTTCGATAAAGTGGCTTACTTTGTTAAGCCATAACTTTCTCGCCGGTTAACCATTTATTGTGTTGTAAATTGTACGCAAAAGTATGTTGTGAATACTTCGAAATGGTACCAAGAACTTGATGTTTCGACCTCGTTTGGTACCTCGAAGTTAAACTTGAACATGCATCTTCGAAACTAGAATTTGAAACTTCAATGGCCAGTTGGAAGTATATTGAAGTTGGGTGGCTAAACCGTGACATCATGTAAAGTTCAGTGAGCACTTGGAAGCATACAAAAGTTGGGTGGCTAAATCGTGACAGCATGTAAAATTCAGTGGCCACTTGGAAGCATATTGAAGTTGAGTCGCCAAATCGTGACGGTATATATAGTTCGGTGGCCAGTGAAACAATTAACTCGAATTAGGCTAGATGACGTGCAGCGTATATTTTCCTATTATCTTTTGTTGATTAATAATAATTACACAAAATACGACTCATGTTTACAAAAAATTTCAAACCTACACTAAATTTTGAAAATGACGCAAATTACTACTTATGTTTAAAATTCTTACACCGTATACCATTGTGATAAGTTTCTAATTTCTATCATAATTGTATGTTAAATGATGACGTGACATTGACTTATCTTATAGCAAGTTGGCGCCATATAAGTATTGAAATTATTGTTTTTTTATTTTTTAAAAGATGTTACGTAGATATTTTTTTAAATTAAAAAATTAAAATTGAAACATTCAAAATAATAGATAAATTAAAAACTAATAAAACACAAAAAATAAAATCTTTTTTACACACACATCAACACTAAGAACACATACTAACATATAGGGGTGAACAAATAAACCATCAACCCGTTAAATCGAATCAAACTGCAAATAATGGTTCGGTTTGGTTCGATTTCAAACGTGAAATGGTTTGGCTTGGTTTGAAAAAATTCCAAACTGCTTTAAACGGTTTAATTTAGATTTCAATTGTCGAATCCGCGGTTTCAAACCGCAATCCGCTAAGTTTAAAACAAATTATAAAAAATGAGTGCCGAAATAGCTTATCAAATTCAAATTGTCATTAAAGTCTTTAAGTTATTTTAAGAGCTGTTTTGATTTCTTTTCTAGTAGAAATGAGTTATAGATTCAACTTTTATCAAAATTTAGACGTATTGTTGAAAGATTTCTATCCTTGGTCAATTGCAAAAATTGTGAAAATTTTTCAGGAATAAAGTTATGTTCTAATCTATACATATTTGATCTCTCCTAAAAACATTCCAACTTCATTCTCAATTATAACTATTGAAAGCCGCAAAAAAGTTAAAATGAGACTTGTAGTTTCCATTAAAGAACTTTATAAACAAATTAGAAGAGGTTTCATCGGGACACATATTCATAGCATACTAAATAGAAGAAATATGTGTTGTCTTTTATTTATGTGAATGATTTTGAACAAATAAATCTCATTGTAGTTGCAACATGTTGGAGTAATCCCCTTGTCAATGAGAGTTGCATCACAAAAAAAAATTCAAGAATACCTTTTAACGTAATATATGTAATTATCCGCTGGTATTTTTTAGTTATCAACCATAAAGTTGGTATTGATCATTTACTCAATGCTATGTATCAATTGCGAAATTTGTGATCTTTGCTATTGATAGATTAATCATTCATTCATTCTTACATTATCGTACAAGAATGTGTCTTGGTTTAGGATCTATTAATTTATTTGATTGCAAACCGGAATTTTAAACCGCACCAAACTGCGAACACATGGTTTGGTTTAGGAAATGAAATGAAATGATTTAGTTTGGTTTGGAAAATTTCCAAACCGTTTTAAACGGTTTCTTTTGAAATTTCGCTACAAACCGTTCAAATCAAATCGTGTTCACTCCTACTAACATATACACAAAATAAACACTACAATTTATATTTTTTGATTTTTGTTTTCATATGTTTTTTTGATGTATTGTGAATATTTAGTGCATGATCTTGGTGTAGTGTGTATTTTGTGTATTTGTTAGTATGTATTCTAGGTGTTGATGTTGCAAAAAAAAAAAAAAAAAAAAAAAAATTATTTTTTGTGTTTTATCAATTTTTAATTTTTCTACTATTTTGGATCTTTCAACTTTAATTTTTTTGTGAATATTTAGTGCATATAGTTTTATCTACCAGGTAGATTATTCAGTAATATGAGGACTCTGGTGAACAAAGGAAATTAGTAATTTTGTTTAATTATGGATGAGTAATGAGTAACTTTTAAATTTTGGGTGGACTAGTAGTATCCGATCGTAAATGTGAATGATTGATCATAATTAACTCGCTACACAAAAAAAAAAAAAAAAAAAAAAAGTAAGCGTGTGTTTGATTTTCTAACTTTTTGGAAAAAAAAAATTTATTTTGAAAAATCGTGTGGTTAAAAAGTGGTTTGAAAAGTGAAAAATTGTGGACTTGACTTTTTTGAATGGTTGAGATTGATTACTGTAGAAAAAAGTAGTAAATTTTTTGAGATATTTAGAAAATCAAACAAGGGCTAAATTTCTTCAAGTGAAAAAAAAAGATTGAATTTTTTTAAAAAAGTTTATAAAATTAACTCGACGGAACTTGGGAGTCTCTTAAGAGTCAACTAGTTGATGAAATAGACTTTAAGACAACTGTATTTGTGAATTGAAAGTAAAACATGTGTTCAGAAATAAAATTTGAATGGTTGAAGGATGAAGAATTTGTATTACAAGTGTTTGTTTCTCATTCAACAAGAACAGTAACTGATTTTTGTACTAGAGAGTAAGGTGATTTCGATCGACTTAATTTTTTTTCTCTCACTTTTTTTTTTTTTTCAATAATAATCTTTTCTAGTTCACATCACAATTTAGACAATTGTTAACTCTGTATGTTCAATTGAATTAGTGTTGTGCATGCACTAAATTGAAACAGTCTGATTGAAAAGTGGAGTGAAAGCATACATGCCATGTCTAAATATATTTATGACCAATTTCAATTTGACAGAAATTCTACTTCTACTTGTGCTTTTTGAAATAATTTTAGGTCAGTTTCCTCTAAAATCTCTTTTAATTTTAGAAAAAACTTTCAAATAATTAATCAAATATGTTCAAAAACAGCTTCTTAGAGCTAATTTAGTAACGAAATTTAGGGGAATTTTGGAATTTATGGAGAATATATGATTCAAAAGTAATTAAAATTTGTTAAAAGTAATGAATCTCATAAAAATGTATGGTTAAAAATCAATTTGAGTGAAAAGTAGTAAAAAATTATTGGGATCAAACAAGCTCTCGGTATCAAAATGGCTTTGGGCCTTTTAAAAGCCCTTGCCAAACAGACCCTTACTTCAAAAGGTTTGGCATGTTTAATAATAAATCCCAGTAGCAAAGCAATGTGTGAACTCTGCCTATTCATGGGACTCAAAAAGAGACTGATCAATGATCCTTGCACATGAGATTTCATGAAGGCACTCTAATCATTCAGTTGGATAAACTTTCACATACATTTCCCTGCTCCATGAATATCAGTATTCGTTCAAATCATAATTCAGAATAGCATAAATATTAACCCGAGGAAGTGTGCGAAGGTCCCAAATAAACCCATTGTTCCACGTTCAGGAAGTTCCACCTGGATCGCTAATCACGCCCAAGAAGTCATCCTTTATGGTGCCAATACAGAACTGCCAAAAAAAAATAGTCTCAGGGTTCAAACGACAGGTATGAAAGAACAAAGTACAGTAGAAATATCGATGATAGTCAGACCCTGAAAAATGACTCAAACTAAAGCTAGACAAACCTAATTAAGGTTTCACATAGATGCAGGTCATTAATTTGAAATGTGAAGCATTTTCATATTAAAAAGATAGTAAAAAAAATTTATTATCACTATTCCTTTCGTCGTAAATATTATTTCTACAATCAAATAATAAGCTACCAACTACTTGTTCCCATGTACAGTGTAATTTGTTTTAACCCCAAAATTTCAAACCATTAAATCGCGAGTTAGCATATGAGTAATAAAATTAACTTAGCGAGGTAGAAGTTTGAGTAAGCTTGCTTAAAAATTTTATTTTTTCTCTAGTTCGGTTAAATGGTATATAAAGATTTGCCAACTCTCTCTCTCTCTTCCCCCCACCTCCCCCCCCCCCCCCCCCCCCCCAAAAAAAAAAAAATTTAATATCTAATCTCAGCATGCAGTATTCACTAAAAATTATGAATTGTACACACACCTGCTTCTTTTTTCCATTTTCTAAGAGAGAGAAGGAGGGGGGGGGGGGGGGTACCCACACAAGCATACAAGCCAACAATAAAGAAATACAGTTGGATGTATGTAAAAGAGAGTTTAAGGGCATACAATTTCTGTAGCATCAACTCGAGTTCCAATAATCTTCAGCCTAACTTCACTATCTTTCTGAATTTTAACCTGCCAATGACCAAATAGATCATGCCTTCTGAATATTCAAACTAAAGATACAGAAGGCTCTGTTTGTTAAAAGTTTTGTATTTAAAAACATGTTTTTTTATGTTTCCTAGGTAAAATATGCGGTTGAGAAGTGGGTGAAAATATGTGGTTAAAAAATAGCTTGAGCAATTGTATTCTTAAAAACATGTTTAAAAACATCTATGCCAAACAAAGGCTTGGACATAACAACGAGTGGGAAACGCAGAAAGTGCGTACAGATCCATCTGAAGTTGTGTAATTTGGCATGTCTCCAGTTTGAAACTCCATATCATCTGGTATCAACTATTCATGAAAAATAAGAACATCAGATTGTATCCAGAAACAGAATATTAAAAAAAATGGCAAATGCCTTCAGCAAGCTATGCAGAAAATGGTATTCGAATCATAAACATGTAGAAAACAGTTGGCAACAAACAGGAGAAGGGAGAAATAAAACACACTATCCAGTGAATGAAAACAATGGTTAGTGACGGTCAAATTAACACCTCAGATCAGCGACGTTCAGTCCAAGCCTTAAAGGTGGGGGGAACTCGTTAACGAGCTCTGACAACTTCCAAACGGGGATTCTTCTCTTGCATTGACTAGGAGATCTTTATGGAACAATATCACAAAAATTGCGAGATTTCCTCCTAAACAGTGTTCAAATAATTAGTTTTGAATCTAGTAGGACCCTTATCTCCTTTGTCCTCAAAGAAAGCTTAACTTGTGGTCTTTAATAATAATAATAATAATAATAATAATAATTCTTAATTGAATTCTTGTTCCTAATCTTTGAAACTTAGAAACAGATAAGCCTGTAAGTGAAATTAGCAAGTTTGAAGTTAACCAGTGTCTGGTAGCTACACTCTCTAGAATAATTTAGCATGGAATTTGTTTACACTCCAGGATTCTATTTTTAGTCTACATTATATATTATAAAAGTGAAAAACACCTGAAGCAAAGCAATTTTAGGGACTCCCCAAGGCCCTGAATTCAAGCCACTGAATGGAATTACAAAATCATAGATATCATTCAGTCATTAGCTTGCTCCACATGGATATGGTTATATCATCCTACTAAGGAAATGAAATTCCAGATAACAAATATAACCCCTTTTATTGGTAAGAATTAAAATTGTGTCATGAAGAAAAATCATCAATATTAAATCAGGATTACCACTACACTTAATCATACCATTCAGGTTCCTGCTCCAACCATAACATGGCCATTATAGAGAAGACAATACAGCACACTGGGGTTTGAATTCTTTGGTCCAATAGCCAGGTTTTGATATCACATTAACTCGTTATACTTTGTCAAAATATCCCAAAGCTATACCAATCACCAGTTCATCCTAACATTTTTAACTCTCAAATCATGTGAATCCTGTTAAGGAGCTTCTCAACAACTATTCTGTAAGAACATCACTCAATTTCCTTTTTTCAAAAAATATTCTGTAAGACAACAAATAATTTTTTTCCTGCTCCAGGTAATTTAGAAAGTTTAATTTCTCACCACATTCAATGAGTTTTGCACTAATCAAATTGATTAGAATCCCAATATCAGGTAAATGGCTGCAGTCACAGAGTGCAGCATACAAATTCTTCTAATCTAACAAATTAAAAAGCTTCATAACCTCTAACCTCCCATATGGCAGCTAATTTTTTCAACGGTAGATAAAAAAGACAAACTTTGAAAACAATCAAAAACCAACAAGAAAATCTCAATAATAGTGCAAGAATAATTGAAAAATACAACACTCACGTGATTTGATACAAAAATTTGCACAGGCCCTGCTTCGGCAAAAAAACCCATCTGCAACAAATACAAAAACACATCTCTAAGTTCCAAAGTCTTGTAGAGATCAGGACTATTCATAAACTGATGCTGTCTGAATACAAAAGGAGTGCGCAAAATCTTCATTGATTATTGCTTTGTTTTAATATTGTTGTTTTATTTAGTTAGTGCTTAGGCCATCTCCAGCTAGAAACTTCATTTTTGTATAAATTTTGCATCAAAATGGTGTGATTTTCGCACTATCATACTTAATCATTTACAGCTCATTACTCCAAATCTTACACCAAATGATCAATAAACTTTATATTTTCTTATTATTTTCAACTATCAACAATTAATTTATTTCGAAAATTATTTAATTACAAATTATATTATTACTTAAATTTTATCAATTAAAATTATGATCATTAGTTGTTATTTATACTAAATTAAATTAATTTATTAGGTTAATAAATATAATAACAAACAAAATAAATTAAATTAAACTCAACAAAATAATAAAATAAGAATTAACAATGGACATAAAAGGAAGAAAAAGATTTTTATACAAAATTGAAGGTCAAAATTGGAATAAGCAAAAACTCCAAATCCTACACTAAAGCTACAATGTGGTGCAGACACTGCGCCAAGATGGCGCATTGGTATACCGTCTAGTTAGAGCAGATTCGTACCCCGATTGGAGATGGGCTTATTAAACACCAAATGAACGGAATGACAACAATATACAACAAATCCCGGTAGTATTCTATGGGTAGCTAAACCAAAGTAGATTAACTTAAGCCTTTCCGCTTGAGTATCTAAATCCGTTGAATATTCTAGCCCACAAAACGCCTCAATAGACACAACAAAGGGCCCAACTCTTGGACTTGTTGTGAACCACTATAACTACGAACGGATCAATGGTAAGTACTCCCTGATGCAGAGGGATCACCATGAATGTGGAAATTGCAGAGCATATTCATGTTCCACTCAACTCTTGCTTCGTATCAATCTAATTTATAATTACTCAGTACATTTTGTAAACTAAGGAAGAACTGAGAGAGCTTTAGAAAGACATGTAAAAAGGACACTAAATTTTATTGCTGGACTTTCGATGATTTACTAAGAAGATATGCTTCCCCTTTTAGATGGAGAAGATTATTTAAAAGTACACACGAAACTCACGCGTTTCGACACAATGGACACGCGTTATTATTTTACAGACACAGTACAAGCTTTTGACTTACCTTATCTTCCTTTTAGAAAAGAAAGATTATTATCGCGACTATAGTACAATATTGTACAACTAAAGCAACAAAATATTACAGAAACGGACAAACAAACTTTTAAAGAAATCTTTTACTTTAATAAAGCAAATCTTGCTTTAATAAAGTTAATTAATCTTATCATGTTGTGGTGATGTTTTGACATAGTGTACAAAAATTCATAAGGCCTTCTGGATCTGAGGGTATTCCATGTTGACCTTCCATTTACATCATGATCAAAAGCATAAACAAGAATTTCTTCCTTTGTATATGCAAATGTGTAGGAAAATAGGAAAGTTTCTTTTGAGCAACATCTCTTTCGAAAGCAATTTCAACATCTCCGTTAGACCTATCCTGAAAAAAGGTTATGTGGACTGTATTGGAGTAGAATTTTTGTTTCCCCCTCGTGAGCTTATTCATAACTTGTGATCCATGTCCTATGAATAAGTTTAAGCAATTCTGAACCAGGAATCTGCTTGGGTACACAAGTACAACTGGGGACATGATCCGATTCTACGTGAAGAAGTATAGCATCATCTGTTTCTTGAGATTGGGCAAAATCAAGTGAATGATTTTGAATTCTATACACCATCTGATAATGTAGAGTGACTGCATATGTGACTAAGGATGGCACAACTCCAACAATTTGAACTTGCACTTTTAAAGTTGTAAGTAATTGTGGGTTACGTATGGGCATGTTGAAATTTGGAAACATAGTGACCAAAACATTTCCAGCATTGAGAGTTGTTTCTACCATTCCTATGCAAGTATGCTGATACTCATAAAACGAGTATCTAATAAAGCAATTCTTGAAACTGTAGGAAAACCTTTCCTTCTATGAAAGTGGAGATGAGTATATCCTTCAAATAAATATACTCGTGGAAGATGACAAAAGGTAACTTAAGTGTAACGTACTGTTCGTTTTCTATAGCGGGCAGAAGATGTTGATCAAACTTTAAAGCTTGAACAAATTCTTTAGCTTCGGGTTTTTTTGGGGATACAAGACTTCAGACAGTTTTTGAGATAATTGAAGATTGCAGAAAAGATAATTGAAGACTGTAGAAAAACTTGTTGATGGTTTGGACCGCAGCGTGAAAAAAGAAGCATTTCTCACAAAAGAAATAGAAAAAATTGTAAATGAATTAAATGCAAACATTGGCAGAACTCATCTCAAAAAGAAAAAGGAAAAGTAAAACAATCACAAGACACGGGACCTAGCTAACTAAATCAACAAAATGATAAATCTCCTCAAATTAATTATGATGATAATATTTTTCAAGATTCACAAGATCCGTGGATAATTGAATCCAAATTTCTTGAAAAATTGGAGAAACAATACACCAATACACCTTGGTTGAATCAACATAGATTACTGTAAGATCCAAAAACTATGAATCTTGATACACCATGACAAGACAGCACCACAACATGATAAGATTTACTTTATTAAAGCAAGATCTGCTTTATTAAAGTAAAAGATTTCTTTAAATATTTGTTTGTCTGTTTATGTAATAATTTGCTGCTTTAGTTGTATTATTATACTATATGTCGGGATAAGAATCTTTCTCTTCTAAAAGAAAGATGAGGTGGGTCAAAAATTTGTGTTTTGTCTATAAAATAATAAGCATGTCCATTGTGTCGAAAGCGTGTGAGTCTTGTGTGTACTTTTAAATGCTCCTCCCCTATAAAAGGGAAACATCTCTTTCTTTGTAAATTATCGAGAGTCCAGTAATAAAATTCAATGTATCATTTTTACAACATGTCTTTCTAAAACTCTCTTAGTTCTTTTTTAGTTTACAAAGGTATTGAATTTGATTGATATGAAATAGGAGTTGAGTAGAACGTGAATATACTCTGCAATTGCACCTTCAAGGTGATCCTTTGCATAAAAATGTTATCAACTAACCATTGATCCATATGAATTTATAGTGATTCACGGAAAGTCCAAAAGTCAATCTCTTCATTGAGTCTACTGAGGCGTGGACTAGAATGATTTGCTGTAGATTGCTGTCACTCCGCTCCTTTGACTTAATTGCAATTTCTTTAAAGTAAGTTATGACTTCTAGGATTTTATTAAACGTGACTAGGGTTTTTTCTGTTCTTAGATTTCTCAGATTATTCAACAAAATATTGTTACATTTTCTCCGTATTTTACCTAATTCTAAATATTCACCAGAATCTACAAGCTTTTACAGTCTTAATACCTAATTTCCACTGCACCATAAACTACAGATAAATTCGAATGAAGGGGGAGAAAAATATTCTGACTTTGTTAACCATGGTGACAACAGCTTCAAGAATCTCTCCCTTAAAGGGTCGAAACACCACGCACTGGTACTTCACCGGAAAAGTAACGAATCCGGTACCATCGCGAATTAACCCTTTTCCAACATTTTCAATGCCGGTGATAGCTACAATGAACCCATGCCGGCCGCTGTAAAAAAAATGATTATATTAACAATAATACCACTAAGAATAAAGAAAACACACTCCCATTATGCATACCTGCAAGTACCCTCCACGTCTTTCATGAGTTTGGTGACGAGTTTATCGCGGAGGTCGCGGCCGAAGTGGCGCGGGTGCAGCTGCATGTTCCGCTCCAATACTATGTGAAAATACATCCCTTTTTTTTCTTGGCTGAGTTCGGCTGGTGAAATTTGGGTAGAAAAGAAAATGAATTTGAATTAAAAGTTTAATGTGTTTGATTTGTTTAATTTTTTAGGTAGAAAAAATGGAAAATTTATGGAAAATTTTTCAAATTTTTTTGTTTGATAGACATTATTTTCCATGAAAAATAAAGTAAAATTTAGTTATTATAATATTTTTTATTTTTTATTTTTTAAAAAGTTTGTTCTTAGTAATAATAATTTTAATTTTTGGGAAAAAAATAAATCAATTAACAACAACAAAAATGATTAAACGTAACAAAAATGGTATAAGATTTTCCATGTAAAATAAAACCTCCTCACCCTGGAAAATGAATTCATCCAAAACAAGGAAAATAACGAATTTCGAGGCAAGTGGAAAAATGAATTTCATGAAAAACTTAGACAACCAAACAGCGCAAAATTGAAAAATCACGTGAAAAATCATATTTTCCATGAAAAATATGACGAATCAAACGCTGCCTAATTTTTCCTGTGAAAGTTCGGAATCAGCTACTCAGAGACTTTGTGAGTAGTTTTGGAGGGGAGGGGTGTTAGCCGCGGAGAGGGGCGAGATTCTGCGCATTATAAAAGATACCAGGAAATTTTCAGGTGCGTTCATTGAAATTTCAAGAAATCTATACTGAGCTATTAAACTTTTAATTTGTTCCAAATGAGACACTGAACTCAATTTAATTTCACATTTCACCACTTTGTTACATTTTGTCACTTATGGCCCCTCAAATATACATAATTAATTAACCTCGGTTTGGTACAAATTAAAATCATATTTTTTTTATAAATTTTAATATAAGTTGATGGAGTGTGCAGTTAGAAATTGTGAATCATACGAAAGAAGTTAAAATTAATTATTAACTTTTACTTAACTATTAATAAGATTTTTTAAATTTTACTAAACAAGGTATTAATTAGAAATCATATCATATTGATTTTTCTCATAAAAACGAAATAGTAGAAGAAGAGATGGAAATATCTTTAGATTATGTTTGGTAAAACATATATATTTATAAATAAAAATGTGATTTGTCGAGGTAAAATATATGATTGAAAATTGTTTGCGAAAATATGTGCGGTTAATCGGTGATTTGAGAAAATGTGTTTTTATAAATTTATTTATAAACACATTTATTAAACGGAGGCTTTGGTAAATTTGTTCAAGTGCGTGCTTTTTTATTTTATAACCCGTGTTTGATGGAAATTAAGATCGGATTTTTATGAAACTTAAGGTTGAAAAGTTGAGAATCCCAAATGAATCGTTTGACTTTGACTTAGATTTTAATCAGATTACCATAAATTGAGGTGCAATTACACTTCCATCGTATTTTACAAATTTAGCTTGTGTTCGACGGCTTGTAACCACCTTTATTTTGTAAATTTTGGTATTTTTAGGTACAATTTGTTGTTAAAAAAATGGTTTTCCAAAAACGTGTGTGATTAAAGAGTAGTATTGAAAATTTTAACATATTATAAATACATTTATATCTATCTTACCGAACACACACAAATATTTTAAATGCATATTCTGCATAATGGTTACAAAAAGCAAAATTTCTTATTATTACTTTTTAAAAAAATATATAATTATGCCCCTTCTGTTCAAAAATCAGATTGTCATAAGGTCATTTGAATATAAAAGGTACAAGAGATCATTATAAGGAATAATGCGATTACTCTTATGGTGAGAACTGAAGGTTACGATGTATTGAGATTATGAAATAAGTTGACTTTCCATGAATAAGTTATGCTATATTTGGTTTTAAGTGGAATTCGAAGAAAGATGAATCTCAGTCATAGAAAATAAATCAGGTTTCATCGTAATTTGAATGATTCACTGATGTACGTTAAGTTTTCATTGATGATACTAAAATATCATATGAGAGATTGTTGGATGAAATTGATGAAAGAAACTTTATCAGGTCCTAGATTTGTACAAATATTGCAGAAGTAATGCATCTGATCGGAGGAAAGTTTATGATAGTACATACCATGAAATTGTGGAGATTATTATTGATGGTATCTTGATTCAAAAATAAGAAATGAAATTTTAGGCAATTGTCCTTGTGGATAGGATTTGTGGAAAATGAGAATAAGACTTCACAATGATTATTTATTATGGAGTAGTGTGCAGAAAGAGTGACAATTGCAGAGTCCAAGATTTATTGAGTTTGAGAGATTGATATAAAATCTTAGTGAGTATATTGACGTAAAAGGTTCGTGTGAAGGATATGATGGTTATTATGTTGTAATCTTAGAGAGGTTGATATGATTATTTGAGGTCAGCTGTGTGACTTTTACTTATAATGGGATTGTATCTTTGGGTTAAGTAAACTTGATAAGGAATTCTATATGAATCACGAAAGTCTTATTCATTGGTGATAGGTCAATGATTTATTTATAAAATACTTGGTTAGAGTATTGTTGTTAGGATGATTTTGAAAGCATAGATTTTTAAGTTAGTACCTTGGCTTTAGTTTTAAGATGAGTGTATGATATTGAATACTTGATTACAATATATAAGTATGGATTTCAGGATTTAAGTTCGATCCTCAGATTTTAAAGGAAATGTCAGCATATTTAGAAAGGATTTCGTTTGCGAATCTTTCCAGAAAGATTCTGTTAAAATTTTAGTATTTCTACTGTATATTTTGATATGGACGTCAAGTTTCACTAATTCTGGATTATTTTGGTCAATCTTCTTGATTTTAGTTTTAAGAATGTGATCAATCAATATATATATATATTAAGGTTTAAACGTTAGAATAGATCCTATGAAAGGCTGGAAATAGAAAGTTGGTGAATGAATTCATAAGTGGGATAATGTCGGTTGATGGTCTCCTACAACAATAACTATCAAATTTCGATCCGTATTGAGTACTATACAGGAAGAAGTATAAATCACCAGTTCATTGGGATGAGAAAGGAGAAAGAAAATTATTTGGTCTAGAAATAGTACAGCAGACAATATAAATTATAGAAGAGATTCGTCGATGGATGAAAACTGCTAAGAGTAGACAGAAGAACTATGCTGACAAAAGAAGGGGACCATTGGAATTCTCCGCATGTGATATGATCTTCTTGAAAGTAACTCCTATGAAAGGGTCATGAGATTCGAGAAGAAGGTTGAGCCTTTTTGTTGGCCCTTTGAGAGGCTAGAAATGATGAGTGACCTAATTTATTTGATTGCATTGATACCAAAACCATCTGGGATACAAATGGTGTTTTACGTCTTATTGTTTAGGAAGTATATTTCGGATCCCTCTCATATTCTCAGTTATGAGTCACTTAACCTTCGTGAGGATCTAACTTATGAGGAAGCACCTGTGAGAATCCTAATGAGAGCAGGCAAATAACTTAGAAGGAAGAAGATAACACTAACTGAAGTCCTTTTGGAGGAATCATGTGGTGAAAGAGATTACTTGAGAACGCAATGATGAAATGCATGCCAAGTATTCATTTTGGTAAATTATAATTTCGATGACGAAATTTTCTTTTAGGGGGTAAGGAATTGTAAGGCCGCTTCGCGTTTTTCGTGCAATTTTAAATTTCACGTCATATTTATGTTAATGTTATTTGAAATTTGAAAATTAATTAATTTTACGTCAATGATTTGGAATTGTTTTGCAGTGGAAGGATTTGGACGCCGTCTCGCTCAATGTGCCAATTAGAAAATTATAAATTTGTCTACTTGCAATTTATGTGAATAATTGTTTTATTTCCAAAGCTTGCCAATTCCTAATTTTTTGTCAAATTATTAGAAGTGGTAAATTTTAGGATATTTTGTAAATTTATGATAGATGTGTACTTAATTTTGAAACTTAGGGAGAATGAGGGACTAAGTTGCAAATATCCTAAAGATTACACTTAAACCCTAACCTAACCCTCATTCTCACCCTCTCACTCTACGCTCTCTCTGCCTCTGCGCTCTCTCTGTCTCTCACGCTCGCTCTCTCTCGCAATCTCTCACTCTCACACCCGATCTCTCTACCGCTTGTCTCTCGGCCGCACACGACTCCACCCTCCACGTCACCGGTCACCACTACGGTATGTCACCTCCTTGCCGTCTCTCCTCTCTTTCCCAGACCGCGCGCACGCACAGGACAACACGCACATAGCACACACATGTATTTGTTGTATGTATATATGGAGTTGTGAGTATATATTGATGTTTATATATGAACCTCATGTATAAATTCAGATTTTTAGGTTAGGTAGAGTAAATTTCAAATTTTTAAATTGTTAGTCAAGTGTTAAGGTTAGGTTTTTGGCTTGAAATTTTGAATTATTTTCGGATTTGGATAATGTATATGCATATATTTCAGATTTTTCGAATTTAAGAAATTAAATAACTAGTTGTGGTTAAATGTGGAATTCATGAATTGGTAGATTTTTAATTTAATATATATATATATATATACACACACACACAAACACATTGAATGTATGTAATTTTTGGATTTTTAAAATGATGAAGTTGTTTAATTGATTCTCTATTAGTTTAATGTTGTTTTAAATTGAAATTTTCAAATTAGAAATTCAAGTAATGATGTGGTTTTTAATACAATTTTTAGTGTATATGTTTGACTTATAGTCACAATTTTCAGACTTTCGAAATTTATGAAATTTGTAGTTTATTTAACTGTTCGGGTAAAGTTGAATAAATGGTGATTTTCAAAATTATGAATAGTTAAAATGCAAATTTGGATTTGTCTTTGTGAAATTTAATTTTTTATGAATGTTCTATAGCTTTGACCTTTGTGTAAATTGATAAGTTAGATTTCAATTATTGTTATTGAAGTTAATCTCTTATTCTGAATGTAGTATGATTTGTATTTGACATGACTTAAGATTCCATTTGGTTTGAATTGTAAATCACCTGAGAGGCTCAACCTCATTTAGGAGTTTCAAATGTAATTTTGAACTAAAATTTTATTTCACTTAATGAATGGGTACAACTAGGATTTTTGGTACATTGACGTCACGGGCAGCCGATGCTCCTCCACTTGCAAATTCAGATAACGGTAAATACTAAGGACGTCATGTAAGTAAACTTCCCCCTATTTTTATAGAAGTTGAGTGTAAATGTGAAATGTGTAAATGAATATCTTGCAACTTACTTGCTTTGATGAATTTCATTAGTTTTATGAAAGTTTATGTTATTGAGAAGAATGTTCAAGCATGCACATTATCATGTCGTTGCATCATCAAGCATGCATTGGCATCGAAATTGGGAAGTCAAATGTTTTTAAATGAAAGAAATGTGTCAATGTGCAAGTTTGTTCAAAAGTCATGTATCCCAAGTTTTAAGAAATGAATGGGTGTACTTCTAGTTCATGAAAGATGCGAGTGGGAAATGGGGCGATGGGGACCAGTGTACCCGAATTAAGTCGCTTTGCGACGGAATGTTCAACCGTTTTATGGTGGACTGTTAAACCGCTTTGCGGTGGAATGAAGTGAATGAGCCGCTTTGCGGTGGAATGAAGTGAATGAGCCGCTTTGCGGTGGAAATGTGAAAGTTAATCTGGTTCCAAATAAGAATTGCCCACTGTTATCTGATTGACTAGAAGATACACCAAGTGAGCTCACGATGGAAATGAAGTGAAAGTTTTGAAATGTTAAGTGAAAGTTCGAAATGTTGAAAGTTTTGAAAGGTTAAAGTGAATGGGGATACATATTTCAAAGTTTAAAGCATTCATGTCATAAGCATGCATTCATGCATAAAGTTTACTTACTGGGCTTTAGCTCACCCCAATCCCTCCCCATATTTCAGGTGATGAAAATTAGATGATCAGATGAGAGCACTTGGCGGCTGACTCAGACAGTACCTGTCGTCGCCATTATTTAATAAAGTTAAATTTATTTAAGTTATCATTTAAATTATTCCTTAAATTATTTATAATTGATAATTGTTTGGATGAAGTTAGTTTTGATTAAGTATGGGTGACGTATTAGAGGTTAAATCACCTCTTATTTCATTTATCAATGTCTATGGTTATTTTGGAAAATTTTATGCTTAAGGAGTTGGGGATTGAATGAATTGGTTTTGGCGATGATGAATGTGGTTGAGATGTGATTGATGTTTTGAATTTCTATGTTGGTTATGTTGTCTCTCTACAGGTTGGTTAAGTCCAATTTATAGAGGAGACTCTGCCGAAATTTCTGTAAATTTTTATAATAGAAAAATGAAGATTTTAAATGTGTAAATGTTTTAAATTCCGCATATAATGTGAATGGAAGTTAACACGCTTAGGTTTTAGACTTTCAAACTTGGGGTGTTACATCACCGCTCGACTCGTTACAACTTACAAATCAATGAATTGGTGATCAAGCAATTCATGCATTAAAATCAGGAAAAAAAAAATCATACATTAGATTAAAGCATAAAACTTGAAAATTGAAATTGAAATTGAAATAAATAGATCAGGCTATATCTTTCGTCTCACCTATGAATTTAGATACACGTGATGAAAGAGATACAAGAAATTATTGGAATTGAATACATCACCAAATTTGAAATTAGATTGAGAATGAGAAAAATTCTTGCACTAATATCCAATCTCCAAGTCTTCTTGATTGACTTCTTGAAAGTGGAAATTATACATATCCCTTTTTTTAGAAGTCAAATTTAAAAATAAGTCAAAACCCATGTTACTTCAAATTTCAGGTTGTAAATAAAATTTTAATAATTACCATTCAGTTCAAACCCTAATTCAATTCCTCTTATTTTCTCTCTACCCCTCTTCTCCTACATCCCTCTACTCTACGATTTCACCATTCCCTCTATCCTAGAGAACACAACCAGAAAAGGCGGTGCTAAACAGCCATATCCAACCACTCCCCGACGCAGAGGTGATTTTTAGGTATGAGTCACTCCCATAGATCCAACAGCGGCTCTACACACGAACAAGAAGTGGCTCCTCTCATGGATCGAGAAGTGGCCCACTGCTTATGGTGGTGTGTTTTGCTAGTAGTAGCACTATTATTCCTGGTGGTGTGGGGTTTTCTGGCAGAGGTTGAGGCAGCAGGGCGGCTTATGGTTTTTGGCATTTGGAGATGGTTCGCGATTTTTTATTTTTTATTTTTTTGTCTGAGTTTTCTGGTGGCGGCGGAATAGGAGGCCACGCCGGCGGCTGTTTGCATCTAGACCATTTTCATCATCAACGATTCACCAATAAAGTATAGGCCTCTTCAAGTGTATGTAACTGAGGAACTTTATTTGGTCATACTAGATGAATAAAGAGACTGAAGATGATCCAATATGTGCACCTGTGTCTATTCCTTGGTGATGGTGGCGGTGTTTGATGGTTTTTTGCATTTTGGAGATGGTCTGCGATTGTTTATTTTTGAGATGGTCTTGGATTTTCTGTGGTTGGTGGCGGGTGGCATAGAGGCCGTCAGCGGCTAGAGCGATGGAGGGGGGGGGGAATATTAAGGGACAACGCGGTTAGTTGTGGTGGTAGTGAGACCAAAGAGGCGGCGGTAGACGTCAATCATTAATTGATTAATGTGACTTTAAAAACTGTGACCTAATAATTAATAAGTATAAATTAATTGTGACATAATAATTTAATAGATTGTGACCTAATTATTTATAAGAATAAAATAATTGTAATCTTATAATTTTGTAGGTTGTGACCTAATAATTTAACATGTTGTAACCTAGATCGATTAATTTGAGATTTTGTTATTTACTATTTTGATAACTTGTGACCTTGAAATTTGTGATTGTGACCTAGAAATTATTTTCATTTGTGACCTCCTACATTGATAATTGGTGACCTAAAAGATTTGTCTTTTGTGACCTAAAAGAGTAATTGGCGCAAAACGTCCCTACCTTTGGACTCTCTTGCTAAATTCATCCCTACCTTTGATTTTTTGGCAATTTCATACTTCACACTTTCTTGTTGAATTGGTCACTGCCGTCCAAAAATCTGTTAGTTGACAGTTAAACCATCTATTGACCATTTTTTATGAATGACAAAAAAGTCTTTGTATATTTTTTAATTGGGTAATTGGTACAATTGATCCCTACCTTTCACACTTCTTGTGGAATTCGTCCAAACGTTTGTTTTTTTGGTAAATTCACCCTTACCTTCACTTTTTCTTGCTAAAAACGTCCTTACCGTCTAATTTCATCCAAAAATCCTTTAGTTGACCCAAAAATCACCTATTGATTATTTTTATTTTTTTATAATCTTATTGACTATTTTAATGAAAGGTAAACAAGTCATTTCTTATTATTTAATTTAAAATGATGTAAAAGAAATCATAAAATAAAAACAAACAAAAACAAAAAAATATTTGTTACTGTTCATCTTCTTCCCAACCACATTCCCACTCGTTTAGTTCAATTACTCTCTTTATTTTTTTCCAATTGTTGTAACTACGCTCGAGGCATCCCTGTGTAGATCATAGATGGAACCCTAATCGTCTCCCTCGAGCCTGTAATTTTTTTTTTTTTTGCTTCAATTTCAGACCTAAACATGTGAAACCCTAAATTTCCACCATCTCCACCAATAAATTAAATGCACAAAAATTGTTGTTTTCTACCATATCAATCTAAATCATTTCCAGCCTTAACACCAAAAAGATGCCCCAGGGGCAATTACAGCAATTGAAAAAAATAAAATAAAGAGGATTTAATTGAACCGAATGAGTGGGAATTGGCTTGAGAAGAAGATGAACAGTAACAAATATTTTTTTGTTTTTTTTTATTATTTCTTTTACATCATTTTAAATTAAATAATAGGAAATAACTTGTTTGCACTTCATTAAAATAGTCCATAAGATTATAAAAAAAATAGTCAATAGGTGATTTTTGGGTCAACTAACGGATTTTTGGATGAAATTAGACGGTAAAGACGTTTTTAGCAAGAAAATGTGAAGGTAATGGTGAATTTGCCAAAAAAAAAAAACAAACATTGGGACGAATTCCATAAGAAGTGTGAAAGGTATGGACCAATTGCGCCAATTATCCAATTAAAGAATATACAAAGACTTTTTTACCCTTCATAAAAAATGGTCAATAGATGATTTAACAGTCAACTAACAGTTTTTTGGACGGCAGGGACCAATTCAGCAAGAAAGTGTGAAGGTGGGGATTAAAATACCAAAAAATCAAAAGTAATGATGAATTTAGTAAGAGAGTTCAAAGCTAATGACGTTTTGCGCCAATTACCCGACCTAAAATTATACAATATTGTGAGCTTATTATATATATTAAAATCTTTTTCTTCAAATTAAATTAATTAATTCTAATTACAACCTAATTTTTGAAATTATATAAGTTTGACCTCATTTTTTAAATTTGTATTTTAAAACAATTTATTTATGTATTTTTCCCTTCTTGAAATTCTCACCTTTGATGTCTTATGTATGGCATAAAATAAATAATAAATAAAAAAACTCCCTTTTTGATAGTTTAGGTTAAGTCTTTAGAACCTATTCGGTCCCGTTCATTTTTTCAAAGATTCTCAAATGCATTTTCAACCACATATTTATATAGGACCTACCAATTTTCATATTTTTAATCACTTTTTAACCACACATTCTTCAAAAAATTCAAATTTCCTAGAGAAACTTTAAAAATGAATGAAAACAATACGGGCTCTTATACAGCCTTCATCATATATAATCCAAGTAAATCCCAAAAATCAATTAAAAATAAAGAAGATTCTCCAAAACAACCTCAAGCGAACCGTGGTCTACCCGCGACATACAACTCAAAAAAAGGCACGGAGGATAGCAATCGTTTCCAACTGTTGTTCCCCTCCCAAGGGCAGGTTCTTACGCAATTCTTTGTCCAGAGCTTAAATTCGATTTACAAATTCGTTTTTAGGTCATGGGTTTACAAACTGTAGTTGACCCGCGACTGTATTTCCAGTTTCGCCAATGGAATTTCAAACGTGCATAATGTTTAATTTACAATTTCGAATTGTGCTCCATTTGTTTCGTTGACCTCTACATTCAAATATCTTTATAATGATATATTATGTGCTCCATGGAGATATTCGTACTAAAAGTTATGTACTAATTACTTCACATATTCCGCATGTGACTTTCTCGTTTTGTTTCAATCTCTTCTCGAGTTCGAGTTTTTCATAAGTCAAGTAAAATAAACACACAATTTAGCAATATAATATTCTAAAATTCTCACAATTGTCTAATTATAAGCCAAGATAAATACAAAAACATACTTATCAATTTTGATAGAAGTTGATAAAATACGTGGTTGAGAAGTTGTTGATCCTATAATATATGTGATTAAAATTAATTATTGAATTTAACTTCAGTTAAATTTTGTTTTTTATTTTGTTTTTTATTACACGCAGGAGAGCATAGGGGGGCAGGGGGAGGAGAAGGATTGTAAGGGAGGAAATGTGATTCGAACCTTAAACAGGATAGAGAACACTCGGATATCCTAATCACTTATAACAATCCTAAATTCCTAAAATTTGAGTTTAATCAATATCAAGAGGAAGCTATCAATAGTTGGATAGAAAATACCCAAATAACAAACCACATACCATATTTTAGTGTGTAACATTTTGCTCACTACTTTTCAATTATTAATTTTTCATTAGTTTTTTTTTTTTTTTTCATTTGAGGGTTCTTTGTGCAAGATTTATAAGGCTTTTATCGATAACAAAGTAGCAATTAAAAGTTGATTTATTTATGTTTTTTTAAATAAAATGGTAATTACAAAGTAGAAAGAGAAAATATGTATTGCTAAAAAATGATTTGAGAAATTGTATCAAGATGTAGCTTCCTTCCAAGCCAGCCCGACCACATGGAATCGAGAGATCCTTTTCGATGCTGACTTGGATCTCGGATGATTGAATAAGACGTCCAGAAGCGAAGAGCAATCATGATCGAAGCTTGACTACAACAAAGCGCGAAAGAAAGGGCCTTCACCACTTGAGTCTATAAATTGGTCTATAAATTTTAATAATTACGTTAGAGAACAACTAAAATTGAAATAAAATCCAAGAGAGTGATGAATAGAGACGACCTTTGAAAGTTGAGTAACGATTGAAAAATGTATTTCAACCCCTGTTTGGTCCAAGAAATTTTTTTCCACTTTCTCCTTAAATTCATTTTTAATCGCATATTTTTACGAGATCCACTACTTTACACACATTTCAATAACATTTTATTTTAACCACAGATTCAAAATTTTTCCAATTTTGCCTCCGACAATCAAGCTCTAAGTCCATTAAAATCTCATCACACAATCCCAAGTATTGTAATTTTTGGAGACAATTATATAAATTCATTTCTGACAAGATTTTTTTGGCTTTTTACACTATTGGTCCTCACCCTTTTTGACTCCTATAGTTTCAAGGCTTCATTTGAGAGCGTAAAGTGATTTTTTTCAACTCAATTTTTAAAATTCAATATCAATTATCAATTCTTAGTTATATTAAATCCACAATTTTTTACTTTTCAAACATTTAAAAAAAAACACAAAAACACAAAAACTTCTAAAAATTACATTACGCTTTGAATCTCATTCCATGAAATTTTGTAATTTTTAAGAGAACATGTAGTTAAATAATATGTCTTTTATAGATTTATGTATAAAATTATTTTATTGATAAATGCAATTGAAAAGAATGGAGATTTTTTTTTTTTTTTAAATGTAAGCAGATTATCATTTTCTATTATTTTTATCTGCCATTGAAAAATTTGCAGATATATAACAATGATTCCTACACCAACACTCATCAAACGAATCTAGACAATTTGTTCCCGTGGCGAATCTAGACAATTTGAAACAGGAATTATATAAACGGTTTTGCTACATGTACAATTGGGTTCACCAATTGTTTGACAACCCCTCACATGGAAGGTTGTGGGGCCAAATATGATTTTGGGCCCCACAACCCCTCACGTGAGGGGATTGTCAAATAATTGGTCAATTGTATTGTACAAGAAGAATAATCTTTATATAAATTTTTGGAGAATCTAGATAATTTTTGGAGACAATTATATAAATTCTATCAGTAGGTTTCAGAATCCGAAACGAACACATCAAACTTTCATCAACACTCATCATTGCACCGGCATTATCAAATTCACCACAATAGTTCGGAGCAGAAAAAATTGTAACTAGCTGCCTATCAGCAAAAAATTCATATCCATCTTCCACAACCTGCGAAAGAAAGAATTCAATAAACACGAGACTCCCCTGTCACTATCTGAACCAAATGTGTACGAAACTCCCCTGTCACTCATCCCCCAACCTCTAATTTCTCTAGTGGGATCCGACCATAGCAAATCACAAAGCAAACCAGAGTCAGGAATATCAGATGGGCGAGGCAAATTTCTTATTTGATCCAAGTCTGTTAGATCAGGAGAAAGACCACCATGCATGCAGAGTATTTTATCATCTGTAAGAGCAGCCACAGGAAGGCAATTAAAACAATCAGTAAAGACTTTCCATAGTCTCACGTTGAATCGGCGTTTACATTCATCATAGAATCCATATATTCTATTAATAGAAGCGCATTCATGATTTCCTCTCAAGAGAAAGAAATTCTCAGGATATTTGATTTTGTAGGAAAGAAGAAGGCATATTGTCTCTAAACTATGTTTGCCACGGTCCACATAGTCCACTAAGAACAAATAATTAGCCTCGGGAGGGAGTCCACCATAGTCAAAAAGCCTTAAAAGATCTCCATATTGCCCATGAATGTCTCCTGGAATTCAGAGACAACCATAATTTATAATGAGACACTTGTCCAAAAAGAAATGAGAAACAATGAGAAAGCTCCACTGGAAACCCAAATTGCATTCTCAGTATTAGAGCAACAAGGAGCAGAAAAACTAGACAAGAATTATTGGTTCTTTCATATACGGAAACAATACTGACTGGTTTGCCAAAGTAAAACTTAGAGTTGCGTGACGAAGAGATTATAAATCCAACTTTAAACTCCAGAATCTCCTTCTATCAAATGTATTGTTTTCACAATCTCTGAACTTTTATGCATGTAAAGGCCATTGAAAAAGGTATATGCCACGGAAAAAAACGTAGTGTTCACATCCATGTTATCTTTTCATAATAAATGCACACATGATACAGCAATTGAGACAAACAAACCAAACGGAGAACATGAGCTGATAAATTAAACTACCATTATAATCCTTCCATTTACAAAGTATCTTTCTAAATAATTCTTTTCCAAGAGATCTGCTATATTATAGAGCTCTAAGTACAAATATTAATGCATTTAACCTTGTTTAAGGACCAAAAATTGGTGACAACTTTAAATAGAAAGCGAACACCACAATTCCTCGTGTTTACCTAGTGTCAACAGAGTTAATACCTGGCAAGAATCAAATGCAACGTGTCACCAAATTCCCCAATAAGAAACTTTACAACTCAGACCCCATAAAAACCAATTCAACCAACTACTTGATGTAATTATATTATCAAAACTTCCCCAAGTACAGGACTTAAGAAGTAAAAGTTTAAACTATACCTAAAACAAACAATCAAGTTGTAAAACATTAACACCTCTAATAAGTATCATTTCTCGTTGCATCCAATGTCAAAGACAAAAGTATCATGCACAGCCTTAATATGTAAGTGATAGTGAGGGTTGTGATTCAAAGCAATATAACGAGCAGGATCACTGACCAACTAAGAATAACACATTTCTGAGTTCCTTTATCCTTTTCAGTCTCAAGAATTTTAACAGGATGAAGTTTATCAATGTCAATTACAATCATTTCAATTATAAATCGATATTCCCATATGGCATATCAAACCTTGACAGTTAACACCGTTGAGGTGCTACATAAATATAAATATTTGACAACATAAACAGAATGATATGAAAGTAGAACTAATAGAAACATCTTATGAAGCATGTCACACTAACATTTCCGAATGAAATTAAGGCGGATACCCAAAATAAAACATGCTAAGATGAACGTGTAGTCACATTAGATCAGATAATAAGAAATAAGGAGAACAGATGATAATTGTAAAGCGAGACTTAGGTTGGTGGGCCATATTTATAAGAGAAGTGAGATTCTACTAATATAGGAAGAGGGAGACAGAGAACAAAATTAACATCTGCTTCCATAAGGACCAAAACTATAAACAAATATTGCCTAGGCCACGTGCTATGCTGCTAGCAAATAACATTGCTTGAGTGAAGAAGTCTATAGATTTTTTTCATTTCCTAGTGAGAATGCTATTTATGATATTACCTAAATTGCAATTTAGTTCACGACAATTTGTTGAAGTATGATTTTGGCTCACAGTTTAAATCTCAACAGCGATGTACTCGTTCCTTGTGCACCAACGGAACAAATGTTAGCCATACATATCAATCCAAATGAATAATTACTGAAGGGTTAAGAAAACTTTAAAAGAAAAATCAAGGCATGCAGTCACCAGAGGATAATTCCAAATGTATGCCGTGGATATACATATATTCAATATTCAATACTCAGATAAAATCCAGAATTGAAAACATTCCTCTACCAGGCCAAAAGAATAACATACACAGCAATTCTCAAAGGAAACCAATTTACTCTTTTCCTCGCACTACCAAGTACCAATCACCCTCATGGCTAGTATATTCACACAAAAAGAAAAGAAAAGAGAATGACAATGTTCAAGTATATTCTATTGTCGGTAACTCGTCCTTTACTTTAAGCATTGAACTATAAAACTAAAACACAAAATTCCATCAAAGATATCCCAATTTTTTTCCATATTAACAGACTCAAAGAACCAATAATTTCACACGACACATTACCAATCAAGAAAAAATGCAAGCATGACGGGAAGAATACCGCAGATCTTAATGGGGGCTTCGAGCTCAAGAAGATCGGGTTGCGAGAGGAAAATCTCGCGGGACGCTGATCCAGGATTGATGTCGAGTTAGAGCGATTTTGACTATTTGACCGTTGATCTGAGATTCTGAACGGGAAAAAAGTAATAAAGTGTCGAGAAAATTATTAAAAAAGTGACAAAAATTTTAAAAAAATGGCACTCTATGTCACTTTTTTAGTAGAAATTTTTTTAGTGTTATTTTGTCAATTTTTTCTTAAAAAAAGTGACATTGTTTTACATTTTAGTTTAAAAAGTGACATTTTGTCACTTTTTTATTAAAAAAAAAGGTGATTAAAGTAATAGAATGTGACATTGTGTCTTGTGTCATTTTTTTATTAAAAATTGAAAAAGTGACATTCAAGTAGCAAAAAGTAACAAAACGTCACTTTCTTTTACTAAAAAGTGATATCGTATCACTTTTTAATTAAAAGAGAGAGCGAATTAAAAAAATAAAAGTGATAAGGAAAAAAAAAGTAGTATTGTGTAATGTATCTATTAATGTTTGTGGACTTGTATAATTTGTTAACCAATGATAAATATTGAAAAAAATGAAATTGACCTTCAAGTAGAAAAAGTGACAAAAACATTAAAAAAGTGACACTCAAGATTTACAAAGGATTTTTATTTTCTAAAAATTTCAAAAATGTATTTTTGTAAATGGTCCAAAAATAAGAATATTTGAGTTAATACCCCTTAATAAATTGGGTTAGACTTAGATTTTTGGGTCAACATCAATTTTTTATGGCCCATTTGCAAATATAAGGAATTGGAAATGCCCGAGCTTGCACTTGCTGCCTACAGCTTGTAGGCTGTTACAGGTTGTTAAAAAAAAAAAAAAAAAAAAAAATTTGAAAATCTGGTCTGATCCAGCACGAATGGCCGAACGGGCTCGAGCTATGCTGGATCCGCCCCTGGACACTGTACATAGGGCTCGGACCTCATTTTTCGAAAGCTGCACCTGCCGCGGCATCCTAGGGTTCCTGAACTCCAAAAGGAGGTTGATAATATCATCTAGAACAGCAGTCTTAATTCCTTCCTGTCCATTTGCTGCCGTTTCTCTCCCCTCCCTTCTGTTCCCAAAAATTGAAACACAATAGCAAACCCTAGTTTCACCCCCCCCCCCCCCCAAAATGCAAAGAATGAAAAAATAAAAAAATCAATTCTTGAGGTTGCAATTTTTTAGCGGTAAACTAAAGGTGAGAAAGGCTTGACTCAAGGGTGTTGGACTTCGTCACCCCCCTCTTATATTGTGGATGCCTTTAATTTTGATCTGAAGTAATAAAACTTTTTTCATTCTCACCAAAAAAAAAAAAAAAGAAATATGAAGAGGGGGAGAGGGAGAGGGAGAGGGCGGACAGCACCATAACTCTATCCTAGATTCTCAATGCATATACGTACGGGAAAATTTCGGCATTAGTCCCTCACCTTTGGCCTTTTGTAGCAAATTGGCCCCACTCATGGAAATGGGCCGAGCCAAGCCGGCCCTATACCCTCGCTGATCGGCTTGCGGCTCACACGAGCCGAGCCGAACTGAACTTGGCCCACGAGCCATTCAATTTTTGTATTATTATTACTTTTTCTTCAACAAATAAAATAAAATTGGTATTTTAGTTTTAAAAAAGCACTAGCCAATCTCGTGGGCTCGGCTCATGGCTAGTTTCCATGAGCAGGGATAGCAATGAGATAGGGAATCCCCAAACTCAACGGGAACCCACCTCGAATCGAGCGAGAAATCCTCGACAACGAGGAAATGAGACGGGGATGAAAAAGTATCACAGACGGCCAGACTCGTCCCGAAATCATCCCCAATTAATAAGTTCAATTAAAAAAAAAAATCAAACAAATTAAAAGTGTCATAAACCACTCGACGCCCAAATATATAATTTCAAAACCAAGCCCTATATTTCAACGTTATACTACTTTTCATCTCTCACTCTCAAGTCTCATCCGATTCTCTCCAAACATACTTCTTAATATAATTAAACTTGTACCACTCTATAAAAAGTATTATGAGTTTTTTTTAATTAATGTTAATCATTCTTTAGAGCTATTAAATGAGAATTTTGTAAAATAATCATACTTTAAGAAAAGAATTTTTATAATTAAGACATTATATAATCATTATAAAAAGAAATTAATTGGCAAAAATATATAATAATAAACGGGGATTATGGACATCCCCGCCCCGCCATTGGGGACGGTACGGTGATGAGGATAGTAAACTTTGATGGGGCGGGGATGGGGATTGGCGTCCCCGCCCTGTGCCATTCCTATCCATGAGTTGCTCGTGCCTCGTGGTTAGACGAGTTGAGCTCATGCTTGCTCGGCTCGTTTTCCACGAGTCGATGATTGGCTTGTTATTTAGTTTGTCAAAATGACGAGTTGATACGCTCGTGACTCGTATTTTTATGAGCTAAGCCGATGAGCGGTTCGGCCCCGTTGCCACCTCTTCTCATCCCACGACAAATCCTAGCCCCGATTGGTGTGATAAAAATCAATTTTTGTAGCAAGCCCCGTTTGATTTTCATTATTTCAAAATCATGTTTTCTCTCACTTCTTTTTATCAATACATTTTCCAATAAAATAATATTATACAAAATTCTAAAATGATTTCATACTTTTTAACCACACATTCTCCTAAAAATCACTATTCAGAACCACAAAAACTTTTTAAAATATTAAACACACCTTAATTTTGATAAAGATTTATAAAATTCGTGATTGAAAAGTTGCTGATACTATAAAATGAGTCGATAAAACTAATTGTTAATTTCGACTTAAATTAAAATGTGACTTAATGCACAATACAATAAAATCGACATTGTGATTTTAATTCAGGGATCGCCCAACCACCAATGATTAAGTTCGTTTCAAATTATCAATTGCATACAACAATTGACATTCGAAAATATTTTTAAAAATTTAGTAACCAATCAAATAGTTGTTTAAAAATTTATTACTTGATAATATGGTGTGCCGAGATTAATTGGTTGAATGTGATGTGACATTACGTTACGTGCACATCTATCTGCCACATCATCAATCCATTATGAAAGTTAATTCAATGAATACGTTCAACATTTTGATAAGTTTAGTGACAAAAACTCGACATTTTGAATTTTAATAAACAATCGAAGACATAGATATAAGTTTAATAATTATTGAGACAATTAACTAATAAATTTAGTGATCAAAACTCTACACTTTAAACTTAGGTGATTAGTCGAAGATATAGACATAAGTTTAATAGCAATAGTTCGAAACTTTAAACTTCAGTGATCATTCGAAAACATAAATGTCCATATTTTATGTTGTTTAAAAAGAGTTTTATTTGAAATGAATAGTAATATTTAAGAGAATTTGTAATTAAAAAGTAAGGAATCTTTTTTGGATTTATATATAATATTATTTTATTAATAAATGTGTAGTTGAAAAGAATAGAGGAAAAATGTATTAAATATTTAAAGAGGGCCGAGCATGAGTATAAGTTCATTGATTATTGAGATAATTAACCGTTGTTTGAACTTCAGTGATCATTCGAAGACATAAATGTCCATATTTGATATTGTTTAAAAAGAGTTTTATTTGAAATGAATAATAATATTTAAGAGAATTTGTAGTTAAAAAGTAATGAATATTTTTTGGATTTATATATAATATTATTTTATTAATAAATGTGTAGTTGAAAAGAAGAGAGGAAAAATGTATTAAATATTTAAAGAGGGCCAGGCATGAGTATAAGTTCTTTGATTATTGGGACAATTAGCCGTTGTTTGATACCAAATCCAATTAAAAAAGATATTTTAAGTCAAAGTCAATAAATAATTTTAACCACATATTTTATCAACACTTATCAATATATACTAAAAATCTAGTTTTAATCCTCACCAAATAGGGGCTTAACTCGTGATATAGGGGTGAAATTTAAAATAAATTAAATTAAGGTGCCACAGATGAAATTTATTGTCGAAAATTGATTGAAAAGGAAATATGAGAAGAAACGTACTGGGAGTGTCCCCCAACATGAATTTTGTGTAGTTTTTTAGAATCTTGAATTGTCGTGGATTTTAATAGAATTCCATTAGAATTTGAGAGATTCTAATGAAATTCTATTCCACGAATTTTATTGAATTTCAGTTAATTTTGGGGGAATTTTGTGTATTTAACGTGGGCTATGGAATTAAATTTTATATCTAATTGTTGCTTTGACCCAATCCATTTTGGCCCACTACTAAAATGCATCAAACTTTCACCAAAGTAATTTTATCGGATCTTCATCTTCTCCACCAGTCCACTTCCTCGATCTATACTTTATGCCTCTGTTCAGATACCATCAATCCACTACCTCGATCTATACATCTCTCTTTCTCTAGTGATTCTCCTACTAGTCGCACTTCATACTGAAAGATTATTGACTCTTGATTAGTGTTGGAATTTGTAAAAAAAAAAATTCCATTGAAGATTGTTGTGGATTGAATATGGATAGTAATTGAGGCTGGAATCATGTAATGGAGTTGATCTGGAAGCACAAGCTTTTATCTCTCTCTAGTGATTCTCATGGCAATCGTTTTATTTAACTTTTGGTTTCGTCGTCGGCGTCGCTAGGTCCTTGCTTGACAAATTGGTGCGGACCGAAGTCTCCAATGCTGGAGATAACGGTTTGGACCTCAATGCAGACGACCAAAAATGAGAGAAGTGTGATGAGGTCGTGTGTACAAGACTCTATTCAACACTCATTATGTTCAGCCCTCATTCTGCCTGTTGGTTTGCTGAGAGAGATACGTGTGTTTTGTTGAAGGAATAAGACATCCACGAAAATCCAAGAAGTCATGGTCAGATTTGTTGAAAAATTTTGTCTTCAAAAGTATGCTTTCAAAACCATAACAATCCATTCAATTCCATAAATTCAAGAAATTCATAGAGTTTTGAGGACACCGGAATTTTATGGAATCAATTAAAATCCATATTGAAAACCTTGAATTTTTATGGATTCTATAAAATTTCAAATTGAGGATGCGTGGTCCTCGATCTTTGATCGGAGTTCTAGATCGTCCGAAATCTTAATTTTTCAGTCCACCCAATTTTGGACAGTTTCAACTTGTTTTTCCCAACTCTGTTTCTGTCTTGGTTCTGGTCTGATTTTCAGCACCTTTTCCAGTCCAAAATCACGCCAATAGCTCTGATACCATATTGAAATTATTGTTGGATCTTCGATACCTCTCGGACTCAGTAAGCTCTCCAAAATCAACCACAAACTCTCAAGCACACATTGGTTGCTCCAATATTACTCTACCCACATCGCGGTAGAGGGGGGAGTGAAACGCCCTAGCAAACAGTAGGCAAATTGTAGAAATATATAGTGGTTGGGCTAGATCAACTAATTTGGGTCAATCAACACCCAAGGCCCAATACACAATCCAATCAAGTTCAAATCCTTTCCCCACCACAAATGGGCAGTCAAAGTTGGTCTCGAGCAACTACCAATTAAGTCACTTTAAGTGGCCTCGAGTCGTAATCGAGTCGAACTATCCATCGATGTGTCGATATTATTCTCACATCTGTTTTACATCATCACTCGAATTTATTGGGTATCAAAAAATCCAATAGTTCGCTTTTGGGGGCTTTCCACTTCTCTTCTAGAATAGGGAAGGAGTAGGCATACCTTGGAGAGCAATTTAGGATTTTAGAAACACCTCTAAATATGAAAAATCGAATTCAACTGAGAGCAGGGGCGAATCCAGGAAGTCGATCCAGCACGAACGGATTTGATTGAGTACGAGTGGACACTACACGATAAGTGGGAAAAAAAATTTGACACCAAAATTACAACATAAAATGAAAAAATTTGGCGGATCCAGCACGAGCGATCGAACGTCCTCGTAGTACACTGGATCCGCCCCTGACTGAGAGTATGGGGCCACATTTATGGTTCTCCTGCAGGCCCGTAGGGTGCTATTGTGATCGTTCCAAATACACCATGAGAGCGCAAACCATCTCACGAAAGTCAGCCTATTGTCACGGACTTGCTAATTTCCTCCAAGAACCGTGCGGCCTTAGTGTCTTCAACTTCCGCCCCCGCGGTTATCACACTAAGTCAGCCTCCCAATTGGCGTTGATGTATTAGAAAGGCACTAAGTAGAACACTTTAAGAAAGGGACAAATGAAGGAACACAAGAACTTACAAAGAAGACTTTGTATTGAATAAGAACACTATTTACAACACTCTTTACAAGTTCACTCTCTTGATCTAAAACAAAGGAACCTACCACCTATTTATACTACTAGCCACCTCAAATGGATGGCTAAGATCAACTTGATCTAACGGTCTACAATCCGCCTCTAGAATTCTCTACCATAATATCTACATTAAAATATACAAAGAATATACTAGGATTATCTAGAAAATTCCTACATCTACACACTTGTAGAACATTCTAGAATCCCCCTTTCTTTAAGAATTCTCTTTAATCTTCTAGAAAGTTCCTTCAAATCCCTTCCATGAAGTCTTCCAGATCTAGCTAGTTCCACCATATTCCGCATTCTTCTGGAACCTTCTAGAAACCTCAATTGCGCATCCTTCGTAAAGTTGGCATCTTGCCCTTTTCGTACATCCTCGCGCACCCGTCTTGAAAAATTATCATATTTCTTCGATGGATCACATGCGGGGCGTGACACTCTCCCCCGCCTATTATGTCGACGCCCTCGTCGACATGGAGTACGAGACTCTGTATCCATCCCTTGTCCCTTGATAATCTCAATTGTCCCCAAGTAGTATACATTGCACGTACCTGACTCCTTTACGTGCTGCATCCCTGAGAGTCTCATCTCATGTGACCCTTCCACCATAGGGATCCTGAAAGGTGTCTTTCCTCTAAATACACATAATGATTTTGTGGTTGGAACCAATGTTGCATTGTTCCTCTGTAGAAAGTCTAATCCCAACACAATCTTGTGTTGATCCATCGGTGCCACTGTAAAATCAACACGAGCCTCCCATGTGCCAAGGAGTAGCATTACTCTTCGTGCTACACCCGAAATTGGTTTGGCCTTATCATTTACGGTCTTCATCCATCCATCTCCCCTTGAGACTTGGATGCCAAGCCGTTCGGCCTCATCTGTACTGATAAAGTTATGGGTAGCTCCTGTGTCTACCAAAGCCCGAATCTTTTTCCCATTAACGTGGCCTTCCACGAACAATAGGTTCCCACCTTCAGGCATCCATTTGGATGACCCCTTGGATCCCGCTTCCAAGTTGTTCAATACTTGAATTGCCCCCAATTGCTGCGACTCTTTACCCGTGTCTCGTTCTTCACTAGGTTCTTCTACAATAGCCGCTAAGTTCTTGAATTTGGGGCAGTCCCGCATCATATGAGGCCCTCCACAGTTGAAACATCCGCTTGATTGTGGCCTTGATGTTTTCTTCTCTTCATAGTCCCTTCGACCTTGGGACCTCGTGTCTTTGCCACTAAATAAGTGATTAATCCTTGGAGGGAAATGACTGCTTTTCGGATGGGATGACGTCTTCTCTTCGTCTCCCCCACCTTTCTCATTGTTATCTCGTGGCTCCTTATATTTTGAGGAATCATCCTTCGAATAGTCCACCAATGACTCTGCTACCGAAATTGCCTCATCAACGTTGCTAACTCCACGCCTTAGCAACTCCATTCGTGCCCAATGTTGGAGCCCATCCGTGAAGTGGAAGAGCAAGTCTTCTTCCGCCATGCTTGGGATTTGAAGCATCAGAGTGGTGAACTCTTGTACATAGTCCCGAATTGTAGACCTGTGCTTTAATAGACGCATCTTCTTTCGAGCCTCATAGACTACATTTTCAGGATAGAATTGTCGCTTTAACTCCCGTTTGAAATCAGCCCATGTGTTTATCTTGCACTTCCCATGCTCTATGTCGGCATGCTTACGACGCCACCATAAAGCTGCAACATCACTAAGGTAAAGAGTGGCGATTCGTACCTTTGTTGCCTCATCCATGACGTTAATGCCCTCGAAGTAGACCTCCATGCGCCATAGGTAATTCTCTACCTCCTTGGCGTCCCTCTTGCCATCGAACTCCCTTGGATTTGGATAGTCGATCCTTGGAGCCGCTACTATCGTGCTAGTACCCGCGCTAGTTGACGCCTTCTTACAAGCGTCTAGGCCACTTTGCATATCCGCGCAAAGCTTGTTCACTTGGTTTTGGATTGCTTTGACAGCATCCATGACCTTGGCCTCCAACCTCGTATATTCTTCCCTTAAAGTGCCTTGGTCTTCCTTGAGATCATCAAGTTGTTCCAAGGTGTGAGCTTCAAGGGTTGAGACTGATTTCTCCACTACTTCAATGCGTTCCCCCATATTGAGAAATACTTCCTCAAGAGATACACCGGTAGGGGCCGGTGGTCGGCTCTTGCTTCGAGTTTGTCGAGTTTTCTTACTCGTGGTTTGGGGTTCGACCTCTCGACCCCGCTCCTCATGTTCTACCTCCGAAATTCCGGAACCTACAACATCTTTTTCCGCCATGCCAACGATAGTAAGTGAGCAAACCTAGTCTCTGATACCAACTGTCACGGACTTGCTAATTTCCTCCAAGAACCGTGCGGCCTTAGTGTCTTCAACTTCCGCCCCCGCGGTTATCACACTAAGTCAGCCTCCCGATTGGCGTTGATGTATTAGAAAGGCACTAAGTAGAACACTTTAAGAAAGGGACAAATGAAGGAACACAAGAACTTACAAAGAAGACTTTGTATTGAATAAGAACACTATTTACAACACTCTTTACAAGTTCACTCTCTTGATCTAAAACAAAGGAACCTACCACCTATTTATACTACTAGCCACCTCAAATGGATGGCTAAGATCAACTTGATCTAACGGTCTACAATCCGCCTCTAGAATTCTCTACCATAATATCTACATTAAAATATACAAAGAATATACTAGGATTATCTAGAAAATTCCTACATCTACACACTTGTAGAACATTCTAGAATTCCCCTTTCCTTAAGAATTCTCTTTAATCTTCTAGAAAGTTCCTTCAAATCCCTTCCATGAAGTCTTCCAGATCTAGCTAGTTCCACCATATTCCGCATTCTTCTGGAACCTTCTAGAAACCTCAATTGCGCATCCTTCGTAAAGTTGGCATCTTGCCCTTTTCGTGCATCCTCGCGCACCCGTCTTGAAAAATTATCATATTTCTTCGATGGATCACATGCGGGGCGTGACACTCGTCACATGACCGAAACTCCAAACACAAAGGCATTTGGAGTAGCACAGGGCAGGCGCAAGTTCGTGGGCCAAGGACGCTTGCGGGATGCAATGCCTAAATCTTCGAGAGACCAATGCAAGAATAGCAAGGAAGGAAGGTACTCGAAGGAGGTGGAGGACTCCAGAAGATTACGAGACTTGACTACGCTAGTACGTTCTGGAAAGATCCATGGTCGAGCTTTGAAAGATGCATCTCGCATATTGAAAGAAGCTATGAAATGCAAGCATGTTGCGTGGGGAAGGAAAGTTCTAGAAAAGTGCGGAACGTTCTAGAAGGGTATGGAATATTCTAGAATTGGACGGAACATTCTAGAAAGGAATGGAGTGTCCTAGAAGAGTACGGAAGGTTCTAGAATCAACCAAGCTTCAACTCTTCCGGAAGATTCTAGAAGAATCTAGGTTGGTAAGTAATATTATAGAGTATTCTAGAAAGTGGTATATTTGTATAGATGTGTGTAGAATTTTCTAGGTGATAGATACTATTGTAGAATTATCTAGAAGATGGATTAGTAGTAGTATAAATTGGGGTAGGGATCCTCATTTGTAAGCATCCAAGGATTTGGAGTGGCTAGCTTATAGAGAGAGCTTGTATAGAGTACTTGTGGAAGAGAGTCTCAAGTGTTCGTCGAGTATTGTAATATTGGAGAGTTTTAATATAAAGAGTATATTTCTCTCTAATATAATTTGCTAGCTTTCCTTTGTCATTTGTTTGTAAGCACTTGGAGAGTGCTTGGTCAAGGAGCGAGGCTGACTTAGCTAGTATCCGACGGAAGGATTGAAGAGCTAAGTGCCGCACGGAGCTTGAGATCTCCAAGTCCGTGACACTATGCAAATGAGTCAAAGCATCAGCCAATTTCCTCATCTTCCATGGGAAGATTTAAGTCCAGTCTCCTAGATTCTATTCTTTATATGATTTTTGGTGTTTCATTTTCAATAAATTTTTGAGTTTATGCTCCGTATGGTAACTCTAAAAAATCTTATTAAAATCTCAATGAAAGTTAACAATTAATTTTAATCACAGATTTCATCATTTTTTTTTTTTTATCAAAATCTATGAAAATTTTGATTTTAATCTCCACGAAATACGACATGCTTATTTGATCCATTGACTTGTTTTTATATGTAGGTCAGTTAAATAACTTCCAGTAAAGTATTGCTAATTGTTCCATTAAGAAATTTATGGGAGGTTTATTTAACATAGATTTTGAAAGACTTTTAAAGATTTTAAAGGATTTGTAAAGTTGAGGTGTATTCAATTTACACTTTAGAGACTTCATTAAAATCTTGAGGTATTTAATATAGATTTTAATGGACATTCTAAAAGTCCATACAAGTCATGATGATTATATAATTACTTTTAAAAGTCTTAAAAAATCTCGTGTTATTCAAAATATCAATAATTTTTAAATACTCCTATGAAATTCTCTATGTATTAACTTCTAAACAGAAAGTACAATAAAAAAATCTCTTAATTTATCTTTCATTAACCTCCAAGATTTTGAAAGACTTTCAAAACAAATCATTATTTTTCTTTCCTTCAATTTGTTATATTTTTTTCTTTTTAATATTTTTTCTTTATATTTTGTCTCTCTACTTTTTCATCGTTTTTTTCAATTTTTCTATGAAAGGAAATCCAACTAAAATTTTATAAAAATAATAACAATTAAATTGTATCAAAACAAATAATAATTAAACAAAGTAATTCTAGAAATTTCTCTAGAGAGATTTGTATATTCAAAAATATTAATTAAAAGTTAATCAAAATCTATAAAAATTTGTATATTCAAAAAAAATTATGAACATAGTACAAATTTTATATTGACATCGAACGTGATTTTACTTTCCCCCCATTTTTTAATAACAAATTTTTATGTCCTAAAATTATTTATCTCTCACGCCTTTTTTGTGTAATTCACTTGACGTATAATTATGATTGACGATTAACATTCACACCATACGAAAATTAATCTATTAGTGTTGAAGTTTTTCAATTAAAAAAATAAAAGTCTATAAAAGTCTTTAAAAGTTTATGAAAGTCTTTTAAATCAATCTACAAAAATCTTTAAAAGTCCAAGAAAATATTTTAAATAAATGTCCACAAAAGTCTTTGAAAGTCTATACAAATACATAAAAGTCAATAAAATCTAATGAAATCTATTAAAAAAATTCATTAAAATGTCTTTAAATATTTTTCAAAATCTCAATTGAATAAACCCCCTTTAGAAAAATCTTACATGTATCAGAAGTATCATTTACTATCCATTGACTTGTAGGTGATATGAATAAGAATAAGGAAGATGAAACCAATTGCATATCTAACAAAGAAAGGAGATCGATCATTCAGGAATGAGCTGATCTGTATATTCAGTCGACTCCCTGCGAATCCTCCTAGCCAAGATTGAGACAAACAACCCTTATAGGGACAATTCGTATGTTACGAGGTACGTCACATGTTACCATCAACAGTAACAAAAACTAACAAATGAATTAATCAATACAAGAAAGATGGGGAGCGAGATGATTCTAGTGGAAACAATTCAAATGGTGCTTTCAGAGGAAATTGGTGGCAAGGTAAAACTGTTGTCAATTGCTAAGGTGAGCCATTCATGAAGCCATATGTATGAAATTAAAATTTGCATGCTTACTATTTTGCAGGGTCACTTTATTGCTAGCACTCTGCCATTGATACTCGAAGCGTTTGAATCCTTCTTTATTAATAAGGTCTGAAAGTGGCACTTATTAATAAAAAATACTATAAAATAATATCGTTACAACAAACAACCTGGACCGTTCGACAATATCTAAGTTGTTTGTTGTTTCTTTCTGGGGAGTTGGAGCTGGAGAATGGGCTGAATGGCTATTATCGAATGTTTTACAAAATTCTGGAATACCTGAAATTCAAACATTATGGTTTTAGAGGAATTGACTTGTTCTTTTTTATGATTAAGTCCCTGTTTGGCCCCCATTTTTTCAAAATCAGATTTATTCAATACTCAATCTCAAACATCCATCTTAGTCAAGCATATCATTTTTTACTTTTCAAACATTTTGAACCATACATTCTCCCAAAAATACTACTCATAACCACATTATTCACAGAAAATTTCCAAAAAATGGGGCTCAAACAAGGTCTAAATGATTTTCCTTAAAAAAGCCTTACCATGATCCTCGTCTTTTGTTCCCTTAAGACGATCTTTCCAGCCAAAGGGGGAAAAAAGGAAAAAGGTCCGAAGTTAATTAAGAACGTAATGCATTTTATGTAAGAATTCGAAGTATACATGCACAACGAAAAATAAAGAATTGAAATAATAGTTCGGATCAACTTTGTACTTAGATAGAATTTGTGTTATGAATTGTACCTTTGATGAATCTCGTGGAATTGATTTCTAATGTAGGATGTAGAAATCTCGTCATCACAGCCGTCCAAGTGTCCAGCCTTTGATAGTAATTCACAAAGAAAATTAGGATCTAAAAGTGTTGTGCTAGCAACCAAGAGACGAATCTTTAGTTTCATGCAATTAATTCTAATACTTGTAGATTTAAGTGAAACCCTAATTAAGCTAAAGATAGCGAGCTTGTGCCATTCTTTTTATTAAAAAAAAAAAACCTCAGTTCAGCGCATTCAATTGGACTTGGACACTATTCCAACATTTGGAATAATTATACAAATTAGATCTAGATAGCAAACTACACAACTTTTTTTTTGAAAAATACTTCATGTCGATCGCCACTGTGTAATCAACGATATCCTACCCCTCAACCCCATCACTGCCGACTCCATCGTCGACGTCAATATCACCCAATAATTTTTAAATCCCAAACCTCAATCACTATTATTGCTACACCCGAAGCCTCAATCCACCATCACCATCAACCACCTGCACCGCAACTTATCCTACCCTAAGTTGGTCCATATCGAGTTTGGGGAGTGTGGGCAGTGGGCACTTCCAAATTTGCTGGGTTCCTCTAACCAAGACTCACCAGTGCTGGACTTCGGTGCAGGAATACTTAACTTCTTCACCATAACTTTTGAGTTCATGTTGGGATTTTGGTGTTCATTGTGGTATTCAAGTGTTACTATTCATCTTGCCTACATCGCAATTTTAGTTCTAGCTCGGGGAACATAGTGTTGTGATTCGGTGTTCTAGGTGGAATTTTGATGTTTCATATTGCTTTCTTCACCTGCATACTAGGCTGCTTCATTCTACTTTACCCAGTCCATCTCTATACGGTCTGGGTTTGCAGTGAGGTGTTCTAGTTCTTCTACCTGGGTTTTGAAGGTCCTCCGTTTGGTAATCAAAATAAACTGGTTTATAAACTAGTTTATAAATTATACAATTTCTCAAATTACTTTTTAATCACACACATTTTCCCTCTTCAATTTTTAACTACTACTTTTTACCTCAAAATCATAAATAAATCAGTTTATAAATTAAGCAGTGTTAACAAACAAATGTACATATTTGAGAAGTATCATAAGTATTATATTGTAATACTTCACGTGATTATGAAGTATTTTTCATTTTTTAAAATTTTATTATAAGTAATTTTAAAATTTTATAAATTTAAGTAAATTTCAATTTCATCCCTAAAAATAGGGTATTTTATGTGGACAGCCCCCAACATTTTATATAACCAAAAATGAATTACTATAGTACTTCATATTTTGACAATAATATTTCCAAGTTTATAATATCTATCTTCTTCCTGTACATTCACGAGCTCATTTGTTTGATACGAATTTTACTCGTACTTGATCTGCTGGGATTTGTTACAAATAGCTGTCTGATATAGCCTATGTTTGGTCCCTTTAAAGACCTTTTTAATTATATTCTTTAAACGATATAAATAATATTAAACATAAATTAAAAAAATATTCTTTTACTTTTTAACTACACATTATCCTAAAAATCACTATTCATTTCAAATAAAACTTTTTTTTAAACAACATCAAACGGGAACAAGATTTGACATCTGAATATTAGTACATAAATCGCCTAAAGCCAACCATAGTGTTGTTTTCCCTAGTGTGTTTAGTAAACTTGTTTATAAACATTACATTTTATCAAGCCATTTTTCGATTACACATATTACCTCAAAAAATTCAATTTTTTTTGTTTATAAATAAAATTTAGCCATCACAATAATTTTTTGGTGCACCATAATCTTAATATTTACTTAAATAACCATTAATAAAATTACGTAAATATCCTATTTATGTTAGTTGGTACTTGGTAGTGGAATCTCGAAATGCCATTGCCTCCCCACTACATCGTTCACGTACACCACCATTGGAGATGAATTTTGTTGGTCACACTCCTTATCGTAATTATTCATACACATCGTTTTGTAGCATATTCAGTGTTAAATTACATTTGCTACAATACCTCATATGAAAGCTTTTGTCGGCGAACAGTCTGGTTCACTACAGTAGTGTGAGGGGAGGTCGTTGGCATTGGAGAGCTCTATCACGTCCCCAACGGTGGCCGGCCGCTGTGGACCACCATTACAAAATACTGTAGAAGATGTTTAATGTGTACTTACTCCTTCTGTTGAATATGAATAAGTATAAACTCACAGTGGAAATGGTATAACTCGAGCCCACCGAATTCACGATATTTCCTTAAGACGAATTTGCTCCCTTCTAAGGTGCTTAAAAATGGTGTGTAACAATCGTCTCTCAGGATATAACGAGTTTCGTCTCCTACGGAAGCAGCACTACAATCTGCAGGAGTTCCAGCGAGCAAAACCGGTGTTTTTGGCACTCAAAATCGTATCAGAATTTCAGAGAGAATGAAGTTTTCAAAGCACATAATTTTTGCAATGAAAAATTTTTGCGACCACACGTCAATTTTATTTTCGAATTTTTGAGTAAGACGGTGCGGCCGCACGGTTGTCCGGCCAAATGACACCTTTTCATAAAGGTACATTGTTTGGAAAGGGTGCATGGTTTGGGCCTCAACCACTTCGTCCACACCCTTTCATGGTCTATATATAGGACCATTTGGGTGTCCTATTCCTCACAATTTGATATGCAAAAACATCTCTCATCCTCACTTCTCTCCAAATCAAATTCATTTCATTTGTTTTGATTTTTCTTCATTTCATCTTTGGAGTACATAAGCCTAATTTTGGTTCGTTGTACTTGTGTTTTGGAGTGCTACAAACACAAGTGTAGCCGTTGTATCTTGGGAGTCGATTGCCGTTATACGTAGGCACCGTTGCGGGGCAAATTCGACTTAAGGACAAAGAGTTCAACTCTTGCCTCGGCTTTGTCTCTTCTTTTCTTCTTCTTCTTATTTGTACTTTCCTTACCGTTACTCTATCCAATTTTCGGGTTGGATTTACAAATTCTTCATTCTACTTATTTGGCGTCACTATTCACAAATACACCCAACATTATTTCTGGCTGTAGAGAAGGCAATTTATAGAGAAATTCGTGGCCATTCGAATTCTCTTCAAGCCTTTTCAGAACAGTGCGACTTTTCAGACAAGACTAAAATGAACAGACATATCTGTTAGTTTAAACACTGTTTCAATTCTGTTTTTCGAACAGGTATTACCAGAAAACGGAATTTGCATGAATTAGCCACAAATAAAAGAATAATTTCACTTAGTACCCAAGAATTTGATTAATTACAATTTGGCCCAAAACTTTAAATAACTTTTGTCCAAAAAGAATATATATTGCAGAAGGACCCGCACCCGAACACGGACCGGACCGTGTCGTGCCAAGCCGAGCCGGCCGGTCGGAAGGACAGCGGCGGCGGCGCGCGCGTGTGGGCTTTGGACTAGTCTAGACATTGTCTAAGACTTACCTTTTCCAAAGACTATTGGTACCCCTTGGGGCCCAAACCCAATTGCCAAACTTCCACAATATAAACCACATAAAAGTTTCATAACTTTCCTATGTGGGATAAGAGTTTCACAATATCAAATTCTTCACTTATTTAAGGTTTTAGGTGGGTAACTTTGAAATCAATTATTTCATTCAATTCTAAATGGTTTTTTGATAAATAAATATATTACGTTCATTATCTCACGGAGTAGAACGTGAATATGCTTAGTCCAGTTAAAATCGGAATACGGGTCCCACTGAAATTGGTGCTCAAAGTCGACCCATTTCATTTTATTTAAAACCATTTGAATGAAATATGTTGACTTTTCAAATTGATACAATTACTGATATGTATTTTGAGTACAAATGAAGAAAATTGCCTCGAGATAAGTAGTCAGAGACTTTGAACTTTCCCTAGTAAAATCTATCGGATTTACTTGGCCAATCAATAGCAAGATGCTTTGAACAGTCGGCCGTTCGTGTAAACCTAGACAATAGAAGTCACACAGTTCCCTTCGAACACAGTTGGTTATCACGTTTGTGTCCATTTTGGCCTTGGACACCACCTGGTTCGTGAGTGTTGTTTAGAGAATTTGTCTTTCACATAATTCTCGTAGAAGCGGCCCCTTCTCACTCACATAGGTGATCTCTATAAAGAGTATTCCGCTATACTCCGCTTGAAAAAATCAAGATATAATGATCATTAAAAGCGTAACTTATCCTGTATCGCGGCAGATAGACACTGTCTCAAAACAGGAATGGGTTAGAGTATTTTAATCTCCACAGTGCGTACTGAGTTTTTCCACAGTTCGGTTGTCCCATTGAACCTAGATCTTGGGATCTCCAGTCAACTAGATTGGGTTGCCACCATGGAAACTCTTGTTTACCTTATAAGTTTTAATCTCATCCCCTTTGATGAACTTTCTACTTGCTCTCTTGTCAAACTTTTTGTTAGCGGATCCGCAATATTCTCTTTTGATTTTACATAATCTATAGAGATAATACCAGTTGAGAGCAACTGTCTAACGGTATTGTGTCTACGACGTATATGGCGAGATTTACCGTTATACATGGCATTATGTGCCCTTCCAATTGCCGATTGACTATCACAATGGATACATATGGCAGGCACAGGTTTTACCCAACAAGGAATATCTTCTAGGAAGTTTCGTAGCCATTCGGCTTCTTCCCCAGCTTTATCTAACGCAATGAATTCAGATTCCATTGTTGATCTAGCCATGCATGTTTGTTTTGAAGATTTCCAAGATACTGCAGCACCTCCAAGTGTAAAGACATATCCACTTGTAGACTTGGAGTCTTTAGTATCAGATATCCAATTAGGATCACAGTATCCTTCAAGTACTGTTGGATATCTCGAATAGTGTAATCCAAAGTTTTTGGTATGTTTTAAATATCCTAAAACTCTTACAATTGCCTTGCAATGTTCAGTACTTGGATTACTCGTATATCGACTTAACCTACTGATAGAATAAGCAATATCAGGTCGAGTGCAGTTCATAACATACATTAAACTGTCAATAATGCGGGAGTATTCTAACTGAGATTTACAGTCACCAGTATTTGAAACAAGATGCATACTTGCATCCATAGGTGTTTTCATAAGGATAATATCATATTTCTTGAATTTATCAAGAATCTTCTCAATATAAGGAGATTGAGATAATATGAGACCATTGGATGTTTTAGAAATTTTAATTCCTAATATAACATCGGCAACACCTAGATCCTTCATTTCAAACTTACTAGTTAACATCTTTTTTGTCGTTTGAATTATAGAATCATTATTCCCCATAATTAGCATGTCATCTACATATAGACATACCATGACATATCCATTTTGAGTGCTCTTGACATATACACATTTATCACACTTGTTAATTTTAAAACCATTTGATACCATAATTCTATCAAATTTTTCATGTCATTTTTAGGGGCTTGTTTTAAATCATATAGTGATTTAACGAGTCGACATACTCTCTTTTCTTGTCCTGGGGCAATAAATCCTTCAGGTTGCTCCATATAAATTTCTTCATCTAATTCACCATATAAGAACTCGGTTTTTACATCCATTTGATGTATATCTAGACCATTTAGCGGTGCTATTGCAATAAGCATACGAATAGAAGTAATTCTCGTAACAGGTGAATAGGTATCGAAATAATCAAGACCTTCCTTTTGCTTGTAGCCTTTTGCGACAAGTCTAGCTTTATATTTATCAATTGATCCATCTGCCTTCATCTTTCTTTTGAAAATCCATTTACACCCTAATGGTTTATTACCGAGTGGAAGATCTACTATTTCCCAAGTATGATTTTGGAGTATGGATTCAATTTCGCTATGAATAGCTTCTTTCCAATATAAAGCTTCAGTAGAAGACATAGCCTCTTTATAACTTTGGGGTTCATTTTCTAATAGATATGTTAAAAAATCAGGCCCAAAGGAGGTTGATGTTCTAGACCTTTTACTACGTCTAGGTTCTTCCATATTTATAGATCCTTGATCTACAGCCTCATAATTTACACGAGGTCTCTTCAATGAGTTTAATTCACTTTGCATGTTATAAGGAAAAACATTTTCAAAAAATGCAGCATCCCTAGATTCAATAATTGTATTGAAATGTACCTCGGGAATTTCAGACTTATGTACAATAAATCTATACGCACTACTATGGTAGGCATAGCCAACAAATATGCAATCAATGGTTTTAGGTCCGATCTTAACCTTTTTAGGTTTAGGAACCGCTACCTTGGCTAAACATCCCCATACCTTTAAGTATTTATAGTTAGGTTTGTGACCTTTCCATAATTCATAAAGTATTTTATGAGTTTTTCGATGCGATAATTTGTTGAGAATATAATTGGCGGAGAGCAAAGCTTCCCCCCACAAGTTCTGTGGTAATCCTGAACTTAATAACATCGCATTCATCATCTCCTTCAATGTTCTATTCTTGCGTTCAGCAATACCATTTGATTGAGGAGAATAAGGCGCGGTAGTTTGGTGAATAATTCCATGTTCTGAACAGAATTGTTCAAACGGGGAATCATATTCACCGCCTCTATCACTTCGTATTGCCTTAATCTTTTTGTTAAGTTGATTCTCAACTTCTAACTTATAGTGTTTAAACACTTCAATTGCCTCATCTTTATTCTTAAGTAAATATACATAACAAAATCGAGTGCAGTTATCGATAAAAGTGATAAAGTATTTTTTACCACCTCTAGTTTGAACAAGTTTTAAATCGCATATATCGGTATGAATTAAATCTAGAGGTTCAGTACTTCTTTCGACAGAACGAAAGGGTAAACGAGCCATTTTGGCTTCTACACATATATCGCATTTGTGATTAGGATCTAAATCGCACTTTGGTGATAAATCTAATTTGATTAGTAAATGACTCCAACAAGTAAGAAGAAGATGTAATTTTATTAGTAGGAGGTACAATAGTCATTACATTCATTTTAAAGAGCCCCTCATTAAGGTAGCCCTTTCCTACAAACATGTCATTTTTAGTAAGGACAAATTTGTCCGCTACAAATACAAGTTTAAATCCGTTCTTGCTTAACAAAGAACCGGATACCAAGTTTTTACGGATCTCGGGCACATAAAGAACATCATTCAAAGTAAGTTCCTTTCCACTAGTCATTTTTAGCACGATCTTTCCTTGTCCTTCAACTTTGGAGGATAATGAGTTTCCCATGTAGAGTTGTTCATCATGATCCATTGATTTGTAAGTAGAGAACATCCAGCGGTTTGCACATATATGGCAAGTTGCTCCAGTATCTACCCACCATTCCTTAGTATTCCCTACTAAGTTGCATTGAGAGACAACCGCAGAAATATTTATATCTTGTACTTTGTCAGAAAGGTTGTCATGTTCTGTTACATTGGCTTGAACTGTTTTACTCTTGACATTTTTTGGCTTACGACAATCCTTGGATCGATGTCCTGCTTTGCCGCAGTTGTAACAGTTACCTTTGAACTTTTTAGGAACCTTTGAAGAACCAGTTTGCCCTTCCCCATTATGCTTCCTCTTTTTGTTGGTCTTGGGACCTCCTTCAATAATGTTGGCCTTTGATTCCATCGAATTGAATGCACCATTCCTCTTTTCAGATTTGTGATTGTCTTCTTCAATTCTCAATCGGACAATAATATCTTCAAGTTTCATTTCCTTACGCTTGTGCTTAAGGTAATTCTTGAATTCCTTCCATGAAGGTGGCAACTTCTCAATCAGTGCAGCAACTTGAAATGGTTCACAAAGTTTCATTCCCTCGGCATGAACATCACTGAGTATAATTTGAAGTTCTTGAACTTGGGATATAACAGTTTTGTTGCCTACCATTTTGTAGTCCAAAAATCGACCGACGATGAATTTCTTCGCGCCGGCATCTTCTGTTTTGTATTTTGTATCCAAAGAATCCCACAATTCTTTTGCAGTTTTTGTATTACAGTACACATTATATAATGTGTTGTCTAGTCCGTTCAAGACATAGTTCTGCATAGGAAGTCCGAATGTTTCCATGCATCAACTGCAGTCAGTTTCTCCGCATCACTTTCATTTTCTCCGTATGAAGGTGCTTCTTCTTTGAGGAACTTTTCCAAATTTAATGTTGTCAAATAGAAAAGCATTTTCTGTTGCCAACGCTTAAAATCTGATCCATTAAATTTCTCGGGTTTTTCTCCATTCGTATTAGGGAGATGAGTACCGGAAGTAGCCATTTCTGATACACAATCAGAAGATGGACAAAATGAGAAGGAGAAGAAGTAGACACAGAATAAAGAAAAAAAAAATCGTCTTAAGATTGTTTAATGTGTACTTACTCCTTCTGTCGAATATGAATAAATATAAACTCACAGTTGAAATGGTATAACTCGAGCCCACCGAATTCACGATGTTTCCTTAAGACGAATTTGCTCCCTTCCAAGGTGCTTAAAAAGGGTGTGTAACAATTGTCTCCCAGGATAGAACGAGTTTCGTCTCCTACGGAAGCAGCACAACAATCTGCAAGAGTTCCAGCGAACAAAACCAGTGTTTTTGGCACTCAAAATCGTATCAAAATTTCAGAGAGAATGAAGTTTTCAAAGCACAGAATTTTTGCAATGAAAAGTTTTGGTATTATTTCTGGCTGTAGAGAAGGCAATTTATAGAGAAATTCGTGGTCATTCGAATTCTCTTCAAGCCTTTTTAGAACAGTGCGACTTTTCAGACAAGACTAAAATGAACAGACATATCTGTTAGTTTAAACATTGTATTACCAGAAAACGGAATTTGCATGATTAATTACAATTTGGCCCAAAACTTTAAATAACTTTTGTCCAAAAAGAATATATATTGCAGAAGGACCCGCACCCGAACACGGACCGTGCCGTGCCGAGCCGGCCGGCGACGGCGGCGCTCGCGCGCGGGCTTAGGACTAGTCTAGACATTGTCTAAAACTTACCTCTTCCAAAGACTATTGGTACCCCTTGGGGCCCAAACCCAATTACCAAACTTCCACAATATAAATCACATAAAAGTTTCATAACTTTCCTATGTGGGATAAGAGTTTCACAATATCAAATTCTTCACTTATTTAAGGTTTTAGGTGGGTAACTTTGAAATCAATTATTTCATTCAATTCTAAATGGTTTTTTGATAAATAAATATATTACGTTCATTATCTCACGGAGTAGAACCTGAATATGCTTAGTCCCGTTAAAATCGGAATACGGGTCCCACTGAAATTGGTGCTCAAAGTCGACCCATTTCATTTTATTTAAAACCATTTTCCAACAGAAGAAACATTTCATCTTAAAAATGAAGCAATAAGCAACGCACCACTGATCAATCCCACTATAAGTTCATAACCATGTTTAGGGACCTTGGATTTTTAGGCTTAAACTGGTGGTTATGGCCTTTCTGCATGATCTCAATTTTCTGGCTACAAATGCCTTCATGAGAATCTGAGAAATGAGATTTTTACAGCGAGGAATGAATTATAGCAGTGTTTGAGTTCATTAGTTAAACATATTTTCTCTTTGACATCTTTATAATAACAAAGATATGACTGAGTCCAATGGGTGAGGATTGAGGAAAAAATGGTGGAAGAATTAATGGGTGGAGGAAGACGAGGTGGAAAGATTTTGGGATGATACAGTGTGACTTTTTTTTTTATTATTATTGGGTTATGGTTATAATTGTAAATTTGTCGTGGTTTACTTATTGAAAAGGTATTTTAAATGTGGAGTAAATAATAAAAATTGTAGTCACAATAAAAAATAAAATTACCCTGATAGAAATTTCCATTTATCCTCTTAAAAGTGTGTTAACGTTTGGTTCCAAATCACTTTCAACACTACATTAATTTCTTTTATAAACAAACTTTCTACCATTCAGAGGCAGATAAATTGAACCGCCAAGAAGTTCCACCAATTAGAGAACAAAACACCGACTCCATTACCTTGTAGTGACCCCTCACGAGGCTGTATCTGCTCTGCTGTCTTTTATTCAAGTGTCATTCTTTATTTTATATATATATATATATCCTATGGCTATGAGAGTTTTGTTTCATGGTTCTTATTTAATTATTTTTTTTAAAGAATTAACATCTCGACTTGTCAATTTTTGTTAATAAAATGAGAAATTATTTTCAAAATACTATGTTGACATATTTTCGTATTCACTAATAAGAGTTCGTTGATTTAAAAATTCAAATAGCATTATTTTTCATTAGTTATTAAATTAAAAAAAAAAAAAAATTTGATGATCATCGAACTGTACATCATCTCGAATGACCATCGAATTTATCAAATTATTATCACATTCATCATTGAATAGCTGTTTGCTGACCGCATGTGTACGGATTGTATAAGTAATATAATGAATGTGAGTCCTAAAATCGTTCTCACTAAGATTGTGTAAATTGTATTTTAGAATAAAATTCTTAAACGAAACTAGAAAAAACTTTGATTTTGAGAATTTTGTTTGAAAATTAAACTAACAATTAAAACTAAAAAGAACGAAAACTTGTTTTATGAAAATTATGAAATGAACATGTCAGAATTATTAATCCACTCTAATCATATCATCCATATATTGACTCAAGCATTTAACGACAATATACGAGGTATTAAGAATCTGTGTTCCTATAGCTATTTATGTCACTTTTTGAGCGATGCATAAAATCATTTTTTCACAAGAGTTTAGATTATATTTCTATAACCAATCCAAACATGAAGAAAAGCATTAACAAATTATGAACACTTTTTGAGATAATACAAAGTATAGGGATATATTTATATCCTCTTTCGAACTTTGTGGCAATTAATCAATGTCTAATAACTTCATACTCTTTTAAATATAGAAAATTATCACAAATATCAACAATCATGCGTCCACAATCATAGATGAAAATAAAAATAAAATTAATTGCATCAAACTCGTAAAATGTATATGTTAAAGTTAAACATAGAGTCAAAACATGGAATCAAGAATTAGAGCTTCATCACAATCCTAACAATGAAAACTTAGCCTAAGAACATAATTGAATAGAAATCATAAGAAAAATAAAAGGATGTCACCTCGTTCATCTTCTTGATATTTGGTCTTCAATTTTGCTTTTGGTTTTACATGAATCTCCTAGTACTTCAACAACGTTTTGGCATGAAATATGACAACTGAGAATCTAAAAAAATGTGTCTTGTGTCTTGCATATATAAGTGTGCTCGAAGTCTAGGTCAAAAATATGAGAAATTCGCTGAAAATCACAAAAAAGCCCACCATTCGGCCCAGAATATCATCGCGCGATTGCTCAATACAAAGTCGCGCGATCGCGCGATTATCAAAATAACATTCTGACCATTTATATATCAAGCGTGCGATCACACGGTAGAACGGTTGAATGCAATTTTCACCTTTTGATTTCGGTTAAGTTGGTCTTTATCTTTTATTGCACAACAGGTCCTTCAACTTTCGATTTGAGCAATTTAGTCCATGAACTTCTGATTTGTTTCAAATTTGATTTCTTCTTTGATTTTTCTTCCAATTAGGCCCTTGATCGACTTCCTTGGCTCTTCATTTGCATATTTTAGTACATTTGTCATCCAATTGACTTCATTTTGTTTCAATTCCTTTATTTTCTCAACTTTTGACTATTTCTGAAATATAAACAAATAACAAAGAAAAATAGCAAATATTCTTGAACAACTATATAAAATCCTATTTTTATGATAGAAATAAGTGTATAAAATATATTTATCAATAACTCATTGTTAAAAAATTCGACGAATTCGTTGACATGATAAACAGAGACACTAACATGACATAATATTGTCATTAACTAAAATCAGCTAAAAGTTCAATAGTCAACAGACAATTTATAAGCATTGTTTAAAACAATGTTACCGAACGGGAGTTAATTTAAAAGGTAATTAATGTGATGCGTGAGAAAATATGATTACGCCTTCATTTGGTAAGCTTTTTATAAACAGATTTATAAAAATCAAAATTTTCAAATTACTTTTTAATTGCACACATTTTTCCAATCATTTTTCAACCACATATTTTATCTCAAAAATCCCCCATTTTTTGTTTATAAACCAAAAAATTATACCAAATAGAGGCTTCATCATATTTTATCAAAAAAGATACAGTACCATCAACCAGTATGTCAAAATATGTGGATTTTATGGTGTCCGCAATCATGCTATATATAATAGTAGGGTAGTTTCTTAAACCATTTTCCCGCCCATTTTTCGTTTTCATATATAGTAAGTTCCTATAAAATTAAACATTGTGAATGCAAAGTGGATGTATGTCAAATGTGAATACAAAATCTAGATAAATATGAACGCATTTATTGTTTTATATATATATATATATATATATATAATGGTTGATATTTTTTTAATCAATTTTAATTTTGTTATTAAAACTAATGTTGAATGAGTTTAATCAATATTTTTAGTTATCAATATTAAAGTTATCATTTAATTATTATTATTTTTATTTATTTGTTATTCTTAATGTTATAAATTCTACGTGTAACCATCAATATAAAAATTATTTTTTAATTATTAATGGTCCAATCATTTGTTATTTTTAATATTAAAAATCATATTTTCTAAAATATACGTGTGGTAAAAAATGTGCTGCTTATAAATAATTTATAGAAAACGTTATTGAACAAAGACTAATATTGAATAATTAATGTTTTGATTTATTTTTAGTTAATAATATCAATAGAATGATTAATATTTTTTTTAATCATTTTTAATTTCAATAAATTTTTAAAGATTATATTGTATAAGATTTTTCGTATAATTTCTTGATCTCCAACTTTACTCAGTTGTTGACTATTTGACTTTGATTTTTTGAGAATTGTTTTTGTGAAAAAGTGATTTTATAGAGTGTATAGTTAAAAAGTAGTATGAAAAATTGTAAAAAATAATTTTTTAAAGAATGCGTGATTGAGAATATATGTTCAGAAAAATTGATTCTTGAAAAATCAATTCCATATGGATAAGTGATAAAGTACTATGTCTTGTGAGTTAAACAATCGTGCCGCTTTAAAGAATCGAAATGCATAGATGATTTCTTAGTGTATAAAATTAAATGTATTTGTGATATACATTCATTAAAATTTAATCGAAAATAACATTTCATGTTGTTTAATTTGATACATTCATTTAAATATATGACCACATGCATTTAATTTGTAATGTTAAAGTAAATATGAAATAAAATATTTGTTTAATAAATTTAAATACCGGATACTATAATAAAATAGTTAGTACTAATTCCAATAATACTATTCGGATAGTGATAAATTATTTCTGATAATCTAGAAAATATATTTTGAAAAGATTAATTATATCAATAATCATTAAAATTGAATAATTATGAAAATGAGTTATGCAAATGGTCATTGAAGTATTTTTTTAAGTAGTAAGTTATTTAAATTCCTAAATATTACTATTTTGGCAACCAAATATATATATATATATATTGGTCCCTATTCGGTACACTTTATTCAAACCCTTATTTTTTTTAAAATCATTTCAACTAACATTCTATTAATAAAATAATATACATATAAATTAAAAATATTCATACCTTTTAAAAGCTCATTGTACCAAAATTTACTGTTATGAACTAGGGTTAATAGTACAAAACGTCCCTACCTTTGACATGTATTGTGCAAAACATCCAAACGTTGTGATTTTTTACGTTGAACGTCCCAACCTTTACATTTTCTTGTTGGAGACGTCCTTTTCGTTATATTTAACCATATTTCAATGTTAAATTGAAATTGAACAGTAAATATGATGGGCATTTTTGTCCAATTCCATTTTTAATTCATTTCTTAGGGGTAATTGGCACAAAACGTCCCTACGTTTGACACTCATTGTGGAAAACGTCCATATGTTCATTTTTTGGCGAATAACGTCCCTACCTTTAGATTTTCTTACAGATTAGTCCCCAAATTTTACTTTTCTTTTAATTTAGTTATTCTGTATTTGATTTAAAGGTCATTGTCTTCAAATGTATATAACTTTTGATCTACAACTCCTAATTGCACTCCATTTTTTGCGTTGAACTCCAAATTCAACCATTTTTCTTATGATGTATCATGTACTCATTTATTAAATATTTCATTTTGACTTTTGTATTGTAGATACTTATTTTTTTAGGGTATCACTGATTAACGTAAATTGATTTCTGTAAATTTTATTGAAACGGTGAAATTTTAATTTTAGTGTGTGTTCGACGGCTAGCGAAATTTATAAATTGGATTTATTTGACGTTTTTTATTTTTGTAAGGTAAAATGTTTGGTTAAAAATTTGTATGTTTAGCCCTTGTTTGAGCCATATTATAAATTTCACTGGCCGTCGAACATACACTAAAATTAAAATTTCGCTGTTTCAATAAAATTTACTGAAATCAATTTACGTTAATCAATGATGCCCTAAAAAAATAAGTATCTACAATACAAAAATCAAAACGAAATGTTTAATAAATGAACACATGATACATCATAAGAAAGATAGTTGAATTTGGAGTTCAACGCAAAAAACGGAGTGCAATTCGGAGTTGTAGATCAAAAGTTATACATGTTTGAAAACAATGACCTTTATATCAAATAGGAATGACTAAATTGAAAGAAAATTAAAATTTTGGGACTAATCAGTAAGAAAATTTATAGGTAGGGACGTTATTCGCAAAAAAAAAAAATGAACGTATGGACGTTATTCGCTAAAAAAATGAATGTAGGAACGTTTTTCCACAATGAGTATCAAACGTATGGACGTTTTGTACCAATTACCATTAAGAAATGAATTAAAAATTGAATTGGACAAAAATGCCTGTCATGTTTACTATTCAATTTCAATTTGATGTTGAAATAGGGTTAAATAGAGCGAAAAGGACGTCTCTAACAAGAAAATGTAAAGGTTGGAACGTTCAGCGTAAAAAATCACAACGTTTGGATGTTTTGCACAATACATGTCAAAAGTAGGAATGTTTTGTACTATTAACATTTATTTGAAATAATGAGTCTCAAACAGGTGCTTAAATATACATTCTCCACAAAATCATTATTGTTAAACTCATTTCCTAAAATGGTAATTAGTAGTATTAATTCACTATTTATTATTCGTTTTGGACAAAATTAAAATTTAAAATAATCCAATTGAATGCAATTTTTTAAATAGTTGCATTTTTCAAGTCCCGAAATTTCTTGGTCCGTCTCCCCCTCTTGAAAATCAATGATTTTTTTAATTCGTAAAGATAAAAAAAAAACTTTGTCAATATCGTATAAATATTTTTATTTAAAAATAGAAAATGAAAGAGTATAAAATAAGAACGTTCATCAATCTATGTTTCTTTTTCTTTACCTTTTTTCGTTTTAATAAAATTCTGAGCATATATCACAGATAAATCTATTTTTTCTATTTATTACAAATTTTATTTAAATGTTGTTTTTCTTTTCCACTTTAAGTTTTAAATCAATTCAAATTACAATATTTAAAGAAATTTCTGGAACGATAAACATATGAACCGTAAAAAAATTGAAAAAAAATTAAGCTATGTGTAATATATATTTGTAATTAATTGTCTTCATTTATTTCTCATTTTTAATTAAATATTAATTTAATATATTAAAATATAAATTTGATATATGTAAGTAACAAATCATCGTGTGTAACACCAGTGGTATTAACTATTAATATATGCAGTTACTGGTGGTAATGAAAACGGAAGTAGATCTCAACTCATCACTATATAGTAGTATATAATAATATTTTCGTAAAGAATGATTGATCAAAAAATTCAAATGTCAAAAATAAAATGAAATGAAATGAATGATTGGACAGTGAAAGCAAATGATAGGGACGTGCCAATTACCTATTTGGAATCTTTAAAACGTCAAAAGGTCCACTGTGGCCAGATTCATCCAGATTCCTCTCGCTTCTATTGCTCCCTCCCACCCTTCAGAACTCAGGTGAAATGGCTTCTGAGTTCGCCGACAAGAAAAAGTTGCTTTATTCTGATTTGTTCAGAGGCCATCAAAGTAAGGTCTCAAGTCCAAGCACTGAATCCGACTTTGGCTCAAACTGGAACTCTTTTTCGTCTTGTTTGAGCTTGAATTCATCATTTGGTTCCGAGCTTGGCTCAACCGAAACTTCTGGAAGCGAGGATGAATATTCCCTTCCCGAGTTGACTCGTCAAATGGCTGAGCTTATGCTTCAGGAAGATGAAGATAACTCAGTTCGCAACTGCTTTTCTAGTGAATTTAACGTATATCTCAACATTTTTTATTTATTTTTTTTACTTTTTTTTTCCCGCATTTTAATCAGAAAATTTTTCTGACTAACTTTTGGGTTTGTTACTTGTTATTATCAGTTGAAAAACCAACCTACAGTGAGAAAACAAGGCCAGGTTTCATGCGGAAGACGAGTCAGGGAGAGCGAGTCAACTCAACAGAAACAGTTTTATCAATCTGAGCAGCGGGGGAACTGGGGAAATGGGCATTACTATGGGTCGGGTATGAGAGCTGTATTTCTGGGTGGATCCGGAGGATCTTGTGGTACTGGTGTTTTCTTGCCGCGCGGATCAAGCATCCCAGCTGAGAACAAAAAGAGATCAGGTAATTTCTTATTTTTCATTACAGTCCCTCCAGTGTTTTGGAGAATGACATTATGGCCCTTGAATTGTTACTCTAGTGGAGTATTTATTCACCGGGGTGGAGGGTACTGCAGATCCCCACTAGTTGTGATAACTTCCGCTTGTCATAGGGTCAAATTTATTGTCAGGATTCGAATCCTACACTTCGTCGCGCTGAACGTGTTATCAATCCTCCTCTTTACCACTGGAAGATATGCCCTGAGGGTACGTCTCACAACATATGAATTATCTCTTGAGGAGGGGATTTTGTTTCAAACTTGGCTGAGCGCATCCCAATTATTCGAACCCTCAATCTTATGAGATTTTTTTGGTGATCCCCGATAGAAACACGTTCAGCCAATTCTGAGACAAAGTTACTTCTTAGAGGACAATTCATATGTTGGGAAGTCACAAGGCTACTACTGTCAATAATTCAAATCAAATTTTAATAGATTTTGATAAAAGTTAATGGAATGTGTGATTAAGTTTCTGTTTGGCAAAATTTGTTTATAACGGCTACGTACAATATCTCATCGGACAATTTTTTTGAAAAGTATAAAATTTTGGCTGAAGAAAGATTCTCTCCCACCATTTTTAACTTTTCATAAAAATGGACCAATGAAAAGTCATGTCGCTATTTATAAACAATATTTGTAAACAATCGTTTATAAATTACTAGTATTTTCACTCGTACGATGCATGAGAATATGTTTGTAATAGTGATTTCAATCAAAATTTTATGAAAATATGTTAATTATACAATCATATAAAAATATAGTATAATAACATTTGAATACAAAATATTATCAAATTCAAAACATTCAAAAAAAATCAAAATAAGAAATGCAACATGTACAAAACTAATCAAAATTATGAAATCATGATCTTTATATGATTTTTCTTTTTCTTTTTTTATTTTTAAAATTATTTTTTTCTAAATTTCTGTGTCGATCAAAGCTTTGCGACAAGTACAACCTCATTCTTATAATGTCTATTTGTAATTTCGTTGGGTTATTTGCAATAAATTTTGATCTCTTAATTCAAAATTTTATTTCAATAAATATATTAGTTTAATTTCGTTTGCAAATCGTGGTTTCAACCCGCACTAAACTGCAAATCAGTCGTTTGTTTGTTGGACTTTCTTCTTCTAAATAAGTTATTTATCTTATTTTTTATATGTTAAATTATTTTATTTTGAAATTTGATATAATATAATAAATAAAATTAACAAACATAAATCTATATTTGTTATGAATTAGTAATTTTGAAATTAAAGAATATTGTTATTATATTTTTTTTGTATTTAATTTTATCTCCAAATGAGTAAATGTTGCTTTATTTTTAAAAAAACATTTTTTTAGAAAATGTTGCGATGTTTGAAATAATTATTAATATTTTAATTAAAATTGGTTCGATCCCCGGTTCATCTTAATTCAAAATAGTAAGAAATATATAATAAATTTTTTCATTTGATTTTTTTTTACTTTTTACGAACAAAGTGTTTATAGTTTGTTTTCACTTATTATCTTGTATTAAACTTTCATTAATTGTCATTACATATGACGCAATCAAAGTATATAACAATGCAAAAAAAAAAAAAAAAAAAAATAGTTAATATGATTTCGAACGTAATATATTTTAACTTTTGATGAAGTTTATTTTTTAATGTATTGCTTAAATATAATTTTATATTTTTATAAATTTTTTAATAATATTTTTCAAATTAAAACATAGTCATTGTACAAAAAAATAAAAATCAAGAATAATATAAATGAACACTGCATTCAAAAAAACATATATAATATATTTAATCAAGTATGAAATTATTCGATTCAAAAGAAAATTATATTCAATCAAGTATAAGATTATTAGATTTGAAAGAAAATTTAGGGATTAGTCATTTATTTATTTTTAATTTTTTTTATATAATCTAATTGAAAAACTTATAAAAAATAAATAATATAAGGAATGTTTTTAAATTCTTTAAACTAAAACATTTTAAATTAGACTTATGATACTTTTTGATGTAATTTTTTCATTTTTTTTCACAAAAAAAAATAAGGTATCTCTGTTTAACAATTAAAAATAATTTTTTTTTCCTGAAGAAAAATAAAAAATATAATTTCAAATTGTCATATTTTGAAATTGGAACGAAGCATCTTTGTTTGACAAAATATTTTTAAGAAACACATTTTTAAATTACTTTTTAATCACACATATTTTTTTTGTCACTTTTCAACCACTATTTTTTACCTTGAAAACATCACATCCCTTGTTTTTTTTTTTTTAAAAAAAAAAATTAACTGCCATAGTTTTTAATATAATTTAAAAGTGCTCAAAACTTTTATTTTATTTTTTGGAAACAAATTCATGTAGTGCTCAAAAGTGTAATTCAAATTTACAATCATTACACTTTGAAATTTGGATTGTTCAACCATTACATTTTTTAAATTGTTCCAATTCCCATTGCCCTTTATTGATTTTTTTTTTTAATAATTCTCTTGTTTTTTTTTTTGGCAAAAATTTTTCAAATTTAACAAATAATTTCAACGAGAAAGTGTGTGTATTTTTTGTGAGGGCTACTTTGTTTTTATATATAGATTTATCAAGTGGGGGTGATTAAATAGTTTTTTTTTTTTTGAAACCTGGTGATTTAGTTATGAAACTCATAAATGTGATATAAAAATTAATTATTGACTTGTTTAAATTTTAACAATTTTTTATATGGAACCAAACAGGCTAAGGAGCTTTATAAAAGGAAACATAAGCATAGGAGGGAACATATGACCTAACTCTAATTATAAAACTAAAAAAATTAATTAGTTTAGACTTTAGAGTACTAGGAGTCAAAGAGTAAAAATAAATAAGAAATATATTTCATGTGTCCTCGTCCTGCTCCTCAATCAACTATTTTATCGCTGTCTTCCTCAAAAGGAACTTAAAACTGCAAGGTTATCAAGATCCAGTTTTGGACTCGGATCGATGGAGGAATCTTGCGGATCAGACCGAGGATCGTAAGGTCCTATAAAATAATTATTTTAAAATATTTTAAAATGTAGAATGACAGTTCAAACAACAATTTAGCAAATATCTATCTTTCTCAAAAATTTCACACATAATCATTACTTGTTCCCTGTAAATAAGTAGAGTAATGTAATATATTTCACTAAAGATAAAGTTATAAGTTTATAATGTGTCTTATTTCATTTCAGGGCATTCTCAATTGATTTCTCATTTGTTTTCTTTTTTATTTTATAATTTGTTTTGGGCTTGTAGAAAAATGGAACACAGCCCATTATTTTAATAAAATAAAAAATTGGATTTGGGTTAAAATTGAAATTAAACTCAATTCACGGAAAAAATAGTAGGATCGGTGGGATCGTAGACAATCGCGATCCATTGCAATCCTATACGATCTCTCGTACCGATTATATAAAAAATAGGATTTCGTAAACGATCTGGATCGATTTATTGTACATGATCGTAGGATCCTATCCAAATCGCGAGCTTGACAACTAAGGAGTCTTTTATACAACCTCAAATGCTCAAGTCACAATTCAAGTAGAGTAAAGAAAAGGTTATCGACTTATTTCACATCGCCTCCCATTTCACTCATTTTTATAGCTTTGTAATTGTTTTACCAATTTAGTTCGTATTGCTCGAGTATTAGTTTAAAAGTTAGATTAATCGTAAATTTTTCAATTAAAGCAGCGTGCATTTTTCTTAAATTCCATGGGTAGCTTGGAAGGTTAGGGGTTATAGTCCACGTCGATTAGCATTTTGAATGTCCCTAATTCAAAATTGATTTCATTGGGCTCCTTTAAAGTTCCTTTATGGAAGATGAGTAAATTTCTAGATCTAAGATTTCAAAACTTCTTTGTTTATCTGAATTCAGAGTGAAAATTGTCTTTTTGTTAAACTTTTGACGGTTCTTTTTTTATGAACGAAACCCATTAGTAGACATTACTGCATTTATAAATGGAAAGACGACAAGCAAATTTTAAAAAAGAATTTGCAATAAGTGCAAAAGGGTCAAATGTCAAGGACGGTGGAGGTAAAAAAAAAAAACTGCCCCCCCCCCCCCCCCGGCGCGCCTGTGACCGGCAGGAGAATCAAATTTTAATTTTGTAATGGATGGAAATTAAATATTATTATATTTAGATATGGAATATGACGAACCAATGACTCCAAAATGGAATCTATTTGGTGGATCTCAATTATTGGCTACATTTTAGTAGGGTCATTAATCAATGTGATGTGAGCATTACTCCTTGAATGATTCTATTTGTACAAATTATGGTTTACAAATTTGTTTACTCCCCACTCATATGGAGGGGGTCCACAGATATTAATATCTGTGAACCCCCTCCACGTGAGCGGGGAGTAAATCAGTTTGTACAATATCTGTGGACCTCCCTCCACGTGAGTAGGGAGTAAACCAATTTGTAAACCAGTTTGTACAAATAGCAAGGTTCTTATATTCCTTAATTTTAGATATTTCTCGGTGAAATAGAAGGACATTTTTGAATCTTTGAACATGAAAGGTATTAGGCAGTTTGAATTGGTACTTATAATTGGATTGTTCGATACTTAAGCTCGGTGTATTTTTATAATTACCAGGAGCATGCCCAACGGTGCTTATACCTACAAGAGTATTAAAAACGCTGGAACTTCATTTTAGTAGATCAACGACGCCTAAAGGCTCTGCCAATCATTATTCTTTTCAAAACTCAAAAGGTACGTTTTCCCCTTCCCTGCATTTTAATTATATTAAATAATGTGAAGATCTATTTTCTCAAGCTTGTTGTTCTTCTGATTGTTTTCTCAATATATTTTTGACGCCTCAATCTACCCATTTCTTAATTGATCCGAGTTAATTATAATTGGCATCCTTTCTAGCTCAATGTGGACTCGTCCCAAACTATTCTATTACGAATACCAAGTTGTAGTGTGCCAATTATGTGCGATAGATTGATAGTCACAATGTGGATGCAGATTTACGTGGAAATGAATTTTCACGCATTAACGGAGAAGTACAATTTATCGAAAACTTATCGGTGACAAACAAGAATGAGAATGAGGAATTGCAACTACCGCAAGAATGGATCTATTGACTCATCAAGACTTTGTCGCGATAGAAATGCTCATGCCACCCACCCTCAATCATCGATCTTGTGTGCACGTTTTAAGTCAGAATTTCTTTAATGATGTTTCTAGTCGATAAATAAAAATTGAAATTATTGATAAGATCAATAAAAATTTAAGAAAGATTTTGTTTGTGAAATAGGAGAATCTTCAAAATTATAATGATTAGTGAGCCTGAAAAATTTCACGCCTCTCAATTTTGCCTTGAATGACGAATAAGACTCTGTTTGCTAATAGTAAAAATTTTACTTCAACTTTTCAAACTCAATCTCAACTATTCATTCTTAGTCAAGTTCATCATTTTTTACTTTTCAAAATGGTAAAAATTTTACCTTCACTTTTCAAACTCAATCCCAATCATCTATTCTTAGTCAAGTTCACCATTTTTGACTTTTCAAATTTTTTTGAATCACATATCTATCAAAAAAAAAATCACAAAAATAAAAACTTTTCACATTTCCAAACAGGCTCTAAGCCTCCGTTCGGTGGCTAACTTAAAACAACAATTTAAAGTACAATTTAAACTGCACAATTTTTCAAACTACTTTTTAATCTCATGCATTTTCTCTCTTCAATTTTTAATCATACATTTTAATTAGAAAATACAAAAAAATCTTCTTTCTCATATTTAAATAGGCATCGAACATAGGCTAAAAAGGCGAAATGATAGAGGTCTATTCGATACGATGTAATCATTAGTTTAGTTGATTTTTAATAAAGCTTTTAGTGTGATTTAGCCCTTGTTTTTTTGTCTTTAAAACTCTCTTGTTTCTACAGTATTCAATATCAATCATCTAATAAAAATCAAGTCCACAGTATTTGACTTTTCAACCAAATCTCAACCATCCACCCTCCTAAAAATCACTATTCATTTTTAAAAAAAATTAAACAATACCAAACACACTTAATATGCAACTGTTGTTGACAACTACGAAGTGGAAAGTTATTATGCGTTGATTATGAAAATGATGTGATGTATTAATTAACAAGATTGTGCCACGCCGTGAGTTGTAAACCATAGTTGTCAAAGATAGTTGTGCAAGTAACATTACTCAAGATATTTGTGCATCTTTATGGTAAACATGTTAACGTTTCAATTTCTCAAATCATTTTTTAATCAAATATTTTATCTCTCCACCTTTCAACCACATATTTTACCTAGAAAATATAAAAAATATATTTTTAAACACAAATATTTAACAAACAGAGTTTTTCCTTCGTCATTTAACAAATATTATCATGAGAGTGAAATATTAATAAAATAATTAAAATATTGCACCTAAAAACTCAAATAAATATTATTACAACTTTAATATATTAATATAAATATTTAGAAATACTACATTCAAATTATCCAAAAAATACTACATTAAAAATTTCCAAAATTAGATTATCTACTAAAATTTCATAGTTTACATATATATTATAAATGTGATAACCACGTGATCTCCAAACCAAAATGTGACAATTCCATTAAGTCGTGGTTTTTATATTCATAGACTTAGGAATGACAATGGAGCGAGTATGAGGCAGGAATGCCTTTCCCCGTCCCCTCCCCGTTAGTGATTTACCTCCACATTCCCGCCCCATCCCCATTTAATTGAGGATGGGGCAGGTCGGGGATGGGGACGGGGTGGGGATGGGAAAATCCTCGTTTACATCCCTGATGCGTGTCGCAATGCACCAAAATAATAAATAAATCCTTACTCGTCAAATAATAATTAATAATGTAGTAGCGAGAGTAAGGGTCGATTCCACGAGGAACGGAAACTAATTTTAGTTGTTCGATCAATTAGAATGGAATGAGGGTTTTGTTGTGTGAAATTACTTGAATAAAAACTATGCATAAAATAAATAATAAAATATAACTAGATAATTAATATGAGAAGAAATCTCGTTCTCGGGTTCGGTTGTGCCCTTAATTAATGTTATACTTTTCCTTGTAACGTATTTATATCCCTATTCAATTATCAATCATAAATAATCAACAATGTCTGATTATCTAAATTCTTCCTTGTGTGTATTGATTCAAAACAAGCTCTTCGAACCAATTCAAGCCACGGACAATCCTAAACAAGCTCTTAGGATTTAATGCACGACTAGTATGAAAATTTAGAAGAATAGATTGAATTGGATCGTTAATTACACAAGCTCGAATTAATCAATCCAAGTTGAATTATTACTAAATCTGCACGAGATTTATTTGCTACTAAAGTAAAGATTCAATGACAATTAAGGATTAAGAATCTAAACATAGCATATTCATGAATCCAAAGATTAATAATCCAATTGGCCAAATTAAACTATTAATCAAATAAACTCAATTGAACATTCAAAACATAATAATCCAACAATTGAAATAAAGGAATAAATTCACGCTACTAATTTGTAGGAAAAGAAAATAACATAATTGAGTTAACAACTTCCCCTTTGAACAAGATATGGAATTTAGCCTAGCATGGTTGTGGTAGATTCTTCAAATTGCTTCATGAATTCCACCGTTATTGATATTCTTGTGCTTGAAAATCTCCCAAAAATGCTCTATATTTTTCTCTCAATTTTCCTCACTGTCCAGTCTCCTTTTAGTGGTGATTTTGCTCATTTAACACTCCCAAAATCGTGCCCTAACTTTACCCCCAAAGATATACCAAAGATAGACCTTGAATCAGATAAGGAAATTTCTTCGCGAGAAAGTTACGGCCGTAACTTTCATTATTACGGCCGTAAGCAAGCTTCTGAAAATTTTCGAAATTTAGAAGTTACGGCCGTAACTTTACCATTTACGGCCGTGATTGTATTTCTGCCGAGAAGCGCCTGTGTTCAATGTTTTGGTCATAACTTTCTCTCCTGAAGTCCGATTGTGGTGATTCAAGTTGCGTTGGAAAGAAAACTCAAATATCTACAATTCTTTGTGAAATAGCTCTTCCTAAATTCGAAATTATTCTATGAAAAAATTGAGTTTCAATATATGACTAAAATTCGTGATCACAATTCTTGCGGGTTTTTGATTTCTAACTTCACCCCAAACCTTCTTTGACCATAATCTTTGCATCTAATCTTCTTCCCACATGCCATTATTGATTTGGAGCTCTTTGAATATGCCCTTGAACTTACTTCTTGATTTTTGGTATTTCTTTGGTCATGTTTCCTTCATTTTCTTCTTTGCGATCATGTATAACACAATAAATGAAAATGCATTAAACGATACTTCAATAGGATCAAACTAATAAAAAAATAGGATAATAAGTGAATTAAATACATGCTAATAAAGCACTTATCAATCCCCATTTGTTTTTTTTTTTTAAGTTTTAAAATAATTTTATGCGGACAATATAAGGAAACATGCATGAATAACCCTAACATTTTTTAAATCCAATAATCTTTACACATTATTTGAACTTTAATCTAATATATATATATATATATATATATATTCATCTTTTTTTTTTGTGTCGTTATTTTATATTTGATTAGATGAGAAAATATAACTCGATAAGGTTAATAACTAATAATCAGTAACTTTTTCAAAATAAGCATTTAAAGTTTATAACTTTATAAGTAATAAATTTTTGGTGCAAAAAATTTAACATTATAGGACTTTTGTACAGATAATATAAGACTTCTTTTTTTTTTCGCTTTTTAAATTTTAATGGAACTTGTTAATTGGGGATGGGGATAAGACGGTCATCCCCGTCCCTGCCCCATCCTCGGTTCGGGGATGCCTTTTCATCCTCATCCCCGCCCGGTTCGGGATGGGTCCCCATCGGGTTCGAGTATTACTCGCCTCGTTGCCATCCCTATATAGACTGCATGAAAAAATATTTTACAACATTTACATACAATACAATACAATTACTATCAAAATTACATTACATTAATGCAGATTAATTTCTGAATTGATATTCATATGTATAACATTTTCAGTGTGTTTGGTATTATTTTAAAAAAAAATTTTTTGAAGTAAACGAAATAAATAAATGACAAGATTGTTTTGTTTCTAAAACAATTGTAAAGTAATTGAGATTGACGATTTCACCTGGTCAGTTAAATTAAATCCAAATTCAATTTTATTTTCTAAATATGCGTTCAGTCGAATTCACTAATATATATTGAAATTCTTCTCTCAAGTTTAAATCAATTATACCTAAATAAATCAACTGTGTATATCTACAAAGGATCCAAATTGTTCCTTATTTAGATGCATAGAACATGGGAATTCACAAATGATCACAATAATAACAAAAGTATATCTCTATCTCTTGTCCAATTACTGTATTTTATTCATATGTCTAGCTTGTTAGCTCACCTCTCGGATTATGAAAACAAACCACATGATCATAAATTAGTGGTCAATTAACTCATACATTAAACTCAAAATAAAACTAATACATGCAACGAATCATTAAAACAACGGAGTTTATAATTAAAAGAATTAACTAGATTACATCGTTCATCCCAACATGAGAATTTATTTACACATCATAATTAAAGAACAAAAACAATAAAAATAAGCGTTCATTTAAAATAAAAAAAGAAGAATGGATGCTTATCGCCATGACTCCTTACCTAAGGAGTCTACACTTGCTGTTATGAGGCATTAAAGCATGCACCAAGATTCAATTCTTCATGTAATTTTCAAGTCTCGCCCATTTGCTATGCGTTGATCACCCGATAATTCAAAGGTAAAAATTCGAGTTTTAAGCTGTTCTTAGGTGAGGCAAAGGACTGAAATTCGTGCTTCACGAGTTGTATATATAGGGTTTCGAAAAACCTAGTGGAAGGAGGAAAATCTGATGAAAATCGAGCAAAAAGTTCGACCTGACTCCCAGCAGGATGCTCGCGCGGCTACGCAGGCAAAAACGGTGCGGGCGATCGATTATGTGGAAACCTGTTCTGTCCAATTAACGTAAACTCATGCGACCGCGTCTCTATAATCTTCAAGGCCACGTTGTATTACTTTATTTCACAAATTCTGACTTTGAAACTAGTTTAAGTAGGTCCTCCTCTTTTATTTGCAACTTCAGTCCTCCACTTTCAATTGAAGCAATTTGATCTCCAAACTTCTAAATCTTCGCAATTAGCTCGTTCTAACTCTCAACTTCTTCACTTAGGTCCTCTAACTCTTAATTTCTTCACTTTCGCACCACACGTGTTTTCCGATTGACCTCAAGAACTTCCAAATTGTCCAATAAAGCTCCAAATGTCATCCATTTGCTCATAAAATCCATCAATTGCTTCATTATCTTGATTTTGAGATATTTTTTGAAAAAGTAAATAAATAAATAATAATTAGGTAGTATTTATTCTAAAACGACAAAATATAATATTCTAATTTTGACATATAAATATGTGTATAAAATACGCTTATCACTATCTTTATCAATTAATAAAATTAATAACACAATTACATAATTACATTAGTTTATAATATAGAAATATACAATATTAAACTATGATTTCATATTATTATATGGAACTTCTTCTAATCATATGACTAAGCATGAAATTATTTTTACAAAAAATGAGTACATTGATTACCTCAATGAAAAACTAATTGAGTTGTTTCCTGAATAAAATGTAAAATTTGTAGTTTCAACGAAGCAATAGTTGATAGAAATGAATTTTATTGAAAGGAGTTGTTAAATACATCGTTAGCAATTGGGTATTCTATCACATAAGTTGATATTGAAAAATAAAAATAAAAAAAAATGTTCATTGATGCTATTATGGAATCTGTACTCAATCTACGGTCTTTGCAATTAAATAATGATTTGTTGTGATTTTAAGATACTTATTATCCATGCAGAAATAATTATTGACAACATGCTAGAAAATAAGTTTTCTTTTGAACATCCAATTAACTCTAGCAAATAATGAAAAATATTCATTCAAGTTAAAATGGAACAAAATTAAATGTCTATACTTTACAATGACCATTAACACGACTCAAGGACAAACGATGTTTACTGTTGGAATATACCTTCCGAAACTTGTATTCTCTTATGGATAACTATACGTAGTACTTTTTCTTGAAGTTTCAATGCAAACAATAAAAGTCTTGATAAAAACATAAAATAAAAGTAAGAAAAGTTGTGAGACGTTGAAAAAAAATATTGTATATAATAAGTGTTATAATTGTAATCAAAATATTACATTTCAATTTATTCAACATTTCACATTATATACATAATTTCATAAAAAATATTCATATATATATTTTTAACCATTTTAAATTTTCATTTAAAAATATCAATCACATCAACTACTTTAAAAAATAGTATTAATATTTGAACACTTCAATAATCATATACATAATACGTGCAATGCATGTGTTTACTACTAGTATATACTATATATAAATCTTATCAAGCTCTTATTTGATGGAAATTAAATTTAGATTTATAATGAACTTTGATTAAAAAAGTAATGAAACGTGTGATTGAAAATTTGTGTGAATCATGTGAGATATGTGGTTAAAGCAAGGTTTTAATCTCCACAAAACATGGACTAACTCTCTATGTGATTCTCTTTTTTCAAAACCTCCTTTTTCTCATACTCTTTTTCAACCACACATTCACACAATAAAATATTCCACATATAAATATATAAAAAAATTTACTTTTCAACAACACATTCTCCAAAAAATTAATATTCAAAAATTTAATTTCTCATTAAAACGTGCATAAATGTTACTAAAACTACAAAAAAATAAAAATAAAAATCATTCCTTATTCTTTTAACATTCTTTTGCTATTTTTATTTAGATGGGAGTATTACTTTAAATTAAAAGAATTTGTCTTATAATTATTTGTAACCATGTCTAAATAAAAAAATAGTTCTTAATTTTTTCTTACTTTAACAATAATTCATTTGATGGAGAGCTCTATTCATTCACAAATCCAAGATTTTGCATTCATTGTCATATTTACTTGAAAACATGAGGTAACAGAATTGAAATGTTAAGTTTAATAACGAGGTCAAGGACCAATAATCAAATCAATTTAAAACTCAACGATTTACAACAAATTGGCTGACGCAAATGGATTTTCACTAAGGTTTAGTTTACCTTCATTTGCAAAAATTCATTCTTTAATTGTGTGTTTTATTTGTTTAGATCAAATTAATCTATCCATCTATATATAAAAACAAAGTAGCCGTCACAAAAAATATACACACACTTTCCCGCCTAAAATTACTTGCCAAATTTGAAAAGTTATTTTAAAAAAAAAAGACTCGTTAGAGTACAATGAGAATTAAAACTATTTCAAAATGTAATGATTGAACAATTCAAATTTCAAAGTGTAATAATTGCAATTTTGAATTACACTTTATGGTAGTTAATTTGTTTTTTTTTTTTAAACAAAGAATATAATAAAAACTAGTGAATCATCCCGTGCGATGCACGGGAAGAAACATCTAAATAAAAATAATCATATTCGAAATTAAATGAATCCTTAAACAAAATAAATAACATTCACAAATAAGATATAAGTTCATCGTTTATTAATTTCATGTATAAACATCAACCTTTTAGGGAGAAGTCATACATGCGAAAATGATTGTGTCTGACTCTTATTGATAGTCATGGCATATGATACCATCAATGAAAATTGTTTTTTTTTTTTTTAAATCTAATAAGTATCCTAAAATTCGAATAGCTCAACGATATCCTTGGAATAAAGAACTTGTGTCCTGCATTACTGTCAGATAAAATTTGACCTTATAGAATATGATCGTCAAGTTCTGTAACGATTATTCACTATCTCCTCGAACCAAAAATCCACCTTGCAAAATGAACATTTAAATGTAGGATCTCCAGTAATATACTCTGAACATTCAAACAATAGATGAAAAAGTTAATAATAGAGATCATGCATATAAAAGATAAAATTCAATATGTTGACCATTTATAATGAAAAACAACATGTATAATAATAATAATAATAATAATAATAATAATAATAATAATAATAATAATAATAATAATTGCGAGGTTGACAAAGATATTGCATTAAATTTATGATATTTTAGGTTTTCAATATTTATACAACGTAATTATTTTCTGATTGAAATTATAATTTAGTATTGATCATCTCAATTTTTAGTTAAGTAAATTGGTAGACAATTTATATATTATTGTGAAAAATAATCATAAAATTTGAATTAAAATATAGCAAAGAATATCTTGGTATGGTTAATTACTTTTTGAAATTTTAAAATTAACAGTTATGACAAAAATCATTAATAACTATATCATTTCAAACAATATAGATAAATTTGTTAACCGTTAATGTTAAAAAATGTAATATAAGACTTTTTGAAATAAAAAATTAATTAAGAATTAAATGTAATTGTCATTGAAATAATTTTGATAAATAATGCAATATAGGAAAGAACTTTAATATGTATATGTAATAAATAACTTAAAAATAGGATTTAGTTATAAAAATTTCAATACAACGTGATTTATAAAAATACGAATGTGTATAAATTTTAAATATAATTTTAATTGAGAATTTGACATTAGATCTGTATGACTGAACAAAATATTTATTCATAAAATTAAGACCAATAAAATATCACAATTATTATAAGAAATTAATTACGTATTAAATGTAATTATCTATAAAAATATTTAATAATACGCTATAAAAAATAGCTCCAATTTTTAGATGTACTAAATAACTAAAAATAAGATTATTTATAAAAAAAACTATACGTATGATGTGATTTATAATTTAGTACTCTATCCGTCCCATAAAGATAGTCATCTACTCATTTTCATACAGATTAAGGACAAAAAAGAATATAAAATATTAATTTCACTCTTAAAAAATAAAGTAGACTATCTTTTTTAGACGGACAAAAAAGAAATAGTGGACTATCTTTATAGAACGGAGAGAGTATTATCTAGTAATAAAATTTTAACATAATTTTTAACTGAAAATTTTACTTTGGATTTGTATAACTAAACACAAATTTTTATTTGTAACATTGAAAACGTTAGAAGAACACATTTTTTTTTATGAAAAGAGAGATTTTGACACAAAAAAGCCAAATATAAATAAGTAAAACCAAACAAATTATCGTTCTTATATCATAAAAAATAAAAAACAACTTCTTAGTAAAAGCAAATTTTAAAAAAAATAAATAATTCTAGTTTCTTGTTTTTATTATTTTTTATACAATGTGATATACAATTTCATCAAATATATATACTGACCCATGAATAATATGTTTTTTCTTCACTCAACGGCCGTAACCATTAACATATCTATCCAACCCAAAGCTATTCTAAAGAGCCCAACATTAGTTAACACATTGCAACCTCAACAGAGAAATTTAGAACATAATATAAATAGACTATTAGCAAATCCTCTTATTAGTCCAAAATAATTTTACATTCTATATTGTTTTCGAAACTTTCTCTACAATATTATTGTTTTAATATTTTTTTCTTTTTTGTCAGAAACCCAAATCTATGTTCAACGACTCAAAATATCACAGGTCTTGAAGAAAAGAGTAGTGCCAATCATTTTTACTTTTTCAAAAAATAATTTACGATTTTTTATTTTCAACTGGTTTGTAATATTAATAACTAATAAGCATTACCACCGCACCACAAATCTTGAATCATAAAACGTGATAAATAGAATGTGGAGTGGATGGACCATATTAAACAGTACACATTTTTTCAAAGAAATAACCATTTAATTGAATCTTTTATTATTGTTTATATCTTCATAATAATTATATATAACAGAAATGAAAGAGGTTGTATATCGAGAAATGGAAAAAAAAAGGATATAGAAAACAAAAATGAATAAACAAATTTTGAAAAACGGGAAAAAAATCAAACAAATTCTGAAAAAGCGAAAAAGGGAAAGAAAAAAAAAACTGACTTTCAAGTGTAATTAGACGACGGGAAATAAAAGCCATATAAACACAATAAATATTGAAGAATGTGAGTAGACGTCATCGATTTTGAAAATAGTAAATAAATATTGAAGGCCCAACTATTTTTGAAATGGGTTTTGAAGTTGATTATTGGATGAGATATATGAGTAGTGTGAACATGATAAATATTGAAGTCCCCAAAAATTGAAAAAATAAATAAATAAAATTTGCACATAGTACAAGAGTTTTGGAGGGAAACAGTGAAGTTGACTGGGGTTGAATCAGCTACTTTTATATATTATATAGAATATATAGATTAGTGGTTGAAAAATTGAGAGAAAAATATGTGTAATTAAAAAATAGTTTAAAAATGTGTTGTTTAAAAACATTTTGTTAAACAGAAATGCTTCGTTCCAATTCAAAAAAATGACAATTTGAAATTATTTTTTTATTTTTTTTTGGAAAAAAACAAACGTGTTTTTAATTGTTAAACAGAGATGCTTCATTCTTTTTTTCTTTTTCTTTTTTTTTTTTGTGAGAAAATGTGGAAAATTTAAATCAAAAGTATTATAAATCTAATTTAAAAAATAAATAGATAATTTTCGATTGTTATAAAAAAGTATTCAAAATCCGTAATTTAAAAATTTTGTTTACTTTATAAAAAAAAGATTATTCAAAAATATTCTACTTAATCATAGTGTAACTAATTTGGTAAAGTAATATTAAATTATTTCCAGAAATATATAAAATTATATTATAAAATGTGTTAAAAACATTTAAATAACCCAAAAATATTTTAGTTTAAAGAACGAAAAATATTTTAGTTTAAAGAACTTAAGAATATTCCTTATATTGCGTATTTTTTTATAAGTTTCCAATGGGGAAAAAAAAAACTAAATGACTAATTCAGAAATTTTCTTCCAAATCAAATAATATCATACTTGATTGAATATAATTTTCTTTCAGATCTAATAATTTCATACTTGATTGAATATTATATATATATATATATATATATATATTTTTTTTTTGAAATACAATGTTTATTTATATTTATATTAATCTTAATTTTTTTTATTATTATTTTTATGTCCAATGACAATGTTTTAATTTGGAAAACACTATTAAAAATTCTATAAATTATATCTAAGCAATACATTAAAAAATAAATTTCATTAAAAGTTATAATAAATTTTGTTCGGAATCAAATCAACTAAATTTTCTTTTCAATGTTTCTTTTTTGCATTGTTATTAAAAATTTACTTTGATTGCGTCATATGCAATGACAATTAACGAGAAGTTTAATACAAGATAACAAGTGAGAACAAACTATAAACACTTTATCCATAAAAAGTCACAAAGATCAAATGTAAAAGTTTATTATATATATTTTTTTACTTTTCCTTAATATATCATTCATTCTAAATTATATCATTTAAGTTATATAATACTCAGTATTTAGAAAACTTAAAATCATTTCGATCCGAAAAAGGCAACATATCAAGTATCGAAGGTTGAATCAGGTCGAACAGGAGTTGAACCGATTTTAATTAAAAATTAATAATTGTTTCAAACATCACAAAATTTTCTAAAAAAATTATTTTAGAAATAACCCAACATTTACTCATTTGGAGATAAAATTAAATACTATATATATATATATATATATATATATATATATATATATATATATATATATATATATATATGATTGTTAATTTTATTTATTATATTATATTATATTTCAAAATAAAATAATTTAACATATAAAAAAAGAAGTTAAAAATAACTTATTTAGAAGAAAAAAGACAAACAAACAAACAAATAATAAATAAAAATAATTTTTAAAAGAAAAATTCTATAAAGATCAGAATTTCCTAATTTTTGATTAGTTTTGTAGATGTTGCATTTCCTATTTTGATTAGTTTTGTCTTTTTTAAAGTTTTGAATTCGATATTATTTTGTATTAAAATGTTATTGTATTATGTTTTTATTTGATAAGATTGTATAATTAACATGTTTTCATAAATTTTGATCGAAATCATTATTACAAACATATTACCTTGCATCGCAAGGGTGAAAATACTAGTTAGAGTATAATGGAGTATACATTTCTCATGAGATCAACAATTCGGACTCAAAATGCCAATTTTATTACTTGAACGCGACTCATACGCTTGTAGTACACATTTTAATTAGCGAACCGATATAGGGGCTATAAATGGTTATCATGCAAGTGATTTTTTATTTAATTTTTTTTTCTAGATAAATAAAAATGAGAGAAAGAGAGTTAATTTCAATTTTGGCCTTTTTTTTATTGAAACATCAATTTTGGTTATTCTAAATTCTAATAAAAATAAGGAAAATGAAAGAATGACATGTTCTCTTTACTGTTTTTAGGCCGTTTTTTGTTTTTTATTTTCAAAAATACTAAAAACGCGTTCTTTTTACCATTTTCGAAAATGTGTCTTTCAAAACGAATTTTTTTTTTTTTTTTACACAAAATGGAAAACGCCCATATCCTCGTTTTGAGCGCTTTCAATTAATTTCAGCTAAAATATATCAAAAAGCGGAAAATGTCATTTTTGTTAAATGAATTGATGTAGCCTAATCGGTGACAACACATATGATAAGTAAGATCACATGTTCAATTCCCCAAAATTGCAATTCACTTTTTTCTCCCCTTGCCCTGCATGGCTATCCAAAATTGCAATTCACTTTCTTTTTTCCTCCTTCTCCCTTTTCATGCACGGCTACCTCTTCTACTAGTTTGTTGCATATGTTGAATTGATATTTCAAATAATTTCAATTTGTTTAATCTACCAAAAATTAAAATATGTATTTGTTTTCTATTCAATTGATATAAGTTCATCTAATATATGCTGTGATAAATTAATAACACATTTCTTAAATCTGTAGATTCATTTAACTAATTGATAGACACATGCCAATGGTGGCACTCATGTCATTACTAACTAATGACTTTATTTATTTTTGTAATATTTTTCTATTCATTATTAAATTAGTCCAACAATAATTAGATAAGTTAATTTCTTATATTATAGAGTAAATTCTCAAAATACAAGAATTTTATAATTTAATCTATAAGTAAATTAATACAAAAAAATCAAAGTCGTATTTAGCAAAATTTCAAACAGAACGTGTGAGTGTATTTTATACACTTATTTATATGTCAAAAATTAGGATATTATTTTGTTTTTCTTGAACAAATTCTACTTAATTGTTGTTATTTATTATTATTTCAAGTTTTATCCCAAAATCAAGAAAAATAAGAAATTGTAGAAAAATTCACATTTGAATGCTAATTGGAGCTAAATTGGATAATTGAGAGGCTAATGACATCAATGGGAAAGATGCAATGTGCCAAAGTAAAGAAATCAGAAGTTGAAGAACTGAAGGGCAAATTAAACATGTGGGAACAAGTTGCAAATATCCAATGATTGACTTGGATCACAAGACAATACTTTGAGTATTTTTTGGAGTTAATTGGATGCAAGTAGAAGTCAAAAAGGAATGGAATATGATAAGAATATTACCATAAAATTGATTCCAACCATACAAGATTCTGGAAAGATTTCTAGTTGGACTTTGAGACCTAATTTTAGGGTAATAAACGTTTGAATTGGAAAAATCATATTTCAGAAAGAATTTTAGTCCTTTAAGTTATCTTTCTAACGCAATTTGAATCAATTAAATCAGATAAGGGAATAGAAAGATATGGTCGAAATATTGAACGCTGTGCATATACAAGAAAAGACTCTCGCGGGTTTGACGAATTTCTTTCCTTCTTCAACTAGGTCTCTTCACCAACTATATAAGAAATATGTCTTGCACGAAAATCAAAGCTTTGCCTCACCTAAGAACATCATAATTTTGGGATTTCAACATCAAATTCTTGGGAGATTGGAGAAGCCGACTGGAACCAAAAGAAAGGGGCACGACTGGACTAATTTTGGTGGTGCACGGTTGGGGCGATGCTTGGACTTCAACTATTCAAACTCCGGGTTTTACTTTCATTATTTGTTGCTATTTGTAGTCCCAAGAATATGAGTACCTAAATTTAATATTGGGATTGATGATGAAGATTTAATATTTCTAGTTTTAATTTCAATTCTCAAGTTGTGGATTTTATTGTTTTCATGTATTGATTTTACTATGTTTTTAATATTTGAATTAACTGGCCACTACTTCATGATTTAATGATTGTTTTTATAATTTGAGAGGTGAGTTAACAATTAGATCGTGTAGTAATATCCGACAATTTCAACAAAAATATAGATATGTGAATTTGTGGTTGCTTGTGATTATTTATGAATTTATAGGCAATTTAATGCATTTAGTTAAGGAGAACTCTGACCCGCTGTAGAGATACATGACTGACTTAGTTGCTAGAATATTATTTCGAAATCATTAGTCCCAATAGTTCTTTATTGTTAAAAAAACTAATCGTTCAATTTCTCGTTTTTATAGTTTAATTTAGTTGCTTTTAGTTTTATTTTTTATTTCTTAGTTTTTGGAATTGTTAGTTTTATTAATCTCTCAATTTACTTTTGTTTTGGATTCTCTTGCAATTTTATTTTTCTAGTTAATTTTTGTTTTAATCTAGAAATTATAAAATCAAAGTAAATTTATAATAAAAACATAGTCCTCGTGGGATCGACAACTCGGACTTCAAAGTCTACTTTTACTATTTGTTAACGATATCGTACACTTGTGAATTCAAACCAACAAGTTTTTAGACCCGTTATCGGGGATCGAACCAGGGTCACCCGCGTGACAGGCGGGAATACTCACCACTATACTACAACGACGCCAAAAATTTGTTGGTTTGAAATTACAAGTGCACGATATCATTAACAAGTAGTAAAAATGGACTTTTGAATCCGGGTTGTCAATCCCACGAGGACTACGTTTTTCGTTATAAATTTACTTTGATTTTATAATTCCTAGACTAAAACAAAAACTAACTAGGAAAATAAAATTGCAAGAGAATCCAAAACAACAATAAATTGAGAGATTAATAAAACTAACAATTCCGAAAACTAAGAAATAAAAAATTAAACTAAAAGCAACTAGATTAAACTATAAAAACGAGAAATTGAACGATGAGTTTTCTTAACAATAAATAACTATTGGGACTAATGATTTAGAAATAATATTCTAGCATAATTTCGCATCTCAAGTTGTTTTCTAAAATTGTATTTAATTGAATTCACACATGTATCTAATTTACATCGCTCGAGTTCAAATTAGGCTTATTTATCTAAGTCAATCATGTATATCTACAGCGGGTCAGAGTTCTTCTTAGCTAAATGCATTAAATTACCTAGGAATTCATAAATGATCACAAGTAACAATAATTTCATATCTCTATCTTTTTATTGAAATTATTGAATTTTACTACAAGATCTAATTGTTAACTCACATCTCGGATTATGAAAACAACTATTAAATTATGAATTAGTGGCCAGTTAATTCAAGCATTAAAAACATAGTAAAATCAATACATGAAAACAATAAATTCCTCAACTTGAGAATTGAAATTAAAACTAGAAATATTAAATCTTCATCATCATCCCAATATTAAATTTAGTTACTCATGTTCTTGGGACTAAAAATAGCAACAAATAATGAAAGTAAAACCCGAAGTTTGAATAGTTGAAGTCCAAGCATTGCCCCAACCGTGCACCACCAAAATTAGTCTAGTAGTACCCCTTTCTTTTGGTTCCAGTCAGCTTCTCTAATCTCCCAAGAATTTGACGTTGAAATTCTAAAATTATAATGTTCATAGGTGAGGCAAATGTCTGATTTTCGTGTAAGACATGTTTCTTATATAGTTGGTGAAGAGACCTAGTTGAAGAAGAAAAGAAATTTGTCAAACCCGAGAAAGTCTTTTCTTGTATCTGCACAGCATTCAGTATTTCGATCATATCTTTCTATTCTCTTATCTGATTGAGTTGAATCAAATTGTGTTAGATAGATAACTTAAAGGAATACAATTGTTTCTGAAATAGGAATTTTCCAATTCAAACGTTTACTATCCTAAAATTAGGTCTCAAAGTCCGAATAGAAATCTGTCCAGAATCTTGTGCGGTTGGAATAAATTTTATGGTAATATTCTTATCATATTCCATTCCTTTTTGGTTTCTACTTGCATCCAATTGACTCCTAAAAATACTCAAAGTACTGTCTTGTGATCCAAGTCAATCATTAGATATTTGTAAGTTGTTCCCTCATGTTTAATTTGCTATTCAGTCTTTCAACTTCTGATTTCTTTACTTTGGCACATTGCATCTTTCCCTTTGATGTCATTAGCCTCTCGATTGTCCAATTTAGCTCCAATTAGCATCCAAATGTGAATTTTGCTACAATTTCTTATTTTTCTTGATTTTGGGATAAAACCTGAAATAATAATAAATAACAACAATTAAGTAGAATTTATTCAAGAAAAATAAAATAATATCCTAATTTTTGACACATAAATAAGTGTATAAAATACACTTATCACACGTTCTTTTTTCAATTTTTTATTTTCAGAAATAGGTTACAAAAATGACAGACATAACGCGTTTTCAACAAATATAAAAACATAAAACAGAAAACATTTTCAAAAATAAAAACAAAAAATGAAATACAAACAGAATGCCACCTAAAGAGTTGTGATTCATGATTTCACTTAAAATTCGCTTAATTAATTTCTAAACATGCAAATTAAAAAATTACACATTTACGATGTTAGACCCGATCTTTCTATTTTAACTAATAGTTTCTCTCGAGTGAAATTAGTCTTAATCAATTGGTTTAATCTATTATGTCTCTCTATATCGATTAAAACTTAATCAAAAGCATTAATTGTTTGTGAAGGTAGCTCAATGGATCACATAGGGATATGAATAGGGGTGGACAAAAAAATCGGAACTGAGTAAACCGAACCAAAAAAACAGAAATATTTCGGTTCTTGAAAAAAAATTCAAAATCGAAATCGAAACCGATTTTTCGGTTCTCAAAATCAAAATCGAAAATCGATAAATTTTTTTTTTGAATTTTTCATTGAATTATACAGCAAAATATATTTATACCCAAGCTTTAATGTGTAGACAGTGGGTCAGAGTATAAATTTACTCACAATTTTTCCATTTAGGAAATGTTGTCTAGATTGGTAAAGTATTTTAATTAGAAATTCATAAGTCATAAACATTTTTTTTTTAATTTTTTTATTGAATTATACATCAAAATATATTTATACTCACGCTTTAATGTGTAGATAATGGATCAGAGGAGTATAAATTTACTCACAATCTTTCCATTCGAGAAATGTTGTTCAGATTAGTAAGGTATTTTAATTAGAAATCCTTGACTCACAATCTTCTCCAAGTAGAACCACACTTTAATGTATATACACTTAGACAGTGTATGAAATGTTGTCTATTTGATACACTATTATTATGGAATATTGTAATTACTTTATTCATTTCATACACTATTATAGTATTATTATTTTGTGAAATTTACTTTTACTGAGATACAAATGTTCTTGCTTCCACGACGTGATTTCTTTTCAAATAAGAATGATTTTAGAGTAGGAAAAGGTTTTAATCATCAAGATTCTGAAATTCACATTTTTGGTATATTTTACATGAATTTGGAGTTTAATTTTAATTGGAAGCTTATTTGATTGTATTAACCTTTAATTTTTGCAAACAATTAGATTTTATTATTATTATTATTATTATTTTTTTTTTTTGTATTTGCATCAAATTTAATTTTTTTAATTGAAACCGAACAAAAGTCAAAAGATAACTGAAAATCGAACCGAAATCGAAACTGTTCGGTTCTTATCTTTGAAGGAACTGAACTGAACCGAACCGAAGGTTTCGGTTCGATTTCGATTCCTTTAATAACCGAACCAAACCGGTAAACTCCCAGGCCTAGATATGAGTATATCTATATCTCCTAAATTATGACATAAGATATTTGTTATTTGGTTTAAAATGTACAATATCTCTCGATCATCATACACCTCACACATCATATATTTTGTGATCAATCAAACACATGAAATAATTTCAATATAAAACACATGAAAATAGGTACTTAAAATCAATAAGCAAATAAGAAAATTACTTAAAACTAAGTTAAGTTAAAGCAATCATCCCTGACATAAATCAACTACCCAATTGTATACATAATGCACAAAAGTTGAGGTTTATGAAAATACATCACAAAGATAAAAATCAAAGATTAAAATATATGATAATGAAATAAACCACTTCTCTTGATTTTTGCTCCAAAATTCATTGAACATCCCTTTGAATCTCTACCTCACTTCCTGTTTCTTTGTTTCAATGGAGATTAGAGCTTGAAACAAAAAATAAAAAAATAAAAAAAACGAAATAAAACAAGAAGAAAAAGAAAAAATAAAGAATAAAAACAAAGAGAGGCAAGGGTTTGAAATAGAGAATGAGTTTTGAAAGGGGAAGTGAGAATATAAATACTCTAAAAAAAAAAAAAAGACCTAAAAAGGTCCCAAAAAGGTCACAAATCGAAGTCAAACGCGCCATTAAAGCTAAATAATAAAAACAGGAATAAAATTCAGATTATGGACGAAATTGGCTTACGTGATTGCGTGGATAACAACTTAATAAACTGTTGAAAAGCTGGGCGGTCATGGCATGGACTTTTAAGCCCATGTCCTCTCTCTCTCTCTCTCTCTCTCTCACACACACACACACACACACACACATTAATATTTGTTATTTTTTCTTTTAATTATTTGCAAGTCAAACCTCTCAACTTTTATCCTCCATAATTTAGTCCCCACATTTTGACATTCATCAAAAAACTCCCCTAAAATATTTGCAATTTAGGTCCTCCATCTTTCTAAAACGTTGCGTTTCAATCCTCAAACTTCAAACTTTTGATTTCTTCCAATTAGGTCTTTGGACATCTGAATTGCTCTTCTTTTAGCTTAATTTCTCTTCAATCTTGTCAATTTTCTTTCCAATTGAGGTTATATCTAATTGTATAAGATAAACATAATTTATAAGTAGAAATTAATTCAATTTGTCAATTAAAATGTCAATTTAAGACCAAATAATTGTGTAAAGCACACTTATCATACCACTTGAACAGGACTTACCCAAGCACTATCCGAGATTGGATAAATAATGCCCACGTCAAGCCATTTCACCACTTTGGTTCTCACAACTTCTTTCATGTTTGAATTTAATCGACATTGATGCGATCGAAGGCTTGAAGTCATTCTCTATAAGAATTTTGTGCATACACAACGAAGGGAAAATTCCTCTAATATCCGAAATAGTCCATCCAATAGCCTCTTTTTGCTCACTCAACACCCAGAGAAATTTTCCCTCCTCCAATTCACTCAAAGAATTGTAAATAATAACGAAAAAGGTAGAATATTCTTTCAAATAAATATACCTCAAATAGAAGGAATATGTTTTTGTTCAAGTGTTGGTGCTTGCTCAGGGGATGGTAATGGTAATGAAGAGCTCTTCTTCAACTCTTCAAAGTAGGGAGTTATCTTGTGATGATACGGTGGTATAGCCTCCAAATAATAAGTCATTTGCTCAAATTCATGATCCTCATCTTCAGTGGTCAAGGATTGGGCGATGCAAGATTCTATTGGATCCTTAGAGAGCCCAAGATTGAAAGAGTTGGCAACTATATAATCAATTGCATCTACCCCGGAGGCATGAATTGGACCCCGAAGGATATTTAATGACCTTTAACACGTTGAAAGTGACTTGTTCATCTTGCATCCTCAGTATTAATTAACCTTCTTGCACATCAATTAGAGCTATTCCGGTGTGATGAGAACCGAGAAAGTCAAACCTCAATGCGCAAGCCTGTGGGACTCATCCTTCATTCTTATCTTGTGATTTTGGATTCATCACATTTTGAGTATTGCCATAATATGGATTATGACGACTCCTCCAACTGGGATTGTAAGTTGGATCATAAAGATTGAAGCCTTTGCGTTTAAAGTTTTGAGCATATGCATAGAATATATAATATATTTATTACAACTCTTACTAAATATGTTAGTTTGATTCATCACATTGATGATGTAACACATTTACATAGAAAATATTTATTATAACTCTTAATAAATATGTAAAAAATATTAAATTTTCTACAAAAATATTTAGAATATAGAAAGAGCATTTTTGTGGGAACCTATGTGTATATTTTTGTAACAGCTATGTCATTTTAATATTTAAATAGAGTTAAAAATGAAGAGGTGAAACATCATTAGTAGAGATTGAAGAAAAAAGTTTAAGAAAGTAAAAAAATTCTACGCTAGGGAGATATTTAACCCATCTAGAATTTACCAAGCATCAAACACCCAATCATTGGCTAACCGTAATTTTCGTTGGATTCTCAGCAGTATATATATATATATATATATATATATATATATATATATATATATATATATATATATATATATATATATGGATATATATATATCCAAACGTGAAGTATAGTATGCTACACCCATATGACAATTACATTACATTTTATATTATCTTCCACTCATTTATATTCAAGTATTCACCATATATAAATGTTACTTCTATTATCATATATCTTTTACAAGTAATGCATGAGTGATTGTAATGAACCACAATTTTTCCTAAATTATAAATTCAGAAAATTGAAAGCCTAAATGCATGTATCGATACATGGTATCAATACACGCAGACGTTTTGGCTACGTTTACATGCGTTCAACGCCTGGATTTCTTAAATAAACAACCGATCACATCAGGACACTTGCTGGACATGAAAGTGGCATCTTCATGCATGAAAACACCTCCAACTTATAGCTTATATGAGTTCTAAGTCTAAACTTAGGGCAATAATTGGCTATAAGGACCTAAATTAAATTCTAAAACCTATGTTGATCCCTTAATTCGTATATAAATAGGGGGTTTTGATTTCTGCACTTAGTACACATCATTCAATACTCAAAACTCTCTGTAAAACACATAAGAATTTAGGCTAAGGTTGGTTTCAAAAGGTAGAATGCAAGTTTGATCTTCAATTCATATTAATGTATATTCAAAATCATGTTAGTACCCTAACATGATATTATGTACTTATGCAATGATCATGAGGCTTTAAAACAAACAAAACTAGGAGATTTTTAAAAGGATCAAGAACAAGATCAATTACAGAGATAGTTCTATATGTATCGATACATTGTACTGTTTTTAGAATACAAAAATTTAATCTTGATATTTTTGTTATTTTCAGGTTCACAAAAAGGTAGGTAAAACTGCACTATTTTTTTTTAATGGTCTTAAATGCTACTTTGTGCAATTACTTGGTTATGTGATTATGTCATGTTGAAAGATTTTTCTTGCATAATTACAATCATTATATTATCCCGCTTGTAATTACACCAAGTGGTGATCGTATTATACTGTGAAAATATTTGAATATCAGGGTTAATACCCTAAGTGAAATATAGTGTGAAATACTTGAATTGGGGTTATATACCCTTTGTGAATTAAAGCACTCTCGGGATAATACTTGATTTGTAATACGAGTCCATCTGAAATTATGTTTTCGTAAAGTAAATTATTACTTGCTGAATACTCCTTGTATTCATGTTTTTCATGTTTTTCAAATATGCAGATGCTTGAGCGTAACACTTTTAAAGCCGAATCAAATTGGTGGAAGTTATCATCTGATGGCTCCATATACATTTATACCACTGAAGTTGAAATTTGGAGTTATCCTCTCGAGTTCCCGACTTTATATCGTTACGAGTGTACTAAATTAAAAAAAGAATATCACATACTTTTTGAGTTATTATATATCGATGAATACAATTTTACTAATATGTAGTTTGTTTCAGTAAAGACACGTGGTTACATTTTGAACCCTATTAAACCCGTGTCAATCATGTAGAAGTTAACTATGTTTTGATATGTAAATTATGTGTTATGTTCATTGTTGTTCATCATTTTATATACATGTGCTGTGATAAAAAATCAGATTTTTAATATATAGAATACATTACAATACAAAGATGATTGAATTAACATGTCAAAATAAATAAGTATGTTTCTAAAACTATTGTATCAACATATTTGTCATAATTGTAATTCAAAAATACTTATTTTATAAATTATGATTTACTTAACTATGTTGTATAATGGTTATTTGCTGAAAACAACCAGAGTAAATAATAGGTAGCTTCAAATTATATTAGTTTTCTGTTTCAAAATTGTATGCAGTACAATAAATATCTATATATGTATCGATACATGCAGTATATATAATTAATTCTGCTTATTGTAATAAAATCATAGAATGCATTCTTAATACATTTCAACACAAAAATAAAGTTTAAGTACTAAAATGGAACTCAGGCTTTCAGTCCTAGAACAATTCTGGAAGTATCTATACATGTATTGATACAATGTATCTATACATGCATAAGCAGAACTTTTAAAATAATACTAGGCATGCAATTTGATTTCCGCTGTATATTAAAATAAAAATATTACGTTGAATCATGTGCCCCATAGTGATCCTCTCATGTCCATGCATATGTATAACATGTGTTGACATGCATGCGAAAATCGTGCACCAGGTATGAATCACAATGATGTATTAAAATAGTCAAATGAAAATCTTTAAAAAAAAGTTTGTCCAATTGAGTCATACTCTTATATTTTGTCACCTTCTTTCTTCTCGGACGATAGATGATTTGAGCATCATTTTGAGCATGTTGATCTACCATGAGCCGAGTCATGATATTGTATGACTTATGTTTATAGTTCGTGTAGTCTTCATTACTTTTGGGAACATGTTCATTGTATTGATTAAATCATTTAGTTAAGCAAGTATTTTAAGCACACGGGCTCATTGCAATTCTTTTTTAGATCCATTCCAATTGGATTGTTATTGTAAATTATATTGAAATGACCGAGTTTGTTAGACGTAGTTTATGTTAGTACATGTAAGAGGGACAAGTCATCCCCAATATCTATTATGTAAATATGTTTGTAAAAGTTTTGTCACTTTACAGGTTGATTTTGTCCAATTTATAAGGAAAAAAATGTCAATTTTTTTATTAAATTGTCAATTATCATCAAAGAAGGTCAAAATCAACTTCAATGGTAAGTTTCAACTCTGATGACTAGCTGACATTCATCGTTGGCACACTTCATTTCTTGAATCCATTAAGGTAATTTAAGGATGAGCTATGTCAATCCGAGCAACTCAACTCATCCTATTTTACACCTATTCATTGAAGTGTGTTTGCCGTATTTTTAAATTACTTATTTTGTTAAAAGTTATACATTAAAAATGTTGAGGATTTTAAAGTGCCCAATATAAAAAATTCTAAATGAACAATCAAATGAACAACCCAATGTGAAAATGTAGTTCACTTGATTGTTCAAGTAGCATTATTCACCCAACATATGGACAAGTCTAACACCACATCCCCACCCGCCAAACGGTGAGTGGAGAAGGAGTTATGGTGCCCTATCTGTAACTTCTGTTAAAAATGTTACTAACCCCTAACAGTGTAAGTGTTGATCACCTGCCCGTGGGGCCCAGCATACCCTGCCTGTGACGGGCAGGGTATCAATCAAAATTGAGAAAACAAACATATGTATAAGTTGGGCAAAAACAAACGTGTGAGCCAAACCCATAATTTCTCTGAGTTCCTCCATTCTCTGCACTGACTGGCCAACATGGTAATCTCTCTTTTTTCTCTACCCATACGAATGTATATATTGTATATTTTTAATGGATGGCGATCTACTACGATTTCATTTTTTTGGGATTTGATTTCGCAAGTTCAATTTTAGAAAATAAAAATAAAAATACGGCATGATTCTTTTGGTTAAGTAAATTAGAAATTTTGAAAGCTGGTAAACACGAAAAAGGAATGAATCTTGCTTTTAAATCTAATTAGTTTTTGTATAGCTATTTGAATGCAGATAAATGAACTGAAAAATGATCTTCAAGGATTTTCATGTTTAATAATTGATGAATTATCTGAAACTTTGTTGTTTTCTCTATATCTACATTGCGTGTATACGCATATATGCAGTCAAAGATGTGATTCAGTACCAATGGGGGATGTGTGGGGACTGGGGATTTAGATGTTGAATAAAGGAATAAGAGGAGAATATATATATATATATATATATATATATTCCTATTGTGATGGGAAATATTTATTGCATAAGTTGCTTTGTTGGTACACCGAATATGAATGAAGGTACTGTAATTTTAATTCTATAACCATTGTCATTCATTTTAGCGCTCATTATTCCTTTGAGGCTCATATCTAATATCTGTAAACTGAAAAAATATAAAAAAATAAAATAGAGAGAAATGATATCAGTATGAATAAGGTGCAAAAGAGAAGCCAATTAACATAGTTTCTCTGCTGAAAGCAACACGAACGAGGAAGACAAAGTTCTGTCTGTCTTTGGATTACATGAAAAGTTTTGTTGGCATCACCGTTTCAATCAGTCAGTTAAATCCTACCCTTGGTCATATTTTGGAAGACCGAATCATGGGATTGTAGGGTGGCTCCCTGTAATACTGTTCAGTGCATCTTAGAAATCCTACTATACAACAAACGGTCAAATTGCTCCTTCGAATGTCTAGTTCATTGAAGGTGGTATGCTTTTGTAGGTGTATGTACATATGTAATTTGCATTCTCTGTTTGTATTGTCTAAAAATAGAGTTTAGAGGTTTAACTTATAGTTTGCAACTTCAGTGTTCATATTCTGGGCAATATATTATTTGGCGTTTTGTAATCTTTTCTGTTTTCCTTAGGTGCGCTTACAACCTGATCCCTTCCTCAATGAACTCACTAACATGTTTGAGCGGACTACGGAAAAAGGCTCTGTTTGGGTGACACTCAAACACTGTAAATTTCACTCTTTTATCTTTCTAAATGGTTTTTAACTGCTTGATGAATCTTCTATTGATAGGAAACGTTTAGAGAAAATGCTATTTTGTTGAATATTTCTCAACATCCTGATTGTACATTTTTTGCTTTATCATTTGCAGCTTCGGACAAGTCTAAGGTGCAAAGGAATAAGATGAAGACATCTGGGGAAAAGATTGATTACAAATGCCTTGTTAGAGCAACCGATGGCAAGAAGACCATTTCCACCGTGGTAAGTATTCCAGCATTTTTTTTTTTATGTTTACTGAATTGGATTGTTGGTTTGTAAAGCTCTATTTTCCCCACCCCTGGGTTTTTTCGGTCTGCCTCTTTTCATGCTGGTGGAGAGTATCTCTTGCTGAGACTATCTAATTGATTTAAGTTAGAATAGGGGTCAGCAATGACTATATGGTCATCTTGCTCAGCATGCAAAGATACTAGTTTATGATACCGCAAATAAGTTACTTTAATTGGGAAAAACAATATTTTGATTATCATTTTTTATGTGGTTGAAATCAACAGCCAGACATGAACTTTATTAAGGCACTTCATTCATAAGCTAAATGACCAGATCCGCTGGAAATTATAGTGATTCGAGAATCTGTTTGGACTAATCTGTTAATGTCGAGGAACATGCTATACAGTTATACAAGTCAAACTGTCATAGACTCATATATAACTACTTGTTTAAAGAAAATGTAAGACTTGCTTATCAGGAAAGTACAGTCTTCAACTACTTGTTTCTTTGATAATGTCAATAATTTAACAAATGTGTCAGTAAAAGCAGAAAATAAGTTGTTTGATCTAACTATTAAAAATTAGATAACGACGGACCTGTTCTTTGAAACCAAGAAGGTCTATGCTATAGGAAGAGCCAATATTTCTTTTGTTTGAACAACAAATGCAGGGAGGTAGGAAGGATAACAACAGATGCAAGTAGGTAGGGAGGTATCACAATATTACTATGGAACTTCGTAAATGCGAGGTACCAGGAGGCAAACAAGGTCGCAGACAAGGAGTGAAGGAGGTGCTTGCAAGCACCAGTCATGCTCCCACTAACGAAAAGCCCAAAGGACAAAAAAGTGTTTAGTCAAAAATGATGAAAAGCATTTGATTTCCACAAAGATAGGCAAGAAATTTTTGGATAAGAGGATGAAATCATTGGAAAAACTATAATCCCCATGTTCAAGGAATGGCTGAATTATGACTAGAAACACGGTCCTTCAAATTTTGAAATAACTTATCGATACCTAAAAAGTCTTTAATAATTCTCTATTTATCTGCATATGTTGTGCAATTATGTTTAAGAGAGTTGGAATATTATTTCTTTAGTTTTTTTATTAGATGTAATTTCTTAGAAGTTGTTCCCTTCATATTGAATTTATTTTCATGTGCTAGTATTTTCTTAGTTGTTCTCTTAGGCTACATCGGCTGAGCCATCATTTCATTCAGTTCCTTCTAGACAAGATTTAGGGAGAGGAGGACTGCATAAATTGTAGGATTTGTTGGATAAAGAAAGAAAGAACAACTAGTAGTATTCATGCTCAAAGTCTTCTTAAGCGTAGCCCAAATTTTAAGATTTTAAGTTGAATGCAGAAATGAGGGTTCTAAAATAGACGTGTGACTATGCTATAATGGATGATATAAGAAACAAGAAAATATGCCACCAAGTAGATGTGACGTCAATTGAGAATTAAGAAAATGACAATTTAGGTGGCTGAGACTGTTTTGTTGACCTAAAGTTACTCTCTTTCATAAGAGTGATGCTCTCTCGGTACAAGAAGTCAAAAGGAGGGGTAGCTTATTCTAGTTGCAAATATCTAGTTACTTTAGATCTTCTAGCAGTTCTAGCAATGAATCAAATGATGCGACGAATAAAGATTCATGTAGCTAACCTCTTATTTATTGCAATGCTTAGTTTGCTGTTGCTGTTGTAATAATATTTCGTGACAAAACTACATCCACTTTCTAATAAATCCATTTGTACTTAGAGGTTGTTTGGTGTTGAGAGTTTTGGAGAAATTTTGAGTTTTTGGGAGAATGCATTGTTGAAAAGTGTGAAAAGTGATGGGTTCTATTGAAATGTGTGGTTGAAAATGAATTTTGGAAAAATGGTAGAAAAAACTCACGGGTCCAGACAAGATCTTAGTCTGCTCTACTATTATACATGGCATTCCAAGGGTAAGATATAAGACTTGACTGTTACCTGTTGGGTTTCACTTTTGAGAAGATCGAATGAACTTCTCTGCGAGGTAGGAAGAAGCAAGCAGAAGGATCCTGAAGGAATCCACTGGTCGAGTTTCAGACAGGATAGGAAGAGTTTTGATGGTATTTAACAGTCTTTTAAGCTCTGTTATTCACAAAAGTTAAATGACATGAATTAGGGTTTCATAAAAATAAGGGCAGAGGAGCTATTTCATTTTTAAAATGCAGTTGCTATAATAGGCTGAGGGAGAAATAAATTTGGAGGCGCGAGACAAAGATTCGGGGGGACTCTCTTTTTTGTGTGAAATTATACTAATCAATCAAAAATTTCTCTGATAGAGTTTTCACAAGAAAGCCTTAGCAATCAAGCTGAGACAGGCAATACTCCATGATGCATAACTGAAGCTGAGGCCTGGAGAGAGACAGTGGCATGTTGTGATGTTCGTTTAAGTTTATCTATGGTTTTAAGGTTCTGAAGTTCATCTAACCAGGGAAAATATTATACATGGTGTATGTATGCACTACAATTTGAAAAATATGCCAGGAAAATTATGGGGCGTTGTTTTGGAAAAAAGACTTCGCTCCAAATGCCACCTACCAAGTTCTAGATTCACTTTCCATTCTTTATGTTTGATTTACTGCTCTATTTTGTTCTACTGATTTGTTTCCACCTTAGTTGAGATGGTCTTTTATCATTAGTTCTTTTATCTAAATTTTGAATTTTCCAGTTGTTTAAGACCCGTATCAATAATAATGATTTTACATTTAGACAATTGGATAGGTCTTTGAAGCCTTTTTTTTTTTTTTTTTTGCATGAAAAGTGTAGAATGTTTTAGTACACCACACACACACACACACACACATATTTTTTAGAGTTATTTTCTTGTCTCCTATCCTACCTGTGGAACTAGCAAACTGTTTTTCTTATTTAGGATGCTTTAAAAATATAATACATATATACATAGATTGTCGAATGGAGAACATTATATGCATTGCTTAAAAATGATACAAAAGGAAACGTGTCTTGTTTATGAGTACTAGATTATAGTAGTGGTTTGGCTATGGGACATGAAGTACTGCGGTGTCTGTGGCCCACGGATAGCACTTGCACACTAAGTATGGCATGTTCTGAAAATCAAAGCCTATCCCCAAAGCATACAGCATAGTGTGGAATTCAAATGCACGTTCTCAATATAGATTCCTAGATGAACTAGTATACCTTGAAAAGTATCTTTGCTAAAAACCTTTTTTTTTTTGTAATGGACTATTTTAATAAAATATTGGTAAAATTCTTGTTTACATTTTTTATTTCTTACATGCGTATAACAGTATTCAAGGGTATATCTAGGAATATAAGTGAGCTAAGGCGGCCGTTGATTGTCGATCGTCAATTGCTACAATAGCAAGATCGTTTATTGCTATTTAATTTAATATATAAAAAATTATTCAATAAATATATAAATGCACTAAAACATAGAAATCATGTAATATGAAAATATGATTCAAAACAACCAAAGTAATAAGAAAAAATAAATGATAATTGATACAACATCACTTTCATTTAGGTTGAAAAAATGTTTCATAATCTATAAATCAATATATATAAATTATATACATCACAATTCATAAACCCAATAATCACCATGATACACGCACACCAATAATCACTATTCTCAAATCTAATAATCTGTAATAAATTTGTTAAAATGTTCTAAAAGCTCAAAACAAATATAGGGGGAGATGGGGCTCACAAGTAAGTGACTTGCAAAAAACCACTCAAAATTTACACAAGACAGAAAATTTCACTAACCTATTACCTGAGATTCTGCTAAGCAAGAAGATACTGTTGTTCGCTGCTTTGCCGGGAGGAGAACCGAGAAGAAGGGATGTTAATTGCTTGCTGCCAGTCGAATAAAATATAAAGCAAGTTAAAATAAAAAAAATATCAAAGGTAATTCTACCAAGATCATACAAAAGTGCACCCGTGGAGGAGCTGGGCTGCTGGAGGTGGACAAAGACCCCACGACAGGGACTAGGGAGGGTCGCCAGCAGTCATGAAAACTCAATTGAACCTTAGAGTGAGGGGTGCAAATAATGCCTCGAGGCACTGATTGTGAGGCCATTTTTCATGCCTATGACTCACAACACCACCCTTAAGGTTTGTGTCCCACAAAACATAAAAAATCTAATATACTCATACCGAGTATGACTTATTTTCCACTAAAACATAAAAATGTTATGTTTGTCATAAACGAGCTTTGAAAATAGTCCACTAACCTCACCAACTAAAATAATAGTTTCTTTACAGATTTTTCTTTTACTTGTTTTGCACACTTTATATTGTTCAGTTATGAATTTTAAAGATTGTTTATGATGAATTATGAGCTTATTTTGTATTTTAATTATTTTTTGACATTTTTTGGTTTACGGTGAGGTTTACATATCAAAACGCCTTGAAGCTTACGAATATCCTCATGAAAGAGAATCGCCTTAGTACCCGATTCTGCTTTTTTAAACATTGCTAGCAATTTCAAAATTTACAATTCAAAATTTAACATGCAATAGCCAATAGTGTTTAGTTGGTCATAGGTTTAGGCTAATTTAGCCCATGTTTGGTACCCATTATTTAAAATCTGAATTTTTTTTTTTTTTTTCAAAGTTCATTCTAAAGCACACTTCTTACTATAAAAATAAACTACAAATAAAACCCAAATTTTTTTTTCTTCTTTCTAACCACACATTCTCTAAAAATTTATTATTACAAATCACATTATTTGAGATTATGAGTCTCAACAAGGGCCTAATAAGGCCCAAATCATTAAAAAAATAGGCCTAAAACTAAATGGTCCAACCAATTAAAAAAGGTCCCAAACTTCATTTTCTTCTTCCTTGCAAAAAAAGTGCAGACAGCCGACACAGGCTGCCGTTTATTCTACTTGGCGAAGCCGCCACGCGCGGTCGCCCTGCCTCGCTGGGTGCTGGCTCCGCCACTGACAGTCTTTATATATTCTACATATTTATTTATAACAATGTGATTCTGTCATTTCTAAGATGCTATATATAATTTATTTCATACATCTGTGTGTCTACATGCACGTCTATTGATGATTTATCTTTTTGTTACTATATTCATTCATATTTGTTTGCAACAATTAGGAGGCAATTACTTTCTGGAACTGCTACGTAATTCTCATGACCTGACTAGCACATGCCTTGTTTGATTTGATGATAGGTGGGTCCAAAAGATCACCAGCGATTTCAAGCTAGCTATGCAACTATCTTGAAAGCCCGGATGACCGCATTAAAGAAGAGGGAAAGGAAGGACAAGAGAAAGACATCAGATTCCGATAAGAAAGAGGATTCAAAAATCCGTTCTGCAGCTTCTAAGACCACCAATTAAACTAGATTCCCTTGGGAAGTTCTTATAGTTTTGTTTCTTTTGAGTTTGAATTAGCCGTAGGGTTACATGATCTTTTACATTTTGTCATAGATTCTAAAATTGTTTTACAGCTTCGAGTTGGCTGAAAATATTTTGTTGACATTAGTTATCGAACATTTGTGGAAATACAGAAGTCAATTTTCTTCCATTCTTCCAAATATTTCGATGAAATTTTTAATATTGTATTCATACCGAATGCAGGACATGATGTAGTGCATAACCTTCCCTCGTCTTCAGTTTGTAGTTTGGTTAGTTCATGTATAGTAGATATGTTGCACAGGTTGAACATCCATATGACACCACAATGGCACTATACACGAATAATTAGCATTCAACTTTTTAAGTGATCAAATATTGTGTTCTTAACTTTTTTTTTACTTTATTAATTGTGTTTAGTAATAGTGCTGCATGGGCCTTATGGGAACGACACAACTGCAGCACAATAACAGATGAATTTTAGAAACTTAAACAAGTATATTTTATACATACTAGTAGTAAGCATGTACTTTCTATATCTTATATATATAAGATGAATGTTAAAGTAAAGATCTTTTAAGTACTAATACTATTTTTTTAAAGTAATTGATGTAATTTCATCAAATAAAATAAAATAAAGTAGTTGACGTAATTGATATTGTTAAAGCAAAACTGTAAATGGTAAATTGACTTTAATTCTTAATATATTAATATTTTATTGAAAATTTTCTTTCGCTTCTTCGAAATATATATTGGACAATTATTTAAAATGTCGGCTTAATGAATAAATCGCTTGTGATAGATTAAGAAGTAGTTTGATATCATAAAATATTAGTCAAATCAATAATTGTTTTATAAAATATTTATGAAAAGTCGTGAAAAAATGTGAAAAACGGTGCATAGATAAATTAAATTAATTTGTGAGTATATTTTTATAATGAAATTTTTTAATATTATGCTTCTATTTGGGAGAAATTAAAATAAGATTTTAATCCAAGTCAAAGTTAATAAATAATTTTAATCACACATTTCTTCGGACCCAGAACTTTTCAACCATGTATTATTAATTTCTATCAAAATCTATTAAAATCTAATTTTAATCATCACCAAACAGCAGTGACAATATAAATTTGAACTAAAATTTCATTTTTGTTTATTAGTTTAAATTTTCCCTTGGTTCTTGTTTCTTGAATTGCAGATTTGCAGTGCTAATTTATGGGCTTCATTTTACTTTATTTGTCTCATGTTATTTTGTTAATTTTAAATGCAAATGAGTGCTAGAAATTTCAAACATAGGTTGTTTACATTAAAGAAAATTTTTAAGAAGAAATATTATTGAGTTCATAACACCGCAACAATTTTGATGGGGGTAAAGTATTATACTTTCAATACAAAATGGACACTCATAGCTAACGCAAGTTAATATAATCTATTGACATGATTTTATTTTATTTAATCCTTGTGTGTTTATTATTATTTTTAATGCGTAATTTTTACAATTAGATTAGTTGTTACAGAAAAACAATTTTATAGGGGATAAGTTTAATTTTGGGAGCATGGTCATACTGGTGAAGTTTGGTGAGTGTAGCCTTATTTTATTAAATGTTCACCATCGTTCAATTTGACTGACTCGCATTTCATGCTCTTCTATTTGGAATAAAAAAAACATAGAACTAAGCTTAATTAATTGAATTTTTTTATTGACCCATTCTTTTTTCTTGTTTATAATTGAAATTGAAAAGTCTCAAAATTAATTTTATGTATTATTGCACGATCCTTTAACATACTATTATTGTCTTATAAAGTTAATAAAAAGTGCTTGGGAAATTTGTGTAGATGGTATTAATTGCTTGGATACAACTTCAATACATTGTTGAATTTAAGGAAGCATGGTAGAGAAGGCATGAGCTTGAAAAATTCTACTTGCTGCTGAAACTTGATGCACTTGAATGTAATGTCATTTTGGAAAATTACGCACTTTCTTTTATTCTTCAAAAGGCTGGATAACTGAACGGAGGCGTAGTGTATTATTATTATTATTTATTACTAGTAAAAAAATGAATGACAGGAATCAGGATTCCAATCATATGGCATTTGTGATATAACACTTAATTTTCTTACTGAACGGAGGCGTAGTGTATTATTATTATTTATTACTAGTTGACGTTTCATTTTTGTATTGATTCGAGTGGGATTGGAAGTTAAAATATTGTTGTTTGGACATAAACAAGTTCAACATTTTCAGTTTCAATATTTATTTAAAAGATTGGAGTTTTAAATGTCCAGTGTACTTCACAGGTAATTTTCCACAATAGTAATTTTCCATCAATCATCAATATTTCCTCACCGCTTAAAAGTTAAAAGTTATTGATCTGAATGTAAAACACATAAATAAATAATAAAAAGAATTGAATAAAATTGAAACTACGAACTCAAGAATTCGAGTTCAATACTTTATGTTGCTTCATATCATTGCTTACAAGAATTTAGCCATACATTTACCATTGCTACTTGTATCATTTCCAACAATTCCATGAGATAACACAAATTCATATTTACTGGGCAAGGCAAGTTTGACTTTGATCAAGCTTTATTTAAATTATTATCTTCTTGGGAGATCCTTAGTTCCCCAAGTGTAAGCATCAACGTTTCCTCACCCCTTAAAAGTTATTGGTCTAATGTAAAACACACAAATAAATAATAGAGAAATAATAAAAACAGAAACTACAGACTCAAGAATTTGAGTTCAAATTTAGTCATATATTTACTATTGCTACTTGTATCAATTCCATAACACAACTTGATATTTACTGGGATCAAGCTTTATTCAGATAATCTTCTTTGGAGATCCTTAGTTCTTCTTATCAATAAGAGTGGGATGAGAACATGATGTCTTAGATAAAATGCCTATCAAAGATGTTGAAGAAGAATATACAAAGCCAAAAAGAAAGCCACGGGCTTCTTTAGTCTTCTCATGAAATGACTGAAGATCTATTAATAAATCTTGTTGATAAAAAAAAAAAATTTGAAATGTGGTTGAAAAACTGACAAGAATTGTAAGTTTCTTCAAATGTGTAACTAAAATTAATTGTTAATTTTAACTTAAGTTTTACCAGAATTAGGGATGAATGTCTAGGTAGCTTTTATGGAACTTCTGCCAACAAAAGAGAAGCAAACATGGCTTCCTTTTTGTTTTGATGAACTCCATGTGTACTTGGGTGGAACGTTTTACATTGATCTCTGTATTGTTTATTGATTGAAATGATCAGTACGAAAAGAAGATACGTACCAGCCTAATCTCCGAAGATAAAAAGGAAGAAGGAAAATTGAGATTAGTATTCTCATTTCGATAATCCATTACAAAATTTAAGTTTGGGATTACTACTCCCATTGTATAAAAGGTGACAAAGAGGAACGTAGTTGCTCAATTGACCCAAGAAAACAAATTGAAACAATAGACGAACAAGAAAATCAATTATAACACATTATAGAGATGGAGTCACGTTAGCTTAAAGAAGTAAGGAAGTGATGGACCCTACAATAGGTAAGCTCTATGGCCTCATAAAACACAAAAAGCAGCAAAGTCAAAATCAGAATTGGGTCGAGCAAGCAACTACCTCCTTCATTGTCTACAAACGTAAAGATATCCAACTTTATGTGCAAATACCATTTATTTACAAGATCATTTATGTTTGAACAAGTCGAGGATTCTTATAAAGTTTTTCAAATTACAGTTTAATAACCAAAAGATAAACTTAAGAGTAAGACCATGGCTTAAGAGAAATAATTTGGGACTTTGAAGAAGCTACATGCAAATTCAATTGAAAAAGGGGCTACAATTGAAGCAGGTGTGGTGAGCTAAATCCTTCAGAAAGTTAATAAATCAACTTTCTGATGTCAAATGATAAAAAGGAATAGAAAAAAATCTTCCGCAAAAATATATAATTTTAAAGCTGAAAATAGGTAAACCAAAACAAGTACCTACATGGATACATGAAGGCAACCCAATGCAAGCTCCACGACTTGAATGTTCTTGGTCTCAAATATAATTCAAAGTGGATTCAGGACAAATTCATCATGTGCTCCTCTTAAAGTATGCCCTGCTCCGGTCACTATTGTGTGCTGAATTCTTAAATTTGCATTTTGATATATGCATTATTCATATAAATTCTGTTTCCATGGTGGATGATTAAAGAAAATATTAAGTAGCTCATTCACTTTTGCCATTGATGGATACTTCCACAACATAATTTGATTATGGGAATATCCATGAGTGCTTACCAGCTCTTTTACATTTTTTATTCCAAGCTGGATTGCATACCTACAAAGTAAATTACTGGATTGTATTACTTACCTACCTAGCTACCTCAGGCTTTCTGAAACAATTTCACTATAAGAGACATGAATTGAATTTAATTGTTTGATAAGCGAATTAACTTTTAGTTAAAAAATTTTAGATTTAAAATAAATTATTCTTTTTGTTGTAAGAATTTAGAAATAAGAAATATGGTAAAAGTAAATTCTTTTACTCTTGGGGCTAAGCCTAAAAAGTTAACGTTCCTTTTATGCCAAGATAAGTTAAAAACTTTTTTCAGTACAAAACCTAACTTAGCTCAAATTTCTCACTGATCTTAGGTGCTGTTTCGATAATTTTCTGACCTTGACGTGGCAAGATCTAAGGCTGATATTTTGTTGGAGATGATGATCCATGCTTCCAAGAAACCTGCAAAAAAGGCAACGAGGGATGCCCTCGTCGCCCCTCCGGTGTGAGAATTAGTATTCTGGAGAGAAGCAGAAAATATATAACTGGAATATATGTAAAGAATTATGAATGAATAATATGCGATCAAAAGAGACGTATTTATAGGGTTGAAAAGCCCATAGCCTGTTTTAACGAAAGAAGGAGTCCTTTTGGTATAAACTTACCTTTTAAGAGGAGTTTTAATCTTATAAGAATTGTACTTCCTCTTTTTTAGGATGTTTCCTTATAGGATATGTCTTGTTATGGAGGCCCAAGAAGGAGGTCCATGAATGAAACCCATTAATGAAGAAGGTTCGAAGTCCTATCTGTGCTGGGCTTCTAAGCGTGATGTGACCGGGACAGGCCGACCATATATCTTATCATCAATGAGATTTTTGATAAGGTCGGGAGTGACCGACCTATGTAGTGATAGGATAAGCCCGGGCAAATATGTTGAATTGTACATGAACGAATTTCGTAACCTAATAAGGTCGGGCATCAATCCTGATCTATGCATGGCCGGGGCATTCTTGCTCGACTATGTGATTATTTGGTTGTTGGTCCTGGATGTGATCGACCCATTGATCAAGGTAATCCCGACCTATTATAAACCGAACCCCTAAATTATTGTAAGACGTCGTGAATCTGTATCGACCAGGAAAGATAGAAGGCCGGCCCAAAGCATGACCTTGGGCCTCACGTATAAAGGTGAAAAGTAATATTTTAATAATGGAATGATCAAAAATATACCGATCATCAGCCCCCGTGCGTCAGAGGTCGAGCTCCGGCCTCTAGACGTATGTCATATCAAGTTTAATTATTGCTATAGTAAGGTTGAGGTAGTGCTATGAAACATGGATCTTACTTCTAGCAAAAGACTTTCACTTACCAAATCTTGAGAAAAACTGAGAGTGTTCTTACATTCGTCCCATCTCATGAGTTTCACTAATTCACACGTAGAGGTCTTGTCCTTTATGAACCGGACAGTGGTTGAAGACCCTGTATTTATGGAGGAATTAGCACATTCCAGGTAGAATTAGGTTATTCGGATGGTTTGGAGACGTTGGAGTCTTGGACTCTTGATGGCAGTATTTGGATAAGGTTATATAATCTCCAATTGCCATATCGAAGTAGGATTTTTCAGCTGCCCATGCAAGACAGAATTTGGACTAATTGTAAGCCCCCGTGCATCCCTTATCAACCTCGGGGAGAGATGGATATGAAATAATGAGACATCGTGGTTTTGGTAGGATGTGATGCGATGGTTATGTTGTCGGGAAATAACAAGAACGTATGTTAGGTAAGGATTGAGTCCGAACTTATGTTTAAGGAATAAAAAGCTGAACTTATGTTAAGTAATGAGCTCGAGCTTATGTCATGCAAGAATAAGCCGAGGTTATGTTAAGGAATGAGCTTTGGTTTATGTTGGAAAGAATTAAGCACGAGCTTATGTCAAGTAATGAGCTCGAGCTTTTGTTAAGCAAGAATAAGCCGAGCTTATATCAAGGAATAAGCTTGGACTTATGTTAAGTAATGAGCTCGAGCATATGTTAGCAAGAATTAAGCATGAGTTTATGTTATGTAATAAACCCGAGCATTATGCAGAATGTAAATAAGCCCGAGCATGTAAAGTAATAAACCTGAGCTTATGTAGATCCGGGGACTTCATTATGTGATTTGATTACTTGACTACTTGAGAATGACCATGTGTACTTGCATGAGCAAGTATCTAATTGTTTGCTCGTGATTTAAGGCTTTGAGCGCTTGCGCGTGGGCAAGAAACAACTTAGCTAGGTAGTGTCACCAATAACTTGTGAAGGCCGTGCTATGTGATTGACCCTGTAAATTATTTTTAATAAAGAAAGTGTCAAGCCCTTCACTTTGTGATTTTTGAGAATTTATTTGTAAGGTCGGGTATTGTGGCCGACCTTGTAAATTTCCGCACAGAGAACGGGCCAAGTCCTTGATTTTGTGTAATTTACAAGAATGGTTGATAGTTTGGGTATTTTGAATATGACAGTGAGCCCGTGCTTTGAACTAGAAACCCTTTATAATTTTGAAGTATAGTTATACAGGTCGATCATGACCAACCTTATGGACTTTAGCGCAAAGGAGGGGTCAAGCCCTGCCCTTTCGTGAGTTTATGAAAAATAATTTGTAACGTCAATCAAGATCGACCTTGTAAATAATTTACACAAAGAAGTGATCAAGCTGTTGAATTTGTGAATTCATGGAAAACAATTTGTAAGGTCGATCAAGGCCGATCTTGTATAGGATTTACACAAAGAAATGGTCAGGTCCTCGACTTCGTGTTTTTGAGAAAATTGTTTATAAATTCGTGCCATGTGACCCACCTTATAAATTATTTGACTTTGTGTAGTTTTAAGGGAATGGTTAGACAGGTCGGGCATTTAAGCCGACCTTGTAAACCCTTTCACAAAGAAGGGTCAAACCCTTAACTTTGCGTAATTTAAGGAAATATGTCGGACAGGTAGGTCGACCTTATAGACTTTTCGTACAAAAAAATGATCAAACCTTGACTTTGTGTAAAAAAGAGATAGTTTGATAGGTCGGGCATATGGGCTGATCTTATAAACTCTTCATAGGGAAGCAATCTGTGAGGCCGGGCATGATGGTTGATCCCGTACATTATTCGTGTTGAAATAATTCGTCAGGTCGGACATTTTGGTCGACCTTATAATTTATTTATGAGGAAATAATTTGTAACGCCTTACCATATGAGACATTGTAAATTATTTGTAAGGAAATAATTTGTAACGCCTTTGCCATATGAAACATTGTAAATTATTTGTAAGGAAATAATTTGTAACGCTTTGCCATATGAGACATTGTAAATTATTTGTGAGGAAATAATTTGTAACGCCTTGCCATATGAGACATTGTAAATTATTTGTTAGGAAATAATTTGTAACGCCTTACCATATGAGACATTGTAAATTATTTGTAATGAAATAATTTGTAACGCCTTACCATATGAAACATTGTAAATTATTTGTGAGGAAATAATTTGTAACGCCTTACCATATGAGACATTGTAAATTATTTGTAAGGAAATAATTTGTAACGCCTTGCCATATGAGACATTGTAAATTATTTGCGAGAAAATAATTTGTAACGCCTTACCATATGAGACATTGTAAATTATTTGACCTTGTGTTTTTGGGAGATAATTTGTAAAGTCATGCTTTGTGGTCGACGTTGTAAATCATTCCCAATGTGGTATGGTAGGCTTTCTTTAATTATCACAGTTGTTTTCGTTCGATGACTGGAGGGCATAGAAGCTAAGCTCAGATTGACGAGGGATTATGGCTTGCATTGATAATAGAGCTTATTGATATGTTTAAGCAAGGAGTAAGCCGAGATTATATTAATTAATAATATTTAATTCACATCGAGAAACAATAAGCTGAGCTTATGCTAAGAAATAATAAGCTTGAGCTTATGTTAAGAAGTAATAAGCCAAGCTTATATTAAGTAATGAGCTCGAGTTTATGTTTAGGCAAAGAATAAGTCAAGCTTATGTTGAGTAATAAGCCTAAGCTTGTTTTAGCGGGAGTTATAGGCCGAGCTCATGTTAGCACATAAGACCGAGCTTGTGTTAGGAAATAATAGGTCGAGCTCATGTTTAAATAATGAGCTCAAGTTAATGTTAAGGAATGATAAGCTGAGCTCATGCTAATTAATGAGCTAGAGCTTATGTTAGGCAAGGACTAAGCCGAGCTTATGTTAAGTAATAAGCCCAGTCTTATTTTAGCGGGAATTTAATTGATCCAAAGCAAACATTTTTTCAATTAATATGATTAGCTATTGAAGAAAGCGGTTGGAGCGTTTTAATCAATGTAGATTGTACCCAGGAAGGTCATGCTAAAATATATTAAGTGTTTCTATTGGTGATCACATAGAAATATGATATTTTATATAATTGGTCACTGTGTGAGTCACTTTATATGTCGCTACTTAACTCAGCCAATTTCCAAGTTATACAAACTTTAGATCACAAAAAATAGCATGAATCATCATGGGAATGAATCAAATAACTTCAAACTTAGCAAGCAATTGAATTCAACTAGTGTGTTATTAATATGATCATATTTGTAAATAACGTGACCAAAATTACAATTGGATTTCATTAAATTAGCACATTAACAGATTATGAGGCTTTCAAAGATCAATAATTAATTGACTGTAATCATTTAGGCACATTGCTCATAGATCATAATGGTTTTGTCATAATTGTACCAAGAACATTCCATTTTGAGTCTTGGTCGCAACTCTCGACTTGTAATAAGAAATAAATATCTTATGATAGAAAAGCATATTTCTTGAATCACATATCACAAGCTATTGCAGATCTAATAAATTAACCTTAATTTACCGATTAGATTAGCAATTTGAGCAAAGATAAGTAATCCTATTTAGAGTTGATTAGCTCATTATTTAGCAGTAGCAACAGATAATATGGAATTGTTAATTTTTGAGCTCTAACATATGATCAACATTATGCAATGATTGTTGAATTAAAGAGTGTTAGAGTACACCTCGTTTTTGCAATTCCTCGGGTAGATCCATAAATGACCCAGAACTTGAGGAAATCCTTACTCATCGTTAAGCAGTAGTTGCTTCGACGGCTTTGATCAAAAGGCTCAACAATTACAATTGGAGGCCATATTGCACCATAATTGATAGGAGATCTCGTTGAGGTGCTTTATCCAAACCTCGCATAAGGAACATAAACTGAAGTTAAATTGAGGTTAATACAACTTTATCAATAAAATGTCCAGTAACTAATGATATGACTTTAAAAGCTTTCCATTCTTTGACGGAAGCAAATGAATGAAAATATCTCAATATCTCCCTTGTTTACTAATGTCAGCAAGGAAGTAATAAAAGAGTGACTAGAGGTTCAGCCAGGTAAGTCTCAAGTGCAAAATTTTACAAAATGAGATGAACAAGTCAAGTGAATGATACAAAAATGGTACTTAGTAGAAGTGCAGCATGTGGCACAAAGTCTTTGTATTCGGAGTCATCTTGCACCCATCCTAGCTAAATTATAGATAGGAATTATGATAGTGAAATGTATGCTAATGCCAATGATATTGACTCGAATGGAAATAAAAGAAAACAAATTTCGGTGCTTGATGGGTTCCTATCTATGGAAGGTGTGAATTAAAATAAAGAAAACAAGGCTGATGACTTGTGTTCTAAAGTTGTTACTAAGTCAAAGCCATCAAGCAAAATAATCGAATTGGGCTTTTTCATATATTACGCATCCACCCTTTTTTGTTCATATATACAGCGCCCAGGATATATCATGAAAATTAAATCAGATGGTATTGTATAACATTTGCACATCATTATTCTAAATTTGTTAAATTCAATTTAACATATCAATAATAACTTCGGTAATCAGCCTATATTTTCTTTATATTTGAAAATTTTTAATTGAAAACATTGTATTGACTGGCAGAAGATGAAGTGAGTCACAAGCGAGAAACTTTGCAAATGTAATGAGCAACAGCAGTTGATAGAAGAGAATTGCAGCTATGTAAATAAGAATAGGAAGGAAGATGGAATAGGTAAAATGGTTACTTCCTTTTCTGCTCGTTTCGACTATTCTCGATTGTACCTTGGCAATAGATTTGTGATTCAATTTTGTCCACTTTGACAGTCTTTGCCACTGGTGCTGTCAAATGGCCACGGAATGAGAAGGGACTTGTCTCAAATATTTGCAGAAATCCTGCTGATAGGAACACAGTGGTTTCCTGTATGCCTTTAGTCACAACAATAGTGTAGAAGGCCAAGGCCTTCGTAAGTTTTAAATGTGTATAAGCTGGGAATGGGGTGTGCTACAGATGCCTGCAGTGTTTAAATAATTATTTGGTACCATGGATCTAAAATTAGGTACAAAAGAGGTGTCCTAACATGAAGGACTTTCGAATTGCAGCCTATCCAATTCAAGAAAATATATAAGGAAATTGACTTGACAAGCAATTTAGCAATTAGCAGCATATAATAACTTTGATTTCCACTACCCTTTTTAATTGCTAGCAACAATTTTGACTAATTTAGTTGCTTGTCAAAATATATTTGATGCAATGGTATCACGCAGAATTTGCTTAATTTTTCTTTCACCAAATTTCTACCAAATTGCACAAGAATTGACAAGTAGGGTAAGAGTACACCTTATTTCAGTAGTCGTAGGAGAGGTGGGACCCGAGCTACTTGCACCCTGGCCACAAGCCAATGTCTGGTGTGATGATATGCCCAGGACGACCCCAAGCACGATCATTATTCATATATTCAAATAGGTTATCTTCTTGATGTGACTCACCCCAATGGAAGAGACAACGTACTTTGACTTTGTCAATTTTATCTGCTAGAGTTTTGGCCGATTTAATTAGAGGCTTAAAACTTAATCACCACGCGTCCACCGTAAGGGCACGCACAGTTGCCATTAGCAATGTGTTCCATGCAAGGTTCACAATTCAGATGAGTGAACTGGCCTTTAGTTTTTCCAATTTTCAGCATATAGAGTTTTTTCAAGTATAACTCACAAGGTGCCAAAATCAGTTAGCATATACGTAGGTCTTCCAGTTCCAAACACACAAAGCACTACTGTGGTGTGAACAGAAATTTCTGCTTTTGCAAGCGCACATATAAATAACTGACCTCAATATTTCGCTAACACATTAATCTGGCCCAAAATTTTTTTTGGTTCAATAAACCCACCATCCCTTCTTCTTTGGAACGTTCAACCAAATTCATGGGGACGGAGTCATGCGCATCCCGAAAGAGTTGAGAATTTGCATTGGCTTTGACGCTGGTCCTAAAACTTACTTCGAGTTCAAAGCTTCAATTGAACATAGGGGTTGTTGGATTAATTTAACAGTGACAGTTGGAGGTTTACGCCATGATGATGGCGTTCATAATTCATAAAGTTATTGGAAATTTCCTCATTCCCAATTCAAATAACCAACGAAATCGAAGGAATGAGGTGTTCTTCAAAATTTTGAGCCACAACCTTGACGGTGGTCGTCAGGGTGAGCTCTGCTAGCCATTTTGACGACGGTCATCGAAATCATCGAAAGTTATGACAAGGTGAATCCCCGTCGAGGTCTTGACTACGTTGGTCGGGTTGAGTCTCTTTTTTTTGCGGCAGTTGTGAGATGAGTCCTTGTTGCTGCGTTCATCAAGGATTTACAGATTTATGGCAGCTGGTATTAAGTCATCTTCTTTGGCAGTATGACTTTAGGGAAAAAATAGCAGCTCACGATTTTCTCCTGTTCACTGGGCAATTTGGAGAGGACGGCTGGAAGACTTTAATTTTTTGAGATTTTATTTATTTTGAAATCGATCTTTGGACAACATGGTTTTTAGATCGAATTCCCATAGACGGCGCCAATCGTTTCGGTAATTTTTCTGACCTTGACGTGGCAAGATCAAAGGCTGATATTTTGTTGGAGATGATGATCCACGCTTCCAAGAAACCTGCAAAAAAGGCAACGAGGGATGCCCTCGTCGTCCCTCCGGTGTGAGAATTAGTATTCTGGAGAGAAGCAGAAAATATATAACTGGAATATATGTAAAGAATTATGAATGAATAATATGCGATCAAAAGAGACGTATTTATAGGGTTGAAAAGCCCATAGCCTGTTTTAACTAAAGAATGAGTCCTTTTGGTATAAACTTACCTTTTAAGAGGAGTTTTAATCTTATAAGAATTGTACTTCCTCTTTTTTAGGACGTTTCCTTATAGGATATGTCTTGTTATGGAGGCCCAAGAAGGAGGTCCATGATTGAAGCCCATTAATGAAGAAGGTTCGAAGTCCTATCTATGCTGGGCTTCTAAGCATGATGTGACCGGGACAGGCCGACCATATATCTTATCATCAATGAGATTTTTGATAAGGTTGGGAGTGACCGACCTATGTAGTGATAGGATAAGCCCGAGTAAATATGTTGAATTGTACATGAACGAATTTCGTAACCTAATAAGGTCGGGCATCAATCCCGATCTATGCATGGCCGGGGCATTCTTTCCCGACCATGTGATTATTTGGTTGTTGGTCCTGGATGTGATCGACCCATTGATCAAGGTAATCCCGACCTATTATAAACCGAACCTCTAAATTATTGTAAGACGTCGTGAATCTGTATTGATCAGGCAAGATAGAAGGCCAGCCCAAAGCATGACCTTGGGCCTCACGTATAAAGGTGAAAAGTAATATTTTAATAATGGAATGACCAAAAATATACCGATCAGGTGCATTTATTTAAAATTGAAACGCTTGAGAGGTGACAAACATGCTTTTAACCACCTCAAAATTTAAATTATACAGATCGAAGCATTTTAAAATCGAGAAGCAAAATTTGGACAATTCAAAGATTCCTTTCAAGATTAAAATCAATAAACCAACAGAATCATCAATAGACAAATAAATCCTAGCATGGTGATCATCAAATAAAAATAAGCAAAACCCATATCATAAACTCAATTTAAAACTGAATTCAAAATATAATAAGAGTGTGTTTGATTGGGCAAATTTTAAAATGTCAAATCAAGGAAAACAATTTCTAACTTTAGTGTTTGATTGGAAATTTTGCCATGGAAATTTTTGGTACAATCAATTAAAGCTTGTTTTTGCCAATTTTCAAGAAAATGTTTTTTATGAGCTGAGGTAGGAAAATTTAAATGGAAAAGAAATATATTTTCCATTTCCTTTTCCAACTTCTATCAAACACGCCCCAATAGTCAAATCATGGAATCGCGTTCCAAGCAACTCACCTCCGATTGAAGTAAAAGATTTTCTCTGCTTCGCTTTGTGTACGCTTTGTGTACACTTTGTGTGTGTGTGTGTGTGTGAGAGAGAGAGAGAGAGAGAGAGAGAGAGAGAGAGAGAGAGAGAGAGAGAGAGAGAGAGAGAGAGAAGCTGGTAAAGAATGTGGGACTATGCTACAATCACCTCGAGACTTACCCCGGAGGTGACCCCCTCCTCACATGGAGGGGGTGGAGCCCACTTCCGACAAGTGGGCTCCACCCCCTCCATGTGAGGAGGGGGTCACCTCAGGGGTAAGCCCGATGTGCTTTTAGCATTATTCAAGAATGTGAATCCTATATTCCCAGACCAAAATGATGGTAAATTAATCAACAAAGAGTCACGTACCATTCAAATAGAGAAATGTTGATTCCAAACAACTTCAATCCTTTCATACGCATCAAATGCTGAGTCTAAACAACTTAAATCCTTTCATACTCATCAAATGCATTATATCTGCATAAATAAGTCAAATTAAGATTAGAAATTTGCTGCATTTTGATTTGAAAAATCCCACTAAAAAAACGAAGTGTTGATCTTTATCAGGAAAATAAGCCATATTTAAAAAAAATAAAATTCATACACTGTCATTGAAGCTCTTTTGCCAAGAATATCATTGTACTGTAGCAAAACAATTAGAGATGAAATCCTAAATTTTAGGTCCAAATACAATTAAAAAAAAAACTGATGGAAAAAAGGGAAAAGTGTAAGAGGAAGAAACTAAAAAAGAATACAAAATACTCAAACCAAACACAATATAAGCAGCAGGAAACAAAAAAGGGTACAAAATACGCAAACCAAACATAATATAAGTAGCATGAAACAATATAAGAAGCATGAAGAACCCTGTTGATACTCAAACCAGACACAATATAAGTAGCAAGAAACAAATAAGATTACAAAATACTGGGAAAATAAAAGCAATCAAGAAATCGTTAACTAAAATCCTGATATAAACCCTAACTGAGATAAAAACGACGTCAAAGTGGGAAGACGAAGCGTCACCTCGATTTTTTTTGTTTATATATAAGTGGGAAGGAGACGATGCCCAAATGGAAGCAAAAATCGAACCAAATAACAAAGAACCCCTGTTGATACTAAAACAAACACCAATATGAGCAATAGGAAAAAAGAAGAATACAAAATACTGGAAAAAAAAGTAATCAAGAAATCGTAACTAAAAATCTCACGTAAACCCTAACTGAGATAAACGCAGCATCAAAGTCCGAAGAGGAAGCTTCAACTTGATTTTTTTGTTCAGAAATAGGTAGGAAGGAGACAACGGTGACGACAGGGACGAAGAGCTGAACAGAGGACGATCACAAGAGAGAGTAAATGGAGGAAGATTTTAGGCTACTCTAGATCAACAGATGGGAGAGTAAACTCAGTGATAGACAGCAGGAAAACATTAGTGCTTATTCTTTTGCGGAAAGCGTGTGTTTTCTTTGCTGAAAGGCGTATTTCAGCCTTATGAATAGTGAAATTCTAAGTAAATCTTATATATAATAGTGAAATGGGCCGAAAACTTCAATGTTGGTGTAGAATTGGTCCATTCCTCTTTTATTTTTTTTTTAATTTTTTTTCAGTTAAAAGATGGCTAAATAGCACAAAATGTTCGTATTGTTTACCCTCATTGTGGAAATCATCACTATCGTTTCAAATTTGACATTTACGTCCTTATTTCAACATTTTATTGCGGAATTTGTTATTGACGTCACATTCCGTCAAGTTTTCCCGTCAAATATATTTAATTTGTGCAAAACATCCCTATCGTTTACCTTCATTGTACAAATAGTCCATATTATTTCAATATTAGTATTTGGACCTTCAATGACCTTTCTTTACGCTAAAGGTCATTACATTTTATTCTTTCATTAAAACATTGTAAAATAGATAATTTATCATTCTAATCAAATCAAATTAAATAAAATAAAAAAAGAGTAATAAAAAAAATAATAATAATAGTCAAAGTTTTAAGTTTTTTTGAATAGTACAAAATAGTCGCACTTAAATAATTTTTTTTTTACTTTATTGACATATAATTCAATATGCATTTAATTATATCACATTTAAAAAAATATATATTTAACTATGAAAAGGTCATTTGGATTGAATTTCACTTTCTTGCATCGCAAATTTTAAAGTTGATTTTCACTTTCGTACAACGTCAATACTGTTTAATTTGTTATGTTCATTAAAATATAGGACAACATATATTTAAATATAGGCACAGGTGTTTTGCGCAAAAGGTTTGATAAGCGAGGGTGCAAAAGATTTACATGTGAGGTACATTTTGCGCCAACGTGTATATATTACCGTTCATTTCAGTTACAAATAAGCGGACTTTATTTTGTTATTGTGGTATGACGATTTTTCCCCTGATTTTTTTGCCAAAAAAGCTAGCACATCATTTTTTTTTTGGGGAGAAGCTTAATTTGTTTGTACTAAATTATACTCTTTAAATTAATTTAAGTGTAACTATTTTGTACTATTCAAAAAATTTGAAACCTTGACTATTCCTCCTCCTCCTCATTATTATTATTATTACTCATTTTTTATTTTATTTTATTTGATTAGAATGATAAATTGCCTATATTACAATATTTTAATGAAAAAATAAAATGTAAGGACCTTTAGCACAAAGAAATGTCATTGGTCCAAATGTTAATATTGAAACGATAGGGATTATTTGTGCAATGAAGGTAAACGGTAGGGACATTTTGCACAAATTAAACATATTTGACGGAAAAACTTGACGGAATGTGACGATAAGGACGAGTTCTGCAAGAAAATATTGAAATGAGGACGTAAATGCCAAATTTGAAATGATAGAGATGATTTCTATAATGAGGGGCAAACGATAAAGGTGTTTTGCGCTATTTATACTTAAAAGATTAAATGGGCGGACTCAAAAGTCAAGTGCAACCTCTCTTTACAGTGGGCCTGCTATAGGTCCACCCCTGATCGGATTCTAATTTGTAAACGAGACTTCTTACGCTTATTTTGAGATTAATTTGATGTAAAAGTAGAGTTCACTCAGGAGTTTGATTGCAAGATTTGAATTCTTAACTTTCAATGACGAAATTTCTTTACATTAAATTAAATGTCGGGTTACATGGGGTTTAGATCAGGGAGATGTATACATTTTAGATCCAGTTTGATGAAAAGTGAAAAATTATTTTTTTGGAGGATATATAACCCCCCGTTTGGTTGGAATTTTAATTCAGACTCTAGTTTAAGTCAAAGTTAATGTGTGTGTGCAATTTTTTTTTTAAAACCAAGATGGAGTAGTTCAAGTGAAGAACTTGATTAAATATAAATATATTATTTATTTAAATATTTAAGTAATGCTAAACTTGCAAAAATAAAATAAAATTGTTTAAGCCTTAAGGGTCTCAAAAAGTAATCATCTAGATTCTAGGGCGTTAAATTCTTAGGTTCGAACTTATATATAAGTATCTTCCAAGTTATTGCAAGGACAAAGTCCCGATTCATTCCTAAGCAAAAGCAGCCATCATTATCTTTCCTTCTTCAATTGTTTCGATCAAGACACGTCGGTTGATTTGTTCATAAGCCAATGTATCGTTTCTAATTGAAATAACAAGTGGCTGTAAAATCGGAACGTGAGAAGAACTAAACTTGAAAAATCTTGATCAATAATTAGAAACTATTGAAAAAGTTCATGCCATGACGATCTATATAAAATGAATGTTTTTATTGATGCGATCTAATTTTAAAGTCGACAATTGGAAAGAGTACTACTAAATTGTACACTTTCGAAACTTACATCCGATCAATTACTAATGATTTGGAAGGAGGGCGATTAAATTGTGGAGATTAGAAGATGAAGGACTAAAGATGTAATAGAAAGGGACTCAAGACTATCGAGGATCGGGATTGTAGCCTTCTTGATATATTAAAAAAAATAAAAAAAATAAAAAAAAAATTGACCGGATCCATATAATAATTTGATTTGGCTATGGACCATGCCGATTGAGCATAAGATAAAAAAATTCCGAATGCCATTGTTTGAAAGATATTGTTAATTGACTCATTAAATTTGAACTTGAAGCAATAAAGGTAAACTATCTAATAAAGAGATTTTTATTTTTAATTTCTTTTACATAGTCGTCAGAGTTTTTGAGTAAAAATTGTGTTCAAGAGTATAAGATGTATAAATTTGGAAGCATTCGATAACTGAAACTCCATCCATCCCAATTATATAGGATGTCTTTTCTTTTTCACTTGTCTCAATTATATAGACTTATTTATTTATTGAGAAGTATTTATTTTGTTTGTTTACTAATATACCCATATTCATTAATTTCAATAATAATAGTTTGGATACTTAAATAAGGGTAAGTTAAATGTTTTCTTAATTTGTGTGAAAAGTCAAACTAGCCTAATATGTTTTCTTAATTTGTGTGAAAAGTCAAACTAGCCTATATAATTGGGATGTAGGGAGTCAAAAAGTCATAATATTCTCCCCCAGTATATTGGGTTAGTCCTATGGTCTGTTCTAGGGTTTTGCTGCCGCCTGTCAAGGACAGCTTTTTTTCGAAGAATTCTTCTCCCTCCAAGCAGGATTTTTCAACAATTTCTTCTCACTCGCAGCAAGCGATTTCTTTACTATTTAAGACATGACTAATGACGACTTGCTTGTGTGCTATGCTACACTTCCGTTGGATGATGATGATGATGGAGTCAAAATCGGGCGCAATTTACATGAATCAGGCCTAGTAAACATGGAACGAAGCCTTGTAGGGAAGATCTGGAGACAGAATTGGGTTAACTGAGAAGGATTGGACAGTGTCATACGCAACATATGGCGAACGAAAGGCATTGTTAGGATTGAAAACACAGAAAACCCATTAATATTTACTTTTTTTTTTTATAACTTGGATGATTGTGATACGTGCAAAAATATTAGTTTCTTTATTGTTTTAATTGACTTAGTCTTATTTTTTTGAAGTGAAATTAGTCTAGAGTAGTTAGGATAATTTTCATGTGTTTATCGTTTAGATTAGTGAGTTTGTTGTTCCTTATTTCTAGCCTAGACAGTTAATTATTTTGCTTGAGGGTCAAGTGTAATTGTGTTCTATAGATAGGTACAACGTATGGAATAAAGCATGAATGTGAAGTTAATGAAATACAAGTCTCCTTCTAATTCTTCTTCTTGATAGAATGTGGATAAATTCACCACTTTCTCTTCTTCTATCAAAATTCTTTTGTAACAATTGGTATCAAAGTGCAGTTCTGATTATGGACAATTGCCATGAAATCAATGATTTCCAAAATGAAGTTCATAAAATATTGGGACGTCACGAATCCCATATTGATGAAATTCAATCCACACTACATACTATTTCACAAGAACTACGATTGCTACGAGCATCGCAAGTTCCTCATTCTCATAACTCAGACAAAAACCCATTCACTCCAACCAAAGTATCTCACCAAACTTCCGCAAGTCATCCCATCTTTGACGAGAAACTCATAAATACTTATAACGGTCCTCCAATCTTTAATGAGGAACCCGAAAATACTTATGAGGGTCCTCCCATCTTTGACGAGGAACCTTCTTTGGTTGATGCTCATGATATACTTAGAAATCTGATGAAATTTCAAGGAGTAATGCAAGAGGCATAAAATTGCTATATCGAGGCTCTTCGCATACAACCAACTTTTGTCATTGCGTGGTCCAATCGTGCTGATCCTTTTATGGATGCAGGTGATCTTAACAAGGCCTTGCACTATTTTAAGGAAGCGGTCAAGTTGAAATCTAACTTCTCAGACGCCTTTCTGAATTTGGGAAATGTTTGCAAGGCTTTGAAAATGCATCAAGAGGCCATTGTTTGTTATCAACGTGCTCTACAATCACGACCTGACTATGAAATTATGAATTGGAAGCGAAGAAGAAAATTCCACCATTGAGGACAATGGTGTTCTTAAGGGCGCGAGAATGATACGTGGAAAAATATTAGTTTCTTTATTTTTTTAATTGACATAGGCTTATTTTTTTGAAGTGAAATTAGTCTAGAGTAATTAGGATAATTTCCATGTTTTTATCGTTTAGAGTAGTGGGTTTGTTGTTCCTTATTTCTAGCCTAGACAGTTAATTACTTTGCTTGAGGGTCAAGTGTAATTGTGTTTTGTAGATAGGCACAACGTATGGAATAAAGCATGAATGTGAAGTTAATGAAATAAAAGTCTCCTTCTAATTATTCTTCTTGACAGAATGTGGACAGATTCACCACTTTCTCTTCTTCTATCAAAATTCTTTTGTAACAGATTGGAATATAGTCCTTGTAGGAGACCCTTGGAGTTTCAACAAATAACTTTTATCGCCGGTGAAGTCGACGGGAATTGGGGACGTCACACAATTAGACTTCACGCATGTTCCTCTTTGGATCCAGATTGTGCACGTCCTTCTGGTGTTGAGAAATATGGGTTTTGCAAGGATTTGGGGAAGCACATTGGGAAGGTTGGAGGCTGTTGACATGGATGGGGTGTTTGTACGGGTGAGAGTCTCAATTAATGTAAGCAAAACCTCTCAAACGGGGCATCCATGTTTTCTTGGAGAAGACGGAGATTGAAATTAGCCTGCTAATCTGGTATGAGCGGCTACTAGAATTTTTCCATGGATGTGGGATCATAGGGCACCAGATTGTTGACTACACGGATGGTGGGAATAGGGCTTGCTTCCAACTGATGAACACAGGTTTGGGGATTGGATCTGTGCACCGCCAGTAATTCCTAAATCCAGAAAACTCCCCCTCGATAAAATGGCACTGTGCCAAGAACACATGCCAACTGAATGGTAAACATAGAGGACAAAGGGCAGTCAATGGACGTAAACCCTAATGAGGGTATTGAGGTGACTAAAGGCTTGGAGACTGTGGTGGAAGGGAACCTTAATAAGGTGTAGCCGTGACTAAATGATTGGAGACTGCAAGGGAGGACATGCCATGAATTAACCATACGACAATGGTGGCAGAATCCTCAATAGTTCTGATGGGCAGGAAGAAGGAGATAGGCAAGAAATGAATAAGACAGGTGAGGGAAAGGGGAAATGTTGGAGATTTGGGTGTGGGTTTTGGGAAATCATTTGAAGTGGGCCTGACTTGAAACAATAGCAAATGAAGACTTGGGGATCATGGAGACGTGGATGGAGACTTGCATGAAAAACTAAAAAAGAGAGTATGTACATTATTGATTGATGAAGATGAGGAGGGTATTAGAATCGAGAAAATTGAGGAGAACTTTGATGAAGCAACGAACTATGTTCTGCAGAGCTGTCGAGGGTTATGAATTGTTCTTGTTGGTATGGGAAGCAGGGAACCCTCGTACAATATCGGAGCTATGTCGTCATATTTGTAGCACTTTTCCTAACCTAGTTGTCCTGTCCGAGACTAGGCTAAGTGGCAAAAGGGTAGTAGACTTTCGATATAAAATTCACATGGAGTATGCTATTATGGATGGATGATTGGGATGTGAATATTCGATTATATTTAGATGGGCATATAGATGTAAACATATGGCAGTCAAAGTCCAGTGACAGTTGGAGACTTATGGGCTTTTATGGAAACCCTAGACCTAAGCACGGAGCATCATCATTGGATCTCCTGCGTCGATTGCGACAAACTTCGAGTGAACCATGGCTATGCGGTGGCAATTTTAATGAAATTACATCATCTAGCGAAAAAACTGAGGCCTTGGACCTATCAGAGTGCGCTATGGAGGGATTTTCGGGATGTATTATTGCATTGTAACTTAGATTCAATTCCTTTCATTAGACAAGCGTTAACATGAAATAACATGAGGGGAGGTACTCAAAATATCCAGGAGCATCTTGATAGATTTGTGTGTGATTATGGATGGAGATCAGAATATCAAAATGCAGTAACACTTCATACAGAATTTGGAGGGTCAGATAATCAGGTAATTATAATTTACTTCTAAGGACAATCGAGGAGGAAAGAAATTCGAACACATGCCCACTCGTTTCATTTTGAGCCATATTGGATGTGAGAAGAGGGTTACTTTGATGTGGTTGAGAATGCATGGGGAATGCAACACGCACTACTTGAGCACCATCCCACTATTACAGACCTACAACACTCATTGGATTGGTGTGGCGAATTCCTTCAGATATGGAGTGACTTAACCTATGGCACATGTAGGAAAAAATTGCAGAATGACCACAATGAGTGAGGGCACTTTATAATACCCTTGATTGTGCAGACCATATGACAGAGATCAAGCAGTTAGAACAGAGACTCAACTTTATGTCAAAGTGAATTGCTACTGGAAACAGAGGTCTAGAGCAAATTGGCTTAAAGGTGGAGACAGGAACACCAGTTATTTTCATGCTATAGCATCCTCCAGGAAGAAGAGAAACCTGATAGAGAGTCTTTAGATTTCTGAAGATGAGTGGATTGCAAGTGTAGATAAGATTATTAGCCACATTGATTACTACTTCACGGACATTTTCCAAAATGGTATCAAATGAATAGAATACGATTTTTGCTCCCCTCATATCTAAGTCTCAAAGTGCATTTGTTTTTGGACATATTATTACCAATAATGCTATTGTTGCCTCTTGAGTGTATCCATTAACTAATGTAGCGATGCACAGGACGAAAAGGAATTATGGCCCTAAAGTTTGAAATAAGCAAAGCCTATAACAAGGTGGAATAGAAGTTTGTTGTCAAAGTAACGAATAAAATGGGATTCTCTTAGACAGGGGTTCCCATTATCTCCCTATCTCTCCACTCTGTGCGATAGCCTTCTCAGGACTCATATGTTGGGAATTTACTTAATCATGCACAGTGAAATATAAAATATTTTTAATTCTCAAACGAGGATCTGCTTTGTATTTAGATAGAAATCGTGACAAAAATAATACCTCTTGATTATTTTGCAGACGGATCTGAGAATCTTGATTCCTTCAATCTACTTGCACACCACAGCTGTCTAATTGTCCAGCCTCCAAAGCTGATCCACACGAGAGAACAAGAATGAGAGACTAGGGTTCTCTCTTGTGCTAGCAAGAGAATAATGAATTAGAGTTAACTTTTTACAAACCCTAGTTGTTTATTAATATAAGCTAGAGTGGGCTTGGCCCACAACTTAAACATGACCTGGTTCATATGGTTTAATTAATCCATTAATTACACATGGGACATTAGTCTTAGTTAATCAGTCAAATTAATTAACTCGAGTCTATTAATAAAAAATATAATTAATTAATTCTACAAATGTCGAACACTTGTTAATTAATCAATTCTAATTACATTCTTCTAGTTCTCCTCTTGCGTGTGACCCTTTAGGTTCCCAACCACGATGTCGAACTACGTGAATTATTATTTTGATCTAATCAAAATAAGATTAATTAAAACTCGCTTTTCAATTAATCATTAATTCTCTTTAATTTACATTAGTTATCCCAGATTGACATCTAGTAATGTTTCAGGGCAATACATATGATGGAAAATATCACATGGTATGACAAAACTAAACTAGTTCGTTTATCAAGAAACTTTAATCCCTTCGTCAATATGATTCAATCAATTACGATTTACGAGATATGGAAATGTATCAATCTCGTTTATTGATCATATCTTTTATTTCGCTCTTAAGTCAATAAACGTCGAAACTATTTTCGACTTTATGAATTCACCTTAGCCAAGGATTTCGATATTGACTTAACCAAATAAATTCAAATCATAATCTCTTACTATCTAAGAGTGACGAATCCTATATTGATCATTCACAACCTTCGTGTGATTCTTGACATACCCGAATGACATCGTATTAGCAACTCCGTTTAGAGCAACATCCGACATCATCAAAGTATGACTGCTCTCAAATAAGTACTATGATGATATCAAGTCAAAGGATCAATTCCACTAACGAACATTAGAGATTAACCACTGACACTCAGATAGTTATCCATGTGGAATCTCTATTGTGGGTCTCCAATGTTTTGTCCTCTTAACAAAACGTCCACGTGTTCATTTAGATGTTTCTACATCTTAGCTTGTGAGATCAGCTACTCACTTCTAAAGTGGGCGATGACACACGTGTTGGTCTATCTGTAATAAAGATATTCGTATCTCGATATTACTTTACGATCAAGGATATTTAAGATTCAATTGTAACTTATATCTCACAATCACAACTTCTTGTTATTAACAAGTTATCAAAATCTGAATCTACGGACTCTGTTGATTTAATTAGCAAGAATAATAATATCATTATAAATGAATTAAATAACAAATCTTCTATATATTAAATGCATCAAATTTATTAGTAAGTGTTTGGTCAAACAATTAGACCTAGGGCATAACACTTACATCATATGATTGGAAAAATATGAGCGATAGTAAATGTGGATGAAATGCTTGCGTATCGAACAAAGGGTAAGTCATCTATTCTTCGCTGATGATTCTGTTATGCTGCGACCTTTAGTCAATTTTAGTAGTCTATGAATTAGGCTCGGGACAGAAAATAAACTTTCAAAAATCAACGTCACTTTTAGTCTCGAACACAATCAGGGAGGATATCATCAATTTTCTGGGGATACACATGTATTATTGGGCTAAATAAGAACAATATTCTTGCTAAACTTAAAAAGAAGGAGTGGGAAAAGGGTAAAATGCTGGAAAAGATGATTGTTTTGTACAGGTAGAAGGAAGTCTTAATTATAGCAGTTCTCCACGCTATTCCATCAAATGTGATGAACTTATTTAAGGTGCCAGTGGTGGTATGCATTGAATTGGCTCCTCATGGCCAAGTTTTAGTGGGGCGGAAGGGTTGATCATGCAAAGATGTTGTGGATCAGCTGCAGGAAAATGTACAAGCCTAAGTGTGGCGAAGGAATTGGATTTCGGGATTTCAGTCTGTTCAACAAGGCACTATAGTGGCAAAGCAATTTTGGAGACTTTTGAATAATGGTGGCTCACTTGCAGCCAAATTCTTAAGGAAAAGCATCACGAGAATGTGACCCTGCTTGAGATCTCCCCAAAGAGTGATTATTCTTTCCTATTTCAGTGTTTATCATGGAGACGTGATGAGATTAAGGATGTGGTGAGATGAAGAGTTGGCAACGGTCGGACCATATCCATTTTGTTTGACCTGTGGCTTCCTCGATCACCTTCATTTAGAATGTACAACACCGTTGAAGTTTCGGATCAGAAGGTTGGTGAGCTTCTAACAGTCTCGGGTACGTGGGATGAAGAGAAGATCAGACGGTTTATTTTAAACAATTAACGTCGAGGAAATTCTTTCTATCCTGCCTAGTCACAGGGATATAGCAGATCTACTCATTTGGCATCATGAGGCTAACAGAGCATATTCGGTAAGGAGTGGATATCGAATGCTATTGAAAAAACACGACTCTACAGAAGAGGTTGGGGGTTCTAACAATTGTAAATGGTGGAAAATAATTTGGAATCTTAAAGCCCGTCCCAAGGTTCATATTTTTGTTCGGCGTTTGTTTTGGGATGCATTGCCACATAAATTAAATCTATTAGAAGAGGTGTCCAATACGATCCGAGATGCAGTAGATGTGATAAACTATAAAGTATACATTGTGCCACACATATTTTTCTTTTGGCCCACTACTGTGGAAGTTTGGCGAGAAACATGATGGTGGAATCAAATGAGAAAATTGGCAAAGATGCCAAACATGAATGACTCTTTATGCTACCTACTTAGCGACACCAACACGTCTACCCTGGGTCAATTAACATGCGCGATGTGGGTTATTCATGGAGAAAGAAACAGTATGTGGGAGACCAAGGAGCAAAGGGTAGACATATCTTTGAAAGTGTTATTACATATTAAATGGCAACCACCCACATCGTGAGGTCTCAAACTGAAAACAGATGCATTAAGGGCACTAATTACTACACAACGGAAGCCGTCGTAGGGGATGGCCAAGGTGGTGTGGTGGTGGTTGGGTCAGGGAAATTCTCAAGGGAGCTAGCACCTGAATTGGCAGAGGCGACGTCATTACAGGAAGGCCAATTAGGCCATCTCCAACCAGGAACTCTAAAATGCAGTTTCTCTTTGATGATAACCAAGAAAGTCAAACATCGAAACACGTACTAGTGGGCCCTGGTCAAATATCGATGCATGTGCCGATTGGCCAAATGACGAGATCTGAGGCCCAAGAGAGCCAAGAGTTGATGGAGGGACTCATATACGAGCTCCAAAATAGAGTCCAAAACAAGACCGATGTCAAATTGCACAATTTTGAAGCTCTAGCCACTTTCGGTCGACCGTCCATTCTTCCGGTCGACCGATCTTCTGCAGAGAAATTCTTATTTAGCCTCAGTTAGTTTTGGTCGAGTGACGTTCAACCGAAACTATCGTTTCGGTCCGAAATAACCTGTTTCAGAAAAATGGGATTTTTCTTGCAATTTTCGTAATTTCTCTCTTTACCCCATATTTTGTACAATAAATACACTCCTCCTTCAAACCCTATGATAGTTTTTGAATGTATGAATGGTGAAGTCTCCATGAGAGCCAACTTTGAGGTAACATCCTCCTTATCTCTTGTTAACTCTTTAGGAAATTAATCAACTACATTGTGAGTATTATTATTCTTGTTTTTGTAGTTAATTTTTGTCACCTTGAAATTTGTTTAATTAATACCAATTGGGCTTGTTTATTTAATCAATGAATTTTTGGTTAGATTTAAACTTGAGTTAAAATGTTTTATCACTTTCTTTACCATTTTAGCTTTCTTGGGAAGATTTCAAATAGTTGTGGGAATTCTTGATCAATATACCAAGGGGGTCCTCATCATTTGATATCAAAGCTTGTCTCTAATTTGGTAAATCTATCATTTACATTATTGTTGTTTTTATTCAAAAAAAAAACCGAACAACGAAAATTGAAAAAAATCGGGGAAATTTTATGTTCTTGAGATATTTGTTGATTCCATGTATTGGGTATATTGATTGTGAGTTTGTTGGGGAATTCCATTATTCATTCACTACAAAACGTATACTTTACAAATTGTGTACTCAAAGTGTTTGATAAAATGCCTCAAAAATACTTCATTAGTACTTTATTGTTCAATGCTCATATATTGTTAATTACTTGAGATTATCCAATTCCCATTATTGATATTGTGTTATCAACATTTTATCTCATTTATCACTTGTTCCATACATTGAGTAATTATTGTTCATTCATTCCTTACCACATTTGGGTTGTTGGGGATTTATCATATATCCACGTTATATCCATTCATGGCCATTTCAAGATTGAGTATAAAGTATTTGCTAAATTGCCTCATTGAAAATTACACTCTTTGTGCTTATTGTTCTACATCTATGCCTAGTATGTTACTTGTGATTATTCAATCTCATTGTTGAAATTGTGTTCCTAGCATCTTATCTCACATAACAATTGCTCCTTTTGAGTATAGCAAATACATAAATTTCACTTGCTATTGTGTCTACTTGTTATAAATTTCTTCTTTCTTGTTTGTAATTTCTTTGACTCCACAAGAATTATACTTTGTGGTTTAGTTGATTACATTCCCTCGAGAACTTGAGAAAGGAGATTTTGAGTGGAAAAAGGCAAGAGTGGTGAGCTTAATAGAGGGTAAAAGTCAAATTTGAGTAAAATACGAGAGAAATATTTTCTTGTGAGAACACTTTCACATTTGCACACCATGTCCATTTTCAATGCTCAAACTCAAGAATTGAAGGAGATGTTGCTAAATCTTTCAACTAGTAGTTAAGGAGAAAGAAGGGATAATAAAAGAAGTGTGAGGGCCAAATTTGGAAACAATGTGTATAGAGATGGGAGTAGGGAACAAATTGGGAGAATGTTGAGGAAAAAAAGAAGAAGAGTGGATGATCAATTTGGGGTTGTGTTAGATAATGAAGGGAAAGTTGAAGAAGATTGGAGAATGGGTAGAAGAAGAGAATGGGTAGATAGGAGTGGAAATGGGATGGATGAGAAGGTTGATATTGAGAAAATAAAGACTCCATCATTCCACAGGAGGGGAGGTAATGAAAGTAGAAGAGTAGTGAAGGAGATGAATGTTAGGCCACTAAAATCTTTGGCTCATACTAATGAGATGGGAAAATATGGAGAAGATACTTTCTACCCTAGATGCCTTATGGGGGATAGGGCATGTATTCTCATTATAGATGGAGAGAGTGACACAAATTTGGTGAGTGCTAGTAGGGTGGAAAAATTGGGATTACTGGCAATGAAACATCCTAATCCTTATGTGTTATAAAGGTTGGATGACTATGGGGAGGTGAGAGTGAGTGATCAAGTTCTTCTTACTTTCAACATTGGAACATATAGTGACCAAGTGTTATGTGATGTAGTTCCCATGCACACTACACACATAATTTTGAGGAGACCTTGGCAAGGTGATAGGAGTGTGGTACATCATAAGAGGAAGAACCGGTATAGCTTCTAATTAAATGGGCAAAGGTGGTGATCTTACCTTTGAATTTGGAGGAAGTGCATAAAGATCAAATGAAACTCAAGAAGGATTTTGAGGAAGAAGAAAAAGAAAGGGAGAATAGGAAAACAAAAGAAAACTCAATTGAGAAAATTGAAGAAAACCAAAATGAGAGAAAAAATGAGGGCAGGAGAGTTGGAGCCACGACCCTAGAAAAATGTGAGAACATGAGGGTTAGAGTCACGATTCTAGAAAAAGGAGAGGTGGGAGAATAACCGAGAGTTGAGATTTCTACCTCTGAAAAAGGTGAGAGAGCGATGAGTGCTACCAAGAAAATTGAGAGAAAAGACCATCCAAAAATGTTCTTTACTCTTGAATATTTTAACAATTCCCTCCCTAACTTGGTTACTTCTTTGTTACAGGAGATCGTGATGCCAACTTATCAAGGCAACAAGGAGCTCCAACAACATGCTGATTGGAAGAAGTTCATGGAAACATTTTTGTTTACTGATATCCCGCGATGTAAAATATCCCCGCAAATGTACGGGTCATGAGAAGTAATAAAGTGGACCTTAGAGTCCGGATTATCGTTCCACGAAAACTGCTATAAATTACCGAAATATGTTAGTTCTAAACCCTATTTGAACGGATGAAATAATTTGAGATTTTAAACTAAAACTAAGAAAATAAATTAAAAAATTACAGAATTTGTTTTGTTTTTAAAAACGATTGTAATGTATTGGGAATCCCTATTTCACCTAGCCAATTATATTAATTCCAATTCCAGTTTTATTTTCTAAATATGCATTCGGTGGAATTCACTAATTTAAATTGAAATTACTCTCTCGAGTTTAAATCAATTCTACCTGAATAAGCCAACCATGTATCTCTAAAGAGGGTTTGAATATTCCTTATCTAGATGCATAACACACAAGAATTCACACACGACCGCAGTAATAACAAAAGTATATCTCTATCTCTTGTTCAATTACCAGATTTATTACCTAGATCTATGTTATTAACTCACCTCTCGAATTATAAAAATAACACATTGAATTATGAATTAGTGGTCAGTTAACTCATGCATTAAACACAATAATAAATTAACACATGCAATGAATCATTAAAATAAAGGAATATGGAATTAAAATAATCAACTAGGCTACATCGTTCATCCCAACATTGAATTTAGCTACACATCATAATTAAACAACAAAAATAATAAAATATGGCGTTTATTGAAAATAATATAAGAGAATGGAAAGCTTGCACCAAATATCGATTCCCTATGTGATCTTCAATTCGCGCCCATTTGCTATGCTTGAATCTGCCAAGATTTGAATGATAACATCTGAGTTTTGGCTTGTTCTTAGGTGAGGCAAATGTTCTTATTTTCGTGCCAAGATGTTATATTTATAGTTGGAGAAGAGACCAAATCGAAAATGGAAAGTAAATTGTCAAACTTACGCGTGAGTCTTTTTTGGTCTCTGCCTAGTGTTCAGTATTTCGACCTTATCTTTCTATTTACTTATCCGATTGAGGTGATTCAAAGTTAATTAGAAATATAACTTAAATACCTAAAATTCTTCCTGAAATAGGATTTTTCTAATTCGAACGTTTACTAGCCCAAAATTAGGTCTCAAAGTACAACTAGAATTCTGTCCAAAATCTTCTAGGATTGAAATCAATTTTATGGTAATATTCTTATCATATTCCATTCCTTTTTTACTTCTACTTGCATCCAATTGACTCCTCAAAATCCTCAAAGTATCTTCTTATTATCCAAATCAATCATTGAATATTTACAAGTTGGTCCCTCATGTTTAATTTGCTCTTCAGTCTTTCAACTTCCAATTGCAACAATATAGTCCCCATACTTTGTAATCTTCTCAATTCGCTCGTTTCAACTCTCAATTCCTTCAATTTGATCCTACAACTTCTTATTCCTTTACTTTGGCACATTGCATCTTTCAGGTTGACGTCACAAACTTATCTATTGCTCATTTTAGCTCCAATTAGCATCAAAATGTGCATTTTTCCCATTGTTTGCTTCATTCTTCGCCTTTTGGGATATTTTCTACAAAGTAAAAAATAAACATAAATTACATAGCATATATTCTAAAACGACAATATTTATTATAATTTATACGTACAAATAAGTGTATAAAATACACTTATCAATTTTCCTACAACAATGAGTACAACCGAAGTAAAGAAAATGACATAACGGATGCAACACTGGGAGGTATGCTCCTAACATTTCCTTGAATGTAAGATTATTGTGTCTTGAATATATTAGAGGGTTGTATGATCTTGATGTAGATTTGATAAGTGTGTTGTTGACTTGTGAAAATGTAACATATGGTAAAGATCATTGACATGATGAGTGCTTAATTTGTAAATGAAACTTTTTGTATGTGTCAAATTGCCTAAGTACTAAATCCTTTTGTGAAAATGTTGCATATAGTAAATTTCATGGGCATGGAGAACTCCTATTTTGTGAAAACATGACTAATGTGCCTATTTGCCCTATAAAAGAATTGCTAGTTGAGTTCATGGAAGAAATTTATTGAAATATCTTGATGATAATAGGACTTCGCTTCTAACATTTCTAAATGTCCACTCATTTTATTTCGAACATGTTAAGGGCATGCATGCTAGTCAACCAAAATTGTTTAACATTTTTGATTCATGTAATGAGATAAAAATTGATGAACTCTATAAGCATGATAGTTATTTGTTTTGTGGGATTAGATTGTTTGTTCCTAAATGGCCCATGCGTGAGTTGCAAGTGAGAGAGGCACATATGCGGAGCTTGATGGGATATTTTGGGATTAAGGGCACCATAACTTTACTAGTTGAACATTCTCACTGGCCCAAGATGAAAATTAATGTGGAATTTGTTCATAATCTTCGTCAATAAGGTTTGGCCTCGAGGCTCATGCACATAATTGCACGTTCCTAGTAAATGATGTGTTCCAGACCCGTGACAATCGAAGTCATAGCAGGTTTGACAGAAAGTTAAATATTCAAGCCAAATAAAAGTGCAGTCCAGTCAACTATGTCGGAATTGGATGGATAATATATGTTTTTCGAGTAGAAACATGTCACTGAGCAATACTATTGAGCCCATTGATTTTAGGGCCAAATTTCATCGGTTGGGACTTCAAATTGGCAAATCAATGATGCAGACGGAAATTTACTATATTTCCATAATTATAGGATTATATTTACTTTGTCTTTATTATTGTTTCTAATTAAATTAGGACTTCATTATGAGAGGTTTTATCTATTCCCTAATTAGATTAAATTTTAATTTAGTATTCTAATTTAATTAGAATTCTATTTTGAGTAAATTAGCGACTAGGTTATTTTGCTTATTTATACGCTTTCCCCATTCATTGTAATTCAGACTTTGAATTTGAATAAACAGTTTATTGAGTGATTCAATAATTTTATAGGTGGATTTCCTATATGTTTAGAACTTATCGAGAGTGATTCTTGTGGCGTTCGACAATCGAACTTATCAAATATTCTTGAGAGTATTTGTGGCGTTCAAAACCAGAAACTCATCAAGGAGATTGGACAAATCCTTGTGGCGGTTCGAAAGTCGTGATTCTTTATTCCGCATCGTCGAGCCATCGCGTCGTAAATATCGGGTCATGATTCATCCGTCCAACCACAACCTGAGTTCAGAACTTTCCGGCGTTTTCTTCCGCGCATCTCGAACCTTATCAGTAAACATTGGGTTAATCATTCTATGAATTTTATATTGGGTTTACTTAGACTAAAGAAAAGAAATAATGCTAATTTTGTGGATGTTCGTAGAGGTATTAAACTTTCACATTTTATTACATGTCATGAAACTAACATTGCTATCAACATAATGAATCTTTTCTTTTGGGGAGTGGTGCATTTGCATGAAAATGATGCTCGATTTGTGGTTGAAAAATTTGCTTGCAATGAAATTGCTCCTCCTACTTGCAAATTTTATCCACTTGGAGATATTTATGGTTGTCATCTATTAACTCCTTTGTACTTGATGCATTTGTTTATTGATGGAAGAGTTAGCTTAGGTGGAAATAGAAATGCAAAATTAGTTAAGCCCCTTTACGAGAATTTTGAGCTTCCCTTTGAGGGGGTTGATATACAATGTACTTCTAATGCCAAACATGGTAGGAAGCATATCCCATTTGATCCGGATGGTTGGATGTGGTTCTTTTCGAGGAAAGAACGGGTTCCCAACTCAAGAAAATCCAAATGGCTACTCGGTGGAGTCAATCCAATTCAAGCTCTTAGCAATACCTACAGATTGACTTTGCCTGGTAAGCATGAAATTTCGATTACAATTAATGTACCTGATTTTCCTCTTTTTGTTGTAGGTGCTGATTCGCGATCGACTCTTCCTTGAGATGGTTGCTATGATGAGAATTGAGAAATTCAAGCCTCAAAGGTCAAGGAATCTCACGACCGTACCTTCCAACAAGATTCAAGGTTGAATCCTTCTTAAGAGGAAGGGGATGATGAGAATCAGGAAAGTCAAACATCGAAACACGTGCCATGGGCCCTGGTCAAATCTCGATGCACGTGTCGGTCGGCCAAATGACGAGATTCGAGGCCCAATATGAACACTTGGAAAATTTTGAATATAGAAATCTAGGGACTATAATAAAATTAATTAAAATTATGTGATCCAACTATGACGAATCAAACTATAATTGACCCCGGTGAGACTTTATTGAAAGTACTATGAGTGTAAATGAAATTTACCCATTCTCTAAAGCTTTAATTTTTTAGGTCATACAACATAATATCAAATGTCTAGAATTCAAGTTTCATGTCATTTAGTCTGTGTTTGATATTTTATAAAAAGATTTTTTTTGAAATAAATAGTAATTTTTTAGAGAATGGATGGTTGAGATTTGGTTGAAAAGTAAAATATTGTGGGTTTGACTTTTAATAGATGGTTGAGATTGAGTAATGTAGTAAAAAGAGAAAACTTGTAGAAAAACAAACAAGGGCTTATTTATGTATGAAAAGTTTCTGCGCATTAGGTCAAATACGACCTACGAGTTATAAAGGCACGTTGAAAATATATTTATGAAGTGTAAAAATTAATAATTACAGTAGAAAAATCTTTTAAATCTAGTCAATATGACTATACAGTGAATATAAATCAAAAATCCTATGCTAAAAGCGATAAGTATATCAAGAATTGGACAATTTGAATGTAGTTAACACTAACTTTAAATATGTATTATAAATGTTTAAAACATATTGCAAAAGAACAACGTATGAGAACAAAAAAATAAAAAATAAAAAATCAAGAACTGTGTTATGAAATATGGGAAATGATGTAATGAAGTTAGGTAAATGTTAGGTTGAATGGAATATTACCGATATGCCCCTGTAAAATTTACATATTACGATTATGTCATTATCCGCCCCCTATAAATATGGGCATATACTTCATTTGTAATTTACACCAAATTCTCATGAATGAGAGAATTCTCCTCCTTCTCTCTAAGCTCTCTCCATCTTCTCTCTATTTCTAGTTTAGATTTTGATAGTTTCACAACACGTTATCAGCACGAGTCTCTACCATATTGAGTAATATGACGGGAGTATGCTCTACAGTTGCATCTAAATGATGAACATCTGTATCAGAAATCAGATTATTACTAATCAACATTTCATATTCCAAATCCAGTGTTTTTGTTGTTAGAAAATCATTTATACATCATTGATTTGTAGATCAATTTCAAGTTCATAGAAAAATTGAAGAAATTGTGTAATTCGAAACTTCCAAACCAAATTCACGCCAAACCGTATATCCAAATGATGATCAGAGATCGGATCCATGACCACGGAGACCGGATGATTCTTCCGAACCGGCGCGTGTCGACGGCTCCGGCACCGGTGCGGCGGCGCGTGAGGCGCGTGAATCCCACGCGCAGACGTCGTCGCGGCGCGTGACGGCGCGTGGAGTAGATTCAGGCGATGACGTCAACAGGCAGTTTGTTCATATCGACGATCTTGATTTTTCTATGATCTTACTTTTCTATTTTGTGCAGTTTTGAAATTTTCCGGCGATCGAACGTGTCGATTTTCTTAAAAACCGTTTTTGAAGCACTTCCGACGGGATTTTGAACTTCGGACCAAAATTAAGTTTGTTCTAAATTAAATTTCAAACCTATTGACGGTTTCGATTTATCTATATGAGCAACATATTAAAATATGAACAATTTTACCCTTGGTAATACATAAAAATAAATTAATCGAAAATTAACGATTAATATGTGATCAACAAGATAAATTAAAGATTTTAAACAAGGTATAATTAATATAGTCATTGGCATACCGTGATGGACTGAGTTATTATGGATTGAATTTATACCTTAACTGGATATGACTCATTATCGTAACGGATTGGACTATTATGAATACCTTGACGATATGACTCGATCACTATTACGAATACCTTGACTGGAAGATATGACTCGCTCACTCATGAAAGGTAATTATTTCATTATGTTGACACCGCCTATATGGTCGGTTTACGGAATACTTTACATATATTCAAATTTTATATTATTTCAGAAACACCTCAGTTGTTGGTTAATTCTAACATATTAGAGGTTGTTGTCAACATATATACGTGGTGGTAAAACCCCAGTATTATTATTGTTAATATATATACAATATTATTGTTATTTATTTCATTTAATGATACCAGAAGTTATCAATAGTCAAGTTAGAAAATATTTTATCAAATGATATCAGAAGTTATCATTACCAAAAAACTGGTAAATGTTGATAAAAATATTTTATCAAACGGTACCAGAAGTTACCATTATCTGTATTGAAAAGATAGATAAAAATGGATTATTCAATAAGAGAATGTTGATGTATGATAAGATAATATCACATGATAGCACGGATATGGCTAATGTGAAAATAATCTCATCAGTATTATGAGATGAATATTAGATGATAAGTGTTTGGAAAAGTTCTTGCACGAGCACTTATGTATTCCAGAAGAAATACATATTTACTCTAGAAGAATTAAAAATTATCATCTAAACATACTGAAATGATATTATTATTGCTCCTGAAGAAGTATAAACGAGTCATACATGCAAAATACAAAAGGGGAAAACATTTATGATCCTCAAAATTAGAGATGTGTTTCGGGAGTAGCCGTATCCTACCACCTCTGATCTTTTGAGGAAATAAAGAAACATTGATAAAATCCTAGAAATTTAAGGTGTGTCTCAAGAGTAAGAATACTCCGTACTCTACCACCATCTATTCTAGGGTTCACAAAGTTAAGTTTACATTAACCGGACTCCATTTTCGCTTGATTCCCCTTCCTTGCGACCAATCTATCTTAACTCCTGCTGGATCTTGTATGGGGACATATGATTGCAACTTATGCAGCAGTTCCTCGATAGTAGGAGCAGAAATAAGGATTCTCCTAGAAAATGGAGAGATGAATCCCTATTCCACAGCATAATCAAGAAATGTTAACAAATCATCAAAGAAATTGTTAACATTTAAAAGCCCAATAGGCTTGGTATGAATATCTAAATGAGCCCATGAGGTAATATTAAAGATTTCTTCTAAAGTACCAAAACCTCCGGGTATGGCTATGAAGGCATCAGAACCATATAACATGCAAGTTTTGCGTTCATGAATAGATAAAGTCTGTACTTCATGCCCTCGTGTTTTGCCTGCGATATCAACTAAAGGAACAGGTATAACACCTATCACTCTTGATTTCTCTGCTTGAGCAGATTGGGAAACACAACCCATCAATCCACTGCTACCTCCTCCATATACTAGATTGATACATTTCTCTCCCAACTTCTTTCCTAAATCCACGGCTGCTTCTAGATACCCAAAACCTTTTCCTACTTTTGATCCACAAAATACACAGATAGTTTTGATCTGTCGAAGTTTTGGTCATTCCATCTTTGAGAGAATAAGGAAGAAAAAACTTATGAGAAAATGATATTTTGGGATGCATAAAACTGTGAAAATCATTGGCATTTTAAACTTGAAAAACTTCACTATTTACTGCTCATCTTTTGAAAAAGTGAAAACCTAATTCTGACTAAGTTACACTACTTTTGATAAAGCTTACCTTTCGGTGATTTTTTAATACACTTTATCAATACTCAAGAAATGAAATATGAAAATATTTTATGTGCAAATATATACACACAATATATCAAATGATTTACCTTATATTAATGCTGTATAGCCAAAACATCATTGTTTATAACAGCCTGGCAAACAGGATCTTTTACTACTATATTTTCGAGACTATAACGGTTTTTATCATCGTTAAATTGAGCATATAAGGAAAGGAGTTCACGTTGCACATACCCACTTGGGTGCGTCTCAAGAGTCAATCGGATATCATCCAATGACTTCTTACTCAGTCCACCCTTAATGAAATCGATTTTATCATCCCGATTTCTAGAAGAATATCATACTGATTTGCAACGAGTATCACATGTCCAACGAGCACATTTGTAACAACCGTTCAGCCTTTTTGCTCTTCGTTTCTTTGCAAAAGTACTCTTACCTAAACCAGGCATGTGTTTAGAAAATAAATCTGGTAATTCACCAGCTAATCGAACTTTTGCTTCGATCAACCAACGAACATCTACTGGAAAGCCTTGATCCATCAACAGCCTCAATCTTTCAAGTCGAACTCGGTAAATCTTTTTCAAAACATTTACCGGAATATTAGAATAATATTTGCGAATATTTGATAATATAACATCCATTTTTTTATGGATCTAATCTCTTTCCAAATGATATATTTAAACGCGTAAAGGAGCGCTCCGCGTGTCAGCAATATCGATTCCATCAAGAAATAATGGAATAAATTATTGAAAAGGTGGGAACAATGAGATAATGCGTCATTACCTTTTTCGAAATAAGGGAAGATTTGGCGACAAGATTGAGATCATGAGATATTTCCTTGGATATTGTACCTGATTTTTTCGGTATACTAAAAGTAATAAAAGTATACTGATTTGAACTATACAGAAATAAGTACTGATGAAATGAATACTGTATTGAACCAGAAGTTCATACATATGTACGAGTGAAATGTCTTGTTGAACCAGAAGTTCTATAATGATTGGTTAGATTCCAATTCAATAATGAGATTTATTGAGAATGCAAAATGACATTCATTAAAGAACCAGAAGATTGTTCAGGTTAACAAGTTATCATTGCTGCTTGTTCTGAAAAGCAAATTAATTATCTCACTAAGAAAATGAATGACTGATTATTTGCTCAAATAATGATATTACGAGCAAAGTGATAAATGCTAGCATGAATATATCTTAGAGTCATTAATGATTTTACGAATTAGTTGAGATAATAGAATATTATATTGCTAATAATTTAGCAGATTAATAGCCTCAAATTATTTGCTATAAGAACAACTTGAATATAAATATTTCTTATGCAGCAATATTCTACATACAAACATGTCAATACGGTGAAATAAAGATTTGCTTGTAAAGGTTTATGATTTCTAAAGAAGTGCGATATCTATATACACTCCAACAAAACGCACTTAGATATAATATTATGATTATATCCATAATTATGAATGACATGTGTTGCGGCATTGTTAGCCGACTGATATAATACAAGATTCTTGAATATTATGGGGAAATTAAACAATAACACGCATGAAGCGTGATCAAGCTTAAAGCGTAATTATGCGTGAAGCATAATGACAATCGATTCCAAAAACAAATATCTCTTGAATAATGGAAATGATCCCTTTGAGGCTTAATACTCATGGTGAGTAAAAGAGATATAATTAAATGTAAGAGATTCAGGCCTGATGATAAAAATACAAAGAGATCTCTCTATGTTATGTTTATATTGACATAAAATGTAATCGATAAATAAGTCGACTGCATACACAAACAACCCTCTTATGAAAATGAGGTTGATGAAATTATAATACTTTGGCCAAGTATAAAATCCCAATGTAGGAATTATTATTATAAGACCTGAAGTCAAAACACTTAAATGTGTAAAGCCAGTAATTATATGTACAAATGAAAAATATTTCACAGTCGTAAAAGACGACTCGTTGCGCGCGAAATTTTTCATAGAACTGGCATGAAATATGGTGGATAGACTATAGTCTAAATCACTAGTTTGAGCTCTTTGATATACCAATGAGTGAAATCAAAAAGTGTGATTCTCATCTCGGTACTTTGGGAGTTTTCTTTGATGTACCAGTTGATCGCGGTACGTTGGGATTTCAAGCAAAATGATTATAGATTATACGTCGAAATTGATATCTATTTCAATGATTGATTATACTCCTGCAAATTAGAAATTGCAGTTTATAAAGTGCAAGAACATATATGTATAAATCATTGAAAGATTCAATTTGCCCAGAATAGTATCATTATAGAATGAAGTGTGATTCTTAAAATAAAATCACATGAAGAATGATACATATGACCCCATAATATATGACGAAAATGAAATTGGAGTGTACTATTATTATATTTGAATATTTGGGCATGCAATTGATTTTCAATATGCAAAATTATATTATCCACCGGAAAATGAATTTGGAAAATGAATTTGAAAATGAATATTTAATTATTCATCAGAAGTGAATTCTAGATTTTGACAGAAGTGAATCAATTCTAGATTTGAGTAATGCAATCAGTTAACTAACTAAACATTGCTTGGTATAGCATGTTCAATACATCATAAATGAGCCATAACATTATAAATGAGTTATAAACTATTTATAAAAGCTCATCACAAACTATATGTTTGATGAAATGATTTGAGATTGCATTAATATACTTGTGATATTCCTATGAAGGAAACAAATACTCTCTGCACTCTTTTTCCCTTAGCTGAGGTTTTGTCCCACAGGGTTTTCCTAGCAAGGTTTTTAATGAGGCAGCAATTATGGAGCAATTATGGCATATCAATGAGAATAATGTATTCTTTTTCCCTTCGCTAAGGTTTTGTCCCACAGGGTTTTCCTAGCAAGGTTTTTGAGACATTATCACAGCTATCTGCAAGTAATAATTCAACAACAAGCTCTCTCTTTAAATTGTGCTGAAATGATATCAACAAATGAAGAAAATCATAGACATCTGGAATGGTATCAACAAATGGAGAAAATCATAGACATATTATGAAGAATGTTATGATATCGGCTACACATAAGAAGATTTTCATATATACATATTCCAGACGAAAGATGATATCATTATTCAAAAGGTCCATGAATACTTGATTGCACACTTCAGGGGGAGAATCATGCTGTCATGCTGTACTCTTTTTCCTTCGTCCAGGTTTTGTCCCACAGAGTTTTCCTGACAAGGTTTTAACGAGGCAGCGGCTGTACTCTTTTTCCTTCGTTCAGATTTTGTCCCACTGGGTTTTAATGATAAGGTTTTAACGAGGCAGACCTAAAGCAAGGCAGCACTAAAGCACTAAAGCAAGGCAGCACTAAAGCACTAAAACACTACAGCACTAAAGTACTAAAAGCACTGAAGCACTGAAGCACTTCAGATTTCAGTACATGATTTGTACTACTTATCATTGATGTCATTTTGGATATAAGACTCAATGATTAATGATGGCCAACATCAGGGGGAGCAGCTGTACTCTTTTTCCTTCGCTCAAGTTTTATCCCACTGGATTTTCTTAGCAAGGTTTTAACGAGGCAGACAATTGAGCAAGCGAGTAATATGTCATTCAAGGGGGAGTATTATGAAATATGGGAAATGATGTAATGAAGTTAGGTAAATGTTAGGTTGAATGGAATATTACCGATATGCCCCTGTAAAATTTACATATTACGATTATGTCATTATCTGCCCTCCTATAAATATGGGCATATACTTCATTTGTAATTTACACCAAATTCTCATGGATGAGAGAATTCTCCTCCTTCTCTCTAAGCTCTCTCCATCTTCTCTCTATTTCTAGTTTAGATTTTGATAGTTTCACAACAAACTGGACCACCTAGTATTTAGTTATTAACATTGGCAAGAATTGGACCACATGATATTTAAACTTACCAGGAAAGAACAACGTATGTGGGAAAGGAAAAAAAAAAAAAAAAATCAAGAACTGGACCACATGATATTTAAACTTACCAAGAATTCTAAAGGGTTAAGTACACAATTACACACATTTAAGTATGAATTTTTTTAAATTCAGGTGATTTGTAACTAATTACAGAAATATCAAAATAATTTTCAAAATCGGGTATTTTTTTATTATCAGAAATCAAGGTTTGTAATTAATTACAATTGTAATTTTATTTCAATTTTGTAATTAATTACAATTGTAAATTTATTTCAAATTGTAATTAATTACCATCATCATCATCACCACCTAATTTGTAACCAGTCACTTCCGCCGCTGCGACCACCATCTTATTTCAATTTTGTAATTAATTACAACTGTAACTTTATTTTCAATTTGTAATTAGTTATAATTGTAATTTTAACTATAATTTCAATTAATTACCACCATCAATCACCACCTAATTTGTAATCTATCACCACCACAACCACCTCGGAGATACAATTGTAATTTTATTTCAATTTTGTAATTAATTACAACTGTAACTTTATTTCAATTTATAATTAGTTACAAATGTAAATTTAACTACAATTGCAATTAATCACCACCACCAATCACCACCTAATTTGTAATCAGTCATCGCCCCAAGCCCCCAACCACCGTCGAAAATACAGTTGTAACTTATTTCAATTTTGTAATTAATTACAATTGTAACTTATAAATTAGAACTTTACTTCAATTTGTAATTAGTTACAACTATATATTTAACTACAATTGCAATTAATTACCACCACCACCAATCACAACCTAATTTGTATCAGCTAATGTCACAACCATTGTCGAAAATACAATTGTAACTTATTTCAATTTTGTAATTAATTACAATTGTAACTTATGAATTAAAACTTTATTTCAATTTGTAATTAGTTACAATTGTAAATTTAACTACAATTGCAATTAATTACCACCACCACCTAATTTGTAATCAACAACTACCATAACCATCGTTTAAAATACAACTGTAACTTATTTCAATTTTGTAATTAATTACAAATGCAATTAAATTTCGATATCACCACCACCACCACCGTCACTGGGCGTTCTTCTGCTATTGTGATTTTATTTCAATTTTGTAATTAAGTGCAATTGTAATTTTTACCACTACCTGTTGTCTCAACAGCACCACTACAATTGTAATTAATTACAATCGCCATCATTGCCTTCACCACAAATCCACCACCACCACCACAGATCCACAACCACCACCTCAGATCAACAACCACCATAACCACAAATCCACCATCATAATACCACCACCACCACCACAGATCCACCATCATAACACCACCACTACCACAGATCCAACAAATCGAAAATCACACACCTCAGCAGACCGTCAGAAATCGTCGCCGCCAGTGTTTACTAGAAAAACGCTTCAAGCACAGGAAGATGCTCCTCTTCATTGTGAATCCAGCGGTGCAAACCGTTTCATGATTGAAGCTCTCTATTGATCGGAACTTCAGTTTGCAAGTTTGGTTGAGATTTTGAATTTTTTATCAGAACTTCCACAACAGTCGTTGGAATCTTCCTAAAATCTGATCGGGAGTTCTTTTTGACAATACGGTCTTCATGGTGGTAGTTTTATGCCACGGGATCGTCGAAGCAAATGGTTGATATCTGGTCTGAGTCTTCTTCTTCCTCCTCGGTTAGTCAATGCAAATCTGGCACAACAAGCAATCGACCGACTACTGCCATCTTTGATGTCCGGATTTTAGGCCAAAAATAAAGAAAATGAAATGAGCCATGTGTTCTTGGAATCCGGCAGAAGCAACTCTTCATTCTTACGGTTTTTGGTGATTGGGAGTGATAATGACGGAATTGAAGAACTATGAATTTATTCTAATTTGATACCTGATTTGATTAATTATTTTCAAAATACCTTATTTTAAAATTTTCAAAACTAAACACGTGATTTGGTGTAATTAGCCCAATTCTAAAGACATGCAAAACGTATTGAAAAGAATGTTAAAGACACAGTCAGCCCTGACCCAAGGCTAACTAGGAAAACGCCTAGAGCCTCAATATAATCAAGGTAGGGCTGTATAAAAAAATCGCGAAACCACAAATTGAATCTAATTTGTTGATTTGAGACCGCATGGAGCCTTGGTTTATTTTCCTCAAACCGTTTCAAAATAGTTTGGTTTAAGTTTTGATTTTCAAAAATCGCAAAAAACTGAACCAAACTGTTTTTAATTTTTTTTATTAAAAATTAATTTTATTAATTTGAAATACGGTTTTCGCCCAAATAAAATTCAAATTTAACTAATAAAATAAATTTCTCGATTGTATATATATATTACTCACAAAATAATAAAAATAAATAAAATTATAAGCTTCTATCCCCTTTTGGTCATCCATTCTTATCAGCCAGAATCGCTCAATTCTGAAAGCAACTTATAGTTTTTATAACGTCTCTAAAAGAATTTCACCGCTTCAACTAATGAATGATGCCCTTATTAATTATTATTGCAAAACAGAAAGATTTTGATATCTTGAATGCATTAGACGTCATGGAAAACGAGTCTTTTTTTAAGGAATTCAAATTTGGACAAGGTAGTGGCCAACTATACCTTTACTTGTATAACCATCGGCTAAGCAATGCTCTGAAATCATCTAAACTCGGCCTCGTATTATTATAATTTGTTCCATGACTGCTGCCTGAGAATAATTCTTAGTGTCTTGCTCGTGTTTCCTTTTGAGATATTTAATGAGTTTATCATTTTGATTTGTAAGTGTAAACTTTTGATACCTTAAGAGTAATTCTTGAGTTTTAAGATACTTATGTTGGATGGAGAATTTTTACAATAAATCAAACATCTTCACATATTTTATAATTTGCTAATGAAATTGCGAAAGGTTGTATTGAAAGAAATATCTATCAATGTATCGATCGTCTATTAATAATAAAATAAAATTCTCGTTTATATATTGAAAAATAAAATACTCTGTTCTTACTGTGTTTATATCTTTCAATGATTTTATAACATTGCAATGATGTTAACTTTTGAATATAATCACCTTAAATAGGGTATAAATTGATACCGACGGACTTTTTTTATTTGGATTTATTTATCTTTTGTATTTAAATATATTGAACAATATGTGGTTAATAATGAAATTTTCAATTTTCTTTAAGGTTGCGTTTAATAGTGAGTGTGAAATTTGGGTGGAGAGAAAATGAATTTTAGGGAATTAAATTCCTGGGAATTGAAAGTTTAATGTGTTTGATTGGTTTAATTTTCTTGGTAGAAAAAATGGAGAATTTTCCAACTTTTGTTGTTTGATTGACATTATTTTCCATGAAAAATAAAGTAAAATTTAACTATTATAATATATATATATTTTTCATTTTTAACAAGTTTGTACTTAGTAATAATAATGTTAATTTTTGGGAAAAAAAATAAATCAATTAACAACAAAAAAAATTATAAAACGTAACAAAAATGGTATAAGATTTTTCATGGAGAATAAAACCTCCTCCCCCGGAAAACGAATTCATCCAAAACAAGGAAAATACCGAATTTCGAGGCAAGTGGAAAAATGAATTCCATGGAAAACTTAGGTAATCAAACAGCGCAAAGTTGAAAAATCACGTGAAAAATCATATTGACGAATCAAACGCAACCTAAGTGAATATTTTTTCCTGGTGCTCATGATTTTGTATTTGATTTTTTTGTATGAAGCAAGATGGAGTAGTTCATTAGCTAAAAGTGAAGAAATTGAATAAATATAAGTACGTTATTTATTAAATATTTGGGAGAGTTGACTGAGTTGAAAGCGTGATTGCATGTGACTGAGTGGGAAGAGGGGGACAAAGGGACAGAGGCATTGACATTCAATTTCTAAGTAATGCGAAGAATGTAAAAAATAACTAAAATAAATAAAAGGGAAGAATACATAATTCAAATTTTTAAAATACACATTTTCAAAATTAAGAAACTTAAGCGACGTTCTGTTTTTATTTTATTTTGTATTTTCATTTTCGAAAATGTTTTATATTTCTTATTTTTATTTTGTTTTCAAATTTGCTGAAAACGCGTTTGGTTTGTCATTTTTGAAAACTGTTTTTGAAAATGAAAAGCTGGAAAACAAGTTCTGTTTGAAATTTGGTAGAATGCCACTTAAACTATTTTTAATTAATTTGCTTGTAGAATACTATTGATTCAAACTCAAATTTCCTTTCATAATACACTGAAAACATGGTTATCTGCAACACGCTAATGTTAGAACTAAGAGTCTATATTAACACAGTATGGTCAGGTTCGGAATTTGAGGAAGCTCTAGTTCTATTAAAATCTAGAAAATACAAGTTCTTTCAAAACCACGAGAATCAATTTATCAAGGCATTTTTTGATATAACAAGAAGAATTCCCACTTATTTTATTATTTTTTTTTTTTGTAATGTTGATATTGAATTCAACTTTATTTTAGACTTAATTCCAAGTTAGGATAATTCTCAAAAAAAAAAAAAAAAAAAAAAAATCTCAAAACGCGTTTTAAACATTTTTTTGTTGAAATACACATAAAATGCGTTTTGGGCGTTTTGCATTTTGTGTACAATTTTTTTTTCCAAAACGCGTTTTTAGTGTTTTCAAAAATAAAAACAGAAAACGAACTCAAAACAGCAAAGAGAACAGAACCTTAAGGTTTTATTTCAAAAATCAAGTCATAATTAATTATTTATTTTATTGTTTATGGTTACAAGTCGCAATTTTTTAGGTAACAATTTATTATCATCACAAGTCACAATTTTTAGGTCACGCGTCACAAATCAAGTCATAAGTTTATGGTCACAGTCACAATTTTTAGGTTACAATTTATTTCTCGGTCACAAATTTCGAATTTCGTAGGTCACGATTTTTTCGATCGCAAATCTCGAGTCAATTGATTACAACTTAACAAATTATGAGTCACATTTTCTTTATTAGTCACAAATCACAAATTTCATTGGTCACAATTTTTTTTCGGATACAAATCAAAAAAATTTTATGTCACAATTTTCACAAATCACTAGTTTTCTTGGTTACATATCATAATTTTATAGGTTACAATTTATAAAATTATTTCGTTAACTCATTTTGTGGTTACAAATTATCGATTTAGTTGGTCACAATTTATTTCTCGATTACAAACCACAAATTTTATAGGTCACAACAATTAATTGGTTACAACTTATTTTTGGGTCACAATTATCAAATTATTAGGTCATAATAATAATTCAATTAAAAGTTACAAATTATCAAAATTTTTAGGTCACATACTATTTACTAGTAACAAATTACGTAATATTGATCACACATCATCATCAACACCACCACCGACTGCCAACACCACCATATTGACAATCGCCACCGCCGATCACCGTTGCCGACACCATTACTGACCAGAGCAAACACCACCACCACCAACCAACACTACCGCCACCACTTCCACCACCACCGCCCTCCCCAACTACCGAAAACCATCACCATCGCCCACCCTAGCCATCTAACCACAACCAACCACTGCCCCTCCCTAGCCACCAAACCACTACAACCTTCCCTCTGCGAAAACCAAACTACCACCATCCAGTATCGACCACCACCATCACTGCCCCTCCCCAAACACTATCACCATCATGTCAAATGGTTCCTCTATCTAGTGAATCAATGGCCACCCCAGTGCCGTCACCGACATCACACAAGAAGTCTCGTATCCGAGACCTCAACCACTATCATCGCCACAACCGAAGCCCTAATCCACCACCACCACCACCATCATCAACACACCAAGATCACCACCACCTGCACCGCCATCGAAACCTCAATCCACCACCACCATCATCTTCGACAACACAACCACCGACACCACAACCGCACACAACACATATCGCATCCAAAACCAGTCCCAACTCCCAAAATAGATTGACGACGAGTCGAATCTAAAAACCTCGAACATATCTTCCTTTGCCTACATCGCTGAGCAGCGCTTGCGCGAGATGTTGCCATCTCCTCTCGGTGTTGCCTTCGCCGGAAAGAGAAGGTGTCCTTGACAGCAGTGGCGAAAATCAAGGAGACGGGCTGCTGTAAAAGTCATCCGATTGTTCCTAATTGATAGTGGTGGGAGGGTAGATTTGGGGGTAAGGGGTTTATAGAAAAATAATATTATTTATTTTAAAAATCTGAATAATCATCTGATTTTTGAACTAATACCTTTAAAATTTGAGTTTTGAATTTGATAGTTAAAATGTAGGGTGAGGTGTAATTTCCTCTAAATAAAATTATTTAAAGGCCTCATAATAATAAGCTTTTAGGGCATCAAAATTCTCCGATCGACTATTTATAAAAGTGTCTTTCAAGCGATATGTAACGGACCTGTCGTTCGGCACCCGAGATACTTGCAAGCATACATGTCAGCCTTCCCCAACACACGGGCCAGCAAACTACGATGCATATATACAACAGAACTTTGGGAAGAGACTTATTGATATATATCTATAATTGCATAGGCCATGTCAGTGCACATCTTCCTGGCCCGTGTGTTGGGAAAGGCTGGCATGTATATACTTGCGAGCATCTCGAGTGCTGAACGACAGGTCCGTTACATATAGCTAGGATAAGGACAAAGATCCGATTCATTCATAAGTGGAAGGAATCACTATTATCCTTCTTTCTACAATTGTCCTAATTGGTACTAGTGGCTTGATGTGTTCATAAGTCGATGCATCGTTTATAATTGAAATAACAAGAAATGGAAAAATAGGATGAACTAATCTTGAAATTTGTTTTTGATCAATAGAAAGCTAGGAATCTATTAACAAAGTTCACACCACGACAATCTATAAAGAAAAGTTGTTAGGTTGATGCGAACAAAAGCATAAAAATTCCAAAAGTGAAGCTAAGTTTTCATTTCTAATTTTAACTTCAATAATTAAAAAGTTTGAGTAATAAATTGCAAACTTTTGAAAATTACATCAATCAATTATTAATGATTTGGAATGATATAACAGTGAACATAAAAACTAGAATCATATGCGAAATGAGAAGCGTATCGAGAATGAGGGATGATATGTTCCTTAGCCGTTACGTGGTGAATGTGGATTGACTATAATGGGTGGACTGGCCTATAAGAACTTTCAAGTCATTTATTATCCAATATGACGTAATAAAGGTGTTTTATAATTTATGTAATTATTTTGGAATGAAAATAAAGAGAAATTGAAAATATTAAATAATAAAAGTTACGAAACAAACGTATTTTTATGTCTATCTTTCATAGACTCATTTGATCATTCCCGAACTTATTTGATTACATATGATGTATGTACGAGCAAGTTTTGGAGTGAAATTCGAGAATATAAAAACTGTTTGTCATTCAGACCAACGATTAGCCTCTCGGTAAATTTTTAAAGTTAGAACGGTAAAAACAGTAATCTAAAAATAGTTTTAAGTGATCAACTTTAGAAGGCTATAACTTTCTCCTCGATTATCCGTTTCTTGCGCCGTAAATTACACTTTAAAATGCTCCATGTGTAATTCAAAATGGTACCAATAAATCAAGATTTTGACTCTGTTTGATGCCTCGAATTTGAGCTCAAATGTTGCTCCTCAAAATTGTTTTTGACAAGTTTGGAAGCATGAGGTGTCACGCCTACATCTTAGCCTCCATGACTCACTACTTATCTTCAAACTCCAGCTCCAGCTTTGCATGTTAGGCCTCCACCTCCACCTTATAGCTTTCATGACTCATTTAATGACAAGAGGACACCTCCAGTCAATTCAATTGTCAAATGGATGATTTCTCCTACGGTAACATCTCCTCAACCATATTGTACGCCCAATTCACCCTATATAAAGACATAATGTTGCAAAGGAATTCACACACAAAAAACTCAACAAGAAAACCGCGAGAGAGATATATTGGTTTTCTTCCTTTCGAATTTCAAAGTTAGGATTATGTTTAAATATTGTTAGGATTAAGACACGTTAATATAGTAACATGTTCTTAATATCCTAATGAAATCATGCTCAACCAAATATAGAAACTCGTGAGAAATCCTAGAAATCAGTGTTGGAGATGCTGAATCAACTGTAAGTATCGATACAATATATCAATACATGAAGGTGAAGATGAACATGTATCAATACATGCTCATGGAATATCGATACACCCTGTAAATAGAATACAGAACCTCTTTTTGAACATTTTTTGAATTGAGGGGAGTGAAATATGTTTATTTGTTTACTTGATATAAGTTTGATAGGATTTCGTTATAAGTAATTCATATTTGATTTCAATATTGTTAATCTTGTCGTAACATTAATAGCTATTGAATATTGTAATCCGCTTGTTTAAAGTAAAATAATGACTAACGGGATTGATCATCATTTATATTATATTATGTGAATCGTTTGATTGTCATAAAATGATAATAACATAATTAACTTATATTACTTGGATTATATTACTTGGATTTCTTGAATAATCTTTGTTCTTGTTTAAAATGTATTAAAATGATACTTTTACTTTAACAATTCAATTGTCATCTGCTTGAAAAATATTAACTTTATGTATTAATACATTGAAATCATGAAAATTTTCTATTAACTTATGTATCGATACATGTATGATACATATCAACATGTATCGATACTAAATCAATATTATTTGGATGTTTAAAGTAATCCTTGCTCTTGTTTATGTGGTTTTAGATGTATTAATAATCTAGTCTTGACAAATAATAATACGTCATCCAGTTGTTAAAAGACGCTACACATGATTATATACATTTGACTTGACCTGAGAAGATGAAATTAAAGTAACTTGAATATTACTTCAATCTGGATTATATAAGAATTTACTTGTTTATGTGCAATCCATGAATATACAGAGTTGTCTTCACGTGGATTGATTTGACTTGTGTGTGGGTACGTGATCTTAAATGATATTTCGTGATATGCTTTCATTACACATGACATTAAAATGATTTTCATGCCTTCAATATACATTGCATAGAAAGGAATTTTTTGATATTACAGTCACTATATCCCGTTTTTTAATACGCCTATGACGCTTGTCTTGATATATGTACCACCAAATGATGTGGTTATGCTTGTTAATAAATTTCAGGGATCTCGACTCCCTACTTGAAACCCGTGATATAAAAATCACGCTTGTAAAAGAACTCGTGGAATAAACTCCACACTTGAACTCGGGGTTAAATTCCCTATTTGTGCGCGCTCGGGATAGTAATTGATTTGTAATATGGGCCCCATTAAAAGATATGTTTTCTTGAAAATATATGCATTGACATTAGTCTTGAATATCTTAACTAGAATATGTGAACTTGATTTGAATATATGAAATTGACTTGACTTGACTGGACATAACTTGAAATACATATGATCTAAAATGATTTGACTTGGGACTAGACTTGACTAAAGAACATGACTTTTCTACGTGCAATAGTACATGAACACCATACTTCACTCACTGGGCAAGTGTATACTCATTCCACGATATATCTAATATTTTCAAGTAATAATAAAAATGGAAAAAAGGAATTGACGCGGATCTTCAGACGGCGAGACAGATAATGCTGTGCTATGTGATGACATGTGAGTTCTGGACTCGTTGAATAAGGTCTTATGCTTGAACTGTCAAACTCACCATTTTGTTATTGTTAATGTTTATCTAAATGATCTTAAAGTCAGGATATTATATTAAATGTTTTATTGTTACTTTTTAAATGAATTTTTTTTATTTTAAAGTAATGTGATTTTGAAATCTAAGTCAAGTGACGTTGTTTCATCACATTGGCTTATGAAATGAAGATAAAAATATTTCTGTAATTTGTTTAATATGCCACGTGTTGGCATTCGAGTTTAAAAATAAAAGAAAAATTGACCGTGCGTTACATGGCCACTAGGTGTGGGAGCCTTATCTTCCCCACAAGTGGGGAATATATCATTTTCGTTGAATAATATGTAGTTATGTAGCATTATGTGTGTGTGTCTATATATATATGTGTGTGTACACACACACATACATGTTTAAAACATATTGCAAAAGAACAATAAGTATGGGGAAAAAAGTTCAAAACATTTAGGGGTGGGCCTAAAACAATAAAATTTTAGCAACAAGTTATAGTGGTTTGGCAACTCTTTTATAAATGGTTGTTTATAAATATTAATTATAAATAACGACATAATAACATTTTGTTGATCTATTTTTTTGAGCAGTAAAAAATAATGGGTAAAAATCTTCGACCGATCAAAATTATTGACTTTCAAGAAAATTGCTCAATGAGACGTAAAATGACTCTTTATAAACTAAATTTATAAACAGAAAGTTTGTGGTCCAACTCAGTTATTTCCTCATGTGTGTTTTTATTTATTTATTTATTTATTATTATTATTATTATTATTATTATTATTATTATTATTATTTAGAATGTTGTTTTAACTATTTCAGTCTTTATTTATTTATTTTTATTTTTTTAAATCCAGCCTTAATTTTGTCCGAGATGCTAGACCATTTACACAAACCTTGTGATAAGTAATGAATTTTGGAAAGTCAAAAGCTATTTTTGAAACTCAAAAACTGATTTCTTTTGACAAATTTTTTTGGACAATGCTAGATGAACATTCAATTTGAACAACTTGGGGAACTCCCCTCATCATCTAGCATTGTCCAAAAAAATTTGTCAAAAGAAATCAGTTTTTGAGTTTCAAAAATAGCTTTTGACTTTGGAGAGAGGGGAGTTCCCCAAGTTGTTCAAATTGAATTGTTCCTTTAGCATTTTTCATTTTTTTTTATCAGTTAAGCTTAAGCCATATTCATTATTCACTTTGTCGAATTCATCCCACGTACCAAAGAATATGCACGCTTTCTAGAGAATTGGTTGCATTTTTCTGGTGCAAGTAGACCGACCAATGCTCTATATAAATACATTCATTCTGCTTTATTTCCACCATACCTCTCATTTCTCCTACAATCATAGGAAAAATGGTTTTCTACTATTCAAGAAAACATCTACTAGCAATTAGTACCCTAGCCATATTTTTGGCTGGAACCTCGCCTGGACGGGTTTCCGGCCAAAACTGCGGTTGTGCTCCCAACTTATGTTGCAGCCAATATGGTTATTGTGGCACTGGCAATGACTACTGTGGCAACGAGTGCCAAGAAGGCCCTTGCAATTCTGGTGGATCTTCCCAGAGCTGCAACTGTGCACCCAACTTATGTTGCAGCCAATACGGTTATTGTGGCACCGGCAATGACTACTGCGGCGACGGGTGCCAAGCCGGACCTTGCTATCCTCCGCCGCCAAGTACCAATGTTTCAATTTTGATATTGTGACTGATGCGTTTTTCGATGGCATTGCTAATCAAGCTGCTGCAAACTGCTCCGGGAAGGGATTCTACACAAGAGCGGCGTTTCTTAATGCTGCAAGTTTTTATCCACAGTTCGGAACTGTTGGTAATTCTGTAGATGATTCTAAGCGCGAGATTGCTGCATTCTTCGCACATGTTACACATGAAACTGGACGTAAGTTTTCTAAGATGCCGTCATCTTCATGAATTATTTTGTATTGAAACGTAACTACTTTCTTTCAATCACTTTCCAAAAAAAAAAAAAATGGGATCTGTGTCAACATCATGTTCACGGTAGATAACATCACATACTTGCAGTGGACGTCATATCATTTCTGTAACAAAACATTTGATTTCTTTATGCAGATTTCTGCTACATAGAAGAAATAGATGGCCCATCTAAAGATTATTGTGACGAGAATAATGCACAATATGTAACAACTCAATTATTTTTTTTAGTCAAACTTTTACCAGTCAAAGTCATATATGGAATAGTCAAATTAAAGTTAAATTAGGACCAAATTATACTATTTTATTTGTTGGGGTTATTTTTCTAAAACTTATATAAGTTGAGGATTATATTAAATCATGGAAATAAGAGTGAGGACCTTCTGGCAATAACTAAATACTTACATATTATAATACTAATTATAACCAACAAATTGTCAAACAAAAGAAAGGGACCAGCAAAGGCTTCGAGAGGCAGGAAAAATCGGGAGAAAGAAGGGAAAAAAAAAAGAAAGAAAGAAAAAGAAAAAGAAGAAAAGAAAGGAAAGGAAAGGAAGAAGAAGGAAGAACCATCCAACTCAAAGTGTATAAGGGTGTATATATGAGGTCTTTTGAGACCCACAGATGATTATTCCACGATCTTTATGATTATTCTTAGCATGTATGATTTGATTTAAAGTGGCAAAAGCTTATGAAATAAATTATGTTTTCAAAAATGATTTATAAAGGAAATTATTTCGTAAACTCCACTCACTGAGTTACAAGTTCACGTTTCTCCCTATCTCTTCCTTATAGGAAAAAGTTACAGATTTTGAGCAGTTGGATAGAGTCATTGCCGCCAGACGAGCTAAAAGTAGGCATTTCTATGATTTATTCTTATATGGTATTTAGAAGTTATCTTTTGGGCTCATATTATAGGCTGTGATATTCTTTTGTGGCCTTGTCGGTAATAGGCCCGGTGATTATGTAATACGGGTTGTATGTATATATATTAAAAGAATTGACTAAGAATTTCAAGTGGTCTTATTACATTAATGTTATGTTTGGAAGGTTTGGGAAGTCTTTATGATTATTATGCATGATTGTTGAGGATTTGACGTTGAATTACAGGTTGGTTATGTCAATAATATAGGGGAGACTCTGTCAAAAATTTTATTAATACTTTTGGGATCAAATTTAATTAAAGGTGAATCTGATAGATAAGTAAAGTCAAGTTTGCCTTGGTGGTGGGTCCAACATCTAGTTGTCACCTGCTATCGGCACACGTCACGTTTCAGGTCCAGTAGGGTGATCTGGGACGGGTCGTGACAATTGGTATCATAGCCAGGTTATTAGCGTTTGGGCAATACATGATTATTTAGTCTACAAGTTGTGCTATTCATTTCTGATTTGTCAACCCGTAATTCATATTTTTAGGTGCAAGATGGCTAGAGGTGGTAAGATACGTCCACAACCTCAAAATCAAAATACTCGCCAAAGAGCAAATGTTAGGGGATTAAATCAGGGAGAAGAATCAGTCCACCAAGCCCCAGTACAACAGAATCAGGGAAATGTACCAGTACAACAGAATCAGGGGAATGCAGCTGGGAATGATCCCTTGACTGAGAGAATTGCTACGGCCATTGCCTCTCTCTTACCAAATGTATTACAGAACCCAGCTAGAGATGATAGCATTGAAAGAGCTATTAAGCTTGGGGCAAAACACTTTGAGAGCACGGGCAATCCAGCAGATGCTGAGGTTTGGATGAGGAGCTTGGAGAATATTTTCAATGTCATGGTATGTTCAAATGCTACTAAGTTGCGCCTTGCCTCCTTCTTGTTAAAAGGAGTTGGGCAGATTGGTGGACTACATATCGGGGTCGATATCCTGATCCTAGTACTATTACTTGGACCATGTTCAAGGAAGCATTTAATGAGACATACTATCCCCCGAGCTACCGTGCGGCCAGACAAAGGGAGTTTTTAAATCTTGTACAGGGATCATAATTGTAGCTGAGTACCAGAAGAGGTTTGTGGAATTATCCAAGTATGCTATTGATTTTGTAGCTAATGAAACAAACAAATGCAGGCGGTTTGAGGAAGGACTGAGGACAGAAATTAGAGCTATGGTGACAGGTCATGGACATCATAGTTTCAGTGAACTTCTAGAAGCGGCCTCAAGAGTCGAGACGGCACTTTTGGAAGGAAAAAATCAGGGAGTGCAAATGCTTTTTCGTGGTGGTAGAAGTCAGACGGGGACTTATAGCGGACAGTCAAAGAAGGATAAGAAAGGATTTTGGCCAGGTGTCAAACAAACTAGGAGCTTCAAATCTAAGTCTCGAAGTACACGATTTAGTGGAGGATCAGGACATAGCCAGAGTTCTGTACGGCAGCCAGTACATGGCCGTTCTCACATGCAGGTTCCTTCTCAGAGATCTTTTGCCCCTAGATCGGCTGACAGTGGTAGTGGTCCCAGATTTTCACAGTGTCAGTTGTGTGGCAAGTTTCATGCGCGAGAGTGCCTCAAGAGTAGTGGTGGTTGTTTTCGTTGTGGTCAGATGGGACATTTGAAGAAGGATTGTCCAGTTCGATTTCAGGAGGGTAGTGCATCACAGATGGCTCCACAGATTGAAGCTAGCGGTGCGAGACAGAATCAGAATAGGAAAGATAATGTGGGATCATCGAGTGGGACCCATTCAAATCTTGCAGGCCATGGTGTTACTAGTCAGAGAGGACAGGCGGGACGTCTGAAGTCCCAAGGTAGAGTTTTTGCGATGACACAGCAGCGAGCTGAGGAGTCACCAGATGTTGTTATGGGTATGATATCTATTTTTGGTAAAAATGTTCATGCGTTAATTGATTCTGGTGCTACTCATTCCTTTATTTCTTATGCACTTACTAAATATAAGGATAAGATATTAGAGCCCTTAGACAATGATTTAGTCGTAGCTACACCGGTGGGAAAATCTCTTTTAGCTAATGATGTGTTCAAGGGTTGTGTGATTCGAGTGAATGATCATGAGCTGAAAGCTGATCTAATTCCACTTGATATTCATGGCTTTGATATTATTTTGGGCATGGACTTTTTAACTATGAATCGTGCTACAGTTGACTGTTTTCGTAAAGAAGTTACATTCAGGGGGTCTGGAGATGTTGAGATTATTCTTAAAGGAGAGAGGAGAATTTTACCATCATGTTTGATATCAGCTCTTGATGCTCGTAGACTTCTGAAGAAAGGTTGTCAGGGATATTTAGCTCATGTGATTGATACTCAGATCAGTAAGCCTAAACTTGAGGATATATCTGTTGTGAGAGATTTTCCAGATGTGTTTTCAGATGATCTTCCAGGGTTACCGCTAGATAGAGAATTCGAATTTACTATCGAGGTATTTCCTGGTACAACTCCTATTTCTCAAGCACCTTATAGAATGGCCCCAACTGAGTTAAAAGAATTGAAAGTGCAATTACAGGAATTAGTTGATAAGGGTTACATCAGACCCAGTGCATCACCATGGGGAGCTCCGGTTTTGTTTGTGAAGAAGAAAGATGGAACTATGAGATTGTGTATTGATTACCGACAATTGAATAAGGTAACGATTCGCAACAAGTATCCACTACCTCGTATTTATGATTTGTTTGACCAACTTCGAGATGCCAAGGTATTCTCTAAGATTGATTTGTGTTCGGGGTATCATCAGCTTAAAATTCGAGATATTGATGTGCCAAAGACTGCATTCAGGACTCGCTATGGTCACTATGAGTTTCTAGTGATGCCGTTTGGTTTAACCAACGCCCCAGCTGCTTTCATGGATTTGATGAACAGGATTCTACATCCTTATTTGGATAGATTTGTTATTATCTTTATTGATGATATATTGATTTATTCTTCCAACCATGATGAGCATGCAGAGCATTTGAAGATTATTTTGCAGACCTTGCGAGATAAACAATTATATGCTAAGTTCTCAAAATGTGAGTTTTGGCTAGACAAGGTTGTGTTTTTAGGACATGTGATTTCAGCTGAAGGAATTTATGTTGATCCTGTAAAGACAGAGGCAGTGATGAAATGGGAACGTCCTAATAATGTGACTGAGGTGAGGAGTTTTCTTGGTTTAGCCGGATATTATCGTCTTTTTGTGGAGGGATTTTCTAAGATTGCCCTTCCATTGACCAGTTTGACACAGAAGAGCTCAAAGTTTGTTTGGACTGAAGAGTGCGAGAAGAGTTTTCAAGAATTGAAGAATAGGTTGTTTTTGCTCCTATACTTACACTTCCATCACCAGGTGAAGAATTTGTGATTTATAGTGATGCTTCGAGACAAGGTTTTGGATGTGTTTTGATGCAAAATGGAAAAGTTGTGGCTTACGCTTCAAGACAATTGAAGAAACATGAATTGAATTATCCCACACATGATTTAGAATTGGCTGCGGTGGTTTTGACTCTCAAAATTTGGAGGCACTATTTATATGGTGAGAGGTGTCAGATTTTCACCGACCACAAGAGCTTGAAGTATATTTTTACTCAAAAAGAATTGAACTTGAGGCAAAGAAGATGGTTAGAATTGATTAAGGATTATGATTGTAAAATTGATTACCATCCAGGTAAAGCAAATGTAGTTGCTGATGTACTTAGTCGAAAAGCCAGTAGTACCTCGAACCAAACAAATGCAGTATGTGCTTCCTTGATGTGTGAATTTAGAAACTTGAATGCTCAGTTATCAGCCACTACTTCAGGGGCAGTGCTAGCTATGTTTCAGGTAAAGCCTAGGCCTAGTAGATAAAGTTAAACAGGCCCAGTTTGAGGATCTATCGCTGAGAATATTGAAGGCAGAAGTTGAAGCTGGAATACGAACAGATTTTTCTATCGTAGATGATGGTACTCTAGTTATGGGAAACAGATTATGTGTTCCAGATATTTTAGAGTTGAAAAACAAGATACTAGAAGAAGCACATAATTCAGCTTATGCAATGCATCCAGGCAGCACAAAATGTATCATATGTTGAAGGAACATTACTGGTGGCCAGGCATGAAGAGAGAGATTTCCGAGTTTGTGTCTAGATGTTTTATTTGCCAACAAGTGAAACCAGTTCGTCAGAAATCCGCTGGAACTTTGCAACCATTGCCTATTCCAGAGTGGAAGTGGGAGCACATCACTATGGATTTTCTATTTGGTCTTCCTCGTACTCAGAGTGGTAATGATGGTGTTTGGGTGATTGTGGATAGGTTGACCAAGACTGCAAGGTTTTTACCAATTAAAGCTTCATTTGCAATGACTAAGTTAGCAAAATTATATGTCGATGAGGTAGTCTATCTGTATGGGGCTCCAGTTTCTATTGTGTCTGATAGAGATCCTCGATTCACGTCTCAATTTTGGCCGAAGTTGCAGAGTGCTTTGGGCACAAAGGTTCAATTTAGTACTGCATTTCACCCACAGACGGATGGTCAATCTGAGAGAACCATTCAGACCCTAGAAGATATGCTTCAAGCTTGTGCTCTCGAGTTCAAAGGGAGTTGGGATACTCATTTACGCTGGATGGAGTTTGCTTATAATAACAGTTATCATTCCAGTATTGAGATGGCTCCTTTCGAGGCACTATATGGTAGGAGGTGCAGGACTCCAGTTTGTTGGACCGAAGTGGGTGAGAGAAAGTTAGTAGGCCCTGATATGGTTCAAATGGCAGCTGAAAAGGCAAAAATTATTCAAGGAAGACTAAAGATAGCACAAGATCGACAAAAGAGTTATGCTAACAGACGCAGAAAGGATTTGGAGTTTGAAGTTGGGGATAAAGTCTTCTTAAAGTTATCGCCATGGAAGGGTATTTTGAGGTTTGGCAAGAGAGGGAAGCTGAGTCCCAGGTATATTGGACCCTATGAGATTGTTGAGAGGATTTGTCCAGTTGCTTATCGACTTGCTTTGCCAGATGAGTTGTCCAGAATATACAATGTGTTTCATGTATCTATGCTTCGTAAGTACATCTCTGACGTGTCTCATGTATTGGAATCCCAACCAGTTGAGCTAAAGGAGAATTTGAGCTATGAAGAACAAACCGTTGAAATATTGGAGCGGAAGGAGCAAATTGATGAAAATGAGATGGTTTCATTAGTAAAGGTCCGATGGGGAAATCACCCAACAGAAGAGGCAACATGGGAACATGAGGGGCAAATTCGTGTTCAATATCCTCATCTATTTGGTGACTGCATTTCGAGGACGAAATTCTTTGAATGAGGTAAGATTGTAACAACCCAATTATTTTTTTTAGTCAAACTTTTACTAGCCAAAGTCATATATGGAATAGTCAAGTCAAAGTTAAATTAGGACCAAATTATACTATTTTATTTGTTGGGGTTATTTTTCTAAAACTTATATAAGTTGAGGATTATATTAAATCATGGAAATAAGAGTGGGGACCTTCTTGGCAATAACTAAATACTTACATATTATAATACTAATTATAACCAACAAATTGCCAAACAAAAGAAAGGGACTAGCAGAGGCCTCGAGAGGCAGGAAAAACCTGGAGAAAGAAGGGAAAAAAAAAAAGAAAGAAAGAAAAAGAAAAAGAAGAAAAGAAAGGAAATGAAGAAGAAGGAAGAGCCATCCAACTCAAAGTGTGTAAGGGTGTATATATGAGGTCTTTGGGACCCACTTTTGTACTCAGAAGGGCTTTGGGCCGGGTACGGAGGTGCTTAGCAGTCTACGCACGTATGACTAGATACAGATTTCAGATGATTTAGTTGGGTACCTTTGGTGTGATTTTCTTATGTATTACAGTTTATCAGTTATGCCACAGATGATTATTCCACGATCTTTATGATTATTCTTAGCATGTATGATTTGATTTAAAGTGGCAAAAGCTTATGAAATAAATTATGTTTTCAAAAATGATTTATAAAGATATGGTATTTAGAATTGACTAAGAATTTCAAATGGTCTTATTACATTAATGTTATGCTTGGAAGGTTTGAGAAGTTTTTATGATTATTATGTATGATTGTTGAGGATTTGACGTTGAATTACATGTTGGTTATGTCAATAATATAGGGGAGACTCTGTCAAAATTTTTATTAATACTTTTGGGATCAAATTTAATTAAAGGTGAATCTGATAGATAAGTAAAGTCAAGTTTGCCTTGGTAGTGGGTCCAACATCTAGTTGTCACATGTTATCGGCACACGTCACGTTTCAGGTCCAGTAGGGTGATCTGGGACGGGTCGTAACACAATATCCATGTGCCCCCGGCAAGGGTTATTATGGGCGCGGTCCCATACAACTATCGTGGAATTACAACTACGGACCAGCAGGGAATAGCATAGGATTTGATGGTTTGAACAATCCAGAAACCGTAGCAACTGATCGTTTAGTGTCCTTTAGGACTGCTCTCTGGTTTTGGATGCTTAATTGTCACTATAGTATAACTACGGGTCAAGGTTTTGGAGCTACTATTCGGGCTATTAACGGCATTGAATGCAATGGTGGTAATCCAAGCACCGTGAATGCTCGAGTTGGGTATTACAGAGAATACTGTAATCAATTTCAAGTTGATCCTGGCAATAATTTGACGTGCTAAGCCTTTAAGGCCATATCATCATCCATTATGGAATATAGTATTATTCTATAAAACTAAATAAATGTACAAGCAGTTTATTTGCTTGCTACTTTGTTGTCCTATGTCTAAGTTGTATTTTGTTGGTAATCAATAAAGATTGTTAATTTTGTTCTATATATGAAGCCCAATAGGAATATTAAATTGGCATAATTATGCTCCCTCGAGAACTCTTATTTTTGTCAAGATGTAATTTAGCTCCCAGTTTTTTAAAATCAATTTTTAAAACCCTCGGCCCTTGTTTGATTTTCATTAAATTTTTCTCATTTTTTTAAAGTATTCAATCTCAACAATTCATTAAAAGTCAAGCACACAATATTTGACTTTTCAAATAAATTCTAACCATCAATTCTCCTAAAAATCACTATTCATTTAAAAAAATAATATCTCCTAACGAACTGCCTAAATTTTCCCAAGAACGGTGTGATTGAATTGCTGCCAACCTTTAATTTGAAAATGGGTGCATGATTTTTTCATGACCATCTCTTCATTGCATGTATCTAGGATCAATTTTATCACTTTATGCGTATAATATTATCAATTCCAAATAACTAATAAGTGAGTTTCTTTGGTGCCTATTCAATTCAAAAAGTATGTTGGTTACGTTAAAAATATATTTTCGAATGCTAACGTGCATTTTTAACCTTTTCTTTTGTGATCCTATTTGATTTCAAAGTCGAATTCAGAATTAATTAATTCTAAAGTATTTGTAGCACTATCTGTAAAATAAATTTAATTTGTAAATAACATGATATCCTTGAATTTCTGTGTGCAATATTCTGGAAAGTATTCTTTCGAGAGTGACTCATTTACAACAAGATCAAAATGGTGCAGCTCGAAAATTAGATTAGGGTTTATGCGGCGACTGCGGTAAAAGCAATTTCTTTAAAATTAAGAATATGAGTTGATGAATATCAAAATTAGTTTCGCCTAGGTACGTATTGTAGAAGTTGAACAATTCATTTTCAACGTGAATTTGAATATATCCAAGTCTTTAAGGGGATAACATAGTCTACAATCATTCTTAAACATGGTCTACGAGTCTCATTCTTAAAATTTTCTTTTTGTGGAAAGGTGGAAAGGTTGAAAGCCTTTTATACAAAAGGATACTATAGAAATTATAATGGACGGTAAATCAAAAGTGGTTAGTATTGAATGTTCGAATTATGAAAGTACACGGGCTTTTCTTGATATTCATAAGCCATTTATATGTTGACTAAATGTGAAATATTGTGTATTCGGTAACTAAATATATGATCAAATATATAGTCTGACAAATATTATTTTACTAAAGAATGTCTTATTTAGATTTGTGGAGATAGAATTATTTTTTTTGCCTAATAATCTAAAACCAAAAGTTTGAATGAAACTCAAGATTTGTGGGGAGTGTCGTTACTTTCTTCAAATTAGAATATTATGATATTCGAGAATATATGAAATAATAAAATGCAGTGTGGTGAATACCTTGTTGAAATTAAAACGTGCACAGTGTTGAAAAATGAATATTCATGAATATAAGAATTCAAAATCCACAAGAAAAAAGAAAAGTAGAGCTTTCGATAAACCACGAATAAAGCATGATGACTTTAAACATTTTCCAAGGATTTTGAAATTGTCACAATTTATGCCAATTATATCATTTGATCGAGATTGCTATTTACCAATGAAATGGCACAGAGCGTCATATATAATGGTAGGTCTCGATATATACATCGTAGACATAATATCATTTGACAATTGCTCTGATTTTAAACAATATTTATTGTTTTATCGAAGTATAACCTGACAGATCCATTTATAAATGGGTTATCTAGAGGGAATAAACCATGCATTGCATCAAAAGAAATGAATGTAAAGCTTGAACTAATGGGTCAACTTAATAAAAATCTAACTTGGCGGTCGGAGACTTCAGAGACTAGGTTCAATGGAAAAATTAGTTATGATTGACTCAATGAGAAGAACTTCAAAATTTTAACTCCTCATTTATATGTGCAAATAAGTGCTGCTTACAAAAGACTGATTAGAATAAGCTATACTTTTAATGATGATTATATAGTGTAAATAGTACAGATGGAGTGTTGTAGGGTATTTTTATAGAACATCGTCTATATGAATGCAAATTTGACCGGTTCCATGATAAATTTACTTAAGCGAATTATCTAACACGCTTGTAGAGCCAAAAATGTCCGGGACCGATATAAACACAATAGAGAACCAGTTTAATATGAGAGATAATATATTTGATATATTTTCTAGGTTTACAATAACTATCAACAGTTCAAAATGTCGTGTTCGCTAATTAGCCAAGTGAGTCCAATAGATTCTTACTAACAAAAGTTCAAAGCAGAAGCTATCGATCATGGTGTATATGTTTCAACCATATATTTTATCTCGAAAACATCACATTCTTTGTAAAAAAAAAAAAAAAACTCTTACCAAAAAAAATTCTTATCTTTTATTTTTACATTAATGTTAAAAATTCTTATATATGAACGTAAAAGCTAAACAAAATTGGTTTGTTGCAAAAGAATATTTGTAATAATATGAAAAGAAAATCGTGGTAGTCTAACCATATATACAATAACACAATGCAATAAATGTATTTTTGCGTGAATGTTAAGGCCATGTTCTTTTTACTATTTTCAGTCCGTTTTGAGTTTTCAATTTTTGAAAATATCGAAAACGCGTTCACTTTACCCATTTTCAGAAATGTATTTTCCAAAACACAAAAAAAAATTACAAAGAAAACTTAAAACGAGTTTATTGCGTTTTGGATATTTTGTGTTAAAAAATCCAAAATGCGCGTTTTGGACCTTTTTTTTTTGTAAATGTGAGACACTACCTTCACTTGAAGTTCGTATGTTATTTTGTTATTATATATAGATTCATGATAAGAATTTTTTTTTTTTTTTTTTTTTTTTGTAATTTTTTTTTTTAAAATTTGAGACACTTCCTTCACTCGAAGATTTTATATTATTTTGCCATTATATTTAGATCTATGTTAATTTTTTTTTTTTTTTTTTTTTTTTTTTGTAAATGTGAGACACTACATTCACTTGAAGTTTTTATATTATTTTATCATTATATATAGATCCATATTAAGATTTTATTTTATTTTTGGTTGGTAAATATGATACACTTCCTTCACTTGAAGTTCTTATATTATTTTGTCATTATATATAGATCCGTGTTAATATTTTTTTTTATTTTATATATATATATATATATATATATATATATATATATATATCCATGTTAAGATTTTATTGGTATGAGATTGAATTTTTGTTTAACTGAAACAATATTAATGATGAATTTATTGACATAAAGAACTAACTGATTTATTGACATTAAAATTAATGTAATTCAACAAATCAACTATTTTTTACATATAAAATATCACAAAATAAATATATCAAAAAATTACAAAATAAACACATTTTTCAGTTTTCTATTTTTGAAAATAATTTTCCAAAATTACAAAGAAAACATGTTTTCAGCAATCCTAAAACAAGCAGCCAAAACTCAAAATCAAAACACAAATAGAACGCTCCCTAAGCTTTTTAGGAGGGTTTTACCAACAATTTATGCTTATTCCCTATGATTATGAACTAACGAATTGAATTTTAATTTATTGTATCATTAATATGTTGAAATATCAATACGAAACTAAAATGAAAAAAAAATTCAAATTGAAATGAAAATAATAGAAACTTGAAATTAATACAATACAGGACATGAACAAGTGAAAAACAACAATTGACAATGAAGAGTGACAACAAGGGACGTTTTTAAATAAATAATACAGAAAACAGAGAGAATTCAATCAAGTTTGATATCAGGTACATGTCGAACTTTGTGAAGATCATCACCTTCATCACCATCAACTGCTCTAAGTCGATTCTTAAAATCATCGGACATCCACCGAACATTCAGTTTTTGCAGTGTAGTAATGAATTTAAGCCCATCAGGGAGCATTTCCAAATTTTTGCAACGAGCAATTACCAGACGAGAAAGTTTCGGCATGGCTCCTGCATCGATCCTCCATCTCTTCAAGTTCGACAAACCCCACAGTTTCAGATACAGAAGGCTCGGGAACCCCTTAACCGAGCATGCCATTTCTTCTCCCACAAAAGTCAAGCTGTATAATGTTAAGCTACTTAATTTTGGTAGCTTTTCTAGTATTGCCATGGGATCTTCCTCCAGTGAAGATTCCTTGAAGGCTATTTTAGCAATGCTTGATGAGAAATGGTAAAATTCTGGTAACTTACCGATACGCCCCTCTATGGATAACTTGTAAAGCCGATGACACCCGAGCAATGTCCTCAAAAGACTTAACTCGGCAGCTGAGCAGAACTGCAGACAAGAAATGGAAAGGGACGAGCGTCTAAGATGGTTCTGCGTGAAGCTTATGTATTTGAGGATGTTTGGCAGGTCATCGAGTTTATCCTTTATCGATGCTCTTAGTTTCCGAAGATTAGTCAATGTGTCGAGATCTTTCACATCGCATAAGCTCGTATCAAAGTTTACTAAAGTCTCCAGCTGACTTAATCCGTCCAGCCTTAATTTCGAACCGTCTTCAGTATGGAAGCTTTTGGGAAGATATAGATGCAGTAATCTTTCCATTTTCCAGATGATATTTGGGATTTGCAATGAATTATCGACTTCCAAATCCAGTGTTTGCAAGTACACCAATTTGCTTAATGATGACGGCAACTTCTTGAATTGAGAATAGCTCAAACTCAGGTACTTCAGATGGATCAAGCCTCCAATCGATTTAGGCAACTCATCGGCAGATTGAAATCCTTGAAGATATAAAAGTCTGAGCAATTTGAAGCTTTTGAGATGGGATTTCATCTGTTGCAAAACATCTTCCCTATAATCATTAGCGTAAAAGAAAGCCGACCTGGTGTGACGATATTCACTACAAGTAACAGCGTCCCGCATAACATTGCAGTCCAAATAAATGGAAATTCTTCGAATTCTACTGCTCAATGACAATGAATCCATTGCTTTCCTATCGCGTCTAACATCAATGACTTTGGTGAAGTTTTCGTCCTTAGCTTTAGACAAACAAAGATCCCGCATAAGATCGTGAAGACGACAGTTTTTGAAACCACCAGCTGTTTCTTTTACGCTGACTTGGACCATGCACCTTTGTGCTAGTTCAGCCAAGTAGCGCTCGGCCACATCCATCATTGTTTCTTCTTCTGCTCGTTCTTCCCCTGATATGATACCTTCGGCTAGCCAGAATTGGTACAATCTCTCGGCTTCTATCTCAAAATCCTCTGGAAAATTGGCCAGAAAAAGAAAGCACTGCTTGAACTGATATGGAAGGTCATGATAACTGAAGGCTAAAACATCATTTACTGCTTGCTGTTGTCCATGACCTTTGCCCCGAGTCAAATACCAATTGATGTTCTCATGCACCGTCTCCCACTCTCTAACACTGTGCTTTGTTACGAGAAGTCCACCAAGCACCAAAATGGCTAATGGCAAACCACAACACCGTGTAACCATCACCTTTCCTAATGTCTGCATCTCGGTTTCAATCGCATATTCTGCAAAGCATAAGAACAGCAAAATCAGTATCTTCATCTTTGGTATATTTGCACGTGACTTCACTATTCTACTCAATTAAGGTGGCCTGGTTCAAATAATGGGAGCCAAGGTGCCAACCCCATCCTTATTGCAATATCCCAAGGATGAAGGTGAATTAGAGAATCAAGTGTTTTGAAATAAGAGAGAGAGCCCATTTGGTCCAGGGGCGAACCCATGATTTTGGTTGAGTGGGGGCGAAATAGTAATACGTAAAAAATCATTTCAAAGACGACAAAGCGATAATATTTACAATAGTCGTATGGATCTTTACGGCTTCTCATTTGACGATGAACAATTATTTTAATTTTCACATGACAAATCAAGATTACCCACTTTATCTTCCACAATTTCTTTGGAAATCAAAGAAGCTTTCACCAGCAACTGAACATTATTTCATTTAACAGATACCAGACCAAATTCCTGAATGAAGGAATGGGGAAAAACATTCTCATATTTTTACGCCCATTTCATATTAGGAAATCTCCAATATTCTTTCTTAAAAAAACTCAAACAATGCAGTTAATACCCAAATCAGAAGACGAAACAATATAATACCAAAATGTCGAATCATTAGAATATTAATCAGAATTAAGGTGTAATGTCCCGAAAATTTACTAAATCCCTATTTACTCATGACGACATAATAAAAGTATTTTTAGAATTTATTTATTTTTTTCCGGAATTTAAAGAAAGAAAACGAAAATATTATTAAAATGAAAAGTTACCAAAAATGTGTTCAAATGCCCTCATTAGAAGACTTGTTTGATCACTTTCGACCTCTGTTCATTGTATGTGATATGTGCATGAATAAGTTCTCGAAAAGAATTTCGAGAATATGAAATCTGTTTTTAAGTTCAATCAACGAATATCCTGTTATGAATTTTTAAAGTTGGAACTTTACTAAGAAAACAATTTCGAGTGGCTTAATTCGATGAGTCATAATTTCTTCCTAGATTAACCATTTCAAGCATGGTAAATTGCAGGGGCGGACTTAAGAAGGGACCAGTGGGTGCAGTTGCACCCACTGGCTCCCATTTTATTTTCTTTTTTTTGTTCATTTTTTGGTTTTTTTTTTTTTTTTAACAAATTTTCAACATATTATTGATCGATTCATCCATTTTACAATATCTCGCACCCACTGGACCAAATTCTTGGGTCCGCCCCTGGTAAATTGCACGTGAAAGCACGCCGTGAGCACCTTGAATTGAAACCACAAACTCAAGGTTATGACCTCATTTACTATCTCGAATTCAAGCTCAAACCTCGTCTCTCAAAACTGGAATTTTTGGAAAAAGCAAGCATGTCCAATGGGTGCGGTGGCACCCACTCGTCCCTTAACGGGTCCGCCGCTCGTTTGGTCCCAGACATTGTTTCAAGTTTTTGAGGAATTTTTCGTTTGTGGGAGAACGTGCAGTTTAAAAGTGGTGGCCCATAGAAATACGCGGTTGAAAATGAATTTGAAAAAAAATTGAAAAAAAAAAAAAAAAAAAGACACGGGACCAAACGTGTACTTCAAAGGAACCCCAAATACGTAACTACAGGAAGACAAATAGATTCCCTGATAGAGGAAGATTAGATATTCCGCTGTTCTTAAAAGCAACTCTGAGCAATTTTTAAAGATCAAAGAATGATAAAAATTGTGCCAAATGTTAAACTAGGGAAAAGCTAGCAGAAATTGTATACAAATATGAGCAGTACAATCTGCAGCAGCAAATCAATAAAACAAAACCGAAACCGAAACTGAAATTAAACACAATCCTTATTAGTTGAACTGAACTGGAGCTAAGACTAGTATATCTATATCCAGTGTGCTTGTAGAGAAGGTAAAATAAAGATAAAAATTACCAGGAATATCGTGTCTTCTCGGAAATGCCTTCTTCCTCAGCAATTCCCAACTCTCCTCGTTGCTTAAGCACCTGGGTTCATAAAGAAGTCCACTGGGGTACACATAAGAAGCAACTTCTCTATTCCGAGTTGTGAGCAATATTTTGCTGCCTGCACCATTTCTCGTGTTTGGAAAAGCCGGTTTAAGGCTGTCCCAAGCTTGAATCGACCAAATATCATCCAGAACAACCAGACACTTCCTCTTCAGCTGCACATCATGGAGTTCCTTAACCAATTCCTCGTCCCTCATATTCAAAATATCATCCCTTTTCTCAGGAATCAATTTTATCAAAATCCCTTGTAAAATATCCTTTTTGTCCCATTGCCGGGATACACAAGTCCAAGCAAATCCATCAAAATGGCGCCTTACATCTCTATTGCCATACACTTTTCTAGCAATTGTTGTCTTCCCCAAACCCCCCATTCCATGAATTGAAATAACCCTATCCTTTTGTTCGTCAATCAAATGTGCAACCAACATTTTAATATCTCCCTGTAACTGTAATCCCACAAAATCTTCCTCAACAACGTGAGAATAAGACCGCGTCAGATCCCGAATTCTAGGATCACAAAAACCCGGATTTTCTCCTTGATTATAAGTGGGTTGTATTCCCAAATCCTGTAAACTCGTAGTCAGACATAATATCTTGCTCTTAATATCAGAAATCTGATAACCCACCTTGTAAGTGGTAATAATTTCTCTAAGAAAACAAACCATTTTTTTGAACAAGTTTCTCGAATTTCTGTACCTTCTGGCTACAATTCTGGGAGCAACAAATACAAGGATACAATCCTCTATATCATAAGCAGCTTCTCGAACTCCTGCAACCCAACTTCGGACACGTTCATTTGAATCTTGTTTTCCATCTGCATCTTTCAAGAAAGACCTCATCAGTTGAAGCTGTTGCTCGATTTGCTCGACTTGGGATCTCACTCCACAGTAGAGTTTAACTTCTTCAACGAGTAGATTGCGAATGGTTTCAAGTGTAATGGAGACTACAGGCTCAGCCATTTCAGCTCTGATAATTGATTGAGTTAAAGAGAAATGGAGAAGAAGATTGATTATACAAATCTCTCTCAGATTCTACTCTGCTTTATAACTTTCTCGTATTCAGGGAGAAATAATGATATTGACTGCAATGACTGGGAAGAACTGGCCACCAGGCCATGTGCACCATTTTGAATATTCAGCTTCAAATTACGCGTGCGTTTGGTGACTACCAAGGGGGGCCCACACAAAATTTTGCCTTTTGCCGTCTCCAACTTTTGACAAATTCACTGTATAAATAATGATTTACTGTACGAAAAATGGCAAAAAGCGGGTACCAAACGAACGCTACATCTACCCTGAAAATCCAAATTCATAAATTATGTTGATAAATGTCCTTTTCTTTATTTATAAATTAATTTATAAATTACATAATTTTTTTAATTACTTTTTAATTATACATTTTTCTTTTTTCAATTTTCAATCACTACTTTTTACCTCAAAATCATAAATAAACCAATTTATAAACCAAAAAGTGTTACCAAACGGAGGTCAGTTTGAATTTCTTCTCATTTTTTTACGGTACTCAATCTCAACCATCCATTAAAAATCAAATCTAAAGTATTTGACTTTTCAATTAAATCCTAACCATCATTTTTCCTAAAAATTACTTTTCATTTTTTAAAAAATTCATTTTAAACAATATCAAACACAATCTAAGCCTATGTTGGACTAACCCATTCAAATGGGAAAAGATAAGAAATTTAATTTACACAATTTCTCGTACCACGCATTTTCTCTCTTAAATTTTTAACCTCACATCTTACATAAAAAATACAAATAAATCGACAAAATAATTCTAATTCCCTCCCCACCCCCCTAAACAATAGTTAAACTTAAATAACTTTAAAAATCACGTGTCAAATAGATTTTTAATTTTAATACGAATAATATAAAATTAAAATAAATTCATCAAACAACATTTCTACTACAAACCCTAATTTCTCAAAATAGTCTCTCTCTCTCTTCAGTCATCACCTCTCTGAGCTTTCTTCCCACCCAAACCATTAACCATCTGCGATAGCATCACTTTCAGAAGCCCTCGCCAACAAATCACTCCAAGCCCGACGTAACCCTTAATCCATTCTCCATCATTGGCTTGGCAGCGTCGAAATTACTCGGCGCCGCGTCTTCTCTCTGGGACGGGAACCATCTCTATGTAGTAGCGGTCTCCTGCACCTTCGCGAAGGCGATGCCACAGCAGTGCCCCATCGTAGCTACTGTTGCAGTAGCCGGCACTGCAAGACCCGCAGGGGCAAAAGTTATAGGGACGTTAAACCCGACATAGTTGTGCACATGCGCAAGCGTGACAATGGTGCAGCAACCTTGCTGTCACGCCGCCATGCGTCTTTCGATGAGTTTCTGCTGCCTTCTCCATTTTTCGATCAAAATCAATTTTTTTTCTAATATCATATTTAACATAAGAAGCAGGGGACCATGCACTTACTTCTTTTAACTTTGGAGTGGTGGTGCAGCCGACGTTATGCGGCAGCGACGGGGATTGTGTTGAAGGAGTAAGTGGGACTTGGACATGCTGTGGAGTCTTCTTGGTGGTGCAGTTCGCTGTGGCGGAGGCGACCGTGATTTCAGGGGGCCACCTTGGCAGTGGTTGTGGTGTTGGAGGTGGCCATGGTAGTTCAGGTGGTGGTTCGATCGATATGGTGGTGTGTTGTTTATTGTCATATTAAATAAATTGTGACCTAATTTTTTTATATTCGTGACCTGATCGAAATAAGTCTTGATTGTTAATGTGACCTAAAAATAAGTCTGATTTGTGGCACAATATTTCGACTGTTTGTGACCTTAAAATAATTCGTAACTTAAAAAAATGGTGATTGTGATCTTCTGTGACCTAAAAGATTTGTGTTTTTTTGTAACCTGAGATTATACAGTATTGTGACTTTAATATTTATATAACATAATTAATAAAATATTTATAATTATTTAATTTAATTAGTTAATCTTAATTATAACTTGATTTTGGAAATTATATAAGTTTTATCTCAATTTTGAAATTTACATTTATAATCATCTTATTTATATATTTTTGCTTTATAATATGTTTGGCTAAGCCCTTATTTGACTCTCATTTATAATTACTCTACTTTTCAATCACACATTTATCAATAAAATAAAATTACGCATAAATCTTTTAAAAAAAATATTTACTTTTTAACCACACATTTTTCAAAAAATCATTATTTATTTTAAATAAACTCTTTATAAAAAAAATTATCAAACAGGAGCTAAGTAAGTTTAGAAGAGTTACTTTAGCCTAGTTTGATAAAGCTTTTTAATAGTATAAGTTGATGGGTCCATAAATTCTGTGGTTTTACATGAATAAAATTATATGTAAAATAAAATATGTAATTAAAGTGTAATTAAAAGTGTAGTTTGATCTTTCAAAAAAAAATGTAGTTTGATCATAATCAGAAAAAGTTTTGTCTAACGGCACTTGTTTGGTAATACTTTTTGATTTATAAACTAATTTATTTATAATTTTGATATAAAAAATAATAGTTGAAAATTAGAGAGAAAATATGTATATTTAAAAAATAATTTTTAAAAATTTGTGATTTATAAATTGATTAATAAATCATATTTTATAATTTACCAAACACATGTTTAAAGATGACTTCAGTACTTGTTGTATATTATAAGAAGAATCCGGAAGATATTCTAGGAACTTTCGCAATTTTATTTCCATGAACTTTTTAACAAAAGTAAAAGTAAATGATTGACCAAGAAAAAGAGGCAGAAGAGTACAAACACTTAGGTCCCACTTAACACGTGCTTATAAGAAGAGAAGAAATCCTCCAAGACAAATTGCGATCTTAAAAATTTTGACATAAAAGATTTGTATTTTTTGTCACATGAGATTATACAATATTATGATTTTAATATTTATAATTAATTAATTTAATTAATTAATTTTAATTATAACATAATTTTTTAAATTATATAAGTTTTATCTCAATTTTAAAATTTACATTTATAATCATCTTATTTATGTATTTTTTTTCCTTATAATATTTTTAGTTAAGTCCCTATTTGACTCTCATTTATAGATAAATTATTTTTTCTCTACTTTTCAATCACATATTTATCAATAAAATAATATTACGCATAAATCTTTAAAAAAAATTAACTTTTTAACCACACATTTTTTTAAAAAAATCATTATTTATTTTAAATAAACTCTTTATAAAAAATATCAAACATGAGCTAAGTAAGACTAGAAGAGTTACTTTAGCCTAGTTTGATAAAGCTTTTTAAGATGGGAAAAATACATAAATAAGGTAATTATAAATGTAAATTTCAAAATTAAGGTAAGACTTATATAATTTCAAAAATCAGATTGTAATTAAGATTAATTTATTAAATTAAATAATTTTCAATATTTTATTAATTATAATTAAGGTCACAATATTATTAAAATCACATATCACAAAGTACAAATATTTTCAATCACATATCTAAGATTACAGTTAGATCATAATCATTTAGAATAACAAGTCACAACCACCAATTTTTTCGATCACAACCTACGAACCACCTTTTTTAAGGTCACATTTATCAATTTTCAAGGCCAGAAGATTAATTTTAATGTCACAATAAAAAAAAATGTAGGTCACATTTGTATTTCAAAGTCACAACCCAACTACACCAAACCAAATCCCTACCACCCTCACCTCGCAACTCCGAACCAGCACCGGCACCTCACCACTACCCTTAACACCGCGCCGCCACCAGCCATTCCATTGCCGCTACCACCACCACAACGAGAGCCTCCTGCGTCTGACCTCACCTCCAACACCACCAGTTACTGTCGCCGCAGCCACCACTCAAACAAAACTATCGCAAATTTCAGTTGACAGCAGCAACACCACGCGATGACGACCTTCACTACGAAGAGCTAGGCACCGCCGCTGAACAAAAGTCGCTACCGCATAACAAAAGCATCAAACTCGGTTTGTAAAAACAAACCCTAACCTTCCACATCACGCCGCCACTAGATCCAGGGAACGCGGCACATCCCCCCAGCAACGTGCACCCACTGTCAAGCGTTTCAACTCCACCGAAATTTTTTTTGGCACTGCACAGCTATACCGCCATGCACAGTACCGCGGGCAGCACTTGTGTCATCACATCAGTGATGCGGCAGCAGCTGTGTCGCCGGTTTCAATCTCAGCGACATTAGAACAAAAAATCCAAAATACATACACATTGTTTCGTGTGAAATTGTGGTGGGGTTATATTTTGGTGGAATTGGGGGTTGGGGTGCTGTGGAGGCTAGGGGTGGGCGTCGGGTGGTTCGGTTAGGGTATCTCAAGAACAGGAACCAAACCATACTTTTTGGTTCTTGTAAAATGGAACCATTCAGTTTTGCTTCGATTTCGGTTCTAATTCGGTTCTACAATAATAATTATTTTTCGAGAACCTTATCGAGGAACAGCAGGCCACGGGAAGTGAGCAAATAACCTGAAATAAATTTCTATTGAATATACCAAGATCAAGGATTTCGAAAATCCTTTCACCCCAAAGAAAGTATAGGATTCTCCATGAAACGGAAGATATTCATAAACAAAAATAAGAAACAAATGGCCTAGAAGGTTTTTCGAGCATGGCAATATAGTAAACTTATAAGATGAATAATGAGTTTTAAATGCATTATTTTTAATTATTTTATATTTGTATTTAAATATTTAATTAACTTCATCGTGGTCATTTACAACTTCGCTTATTAATAAGTTAGTCTCATTCGATTTTTATTTATTAAGAATTTCAGTCCAAGTGTGAAGTTAAAGGTTACAATGAGGTAGAAACGCAACAAATTTCATAAAAAGAAATTAATCATTTTCACTTTATCCAAAAAAATTACAAATTCTTTTGATTTTTAATTTTAGGAAAACCAATTAAGACCATAAAAAAAATAAACAAGGATCAAAAACCAATTCTAACTTCGATTTTTCGGTTCTAAAGGCGAAACAGAGAACCGAACCGAAAATCAATCAATTCTCGGTTCCAGAACCGATTTCTTATTTTATTTTTTTAAAACCATACGGTTCCGATTTTTTCGTTTCGATTCTCGTTCGGTCATATCGGTTCTCTTTTTTTGCCCACCCCTAATGGAGGCGTTGGAATTTAAAAATTAAAGAAAGAGAATAATTTGAAATTAGAATTAGGGTTTAGGATAGTTTAATTTAATTTAATAATTACTAAAATTTATATATTTTATTAAAATTAAAATTTATAATAATGACCTGATTTTTGAAGTTATTTAAGTTTGATCTTATTTATGAATTTGAGTTTTTAAAAGTGTGGGTGAGTCTAATTTTCACTTTTAAGATTATAAGCCGATGGGTCCATAAATTATGTCGTTTTACAAGAATAAAATCATGTATAAAATAAAATATGTAAGTAATGTATAATTAAAAATGTAGTTTGATCATAATCAGAAAAAGTTTTGTCAAACGATACATCTGTTTGGTAATACTGTTTAATTTATAAACTGATTTATTTATAATTTTGTAGGTAAAAAGTAGTTGTTAAAAATTTAAGAAATAAAATATATTTAATTAAAAAATAATTTAAAAAATTATGTGATTTCATTCACTGAACCAAAAAAGTATTATCATTTCACTTTCAAAGAAATACTGGCGAATCAAAAGAGGAATTGAATAATAAATCATATTTTATAGTTTACCAAACACATGCTTAAAGTCAAAGGAGTGCTCCGAATGATATTCTAGGAACTTTCGCAATTTTTTTTCCCTGAACTTTTTTTATCAAAAGTAATGATTTACCAAGAAAAAGAGGTAGAACAGTTCAAACACTTGGGTCCCACTTAAGACGTGCTTATATCAAGAAACAAGAAATTCTCCAAGACAAATTCAGGTCCTGACTCCTTGAAAAAATAAAAAAAAGAGTTCAACGTCAATATTAGGCGTCTCTACCATCTCTGCATGAAGATTGGTAAATGAAATAAAATTGCTAGTTATGCATCAAGTTCGCTAGAATTTGGTTACAACACACGACAAAATTCTTAACAAATTTGAACATCGACCTCTACTTTATCAATGTTTGTGAATCTTCAACATTTGCCAATTGAAATTTGCATTTGGGGTTGGTTCATTTGTATACAAATAAGTTTTAGAAAATTGAACATTCGTAAACTTATTTTTCATGAAAAATAAATTCAAAAAAATTGAATTTTCTTATTGAAAGTGCAATTAGAATTTGAAAGTATGAAATAAATTCACAACCCCCAAAAAGGAAAATATTTTCCTGATTAAAACAAGATGGAAAATAAGGCCCTATTCTCTTTACTGTTTTGAGGTCGTTTTCTGTTTTTATTTTCGAAAACGCTAAAAATGCGTTCTTTTTACCATTTTCGAAAACGCATTTTGGAAAAAAAAATAAATTTGTACACAAAACGCAAAACGTCCAAAACCTCATTTTGGGCGTTTTGTGTATATTTCGATAAAAAAAAATTGTCCAAAACGCGGAAAATGCGTTTTGAAAATTTTTATTTTATTTTATTTTATTTTTTTATTTTTTTAAGAATTATCTTAACTTGGAATTAAGCTTAATATAAATTTTTTATTTATTTAATTTATTTATTAATTTTTTTTCGAATTATCCAAACTTAGCCTAAATAAAGTTTTTTTTTTTTTTGAAAAGTTTTATTGAATTCAATATCAACATTACAAAAAAAATTAAGTGAGAATTCTTGTTGTTATATTTCAAAAAATGCCTTGATAAATGGACTATGGTGGTTTTAAAAGAACTTGCATTTTCTGGATTTTAATAAAAGTAGAGTTTTCTCAAATCCCGAACCTGGTCAAGCTGTATTAATATAGACTCTTAATGTTCACATTAGTGTGTTGCATGTAACCATGTTTTCAGTGTATTGTGAAAGGAAATTTGAGTTTGAGTTAGTATTATTCTGAAAGCAAATTAATTAAAAATAGTTTAAGTAGTATTCTGCAAAATTTCAAATAGAACGTGTTTTCCAGCTTTTCACTTTCAAAAACAATTTTCAGAAATGACAAATCAAACGCGTTTTCAACAAATTTGAAAACAAAAATGAAAACAGGAAATAAAAAACATTTTCGAAAATGAAAATACAAAATAAAATACAAACAGAACGCCACCTAAATTTCACTAAACAAAATGTAATCAAGCAAAGCACTTATAGAATTCCATGGAAAACATTTTTTTTCATTAAATTAGGATGTATCAAACACACCCTATACTTCGAGGAAAAGTTAAGGCTGCGTTCTCTTTACCGTTTTTTTAGCTATTTTCTGTTTTTTATTTTTGAAAATACAGAAAAAGCATTCTGTTGCACTATTTTTCGAAAATGAAAATAGAAAACAGATTTTGTAAAGAAAACAGAAAATGCAATTTTGACATTTTTTCACGTTTTCTTTACAAATTTGAAAATACGGAAAACATGCATTTTCATTTTTTTTTTTAAATTCAGCCGACATCACTTTTTTCCCTTTTACAAATTATCATTTCTAATATTATTTATAGCTAAAATTTATTTCTATTAACTCAAAAAAAAAATATATTTCTAGTATTATTTATAATATAACTAATTTTTTCTTTTACAAATTATCATTTCTAGTATCATTTTTATTATTATTTATAGCTAAGATTTATTTTCACAAACTCTCGAAGTTAGCTAAATAAAAACAGTTTTCCTCATTTCAAAACTCGTGAAATACAAAATATATATATATATATATATATATATATATATATATATATATATATATATATATAAAGAGTCTATATAATAATAAATTTTAAAAAATTCTTTGTTTTACCTTTTTAAAATAAAGAATGAATTTGACTCATAAAATTTAGAAAATCGAAATTCATAATAGCTAAAAAAAAATATCATTTTTTTGTGATTAAGAAGGTTATCTCAATCCACAAAATATTATTTTATAAATTTATTTGCAGGCAATATAATTACAAGTACGCAAAAAAGTTTTCTGCAAAATTTCAAACGGAACGTGTTTTCCAGTTTTTCATTTTCTAAAACAAATTTTAGAAATAACAAACCAAACACGTTTTCAGCAATTTTGAAAACAATACTAAAATTAGAAAACAAGAAACATTTTCGAAAATGAAAATAAAAAACTGAAACATAAAAAGAACATGGCCTAAAAATTCTTTGAATCGATCTCTGTTTTATGATTGAACATTTTATAAGTGAAAAAGATGAGTTGGAACACTAAAATGTTGAGAAAATTTCATTTCTCGAATAAATATACTATAATGAAGTTGACACAAAACTTGCAACAAAAAATCAAGAAGAAAACAAAAATTGCAAAATGACTTGAATCGCAAAGAATGCTGTCCTAAAAGCGAAATTTGCGCCCTCTCGAAATAAGAATGCTAAAGGGCTTTCAAGCAAATTGTTTTAGCGGATTTCAAGCCTCAAACCAAGTATCAAATAGCACAATTGATAAACTTGGAGAATAGGAACAAGAAGAGCAAATTTGAAGATTCTAAGTTTCAAGATTTTGGATGATAATCACTATTGAAAGTATATTGATCAAAAGTTGTTAAAACCATGAATTCTATACCTATTTATAGAATTTTATCATCCATATTCGTTGTTCATGCAACTCTTCACGAAAGAGTGCCAAAAAAAGTTGAAAAGGTGCATGAGAAATTCTGAAAAAATTCTCCAACGGTCGAATTTTAAGGCCACGCGATCGCCGGACCACCAACCACGCGATCGCGTGGTTCTTCATTCTGGCCGGACCTTTAGGTCCGATCCGGACCATTTGGTCCGTCCATTTGTATTTGGTCCGGTTTTTGCACTTTTTGGACCAGTTCCTTATATATTGGACCGGTTCTTGCACTTTTCATCTTTTATTTATATATTTGAACAACATTTTCATTATTGTCAATGGAATTAACAAGAATTTTTCCTTTGACAGAACTCACTTCGCTTATAGTAGCAATAATTTCATTCTTGTCAATGGAATTAACCTTGCCTCCAAAATTGCTTTGTTTTTTATGTCGGCAATCTTTCGCAAAGTGGCCGAATTTTCCACATACAAAACATTCTCCCTTGGGCTTCTTTTTGAATTTGTTGTTGTTGTTGCTAGTAAACTTTCTTTTGTTTACTTTGATCACTTTGTTGTTCTCCAAGGCATTGGCTTTAGAAGTGCCAACATGGGAATGTTCAATCCCATCTCTTGCCCTCGACTCTTCCTCAATTCGGAGATGTTTTTGAATTTGCTCCATTGAAAAGTCTTCGGAGTTATGAAGAATTTTCTTCCTATATCCTCTCCAAGTAGAAGGCAATTTTGCAATAATTGCTCATACTTGAAATGATTCCGGAAGTTCTATCTTCACCGCTTTTAATTTATTAACAATCACTTGCAATTCATGAACTTGGGGTAATAGGGGAACATTTTCCAAAAATTTAAAATCAAAGTACCTTGTTATAAGGAATTTTGTAGTTCCTTCCTCTTCGGCCTTGTACTTGTTTTCAAGTGCATTCCAAATTTCTTTTGCAGATTTAGTGTTGGTGTACAAGTCGTAGAGACGATCCGAAAGTGCATTCAAGATATGACCACGACAAATAAGTTCGTCTTCTTCTCGCTTTTTTCGATCAATCCTTGCTTGTTCGGTATCTTTCTCGGAAGGTTCTGGCAAGTCTTCCAAATTGGGATCAAGGATATAGAAGATTTTCAGCGCCGTTAGTAGAAACTTGATTTTGTCTTGCCACCTTGTGAAGTTGGTGCCATCAAAACGATCCAAGCGAACCAAGTCTTGATTCATCAATTTGATTGTTGCCATGGTTGTGTCTCCTTCGGTTGCCATCGCAGAACAAATTTTCGCTTTTAGATTGTTGAGAAAATTTCCTTTCTCGAATAAATATGCTATAATGAAGTTGACACAAAACTTGCAACAAAAAATCAAGAAGAAAACAAAAATTGCAAAATGACTTGAATCGCAAAGAATGCTGTCCTAAAAGCAAAATTTGCGCCATCTCGAAATAAGAATGCTAAAGGGCTTCCAAGCAAATTGCTTTAGCGGATTTCAAGCCTCAAACCAAGTATCAAATAGCACAATTGATAAACTTGGAGAATAGGAACAAGAAGAGCAAATTTGAAGATTCTAAGTTTCAAGATTTTGGATGATAATCACTATTGAAAGTATATTGATCAAAAGTTGTTAAAACCATGAATTCTATACCTATTTATAGAATTCTATCATCCATATTCGTTGTTCATGCAACTCTTCACGAAAGAGTGCCAAAAAGGTTGAAAAGGTGCATGAGAAATTTTGAAAAAATTCTCCAACGGTCGAATTTTAAGGCCACGCGATCGCGCGATCGCTCGATGCCTTGAAAATATATGCAGTGGCCAAAATCACTTAACCACGCGATCGCCGGACCACCAACCACGCGATCGCGTGGTTCTTCATTCTGGTCCGGTCCGGACCATTTGGTCCGTCCATTTGTATTTGGTCCGGTTTTTGCACTTTTTGAACCGGTTCCTTATATATTGGACCGGTTCTCGCACTTTTCATCTTTTATTTATATATTTGAACAACATTTTCATAACATAAAATACGTCACGTGCATGACTTCGAAGTTCGAAACATGATAAAAGTCATGTAACACAAAGTGATTGAAGAAAAAATATGTTGGGAAGTTAATCATTTATGTTGAATTCACGACTAGCATGCCCGTCATTTGTCTTAGCCCTTGACGAACTTACACCTCCGGTCGAGATGCAACGTAAACTGTAAAGTCTTTCGTATAATGTTATTATATTAGTGCCAATTCTTGACACCTATTATGGTACCAATAGAGACAAATGCAGTGACCATCACACATCTCAATGTAAAATGTAAAGTCTTTCGTATAATGTTACTATATTAGTGCCAACCGTTGGCACTCATTATGATGTCAATGGAGACACATGCAGTGACCCCAAGTGTGGGGCCACTGCATGTGATCAAATTCAATATTAGTTAAATAAATTAGCAATCCTTCGACAATTTTTTTTTAAAAAATAAATTAGTTTATAATTTATACAATTTTTAAATCATTTTTTAATCATACATTTCTCTCTTCAATTTTCAATCACTACTTTTTACCTGAAAAACATAAATAAATAAATTTATAAATCATAGATTGTTACCAAGCAAAGACTTAGTAGTGAATCTTGCACCAACTTTTCATGGATGGATTAATAAAGTAATAATCTTATATTGAATAAAAAAAAAAAAGCAGCTTATCTATGTTGAACATCTAAGGGGATATTCTCTTTGTATTTCAATTTTCAATTTTGAGTTTTTTATTTTGTATTTATTTTCTATTTCGGATGTTTGTTTTGAGAATGTTGAAAATGTGTTCTCATTACGCATAAGGTGATCCCATTTCAGTTGCAAAAAGCCATAGCTTTTGTTACATTTTGACTTTTAGATTAACAATCGGACTCGCTATTATAGACTTTATCTGGAAATCGACCTTCTCTCAGCCTTCTAGGCTTCTACTGCCTACGATGAATGTTTATGACACTGGACGTGTTTGTTATTTAGTTTTCTCTTCTGCAGTACAATATACTTTTTTCAAGTTTTTGAGAACATTCTCCAGATTTTTTACATTGTGAAACTAACGTGTAAATAGTTGAAAATTTCAAGCTGAAGTCGTTTGTATCTCATATAATAATAAAAGCCGAACTAAATAAAATCCTCGACACCATATTTTTTTATTCTCAGTATGTTTTATTTTATATTATTTCGGGTATTCCACTTATGTCTTGATATTACACTTCAACAACTATGTAGTTTTGCTTAGAGATAGAATGTTTGTTAATGTGCCTAATCTTCAAATTCTATGTTCTTCTTTCGGTATCTAGCAATTTATGAACACAAAAATGCTGTGAAAGGCTTTGTATGGGGTATCAATTCTTTTTATCAATGATGAGTGGAATCGAGGAAGTTATCTAATGGAAATAATTTTTTTGTATCCTTTTTCCATTATTCTTGCTACGTATTGTTAATTTGTTATATGTGGATGATTATTAATTTTTTTTTTTTTTTGAATCTTCAAATATAAATAAATTGCAGTCATTGACTATTCAATTAATTATGCGTATTGAAGAGTGCTTTCGAGTAATCTTAAACAATTTTGTTTGCCATGTGAGCATTATCATGTTGTTTCGGAATTCTTAGTTATTGGCTATTGAAAATTCTCCTAATAAACTTTTATTTGGCCTCAGTTTGATAACAAGTTTAAAAAAAAAAAAATCTCAAAGCAAACTCTTTGCTCATAAACAATGAACTAGTACATCACCCGTGCGATGCACGGATGTTGCAATAATTGGAAATATGTTCCCAAAAAAATAAATAAATAAATAAACTCGCTAAAATTGTAAACAACGAATTAACTATCTCGAGGGAGAAAATATGAAGTTATATTTAAATAAGTTCGAATGGAGGAACAATACGGAACAATTATTCAAGATTTTGGAAAACTTCTTTAAATACTACATTTGTCGTCGTATTAGTTTGATTCCCATCATTATCACACACCAATATCTTCAACCCACTTCGATTTGTAACCCTTGAGACGACGACGTACAATTGACCATGACTGAAAATTGGCTTCTTCAAATATATTCCTACTTGTGAAAGTGATTGACATTGACTTTTGTTGATAGTCATGGCATATGACACAATTAGAGGAAACTATCTCCTCTAAAACTTAAAAGGCAATCTCGGGTCTAAAGGAGTTAATGTCATTCGAGGAATAAAAACCTTGTGTCCATCATTTACACCGCCAAGAACTTTAGCTTCGAGTACATGACTTCCCAATCTTGTAACAATCAGTCTAGTCCTGTTGCACAGACCAATAATGTGATCAATATTTCTCAATAACATGACGGGAGTGTCAACTTTAAGCTTCAACTCGTGGTTCGGTACCCCGGAGCATTTAATTCCGTTTAGAAATTCAGGTGTGAGAAGATCTTGCAATAAATATACATTGGCATCTGATTTGCAAATTGAATCGGAACTTAAATAGGTCTTTGCCTCATTTCCATTAAGCGATATCATGCAATCATTGATAGAATCCACCACATCAAGAGTCGGAGCAAGGATTGCCCTCCTTGAAAATACGACGTGTCATCAACGTCAGCTGAAAATCCAGGATATGTGCTTGTCACAATTTCTTCAACGGGATTACCTAATCCACGTATCAAAAGATAATCTGGAATCTCAATTGTTGCATAATCATCATTAGGACCACCAATCGCTCCATCTCCAATACTTGAGATCCATTCAGAAAATGCATTCAACTCAATAGATTCACCATCTGAGCTCATATTTTGGAGCTGCATAGTCTTCGTCAACCTGAGAACCTTACAATATTTCCACAGGTACGATAAGTTGATAGATGAGTACACAATATCTTGTCTAGTTCCTTTAGGGATCACACGCAATATTTGTCGAAAATCTCCACCAAGCACTACTGTTTTGCCTCCGAATGGCAATTCACTGCTACGTGGATTAAAAAATCTCAAAATGTCTTTCATGCTCTTGTCCAAAGCTTCAAAACAATATTTATTCATCATCGGGGATTCATCCCAAATAATAAGTTTACTCTTCACAATTAAATTTGCGAGTGGACTGCCCTGTTTAATGTTGCAAGTGGAATCTTCATTAGGTGTGAGTGGAATCGCAAATCTTGAATGAGCTGTCCTACCACCAGGCAAGAGGAGAGATGCAATTCCACTTGATGCTACAGCTAAAACAATTTCTCCCTTTGATCTTAAAGCTGCACATAAAGTTTTTCATACAAATGTTTTTTCGATACCACCGTAACCATAAAGGAAGAAAAATCAACCACTATCATCTTCAACTGCATGCATTACTATATTGTATGCATTCATCTGCTCATCATTCAATTTGGAGATTAAATGTTTATGCTCTTCAGCCAATGCCCTTCTGTCGTACCGCAATTCATCTTGTATTAGTTTGTTGTTGCAACTCGAAAAAAATTCAGAATCTGGGAAAGGTATCGTTGGAAAATCACGTAGACTCTTTCCACTGCTCCTCAACATGTTTTCAATTTCCACGAGTGCGTATGATTGTATTTCAACGTCACTCAAATTCAAACATGTTTATTAAACATTGATTTAAACAAAATTGACAAATAAAATATTTTTTCTTAGTATAATACGAATTGTAGCAAGAGAAGAGCCATATTAAGTTGTAAAATACCTTCATGTTGCAAAATGTTGCGTTGTCTATACAATATGTCATCTGATAGATATCTCAAGCACCTTTCCCAAACAAACTCAGGTCGTGCCAAAGAATTTGAGTGCAACAAAGTAGCAAAGAGATTTCTCAAACAATGGGCTGATCCCCAATAACTCGCTTCAATAATTCCATCGATGTATTCTTTATCATCATCTAGCAAACCAAGAGCATAACATGCATCCCTAAATGTATGGTGTTGAATACCATTGACATATTTAATACCTTCACTTCCACTGTCAGTTCTCGACCTCTTGTTTGAAATGATGGTGCTCATTTGTGCTAACTTCATTCTGTATGAAAAATGATGTTTTTGTTAATGGGAATGAAGTTCAACTGAAATCTTGTAAACTCCAAATAAATAAATAAAATCAAAATATACCTTCATTTCCACTGTCGGTCTCGGCCTCTTGTTTGAAATGATGATGCTCTTTCTGATTATTCGCATGACTGGCGTTCTTTACTTCGTTACAACAACCACTCCTTTTTGTGGCGATCGCTCAAAAATCTAAGAACTGTGATTTGAGACTGAACTAAAATCATTCGTGTGAAAAATCCCTCCTAATGTTGTGTTGTCGTATCTTAGCTTTAAAGTTCACTTTTTGTTTAAAAATGAAGAGGCTGGGACATTTCAATAGACACTATATGGGTATGTGGAAGAATGACCCTTCAGATTCTAATACCCAATCATTATGCGTAACTAATGCCTGCACTATGCAATTCAAAGAATGCAATAAATATTAATTATGCCATTTTACAATTTTCTTTTCTTTTATCACCATCATTCAGATGTTGCTGTCTATTATTAATTTTAAAATTCACGGGTTGTGTAAAAATGAAGAGATTGAAACATATGAATAGGCTTTTCACCATTTATGTAGAAAAATAGTTAACTGGCTAGGCGATCAAATTCCTGTTCAATTTACGTTACATTTTAGAATTCTCAAAGTTTTAATAAAAAACGTGCGACGGTGGTATTATGTATCCCTTTATTATTTAAATCACCGGCTTAATAATTTGATGCTATGTATTTAGGTGGAAGCTTGGAGCTTTATATGATTTACTGACTTGAGCTTTCTGCCTTTCCCCTCATTCTTAACTACCTCGGATAGTTTACGTTTTACAATTGTTTCGTTGACTACAATATTTGTTCTAAACGTGCATTATAATTTTCATATTTTTATGGAAGTTTTCGTGTTCTCTGTGACTGCAACTCATTTTTTGTCATTAATAATCTTCTTCTTATTAAAAATAATAATAATAATAATAATAATAATAATAATAATAATAATAATAATAATAATAATAATAATAATAACTTCATTTATTTGTAGTAGATCTCATATTGATGCTTTTAAATAATATATAAAATAAAAATGTTATTATCTTTTACAATGTGAATTTGAATTTTTATTATTTTGTCTTGACTTGGTTAGTTGATGATAAAAGGTTACTGAGAAGAAGTCTTGTAGCGATCAAGAATTTTCTATGACTTATTTAAATAAATAATTATTTTAAAAATGTGTCGCTACGACTTTGTTCATTTATTTTAAAAACGTGATAGTCTAGCCAACGAAGTAAAATTTTATTTTAAATTTATCTTAGTCAAATTCCAGTTAAATTAAAGTGAATCATTTTCAGTTTTTATTCTTAAGTCCAGATTTCAACTTTTAATAGATTATCCAAATTATTTGATTTTATATCCAAGTCCATTATTTATTTTAAAATTCAATTTTCAATTAATGGAATTCAAATTATTTTAAATCCAAAATATTTTATCTCCAATTTAAATTCATTCTCAAATTTTTATTTATTTTTAAAATCTCCAATTCACATTCATTTTAATCCCAAAATTTCTTCCACAACTTCCATTTTCATATTCAGCACATTTCTTTTCCCTTCCCCATGATCACTCTTCAATCCATCTTAATCAACTTCAATCCCATAATTACATTTACACAATTTTTCCTTTCCCATCATCATCATCCCACATTCTCAGCAATTTCCCCCAATCAACCCAAAAATCCTTCCCCAATTACCATCGATTACCATTTTCCTACAGACAAGCTATGCATATTATAACTCCATTATATCACCTCCAAACCCAACCATAATCAGCTGCCACAGATTTAAATCTCTATCGCCTGCATCAATTCAACCACAACCTACTGCCCATTTCAGAACCACCACCGCGTCGAAATCGCCACTTCCTCACCCAAACAACCACAAAATCCAAGAGTGAACCCATAGCCGACTGTAATTACCAAACCACCACTACACCACCGTACAGACTACTCAGATCGCCACCACACCACGCCAATCGCTACTGCCCTATGTTCACAACTCACAACCATCTCCACCACCCAATCAATCGGCCATAACCCATGTATAAAATGCCCAAATTAGAACCCAGAACTAAGAATCAAAGTAACCCATAAACTTACCTCCGACCGCCGGCGATTTAGACCGGATTTTTCAACGAAAAATCACATCTTTGAGCCTCGGTTTACCTTCGTTTTTCACACCAAGAATACTCCTCTTTTCTTCACCGCACCACTCCTACCGCCGCCATGTGTCGGCGGCGCTATTGCCACCTGAACCGGCGGAGGCGCCGAATCAGAGATGAGCCACCGCCCGTCGCCTTCTCTCTCTCTCTCTCTCTCTCTCTCTCTCTCTCTCTCTCTCTCTCTCTCTGTGCTTCTGTGTATGAATGAGGGAGAGGATATATATTTTATTAAGTTTGATTTTAAGAAATAGGCCATTTAGTCCCCAAGTTTTAAAATCTTTCATTTAGTCCCTATTATCTTTTAAAATGTTTTAGTTCAAGCCATAAGGTTTTAAATTATTTTAAGTCAGCCCAAGTTTTCGAAAAAGTTGTTATTTCAGCCCTTTTTAATTTAAAATATTCTAATTCGGCCCCTTTAGTTTTAAAAGTATTATTTCGATCCTTTAATATTTTTAATATTTTATTCAGCTCTTAAGCTTTGCAAATAATTTATCTTAGCCCCAACTATTTCGAAATGAAAATAATTAGTCCACAATATATTTAAAATATATGAGTTAGCCCAATAGTTTTCAAAATCTTTTATTTTAGTATCAACTCATTTTCAATCCCAACTATGTTTGATTTTAATTTTAATCCCTAAAATTTTATTTCTTCTTTTTAAAACTCTTTCAATTGAAACATTTGAATTTCAAATTCAACTTTAAGATTTATGTTATATATTGGTTAGACGAGGCGCTTGGACATTTAGAAGAACAACGTGAACTTTCTTGCTCAACTTTCAGACTCATGATTTGAGGTAGACTCGCACCCAATAATTAGTTTAAATTATAATTTACGTATCTTATGTGAAATTACGTTATTTATATGCTTTGATGCATGAGACGGGAAAAGAATATCTCTTACGAGATAAGATGAGAAATGATGTTATGCATAACTTACTTGCTTAAATGCATGAGACGAGACTACCCACACCCTATGATTTTAAAGAGCCTTTGATTTTATGAAAAAAGCCTACGATGATGATAATGATGTCATTGTATGATGATTGCATAATTACGTGTTCAATTATTCTGTAAATTAATTATTGGCGATGAGTCTACTGAGTATTTCTTTCGAAATGCTCATTCCATTTTTAACAGTTTTTGCAGATCTCGGAGATGGCGGCGAATGAATGGGCAGCGTTGGCAAAATTAAATAAATGATGATGTTATTAGACAATTTTATGAATGTTACTCGTTAAATTATTTATCGTTAATTTCATTTAAATAATTGAGACACTAGTTTTATGAATTGTTCTATATTTAAATTAATCAAATTTTCGCTGAAGGTTTCAAATAATGAATGCGAGGTTTTGAATTAAATTTATTTTCCGCAATAAAATAAGATTTAAAGGACGAAGTGGCGTCCCAAGCTCCACGGAATTCGGGGCGTTACAAGTCTACTAGTGACTCTCCAGATCGGACTCTGGCAACTCAGGCAAGTTACTGAATTATTTTATTCCTTGTCAAATTGCTATAATCTATTTTCCCTTTTGTTATATATATATTTGCCAAATTCATGAATTAAAATAATAATTGGTAAAAAGTATCTAAATAAATATCAACTAAACAATCTGAATTATGGTGTGCATAACTATTAACATATTTTGATATAAATGCCATCTCTGATTAAAACAATTTGAAACAGAACCATAGAAACGAAAAGTAATCAAAGAAGGATTCAAGAAGCAAATCAAAATAAAATAGGGTCTCCATAACTAATGACAAACAGAACAGACCCAATTAGAACGTTACAGACGAAATAACTCTAAAATAAGAAGTTCGAACAACAAAAGTAAATATAACTTTCCCATCTGCAGTCGGAAAACTATTAAAAGCAAAATGACATAGTTTAAATTTATTGGAATAGAAAATTTAGCATAATCTAGGCTTTCTTCTCCTGCTTGATCACAACACGTGCCTTCTTTGCAAGGACATTTGTGGATAAATTGCACATGAGAGACCTCTTTGCAGAACAACCTTCGGACGTGTCACAAAGTTCTATAGGATTTGGCACCTTCTTTAAGGGGATAGAAACTTGGTCGCTAGAAGATGACACATTTTCATTTTCAATGTCTTCATTTTCCATCTTCGAGAAAATTCCAGATTCCTGTGCATGTAGAAAGGTAATGATTAATAAACATTAAAAGATTAGGTTTAAAAATTTTTCACTTTCAATATTGATGGACTCTACAGTATCAACGAAAAAGCACTTGCTTTGGTTCGTTTGAGTTCACATGTTTAGCAATTAGTTCTGAATCATCAGTCAACTTTGTCACAGTGTATCTGTGCATGTAGAAAGGTAATGATTAATAAACATTAGAAGATTAGGTTTAAAAATTCGTCACTTTCAATATTGATGGACTCTACAGTATCAACGAAAAAGCACCTGCTTTGGTTCGTTCGAGTTCACATGTTTAGCAATTAGTTCCGGATCATCAGTCAACTTTTTCACAGTGTATACACTCGTACGATGCTCAATGTTGTCCAATTTGACTTTGACCTTGAACAGTAAACTCCTATCGGTAAGGGACTCGATCTCAGATGGCAGTGCATCAATGCTTTCTTTCTACAAAAAGTGCATCGCGCTGTAATAACAATTATTCTTTATTTGAAACTATATGATATGAAAAACTTCCAAGTCATTCTACCTCAGCTTTCTTATTTTTCAAATCAGAGGCAGACTTTCCAATTAGATGAGTAGCTTCACGGTCCCACATCAAGAAGCTTGCGTTTCCACTCGTATCAATCACACTTATTTCCAACTTGTACCTAGTATAATAAGACAGCACATGAGCTTTAAATTTTGTACTTGTCACATCAAATTGTCAAAAACACATAATAGTTTGCAACATTAGTACTATCTTAAATTTCCCGTAACATCATAACGATCATACTTCTCACAATAGAACTTTGTTACGACACGACTTAACTTCTTTGGACATTTCTTGCAAGAAAGGTAATACCAGTCGTCGTCATTTTCAACTGCGACAATCGTCGCGTACACCCAGAAACTACCAACCTATTGAATAACATAGAAATATGATCAAATCGAAGTGCAAAAAAATGGCATAATATGCTTATTTTGTTAGTATGATCCAAAATCACAATCAAAATACCTCCTCAGACTCTAGAAGTTGTACAATATTGCGAAATTCATTAACCCCGCTAGCAAGATCATCGGAAACATTGTAGACAGTCAGAGTAGAGAGCTGACTGATTACGCTTGGCAATTGATCATCTCCAATCAATAACCTTGGCATGTACAAATTGAAAATCATAAGCCCAATCTATACAAAGTTATATATTTTTTTTCACAAGTCAGAAATTAAATGCTACACAAATTTGTACACACTTGCTATGGAAGTCTTTGATCTTCTCATCTGGCCCATTAATCACCATCTTCGTGATGTGGTAAACATTGCAAACTCTAACCAAACCTATAAAACTCGTATTTTTTTGAATAAACATACCAATTCCATACATAAATGAAAGGCAACAATGAGAAGTTGAAAAATCTCATAACAGATCATCAATCAATATAATAAAGGTACCCAATACCCCCATATGTTATTCTAATTCACTGTCTTTTTTTATTGATTTGCATTCCAAGTGAAATATATTGTTTTACTTATTACACCTTTCAAATGATTCCATTTTCCAGATTTGGTAATGTATTACAACTCGTTAGTAATACATACCATTATAAAATTTGACCCTACACATTTGGAGCAGCATCACAACGCATTGTGTATCACATGACTCTAGGTATGAACCCGCGTCATTTGCATAGGATCCCCACAACGTGATCGGCAACATATTTTTCCTAGTTGTAATACCAAAAAAAAATGGTTATTAAATTATCTTTATCAGTTATATTACAAATATATGAACTATGGAATTAAAAATACGTACTCAATATCCTCGAGGACCAAATCTAGGATTTTTGTTTTGCACCCCCTAATGTCCCTTGTCTTCACACTGTCTCTTGCCACTACTTTGCCACTAATGTCTAAAAAAACATGTAACATGTTCATTATAAAACATATGTTGTTTTATAATTTAAGCATAGTTCAAAGAAAAAAAATTAAAAAATATGAAGCCATTACATACCAAAAAGTTCAGTATCTCTGGCCTGGTCCGTAGCCAAAACATCCGTGAAATTCCTAAAGTCGTAAATCTGCCTGGGGAACTGCTCATCAACAACCTCTGTGACCTTTGTCTTATACATGAAGTTAATTTTGTATTTGTGTTGAGTTGTCCTGAACATTCCGGTGTTGGAGGCTACAACGAAATCACGGACTATGTATATATGCCCTTCCATTAGCAACGGTTGAAATATATGAATATGAGATTTTTTTCACAGTACAGTGAATCCTACCCAACTGGGAAAATAAGAATTATGTTAAAAAAAAGAAAAAAGTATCAGATCCAAAAATAGTTGAAGAGGGAGAATCTGACATGTGAATCGTGACACATAGCTTCCAGACTATGGGGATCATCATCGTTACCATGCGTGTAGTTAATGTAAACACAAATGAATCGCACTTTAAGGGCCCATTGCGTTTTTGAAGGGTGAATATCACTCACGAGACTGAAAATAGGGGCCATAGATAGACACAGGAAAAAACATTCAGTGTGGAGATGGAAACGGAAACGTATTTTATGTGTATATATAAATGAATTTTGATGTGGATTGGTAATAAAAAAATGAGGAAATCAGTTAATCTTCCAATGGTACACGTTCCAAAGTATTATTGATGCAAACAACTCAGTTTTTGGAAAATTACATGAATTAAATTATGGGAAAAAAAGGGAATTATTAATAATTCCAATATTGAATACATGGGAATCTATACGTGGAAAATAAATAAAACTTATTCAACAAAGATAATAGCAATTAAAGATGTATCAGAATCGACGGTCCATATTACAAAATCAATTGACGTCCATTTTGAATTTTTTTTGCTATTACAGGTTCCAAAGCGGTCCTCTATTGGCATACACAATTATTTGTATCCCACTGTGTGAAATGGAATAAATTAAGAAAACATAAATGAATGGCGGCTCACATATGACCATTTCTGTTACAATTTTTTTTGTCTGATTTTATCAAAAAAGGAGTCAATAAGAATTCCAAGATTATTTCTCCAATGGTACACGTTTCAAAGCTTTTTTTGTATTGGTAACATAAATTCCGTGTATACACAAACTGGGTTACGAAATGAGGTAAATAAATAAAATATAAAATGAAGTCAGAAAAAAAAAAGAGTGATCTGAAAAAGGCGGGAAACTGTGTGCAAATAATAGGTGCTGACTACTTTGTTATAATATAGATATAGAATATAGATTTTACCAAAGCCAATTCTTGAAATTTTAACAAATTGTTTGTAATATTAGTGGAAATTATATAATGCTCAATGGAGGCACATGTTCGCCCCCTATTGGGGGTGGGGGAGGGGGTCACGAGAGGCACACTCAATGCCCACACGCCAAGTTGCGAATAGACATTTTTATTGTGCCCATTTAGGGACACCATAAAAGGACTGATGATACTAGAGCATCTTCAATGCATTAAGTGATTGGGATTTGAGATTGACGTGATAATGAAATAGACTGACTTCTAAAGAATGTGAATAAAATAGAGGGAGAAGTCTAAAATTCTTCTCCAATGGTTCTTTCTATATTTAATAAACTTGATTATGTGTCATTTTTCTAAATTTGAAATTAATAACTCATTTACAAAATAATTAAAGGAATCTTAAACTTTTAGGTAATGTTTGATAGCATTCATTTGTCTAGGAAGTAGGAATTCATTTACTACTTTCATCATCATCATCATTATTATTATAGCCTAATTTTGGCTTATAATTGATTTTACTACTTTTGTTGAAAGTTGTGTAATACTTTTTTTTGAAGCAAATGAATTCTTAGCTAATACGTGATAATTGGTTTCCATATTTACATGACAAACCATAAACTTTTCATTTGATCATTTTTTTGTTAATTGACATATTTTTTATCAAAAATTAATATTATTATTATTATTATTATAAAAAATATTTTTTTGATTAAAATAGTTAAATTTTGATTTATTTGTCATGTAAAATAATATCAATCAAACAACAAAACTTAAAAAAATTCATATTTTTTTACCTAAAAAATTAAACCAAACAAGCATGTTAAACTTTCAATTATTAGGAATTCAATATCCCTATAACTTGTTTTCTTGCTACCCAAATTCCAACATTCCTATCAAACGAGCCCAAATAGATGTTGTTCTATTGTTCTATATTGCATTTTTATATTTTATTTTGGTACTTAAACTTAGAGCTTGTTTGCTCTATCAAGAATTTTTATCAAAATTTTTTAAACTTAATCTTAACAATCCATCCTTAGTCAAGCCCACAAATTTTTATTTTTCAAATCAATCTAAACCACACATCTATAAAAAAAACAAAAAAAAAAAATCGTAAGAACCAAAACTTTTCTATGTACCAAACGGGCTCTTATTATGAGATTTTTTAAAAATTATTATAGATAAATTTTGTTATTAATCTTAAATTATTATTTTGTTAAGACATTTCAATGACTAATAATTTTGTATAATTTTGTTTAGCGACAATTTTTTGTTGTTAAATTAAATTTATTAAAATGCATATTTTTTTAAAAAATATTAATCTTAATATTATTAAAATTTATTGGTGATGTAGCATTTTATTAAATTTAAAATTAATAATTCATTCAAAAAATAATTAAAATTAAAAAAAAAATGTTGAGTCATCAAATCTCACGAAGTGTCTAGATATAGAAGGAGCACATCACATTGTCTATTTTTTAAGCCACATCAACTTAACATTGTGGTCTTACTCCTCAAATTTTTACTAATGCATACATTAGCGAATTCTTTAAAGAAATCTAATTTATTTTTCAACCATATATTTGAACAACACATATTTTTTCAAATTACTTTTCAATCATATATTTTATTTCGATAATATCACATTCTCTGTTTATAAATATAAAACTTATACCAAATAGAGCTTCTGTTTGGTAAAAAAAAAATATTGTTTATAAGCAAATAATGTATGTTTTTAAGGTAAAATGCGTAGTTGAAAGTGATTTTAGAAAATGTATGAGTTTCATATTTGGAAATCAAAATTATTGAATTAAGAGCTTCCACAATGAACGTGTTAAAATGTTTGTTAGTATCATATGTTAATTAATAATCAATTTTATGTTTACATTAGATGTGTTAACTTATTTGTTAAAAGAATCTTTTTAAGTATATTGTTATCTTATTTATTAAAATTAACAAATATTTTAACAGCTGACATGATAATTTTTGTTGAAAATAGGCGAGATGAACATTAAATAGTTACTTATGAATAAGTTTAGCACATCCAATGTGATATTCAAATAACAAATAAAGTTAACATGTGGATACTTAACATTTTACTTTATTGTTTATGTAACAATATTTAATTAATAAAAATTAACACATCTATAGTTGATGTTTTAATCCGCAAAAAGTTCAAACGTATGGGTCCCACTTAACACGTGCTTATGAAACTTCTTCTCTTATTCCTTTCACATAGAAGACACTTCTCTTCAACAAAGTTAGGAATGACAACGGGACGAGGATGTCTTTCCCCGTCTCCGCCTCGTTAATGATTTACCATCCTCATCCCCGTCTTGTCCCCATTTAATTGGGGATGGGATGGGGGCGGGGCAAGACAAGGATGTGCAAATCACCATTTTACATTCTCATTTTTTTTTTTTTTAAGTTCTAAAATAATTTTGTGCAGACAATATAAGGAAACATGTAGGAACAACCATAACATTTTCTAAACATAATAATCTTTACACATTATTTGGACATTAATTGAATATATATTCATCTTTGTTTGTGTCATTATTTTATATTTGATCAGATGAGAAAATACAACTCGGTAAGTTTAATAACTAATAATCTGTAACTTTTTCAAAATAAGTATTTAAAGTTTATGACTTGATAAGTAATAAATTTTTTGTGCAAGAAATTTTACATCATAGGACTTTTGTACAGACAATATATGATTTTTTTTATTTTTTGGGATTTTTTTAATTTTAATGGAACTTGTTAATTGGAAATGGGGCAGGGATGGGGATAAGATGCCTCGTCCCCGGTTTGGAGATCTTTTTTCATCCACATCCCCGTCTTTGTCGGGGATTTCTCGCCCCGTTCGGGATGGGTCCGCTTCGGATTTGAGTATTTCCCGTCCCATTACCATCCCTAGACAAAGTTAGATTTATTTTTAAGGGAAAATAAAATATTCTTTTAATATGTGAAATGGTCTAGGAATTGGAAGATGAATTAATCTAAGTGCACAATTCATTTGATAATTTGATGATGTGGGGTGGTGTTGTTGTTAATTTAAAAGATGATGTGATGTGTGAAAATAGATAATTGCGCCACATAGGCAAATTGTGATCTTCATTGTGGCCATAATTGTGACTATAACAAAACTGTTGGAAGATTGTTCATTTGGAATGTCAATGCAGTTTGATACATTTGGATTCGCAGCCGCTGAGCTTGCTCGTAAACAAGTTGATAAGGAACAACAAGAGGTCTTTCTCAACATATTTATTATTAAGTATACTCATTAAATTAATACTAAAAAAAAATTTCAAATACATACAGTAAGTATTAGTAGTGTATTACAACATAAAGTCGTCCATTATCTGGTTTTTCATATTTTATGTATTGAGTTATAGTAATGTGTAGTGTAATAATTAGTTTTCTTGTAAAAATTGGTAGAATTAGAATCTAATGACGTGTTAAATATAATAAATATATTAGCCTTTGTTATGTAACTCGTTTAAAACGGTTGTTTATAAATATTATTTATAAATAACTACGTGATATCAATTATCGGATCATTTTTTAGAAGTAAAATTGGGTGTACGAAAACCTTTAATCAGTTGAAATTATTTTTTCTTTAAAAAAAATTCAATGAGATGTTACACGTTTCATTTATAAACAAAAAATTGTCAAACAGATTATTAGACATTATCAATTAATAATTATATAAGGGTTATATGTCAAAAGTAATGACAAATTATTTATTCCTTTTTTTAGTATGGAAGCAATTATCCACCCAAATGCTAAAACTTTGAAATTGATTGTTGTTTTGTCGTTTTATTATCCTTTCATAAGTGCTTTTTTTTTTTTTTTTTTTTTTTTTTTTGGGAAATCAATTTTCTCTGTTTTTTATAATTATTTTTCTGTGAGTGAGAACTTTTTATTTTTCTTGATATTGATAATGAATGTTGTATTCTTTTTATTTTGTTTATCTTTACTGATTGAATGTTACTAACTTTTTATTTTTATTCTCAGGGGCTGATAATGTATAACGGTGCAATGATGGAAGTTATTTATTCTAATTTCCGATGGGTTTTATTTGAGGATTTCATTGACAATCATTATCTTAGTACTTTGCACATATAATGTTATATATATTCATCTTTTATATAAATTTATAGAAAAAGCACCATATATATTCAGGTGAATAATTTGTACACATCAATATATCTCGTGGATTATAATATGAAGGATATATCTTTTCAAGTTCAAGAGAAAAAAAATTTCATACGCCTTTATTTTGCAATGATAATAACTAAAGTTCATGGACGAACTATACGCCATGTTGGAACGTATCTACAACACGTCTTCTCTCTTGGTCAACAATATGTTACACTATTAAAGAGCACTTCAATATTTACCACAAGAGTGTTAATCAAATTAGGCATGTCTAACAAGAAAAAACATACACAGAGAATATTATTTAAAGGGAGCTAAGGTACAATATTATATATTCAACTAATACATTCTCTCGCAATAAATTTTTAATTATTAATTTTATATTTCTTAAATGTAGCCCTAGAGATCCTAATTCATAAGATTTCATATCACTGCCGATAGTGCTGAAAATGACAAGCGACAAAAAGCTTACTTTGAAATTTTGAATGATGTTCTTCATGTGCCCAAAATTCGTAAAAAAAAATAGTATTCGATTCTTTGTTGAGCAAGGATCACGTTATTCTTTGTATCAGACAAATTTGTCTTTACTAAAAATGATATGTTTGTAGAAAAGAGCTACCTAAATGAAGGGCTCTTTAAATCGACTTGTTAAATCGTTTTATGGAATAAAGCAGGCTAAGAAGTCGCATGAATAATTTGATAGTGTTAGGATGTCAAATGGCTTCAAATAATGAGTGGGACAAATGTGTATATTTCAAGAGCGTTCAAAATGGATGTCATGATATGTTTATACGTAGATGACATGTTAATTATATGTAATAATGATACCATGATTCAAAATACTGAAAGGATGTTAACAAGTGAGTTTGAAATGAAAGATTTGGGTGTTGCCGATGTTATATTGGGAATTAAAACCTCTAGAACATCTGATAGTTTCATATTGTCTCAATCACACTGCATTGAGAAGATTCTCAATGAGTTCAAGAAATATGAAATTATTCATATGAAAACACCTATGGATGTTAGTATGCATCTTGTTTCAAACACTGGTAATAGTAAGTCTCGGTCGGTTGGATTATTCTCATATTATTGGAAGTTTAATGTATGCCATGAATTGCATTTGACATAATATCGCACATCATATAAGTAGGCTAAGTCGATATACAAGTAACTGAAGCACTAAACACTAGAAGGAAATTGTTAGAGTTTTAGGGTATTTAAAACATACCAAAAACTTCGGGTTGCACCGTTCGAGAAATCCAACAGTGCTCGAAGGATACTGTGATGCAAATACTAAAGACTCCAAGTTGACAAGTGGATATGTCTTCACACTTGGAGGTGTTGCAGTGAATTGAAAATATTCTAAACAAACATATATAACTAGATCAACAATGAAATCTGAATTCATTGCTTTATATAAAGCTGGGGGAAGGAGTCGAATGATCACGAAACTTTCTAGAAGATATTCAATGTTTGGTAAAGCCTGTGGCCGCTATATGTATTTGTTGACCACAAAATCCGGATGGACCTTGGACCAACATGTCTCAGCTCCTCCCTCTTGAACACGTTAATTTCCTACGCACCGTGACAAGCAATCAGTTTATAAAGGGGGCCGAGGTGGCTTCCGTTTGCACTCCGTTGCCAAAGTCAGTGCTCATTTGAAGCAAATATAAATTGAGTGCGGGAAATATAAGTGTGTAAAAGAGAGAAAAGGAAGTGAGAGTAAAATATTCAGTTAAGAGTATAAAATGCTAACCCTTTCCTTGGAAGCAAGTGTGCTATATTTATAGAATGAGTAATTCTCTTAGATTGTGACACGTGTTATGCTTTACACATGACAAGATCCTAACTATTCACGAGGTAAACCATTTCTTTGGCTATAATCATTACTACATGTCATATGGATAAAGCAACAATCAAATCCCTTTAAAGATGTCACATCAAGCTATCTTGTCACATTTTCAAGGTACTCACTTCGGCTTAAGAGTACCTCGGCATAGGGATACCTCGACATAACATCACCCTGGCATAAGGATACCTCGGCATAGGGGTACTTCGGCATAGGGGTACTAACCATCAAGTTTGGTATCCACAGTTTGGCTTGTGGGTCATGATTAGGTAAATGGATGTTTTGTGGATCCCCTGTTGGGCCCATATGGATGACGTGTCATGTAAAATTAGTCATGGTCGTAATACTAGTCCCTCAAGTCTGGTTGGTTCATTTATGTGCGAACCGGACTTGAAAATATAAGGGGATCGAAGATGATGGAATGTGTATATACTCTAAGAAATAACCAAAATAAGAAATATATGAAAAATCATTCTTGCAAGACACCATCAGAATGGAAAAAATAGAATATATTTTGCATGGTAAAGTGTCGCCGAAGAGGAATAATATAGGTACCTGGGCCCATGCTTTAATATAGTTTGAACACTTGTGTCCTTATTTGAACACTTGACAACCCTTTCACGTAGACTTTTCTTAGTTATATTAAAAGAGTATTGGGCTGCTTTATTCAAATTTTTGAAAGTGTATCTCTTCTCCCAACAAAAAAGAATACTCGAGAATGATTGCTAATAGCTTATCTTGATAACATAGAGAATATGCTCAATTCAAGCAGCTGGAGGGCTTACAAGCCTGCCTCATTTTGAGATGTGCATCTTTGGATAATATGAAACAATATATATATATATATATATATATATATATATATATATATATATATATATATATATATATATATATATATACACACATTGTGTCTTATGTCGACATGCGTGTATATGCTCCAGTCCCTTAAATTTGGAAGTCCCCGGGCATTCATGGTTGGGGTTCAAATTTATAGCTTTTGAATGTTTTGTCTAGAGTGGAATCGACCAATGACAGAGTTCTTTGTAAAAGGAGTTAGTTGAAGAAGTCCCCTCTTAGGAGGAGTCAGTTGCAAAAGTCTCTCGTGAAAGGTCAAGAGAAGGAGTCCTTTGGAAGGGGTACTTCGGAGGGATAAGGTAGCTCAGAGGGATAAGGTTGATATTCCAGACTGGTACTACATTACCACCAGGGAACAGCATCCTCCCATTATTACGTGACATCCGACCTCCATGAAACATTGGAGGACACAATGGTTCTGGGTAGCCTACGAATGGCAATGCTCCCCTTCGGATCTGGTTCCTGAAATTACTGTTCCTCGGACTCTCTCTCTTGCCCTCGTGAGTTTCAACGATAACCTTCTGTGTTATCTTTGCAGGTCAACAATACGCACACTTTCTCCCTAAGGAGGACCTGGCTGTGGTGAAGAAGCTCTTTGCGTACTATGTCACTTTCCCAGAGGTGATATTGAAGAAAAAACTTGTCATCAAGCACGGGCTTATGCAAGATATGGGTAAATTCTATATTCCTTGTGTTAATTGTGTCATTGTCCGAAGTGCCTTTGACTGACAATTTCACTTTGATGAATAGGTTCTAAAGAACTTCCCAAGGTTTCCCTCAAAGGTCTGATGGCGAAGAAGATTCCACTTTCGTTGAGGTCCGAGAGTGACGAGGATCGTAAGCAGAAGTCTTTGCTCAGCAGTTTCCAGGTGGAAGTTGCAAAGAACACAGCTGATGCCTCAGCTACAAAGCTCATAAAGCCTCTTTTGGTGCTGCTCTCTCCACCGGTCTTGTTGTCTAAGGGTCATCAATTATTAAAAGCGAAGGAGGAATTCGGAGCCAAACATGAGGCTCTGGAGAGAGAGCGAAAGTTGAAGAAAAAGGAAGAGAAAAAGTCCAAAAGAGCCCTGGCTGATGATCCTTCTGATGAGGATGTTGTAGAGGTAATGGAGCCTGATGTGCCTCCACTGAAGAGGCTAAACAAAAGCAAAGGCATATCTGGTTCTTCCGAGGTGGATGTAACCAATTTACCTCCACCAGTTGATCCTTACAGAGGCAAAGGGGATGTCTCCAACTCAGATTTCTTTTCCCAGGCTCCGGATCCCCCAGGCCATGATGAAGGTTTGATTATTGTTCCGGGGGTGGACCAGAAGGTGACCCCAGAAATTGCTGCTGAGCTTAGCTATATAAAGGCTGTCCTGCGAGCTAAGGAAAGCACCTCAAATACCACCCTCTTAGATTCTCTGTAATTAATGGCATCCAGCATTTCAAGGATACATCTGAAGGGACCCCAGAATACGAAACTATGCAGCAGTTCTTTGCCAACGCCGGGGCACTAATGACTTTGAAAGACGTGAAGGATGACTTCCCTGATCTGAATCTTTCGAAGATTTGAGGCCTTCTATCCAAAGTCCCAAGATGTTAGTAAGGAAAGTCCCCTTGAAGACGTCACTGGTGGCCCTTCTTCTGAAGACGCCGACATTTCCCGCACTCCTGCTTAGGATGCATGTTTTTGTCATTGTATTTTGTGAATCTTTATATACTTCACCTTTGATCTTTTTATGTGAATTTTACATATTGCTCTACTACACAAGTAGTTCGTATTGTAAGATGGTCATCATTCAATATGAGATGGTCCATCATAGGATGAACATAGTTTAATATAGGATAGTTCGAAACTTGTGCCGATCCTTGGAGTCACTGGTGGATGTGATAGTCCCTCAAATCTAAGCGCTTAAGACATTTATGTCCATCGCTTAGATTTGACTAAATGGGTCACAACCCATACTTCCCCGTGAGTCCCCTGTTTACGTCCGGGGTGATTACATCAGGGCCATTTTTGGTTAAAAATATAACATGGACGATATGCCTTTAAATGGTAAAGGTTTCTTTTAAAAAAGTCATAAGTTTTACTCTCCAGATTGATCAACGTATTTCATAGGTACCACTTCGTCGGGGTACTAACCATCAAGTGGCTGAGTCTCTTGCATGAATGAACCTTTTGTGATTCAAGCTATGTTTCGTCATTCTATCAATGGGTTCATCGGATCTAAGCATTGCGATAATCATGGACAACTCCGACCACTTTCATTCCGGTGCGAGTTTAACCAATCCTTAATAACCGTAACTTGGGACCAATCCTTTTTTATGTTCTATTTGTTTGCATAATTTTGGGTTTTTCAACACAACTTTGCAATTTGTTCAATGGAAAGCGCGTATGAAGGAATCATTTCACCTCACGAGTTTAGAAATCCAATTTATGCAAAACACGCAGAGGACAATTTGTTTATCGATACTAGTGGTGGAGGTGATCCATGCTTCATGGATTGAGTAAGGATTTTCCAGAGAGATTCTCTACTCCGTAAGTCCACCTCAACTATGTCCTGGAGTCTTTATTCCGGCCTTTTGAGTTAGGACAAGGGATTTCTTTAAAATTGGACATTTAATTTTAGAAGTATTTAGACCATCTTTTCTCGATATTGAGTCGACGACCAGTGAATCACCCTTTTTTTCGAGGAGGAAAGAAAGCTCTCTGTTTACTAGTTTTCTTCATTTATTGTTTATCGAAGTGAAATGGCCTGGGTGAAAACAGTCCAATTTGTACTGGACATACTGCCTTTGACCCATGAGTCAGTGAGAATGGAGTTCCTCCTGTGGTGGTGTGCAAGGTAATTCTGATTCCCCATAGGGCTCATGGAAGTTCATTTACCCTTGTTTCTTTAATTGATTCCAATTTATTCTTCAGGTTGTTTCATAGATTTATCAACCAAGTATGCTTCGCTCTCATTTAATAGAATATTCACTCCGGAGTTAAAGGAGGACATCCACCTGGGAGTCCCATGTATTCATGCCTTATAGCCTCGTTTGTAAGTACTCAATTTGTTAGTTCAGGGTGGATTCCATTGAGTGGATAAATCCCTTATTTGTGGGGGTTTGCTAAGCTATTCATGTTTACTTGGAATTATGCTTGTTAGCAGCCCCTAGCAAGGGTTTAGATCAATGATCTTATTCTTTTGTTAACTTGTAACGGTGTTACTTCGGCACATCAGGTTCGGGCTAAATCATGTCTGAATATTACTTCGTCCATGTTTTATCCGGTGTGAATTCAGAAAAAACTTCTGAGGTCATGCCATTCTGGAGACGAGTGGGTAGGGCTCCTATAGCCGTGTCATTTCGGAGACACTTAAACCGAGGCTTAAGAATATAAGGTCTCTGAGACCGTGTGTCGTGGAGACACTTAAGCCGAACTTAATAATATAGGGTCTTTGAGACCGTGTGTCGTGGAGACACTTAAACCGAGCTTAATAATATAGGGTCTCTGAGACCGTGTGTCGTGGAGACACTTAAGCCGAACTTAATAATATAGGGTCTTTGAGACCGTGTGTCGTGGAGACACTTAAGCCGAGCTTAATAATATATTGTTGTTTGAGTCCTGCCATGTTGGCACAATAAAGGTGGGTTGCTTCGAACCGTTCCGCTTCGGAAATAAGCAGAGCTTTTATTGTTTCATGAGTCTGCGTTGCCGCGACATTTAAATCAGACATGACTACAGGGGTTTTTTGACATTGTGCTGCTGCGACATTTATGAGACGTTCGCTCCTCTTTTAGGGGGGAATTTTCCATAGGTGTTCATTTTCAGGATCTCTCCCTTTTTTTTAAGGTTCTCTTCTTCATGAGTCCTTTGTTCAGGGTTTCCCTTTTTAGGGTGTTCTTCTTTAGAAATCCCTTGTTCGGGGGTCTCCCTTTTCAGGGTATCAATTGATGCAGTTCTTCTCTTGGAAGAAGTCCCTTGTAGGAGTCCTTTGGAAGGGGTCCATGGAAGACGTCCTTCGGAAGGGGTCCATGGAAGACGTCGTTCGAAAGAGGTGGTGCTTCGGAAGGAGTCCATGGAAGACGTCCTTCGGAAGGGGTCCATGGAAGACGTCCTTCGGAAGAGGAGGTAATTCGGAAGGGGTCCATGGAAGACGTCATTCGAAAGAGGTATGAGCCATGTCGCTTAGGAAATAAGGAGGGCTTCTTGAGCCATGCCACTTCGGCCATGCCACTTAGGCAATATGGGGGCCTATGCCACTTAGGAAATGTGAGGGCTTCTTAAGTCATGCCACTTAGGGCAATAAGATGAGCTTTTTGAGCCATGCCACTTAGGTAATAAGACGAGCCATGCCACTTAGGCAATGTGAGGGTTTATTGAGTCATGCCACTTAGGGCAATAAGAGGAGCCATGCCACTTAGGCAATAAGAGGAGTCATGCCACTTAGGCAATAAGAGGAGTCATGCCACTTAGGCAATGTAAGGGCTTCTTGAGCCATGCCACTTAGGGCAATAAGAGGAGCCATACCACTTAGGCAATGTGAGAGCTTCTTGATCCATGCCACTTAGGGCAATAAGAGGGAGAGTCCCTCTTTCGGGGAGACATTTCTTCAAGGCATTTGTTACCAATCTTTCTCAAAAGGTTTCCTTCCCTTTTCAAGGTTTTTTTATAGTATTCCTCGTCTCTTTTTCAAGAGGTTATTCACATTTTTTCAAGGTTTTTGTGATTCTTCACTCTTTTCCAAGAGGTTATCAGCCCTTTTTCAAGGTTTTGTATAGTATTTCTCCTCTCTTTTTCAAAAGGTTCTTCACCTTTTTTCAAGATTTTGTGTAGTATTTCTCCTCTCTTTTTCAAGAGGTTTTTCACCTTTTTTAAGGTTTTGTGGTTCTTCACTCTTTTCCAAGAGGTTATCAACCATTTTTCAAGGTTTTGTATAGCTTTTTACCACGTGATTTCATGGTTAGAGTGTGGTTTCCCACAGACGACGCCAAAATGTTGATCACAAAATCTGGCTGGACCTTGGACCAACATGTCTCAGCTCCTCCCTCTTGAACACGTGAATCTCCTGCGCACTGTGACAAACAATCAATTTGCAAAGGGGGCCGAGATGGCTCCCGTTTGCACTCCAATGCCAAAGTCAGTGCTCATTTGAAGCAAATATAAATTGAGTGCGGGAAATATAAGTGTGTAAAAGAGAGAAAAGAGAGTGAGAGTAAAATATTCAGTTAAGAGTATGAAAATGCTAACTCTTTCCTTGGAGGCAAGTGTGCTCTATTTATAGAATGAGTAATTCTCTTAGATTGTGACACGTGTTATGCTTTACACATGGCAAGATCTTAATTATTCATGAGGTAAACCATTTCTTTGGCTATAATCATTAATACATGTCATATAGATAAAGCAACAATCAAATCCCTTTAAAGATGTCACATCAAGCTATTTTGTCACATTTTCAGGATACTCACTTCGGTTTAGGAGTACCTATGCATAAGGGTACATCGACATTACATCACCCTGACATAGAGATACCTCGGCATAGGGGTACTAACCATCAAGTTTGGTATCCACAGTTAGGCCTGTGGGTCATGATTAGATGAATGTATGTTTTGTGGATCCCCTGTTGGGCCCATATGAATGACGTGTCATGTAAAATTAGTCATGGTCGTAACAGTATTCATTGCGATAGTCAATCGACAATTGAAATGACACATAATGCCATGTGTAATAGTAAATCTCGACATATATTTCGTAGATACAATACCGTTAGACAATTGCTCTCAATTGATATTATCTATATAGATTATGTTAAATCAAAAGAGAATATCGTGGATCCGCTAACAATAAGTTTGACTAGAGAGCAAGTGGAAAGTTCATTTATATCAGCTATTATGTTGATCTCGGACAACAAAATCAGATTATACTCAGTGATCATGAACACACATTCTCATTAAAAAAAATCAAAACTCAAAATTTTGATTTGATTGCACTTGGATGAAATATGAATTTGAACTCGATAAAGATTTTTAATTGTGCATATGATTCTGTGGCTGAGATACAACAAGCGTTGGAAGCTCTCATTTTTCATTTGAATTTGACACTTATTCTCCATTAATCTTAAGAGTGAAACTGGGGACCATTAATCTAGATTTTTCGAATTTCCAGTTAATATATTCTATTACATTAACATTTAACATTTATAATAGTTTTATTTTAATATATGTTGGGAAATATCTGAAAATTTGTTATGGAATAATGTAAATTCAAAATATATTATTTAATTTTCAGGTATCATTAATCAGATTTGTGAGAAATGGATGGTGATTGGTGTGGGGACTAATTTCCACTTTGTTTTATGGTCATTCAACTCGATTGTACACATAACAATAATAAATAATAAAGAAATGAAGTTAGAAAGGTCAATGGTCAAGAAAAATAGTCTATTCCATAATATTTGTTTTGTGATTTGTGAGTTATTATTTATTTATGGGAAATTCTTATAAAATGCATTTTTATAGGGTTCATGAACATTTTTGTATTCTCATGCACATGTACAATGAGTCGGATCGAGTCGAATTAAAGTGAAATTGAAACTTCATCCAAATTAAATTGATCTCGGACAGGCAGGCCAAATTAACCGTGTATGAACCCAAGTGATCGTTAATTACAAGGAATATATATTCATTTCTGAATATTGTTACAAGAGACCATAATTATTAATCTTCCAATTCGTGCAATGGACTCACGCTTCTTCTGCCTCTGCTTTCTGCTTCAAATGCTAAATTTAGATCACGTGTTGGCTAACGGCAGCGGAGCGGGAGTGATCAAAGTTAGTTACAAATTCGCCAGTTCCGAGAGGACTCTTAGTGCCCTTAGAGCTCATGACGATGTCCGTCATCTCAACATCCTCGCCGGCGTTGACCTTCCTCTCGGAGGTACCGGCCGTCCCGACGCCGTTGGGTGGGTTTTTTTTTTTATTGCCTTTGTGTATCCGTTTTTTTATTATTCCATTTGTATGTATTTGTTTTGGATTATGAATCTGAATATATATGGTGTAACGTCCGAGTCCTTCCAAGTCATTAACTATACTGTTCTTAATGAGTTAATGTTACCAAAAAAAAAAAAAAAGCGTGGAAATATGTGGCTTCTATGCTCAAGTTGTATATCATATGTAGTCTCTGAATTGGGAGATCATTGCCCTCTTAGCCCTCGCGGATTTTTATCTCTGCACACTTTGCTCAATTGGTATCATAAAATTCAATATAAGTCTTCAAATCGGGAGTTCTAATATGCCCTGCCAAAGTGGACAATACGTAATGAGTTAACAGTTTGGACGCCGTTCGTTACATAAGGTTTAGGCAGAAATTTGTATGCGTTAATGATTGGATGACCGTTTTTAACTTTGAAGCCAAACTGAATTTTCAAGTGTATCAAATGCTCGTGCAAAATTGAAAATTGGATTGAATGAGTAATATATAAATTAAAAGCATATTAGGTCTAGAAGTTATGCTTCACAAGACTTTGTGGCCTTCTTGGTTTGGATTTTTAATTTGAAAATCTAGGCATCATGAAAAATTTGTGCGTGTAATTGAATACAGTAGATGATTTCTGTGATTGACTTGCTGTTTGGAACTTCAAAATTTACCCAAAGTTTTTAGTTTATCATATTCTTGTACAAGATTGAAAATGAAATTAAAGCAGCAATAAGAATAAAAAATCAGATTAGGCCTAGAAATTATATAGATGTATTTATGCGTGCAGCTACCACGTTGGAGCATGTTACTGAATGAGATATTATTCGTTTCGAAGTAGAGTTGCAGTTCATGCTTAAGCATTTGAACAAGCATGTCTTCATATCGATATGCAAAACGTATACGTAGGATATGGCACAGTCTACTGCTTTACATTGTGCACTAATTGCAAACAACTGCTTCTTGTGATGGTGTAGGAAGGTCAACTGAGCGAATCTCTTCATTTTTATTTTTTTTTGCGAGCTGTGAAGTAAAATTGTATTTTTGTTAGTTAGAAAGGTTGGCGAACTACTACGATCTATGTTTGCTACCGTATGTAGTAATTAACACCCTTGGAGGCACAATTATGCTATCTTCTTTCTTTAGTTTGCCTGTTGAATTTAGGCTATTTTATTGTTTTATTTCCCCTATATTTATGTGCTTTGACATACATGTACCTTTTAAACTTTCTTATTTCAATTCCCTATAATAAAGCTTATAGAGATATTTATGCAAAACATATATCAGTTTCTCTCATCGCTACACATGTATAGACATTATTTCCATGGTAAACTTATCATTTAATGCTGATAAACAGTAATGAACTTGAACAATTTTGTCTAGTTTTGCACGTTCTTTTATGTGTCTGTCTGAAATGAGTGCACAGAGCTTTCGATTTTAGAAGCACCTTATGAAGACATTATGTCCTTTTGAATTTTCAGAAAAAGTTGTATGCATTTGAATAATATTGTCAAGTTAATATATGTTTCAATGTGGTTGAAGTTGTGCTCATTTTTTGTTGGTTGTCCATGGTGCAGGCTCTACTATGCTAAAATAGGGATTGGAACACCCTCCAAGGATTACTATGTGCAAGTTGATACAGGGAGCGACATAACATGGGTTAATTGCATCCAATGCCACGAATGCCCCAAAAGGGGCTACCGTGGTGTATGATCCTAATATTCTTCTTTGCTACACTTCTTTTGTAATTTTGATGAGATTTAATGCATTTCACTAGGATGCCGCATTTTTATTTTTATTTTATTTGACAGATAGAACTTACCCTTTATGATCCAAAAGACTCCCTCACTGGTAAACTGGTAACATGTGATCAAGAATTCTGCAAGGAGATTACCAGAAGCTCATTGTCAGGTTGCACTGCAAATTCATCTTGTTTGTACATTGAGGTGTATGGAGATGGGAGCTATAGCATGGGCTATTTTGTAGAGGACATTGTCCAATATGATCAAGTCTCTGGTGATCTTCAGACAAAATCGGCAAATGGAAGTGTTATTTTTGGGTATGTTATAATTTAATGCTGCAATATTTAAAATTCAAGGAGTTCTAGTAAGGGAATATTCTACGCTTGACAAGAATTTATGATGCTAGTTATTGTTCGGGTAATTGGAATCAGCCTAATCATTAAACCTTATCAATTTGGTATGAAAGGGCTAAAATCACCTCATGAGGCAATCTGAGTGCTAGAAATTGCAAGCGTCTGTCCTGCTTTATGTTCTCCACTCTCCAGTCTCTTTACTGTTTTCCAACTTGCAAAATTTCATGTGAATGAATAACCAGAAATGCTGGTAGGACGACTACCCACCAAAAGTCCAAATAATCTTCACCATATATACCTAACAAAGTACATTGTGCTGAAGTATGATAATGCGTTTGTTACTTGCTCAGCACGTGTTGTAAACATCAGGTTACTAAGTCTTATTAAGACATACACTCTTGTACATGTTAGTGGTATTGATTTTCTTTAGAAGAGTCCATCTGTGAATGCCTTAACATTAGACGGTGTTGAAAATACTATTTCAATGATATACATAAGGTCTTATCAATCTTAAACTTTTAGATTAAGTGGTTCAACATGGTGTCAGAGAATGCAAAGGTCTTAGTTCTAGTTTTTTTGACATCTATTTAAACCAAATTGTGCACGTTTGGGGCTTTGATGGGGAAGAAAAAAAAGTAAATCGCGCCTATAAGTGACTGAGCGTACTGAAGACACTGTTTAAATGATAAACATGTGGCGTTACTCATCAGTTTGCATTTTTAGATCAAGTGGTTCAATAGGAGATTTCAATTGAAAAGTTTAAATCGACCAGGAATAAACAGAACTTTGATTGTCTTCTTTGGTTGCTAATAAAGAGGATTGTCTCTAAGGCTTCCTATTTTTCAGCAACCATTTCCCTTTTCTTCTCGTGTTTCTCTTTTTATTTTTGCATAGCTCCCACCCGCATTCCTCCCAAAAAATAAACAAATCTGCATATAGGTTCCACCTTATTTGTTATAAATAACATGAAAGTGTAATCCTGTAACATGACCGGAATGTAATGAAACCGAAACATCGTTGTGCCGAGATGAACTTCATCTCCTTGTCATAGGTCATACCACAATCCTTTGAAGAATCAAAGGTGAAAGCAGTTTCTGCAAAACTGTCTCATGCTTCAACGACCTCAGAGATTGACAGATTCTTCAATTCCTCTTCATTCAACAATTTTTGTAGCATGCTCTCTCTGACAGTTTGACACTTCAAAACATCTTCCGCTCGCTCTCTCTCTCTCTCTCTCTTCTATATTTTTTTTTTTTTTTTTCATTTTTGTAATTTATCTCCTCACCTTTATTTTATTGACCTGGTCCGAAACACATTAACTACCTAATATTATCAAACTGTGTAACTAGCAAAGATACTAGTAAGAGTAAAATATATTGTGCCCATCTGACCTTGAGACACTTACGTTACCATGAATTCACCATCAAGAAATGGATTTCTTATGGCTTTGTGGATAGTGCATTTGATTAAAAACGAACATATCAATTTTTTATGTTGTGGTTACATATCCTTTTTTTATTTTGTTTCATGTTTTTTTAAAGTTTTTGGTGGAGTTTATGATCTTGTTATTTTCTTCCTTTGATTGATTAGAATTGTTTGCTATATAATCTGTTGCATTGAAATGTACAAGGCTTCTATGAATGAAAACATTACCTGTCAGTACATCCAAGCCCATAACTAGCAGAATTCTCATCTCTGTTAGCCAATTTAGCATTTTTTGATCATTTATAAAATATAATATTATGCTATTTCAGCAATCACCCTGTGTGATGGTTTTGGGCAGATGTGGTGCTGGACAATCTGAGGATCTAGGATCATCAGATGATGCACTTGATGGGGTACTTGGTTTTGGAAAAACAAATTCATCCATGCTTTCACAGCTAGCGTCTTCTGGAAGAGTAAGAAAGATGTTTGCGCATTGTTTAGATGGCGTGAATGGTGGAGGAATCTTTGCCATTGGGCATGTTGTTCAACCACAAGTGAACACAACACCACTGGTACCAAATCAGTATGTGGGATCTTTCTTTTGGTTCTAATTCTATACTCTGTCTCCTGGAAGTCTATGGATTAACTTTTTGTTACTCTTATTTTCTTTTCTTCACTTCTAAGTTTTCCTTGTTCACCACGTGGAGAAATAAAGCAAGGGCTATATAAAAAACGTTAGTTCGATTCAGGAAGACTAGATCTCTTCGTTTGAACTTTCTTTAATGGTCATAAACATTTTTTTGAAGCTTGTTTTGGCTTCAACATTTCTTTTGATTATCGAAAATCTTTTTAATCTCTTCCATCCTCATTCCAATGCTTGGAATACCACAGAGGTATAGGATATTTTCTGTACTTCTCTGAATTTACTAATTAATTTAAATGAACCTGATAGAGGTAAACTATGGAGACAACACACTACTAAAAAGGGACGTTCAGTGTAAAGAATTCAGGGATGCATTTTGAAGAAACTCGTAAAAAAAATATAAGAAAATTATTAATTAAAAATGTCTTGCAATGGTTAATGGACGGAACAGACTGCTGATAGCCAGCCTTTTTATTATTTGGTTAAATTCTTGGTACATTAGTGTTTATTTACTTGGGGGAAAAATTATCCACTATGGGATATTTGGAGTTGAATAAAAATTCTTTAGGAGATAAATGTAAGATTTGTATTGAAGAACAGAATGAAAGAATTGGCAATTTTGAAACCCTCTGTCGGAAATGGTATTGTTAGAGAATCATGCCATGACTAATAACTTGTATTTAAATAAACGTCTATGTTGCTTGAGTTTTCCACATCTTATTAGGACTGATTGTACGAAACTTTGATAATTTCTTTTTAAGGCTACTTAGAACTTCTGCTGAATTGCATAGCACCATTGCAAATTCTTAAGTTTGCAGTGGTTTAAACGATAGTTTAATTTTGTAGGTTCATTTTTCCATTCTAATAAGTAACACCAGTTTCTACATGAAATAACTTTTTACATTCAGCATTTTACTATTCTTCTAAATCACTTAGTCTTATTTTTAAATTCTAGCTCTTAAAAGTAAATTGATAACTAACTTGTAGGCCCCATTACAATGTCAAAATGACTGCAGTTCAAGTCGGTCTGGATGTTCTGAATCTTACAACAGATATATACACGGTTGGGGACAAGAAAGAAGCAATAATTGATAGTGGTACCACCTTGGCATATCTTCCAGAGGTGATTTATGTACCATTAGTGAAAAAGGTATATTGTGTTTGTTGTTTCAATGAAATTAACTCTATTGCTTTAATAGAAGAGAGGTAATTCAAATTTTGTGTTCCATATTTGTTAGGTGCTCTCCTGGAAGTTGGATTTGAAACTGCAAATTCTTCATGACATATACACTTGCTTCGATTATTCAGGAAGGTATGGTAGGTAATCTGTTGATGCTCCGCTAGATGAATACGAACTCGATTGATTTGCCTGTTAAATAATTTCTGAAGTGATTTAGAATATCCATATCTTAGGATTTACATCTCTCTCTATCTTAGAGATTGAGAAGTGATGGACCTGGCATCATTGAATAGTGTTCTCTTGCACTTGAAATTATTAATTTTTATGCATGTTCAACTCTGAATTTTAATAGATCTAGCTCGTTAACATAAATCAATTTTTTTTTTTTTTTTTCAAATTCTAGTTCTGTCCATTAGATCTTTTCAAATGCTTGGTAGATATTGGGTGGTTTTCTAATCATTAAGATCAAAAGCTGCTGGATCTTTAGTTATTTAGCTCTTTCAAATGCACAGCATTATGGTGATCATTAATTGATGTTTGTTTTCTTGTATGCATTGGAGGACTCCCTGATTGTTCTTTCATAAAAATATGGTTCTTTTGCTTACATTTTAAATTAACTTAACATAGTTTTTCTGTTGCTTGTTTAGACTATATTTTGCAAACAACAATTTAAATTAGGTCATTTTACTTTGATAGCTGAAATTTGCATTAACATTTTTCTGATTTCATTTAAGAAAATACATTCCTTAAACTGTCTGATTCGGCATTTCCCTTCAAATTTACTTCCCTTGAAGGACGATCATATATTTTGGTCATTTGCATGCATCTCCATTACGACTCCATGCTTGCAGAAGTTTCGGGAAATACTAACCAAGCAATCAACATGGTTTAACTCTTGTTCCTATCTGCTGCAGCGTTGATGATGCGTTTCCCCCTGTCACTTTTCATTTTGAAAATTCGCTTCATCTGAAGGTTTATCCTAGCGAATATTTGTTCCCTTTTGTAAGTACATTCTGTATTTTTTTTTTTTTAATGCATTATCCGATATTGCTTATAGTCATATTTTGTGGTTTTACTTGTGGTTAAAATGTTGGGTCACTTTATGAAAAAGCTATTACAAGCTGGTAAAGTATGGATTTTGGGTTTCTTTTTCCGCTGCAGTCTCATGTCATGCATAATCACTTTGTTATAGAAATGGGCTCCATAAGTTCCGACAGTAGGGATTTTGGATTTCTTTTGCAGATACAGTCTCATGTCATGCATAGTCACTTTGTTAAAGAAATGGCTCCATAAGTTCGGACAGTACTGTTTCCTCTCTGGGTCTTTCTAGCATCAGTATTGGTCCCCAATTCATAAGGCTTAGGATGTACACTTGTGATGATACTACAAGTCTGGGATACTTGCTTCAATTATTTATTTGCGCAGCAATAATTAAATGAAAAGAGAAACTTCTTTGCAATGACATACCAAGTAATTTCCTGTTCATTAATGCTGTTACATGTGATAAGAAGCCTGCACGGTCCAAATATTAGGTTAATTTAGAAGCCTTCACTGGCTTGCATGAATATTTAGTCATCAATTAAAATCTGCCTCGTTCTCATTTAATAGAAGTTTGTAGAAATTTGACAGAACAAGATTGTTATTTGCATTACTTACTAATTGTTCAAAGTGTTATTTAGAGATAAACTTGGCTTTGAGAAAACATCTGTTTTTGGTAATCAATTGTTCCTTCCCTTTTCATTTGTGAGTCTTGGTTTGTGAAAAGTAGTCAAGTTTTGGAAGTAGCCTATGTATTATCAAATGTTGTTGTACTCCGCGGTCTCATGGTAGCCTTGGGGTGTGTCAGTTGACTACTTTAGTTTTCTTTGGCAATTGTGAAAGGGACAGTTTAGTATATTTGTGATTATGGAGAAATATTAGGGTGGCATCTAATCGTTGCCTAATTTCTATATGCTTGGCAGATTTAATGATTTAGTAGGTCCAAATGCAGTGTCAACTTGTAAGAAAAGTCTCTGACCCTAGAAACCCCAGTTTACTAGTGCTCGGAAAAGAATGGTTATTATTCTCCTATATGATCTTACACACTATTTTCTGATGGATAGAAAATATTTTCAGATAGCTTATTGGGAATTTGGGATCATCTAATTCGATGCATCTTATTTTTCTGGTATTCTTACTTATACTGCTATAATCATCCTCGGGAAAATCATCTCACATCCTTTCTTTCAGGGCTCTCCCTGTACATATCTTTCCGCCTCCACTTGATTCTATACAATCAGCTCTTAACGTCCTTCCTTACAGATTGTTACAGCAAATGAATCGATAATATAAAGGATCTGATTACTATGTTTGCCCATCCCAAATTATAACTTCCTAGAAAACTGATGGCATTTTCATATATTCATAATTTCATCAGAAGTGTTAGGTAACATTTGTATCTTATATTATATTTGAGTAGATTAAGTTGTGTTGACGCTTACACTACCATCATCACACAAGTACTTAATTGAAAATTCAAGGAATGTATTTGACAACCTGGACCTTTGACTATTCGGGTGCCACCGATTGCATAACTAAAATAAAAACTTGAAGGACTGAATTAGAAAAAATATATTTGATCCAACAATCATTTTCAACAATTTCAATATAAAATCAATTTGAATAAAGTTTGAATAAAATTCTAATTTGTGTACTTTAACATGATTTATTTTATTTGCTTGAAACTGCTAGCTATCTCAATCTCGGTTGCCTTGCACCTTCAATTTCCTAAAAAATGACAAAAAATAATGTGAGAATGAAATCTCAATACATGTACTAACATAACATGTATCAACGAAAATTCTTGTATACGTAGGGAAATATGAAAAGTGGAACCCATCGTAGGTGGCACCAATTTATCGTGCGTAGCGCTACTAAACCTAAGTCTAATCTTACATAACTCGGACAAATTCTTAACATAGTTCTGTGGCAATCATATAAAAATTATTACTTAAACACATAGAGCACACTTACTGTTTTTGTGAAAAGCTAAGGATGAATTGTCCAACCTTAAACAGCGTACGAGAGAGAAAATGGAAATTGGGGATAAGGAAAGGAGATGGACGTATGATAATACTTGAAAGAAAGAAAGATTGTGGTGTAAAGGTTCTTTTGAAACATGTCCTTTATTTATAGTAATTTGGGGATAGCTTTTAGAAGAGTTCTAATTTTAATCAAACTCTAATATTTGAAGATAATCCTCAATATAATCATTAATTAAAATCATAATTTTTATGTTAACATAAATGAATGGGACATATGTCATCTTTTCATAGGTTAAGAAACATTAATGATGTAGAAAATGTTATATTTATCTCTGTTATAATTTAAGATAAATATATATAACTACTTATCTAAAATGATATACATATAACCACCTATCTAAAAAGATAAACACATATATCTTAATCAATCTATATTGAAAATTAAATTCTTCTTTATCGTCCTAAATTACTAATTTTAAAGCCATAAAATATACATCTTCATTTCTATAATTATTTATTTATTTTTAAATAAACATATTATTTTTCGGTTCCCTTAGAAATCTAAATTTTTGGAATCTGTAGATTGGTCCCTAAACTATGGTTAATCCTTTACATAGGTGACCAAACTTTCAAATCCTTCCAATTAGGTCATGCTTTTGAAAATAACAGCTAGTAGTGGAAATTTAGGGAGTTACAGACTACAGTATAACTGCTGAGATCGATTCAGTTAGTTGTATGTACACTTTTTGTCCTTGCATTTTGTTCATGCTGAAAACCTGAGCCCTATTGAACTAGTTATTGCAAATCTTGATGCATTGCCCTGTGGGAATTGGTGAGCAACATGCTGGATACTTCTCGTTTGTGGAAATCCTCAGGGATTACCTGCAGCTGTTTGGTGTCAGCTATACATGTAGTTAAACTTGATTAATAACGCAAGATACTCATATGGAAAATAACATTTCACTTCTTATTTCAGTTCGACTTGAACTCCAAAACTGGGCCAGAAGATGGCTGCTTTAACTGTTATGGGAAGGTTAAAAACTATGATGCATGGACATTTATATTATGGCAACGTGTCCGTGTCTAACATGTGTCAGTCTAAGACTCCATGGCATGGGTCCCACACACCACATCCTTCTCTTGTTTAGTATTAAAAATTTTAACGATGTTTTAGGGACATTCCTCAGGCAGGTGTTCAACATGGCATGTTCCGTATTTTATATATTTAAATTGATGTTTGAATGTTTCCCTGACGTGTCTATGTCCTACTTTATTGAAAAACCATGTGTCCTCTATGTTGCTGTCATATGTGTCGCGTTTCCATGCAACTTATATTAAAAATATGCAAGATGGTCAGGTTATGTTGGAAATTACATTACCAGTGTTTCTAGTATTTCTTGTAATTGGTTGTTTCCTCTGTACCATAGCTCGAGTGATGTGTTAGGGGGTATTTTGGAAGTATTACCTCCAGTATTATTACCTCCTTTTCATGGAGGGGACGAGGCAATTTGAGAGAGAGAATAAGTTCAAGTTATGTTGGCAAATACATTACCAATGTTTTCTAGTATTTCTTGTGGTGGATTTCTTTTTCTTGCAAAATATCTGCCCTCCTCTCTTCTCTCCCATCATCAGAGCTTATGCCTCAAGTCTGTACAATTTTAAATACCATCAAGACAATTAATTTTGCTATATTTTTTGACAGGAAGACTTGATGTGTCTTGGTTTTCAAAATAGTGGAATGCAATCCCGGGATAAACAGAACATCACTCTTTTAGGAGGTATGAATGTGCCTTTGCCAGCTACTTATGTTAATTCTGGTCATCAAATTGTTTAAGTACTTGATTATATTTCTGCTTCTCTTCCTTTCCCTTTTCTAGGTCCTGCTCTCTTTAATTCAGATGGCATTTTAAAATTAAAACTTGTTTTGGTTTATTACTTTTCAATTTCTTTAGCAACTAATAATTTGTACCTAGAGCCAACAGTGATGATACTTATTTAACCATCTCCCAGGTTTTCTGAATCGCACTCGTTTTATTTCTGGATCACTTTTAACTGTTATCTTTTTGGATTTAGGAGAGCAACCATTTTTTCAATTAGGGGTCATGGTGTTGCTCATGAGGCTATTGCAAAATGAGCAGGGAATAAAATTTCTTGTCACTAAAAAGAACAGAACAGAAGCAACATTAGTAGTGTATAAATTTTAACATTTGTTTGTTGAACCACTTAAAGCTATTATGGTTGCTATCATAGTCAAAAAACTTTTTATACTCATTTTAGTAATAGTTAATCAATTTTAAATGCTATACCTGGTTAAGATGAGTTTATGTACCTTTTGGAGGAAGCTGCCTATATGATATTTTTCTGCCATTGTGTAAGTGCCTTAATGCTGCCTATATTTAACAGCCTTATATTTAAGTGCACATATCATTTGATAGCCTTATGCTACCTTTTAGACTGACACATGTTGCATGGACATTTGAAAGAACCAAAGCTGCCTATATTTAAGTGCACATATCATTTGATAGCCGTATGCTGGTTTAGTCTAATTTCAGTTCAATGAATGTTTACAGATTTGGCTCTTTCAAATAAGCTGGTCCTCTATGATCTTGAAAACCAAACAATTGGATGGACTGAATATAACTGTAAGTCATATGCATGTGCAGACATTTGATGGGAATGTGCATCTATAGTCTATGTAAATGCAATGATAATTGTCAATGTCCTTATCTTCACTTATGGGTTTTTGCAACTACAGTCTAATGTCAATGCAATGATAATTGTCAATGTCCTTATCTTCACTTTCTTGGTGGATTCAGGATTCCAAACAAGAGGGTTGATTTGAAGTTGTTCTACTTATCAATATGTTTATCTGTTTTTAAATTTGCATGAACATGCTTGGGTGATGCAAGATGGAAAGTAACATGGAAAAAGTTCACCATGGATTGCTTATATAAATCCCTAAATTTCGAGAAACCTGTTACTAAAGCCTCTTTTATTTAAACTAAAACCAAACCAACTGAAAATCCCATGCTAGAGACTAATCCCTAGGTTCCATTTGGTCACTGTTACCGGCACTGTCATACTCCTATACAACTTTTCCCATTCTTCAAAATCAAAAACTCTGTAACTTCAATTATATTTATGTCTTGACTTCCAGATGTCTATTATGGATCCTTGTAAAACTCTTTCCTTGGAAGACCTTCTCACATTGCAACTAATAACAGCTTCCCATAGCCAACTTAATAGCCCTGGAAAATAGTATCAGTTAATTGATAGGTTGAGACTATATGTGGTGGAGAATGAAAAAGCGTGAATTCTCTCCAGCTAAATTGTTGGTTTGATTTCTTCTATTAAACATTGCTGTTGTTCTTTTTGGGTGGTTGGTTGCAATTGAGTGTTGATGAGCTTATTGAATCTGGAAACTGGGAATTAAGTAGTTTGGATGTTTCTGAGGATTATGTTGAAACTCAAGCTACATCTGTAAAATCCCTGTTGCAGTATCTGGTGTAATATTCTTTCTTTTCTTCGATTTGAGAACGTCTACTTTGCTGTGGCACTCATATATTATGTTGTAACATAGGCCCCTTCCTTAACCAATGTGTTATGCCTGTTAACTACTTTTTTTTAAATAAAGATGCAGCATATGAAAAATAAGAAAGGGATTTTCCAAGTTAAGAAATCGTTGATTAGTAATGCCCTGTTTTGGAGCATATATTTTTCAACAAATTATTTTATCCCTACAACTAATGGTTCTTTTAAGAAAATCTTCAAAGTGGCTCTTGCATTCTTGTGCTTTTTCTTAAGCAGTACTCAAAATGGCACTTCCAAAAATCTAACTTGTGATATCATCTTGTGCGCATTAAAGCAATGATTATATTAACTTGAAAGATTGTTTTGATCATTAGATTCAAATAGAATTGCTAGACATCGTGTCCAAGTTCTCAATCCACTTCAAGTTAGACAATTCTTTCGGTAGTAATTTATTTGAATATCCCGACTTCCACATTTTGTGCACATTTCCTTGTGGAAGAATATTACCACAAATCTCGATGTTTTACTTACTCTGTCTAATTTCTTGTTCATTCCAGGCTCATCAACTATAATGTTGAAGGATGAACTTACTGGGTCAGTACATCTAGTCGGCGCTCACTCTCTATCCCGAGGTTGCAGTCTCAATGCCCCGGTGGTTCTGTTCTCTTTGCTGCTAATGGCTTTACTGCACGGTTTTTCAACCGAATTGCTATAGCTATTGTGAATATCATCAAACAAATAGTGGAAAGTAGAACATGTTGGAGTTGAAGAAAACTCATAACAGAAGTAAATGGGGAGCTAGCTGCTTATAAGTGTGCATCATTTAACAAAAGGAAGAGAGAATAGGAAAAGATGATTAGCATCATAAACTCATTCAGTTGTGCAATCTTCCATTTTTGTAACCATAGGAGCGTATGATGTAAATAGTTGATGGTACGTAATATTAGATTGTACTGGACAGATAATACATTTGATTAAAATTTAGCCTATTTTTCTTTTTGAATATTAAATTAGGAACTTGATTGGTTTAGTGCTAAATTACATGACTTAATTTATTATGAAAGATAAGAAAGAAAATAAGTTGGGAAAGTGTAATTTTTTTTTTCTTTCTTCAATGTCTAATATTTGAGACGAACAACATTAGATTAGGTCTCTGAAAATTGATTTCCATAAAGCTATCATCTTTTTAGACAACGTTATGTTTAACTTTAACCTTTCGAAAATCACGTCTTTCTTCCATTGTTACTGATTCTAAAGTGAGTGGCAGAGGCTAAATAGTGTAGCTTCAAGTTTATCATTTCCCTTTTTCAAGTGGAATTTATGGATTCAATTTTTGTCTTGCATTGTTTTGTTAAATTAATTCTAAGAAGCGAAGAGAAATGAGAGAAGGTTCCAAGACCAATGGTTGGACAATGGTAAGAATCTGTTCCTGATTCTTACCATTGTGTGGAGCTGTTATGCCTGAATTCTTGCTTTTCACTTTATTTGCAGCTAACTCTCCATGGCGCGCGCACATGACAATTCACTAGACATTTTCAAGTCTGCACAAGTGCTTAGAAAATGCAATCATATTTGTCTCTGTTGGAAGTTCATTACCTACATACATCCAAGATGGGCTAGCTCTCTGCAAAGATAAACTTAATCCGTCTTTTCTTTCAAATGCTTATTTGAATGGTCATTGTGGCTTGCAATGTTTTTGTATCTACTTGGTAACAATATCTTTCCATGTTGCCATTGCAAAAGGAAATTGATGTGAACCCACTTGGTATTTGACCAAATTTTTTCACAACAATTTGAATAAATCCAAGGAAGCTAAAATTCGGAAATTACATTTAAAATCTTGCACAGGACTTTCGGTCGACCGAAACAACTTTCGGTTGATCAAAATGCTCAATCGAAGAGGACTGAGGCTCTACTTTCGGTCGACCGAAGGTATCTAATCTTGTCATCTTCAGTATTTTGATCATAACTTTTGATTTGATGTCCGATTGAGCTGATTCAAAACGATTTGAAAACTAGATGAAATGGGCTACAATTCTTCAAAAATAGTAAATCTCAAATTCAGATGTTATCTCTCTGTCAAAACTTTAATTGATTCTCTAACTCATGCCAAGTTGATCAATTTAGATCCTTTCCCGATCCATTCTCGTTCGGAATTGAAGATGTCTTCCATTTGAGCTTAATGAATTGCTAGTCATAGAATATTATTCTCGTCAGACTTAAACCTGAACTCAAATAAAATAACAAGACTTCGGGCAATTTTATTCCCCTTCATTGAAGTAAATGAACCTAAGATTAAGTAAGAAAAATACGGGTCCGGATTTTCTCCCATTTATGTATCATAGACCGAAGGGATATTTTCATTTTCTTTCCTGAATTTTTCCTATTTTCCAGTATTTTATGCGTCACGGCAATTAGGTTGATTCCATGGTTTATGAATAAATCCACCATCGGCTCTCGAACCTCCTTGACCTTGGATCTCGTCATAGGTCCCACTGGCACGCGCATCGATATTTAACTTTCTTGGATCTCATCATCACAAAGAAATCACAAGTTAAACATAAATATATCAAAATCAATGAATATAATCGTTGATCCAATTCGGCTGTGTTTGATGTGATTAGGGGCTTAGTTAATAATTGTCTTCACGAAAGCAGCACCACAAATCGGGCTAGAAACCAAATTCAAGATGACTCAAAACTATTTCACAAAGGAGATACGCTGAAGAGTTCACAAAGAAGAACACAAGGGTTGAAAACTCGAAGGAAAAACGGAAGCAAGAGACAAACAGGGACTGGCCGTTTTTAGTGTCCAACAAATGGAGACGGCTAATTTGTCACTTAATTCCCTATCGAGCTACAGGTTTCTATCCAAGAAAGGAGGCTTTAGATCGCACTTCAATTCCACACTAAGGGAGCTGCCGAGTTGTATATTGAAGGGAGGCTCAAGTTTCAATCATTAATTCCACAATCTTAAAAAGTTTTGACTCTACTTAAATAGGTAACAACTTAGATTAGGATAAGTGAAACGTCTTAAATTAGCCCAATGAATAACTAGACAAAGTCCATTACTTTATCCAATCGGACAACTAAAGTTTCTAGCCCATCATTGCAATTAAAATGGTTGCGTTTGGTGTGGTTAAGGGCTCACTTAATAGTCATTTCTATTAAGGTACCATCACAAATCGGGGTAGAAATCAAATTCAAGAGGGCTAATTAGGCCCTTTAATATATTTATTCTTTAAATTTTTTAAATCAGTTAATTTAAAACTATTATACTAAATCAGGTATATAAATATATACCAAACCCTAACTATTCATATTTCTCTCTCCCCCCCTCCCCCTCTAAAAATTCAGATAAGAAGCTTACATCACCACCCCCACACCAAAAACTTGCACCACCACTATCCGCCTCGCCGCCGTCACCACCTCAACCATAACATCAACCACCCCCACTAGATCCACAACCCACCAGCTGTAGAAACTCAAGATCTGCAACCTCATGACCTCCTCTATGCTACCGACGAAATCTGTTAGTAGATAATTCATCATCTAGCCAGACGGTAGAGTCTGACTTCTACAATTCCTGGCTGCCGCCGCCACCTCCGGTCACCGGATGATCACCGAAAAATCTATGACTCACATAGGAAGGTTCTTCTCGACCTCCAAAACTCAAATCCGAGGTCCTTCTCATAAAAAAAATACTGGATTTTTCCAAATCTGGAAACGCAGACTGCTACCAGAATAGCTGGAGAAACGGAGGAAAAATACGCCGGAAAATTGTTGAATTCGTTCTTTACAAACTCAGCAACCATCGCACTGCAATTTCACTGCCATAGTGCCACTGGTCACAACTGTTTCTGCCGCCACCACTTCTTCTCTTTGACAGAGTTCTCCACCGTTGACTGCAGCTGCTCCACAACAAGATTCTCTACCTTTTCGGTAGCTGACATCACGAAAATCTGTTACAGAAACTCTCTATAGAACTGCTCCTCACAAGCACATCATCATCATCAAATGCCCTTTTTTTATTGTTGAGTGATTTTTGGAGAATTTAGTACTCGATTATTTTTGGTTTCATCAAACTGTGTTTGTTCTTGAAGCTTATGGATATTGACTAGTAAAGGGACATCTTTCCAAATAGTATTGCAAATTGGGCAAAGAAAGACTCATCTCTTCCATCACTATCATAATCTATTATTGGATCATAATCATTATCGCTACTAAATACATGCTCTAAATACAATTCATTATTTATTTCAATATTATCACTATCAAGCCAGAAGTAAATAATTGATTTTGTAATTTTTAATCCTAATAAATTTTTAATGTTGGAAAAATAACTGACAAACATGGCATATAAATATGATATAACTTTTTTATTTCATTATTTGGTCTAGTAAATTATTTATGCATGAATAAATGTTCAATTATGCTATGATGTTCATCCTTATAAGGACTGTTTTGATAATTAAACTTAATAATTCTAGATTCTGTCATGTTAAAAGCACTTCTTCCTCCTAATTCCATAAAGATAGATGTATTAAGAATACTAACATCTTTTCATGTTCTCAATACCTTTGTATTTTCCTCCTATTGTTAGTGACCTTCAAACTTATAGGTTTCTGCTCCACACCCTTCAATGGCCTCCTGCTTTCACTGGTTATTAGATAAACCTGGATATACGCCTTCACTGTATAACCTTGTAGATGGAAAATATTTTAGGACAGAGTGTAGGGAATTTTCATGATAATATATCTTTTTGGAAATATGATTTAGAAGACAGGAATTTAGAAACTAGTCATAATTTGGTAAATAGATTGGGATTTTATTGATAATATGAAGATTTACACAAGATTGGTATTTGAATTTTTCAAAGACTGAAGATTTTTTGGCTTTCTCACAAACGGAGTGCTCAAGTGATCTCTACCTTTCAACTAGCCCGGAGGCTTCTATTTAAAATGTTACATTGGATACAATTGCATCACTGCTTACATCATCGACCTAATAATTCTACAGCTTTTCATAATATTATAAGGATACATAAGGACACACATGTCCTCTATTATTCATCTCCTCACATGGCCCTTACATGGGGCTGTCTATTTTTGCCACGCTTCATCCTTCTTTAATAGAGCAGTTACCAGCTATCCATCAATTTTGTTGGCATGTGGGGCAATTTCTGGCAATGCATGCCTCTTTTAAGGTAGCAAAGCTTCCATAGATTTGATGAGTGTCAAATTTGTTGATGTATTCTTTCAAAATTGTTGAGTTTTCTTTTCCTTCATTAGTGAGGATGGTCCATTTATCATATTGGCATATGCATTTGAATTTTTTATCATACAAGTTTTTAGGAATATTGTAGAGAACCTTTATTCCTAACACCCTTCGAGATCTAAACCATTATCTTTTAATATTCTGCACAGGTTTGGTATTTTTTCCAACTTCAATTTGTAAATTTTGAGCAACATCCAATTGTGATAATATGCTCGGCGGGATAATACATCATTTCATCAATTCCAGGACTGATCGAATAAAATTTTAAATATATAGGTATTCCTTGGGCAAACTTTGAAATTTCTCCTTTTAATAAATCATCAAAATTTTCAATTTCTTTCAGATATTTTCCTGGATAGATAAGATCCAAAAATCCATAATCAACTGTCATTTTTGTCATAACTGGATCTCCTCCCTGAGTAACGATCAATCGTTGGTATACATGATCTCCAAACAAAATATAATAACAATCACATTCTTGAAATTCATATATAACTTTAGCAGTAATTTTATATTCGTCTTCTTTTGGTAAAAAAGGGGAATTATCTTCTTCTTCCGCACGGATTTTTATTACCCTTGTATGTTCATTTTTTGCATTGATTGTTACTTTTTGAGAATTTGTTTCATTTATGACCACCTACTTTGGGCTTGGACTTGGTTCATTTCTTTTTATTTTTGGTCTACCATCGCTTCCAGATGATGTACCTGTTTGTATTGTACATGTTGGTATATTTGGTAAAACCTGTTTAGTATTCAACGACTCGAATAGTGATTCAATTTTACTAACTTTGTCGCTCAATTGTTTGATATATTTGGTATGAGGGACAGAAAGTTCCATCAACAATTTAACATTTTGTTGGAGGTATTATGTCATCTGTTCAATTCCATCTTTTATATCCTCAGCTTCCTCTATGAGGAAGTTCATTCACACTCTGACGTCCATCAATGATTCTTTAATATCATTTATCTGCAAATTCTATATTCCTGCTTAGAAAATCTACAAGATAATTATTGACACCTTTAATATGAATTATGTCAAAATTATAAAACGTCAAATAAGTTTGCCATCTATGAAGCCTCCTATATTGAGATTCTGGTGGTAATTTATTTTTAACTAAGCCTGCAACTTGAGAATTATCAGTTTTAACAATGGATTTTTTGGATAATAAAAATAATTAAAACTTTTTTATTCCTCTGATAATTGCCAATAATTCTTTTTCATAGGAAGTATAATTTATTTATGTTTGGTTAAACCGACGTTCCACTGGAATATTTGCAAATTTCATTAAGATCTATTTTTAATATTGCTACCCAATATTTATCTGAGGCATCAGTATTAACTATTAGATTATCTTTTTCATCTGATAATCTTAATTTTGATAAATTTTTACATTCTTCCTTTAGTATTTTGACAATTTCTGTGTGTTCATCACTTCGTCCTTTGGTATTTGTTTTTCTAAGTAAAATCTGAATTTTATTTATCTCTTTTTTGAAAGATTTTCAATAAATCCTTCCACATAATTTAAACATCCTAAAAAAATTTGTATTTATTCTTTTGATTCTAATTTATCTGAAAAACTTTCTATCTTTTTAGATATATATGGATTTTTAATTTTATTCCTCTTTTATTTATTGATAATCCAAGAAAATCAATTTCTTGTTTTTCTATTATAGCTTTATTTTTTGAAAGAACAATTCCTTCTTCTTTGCATTCATTTATAATTTTTTTCAAATGGTTTCTATGTTCTTCTTTAATATTAGAACATATCAATATATCATCAATATAGAAAATTAAGAATTCATTAAATTTTCTAAATATGTTATCTATTCTTCTTTGATATATTTGTGGTGCATTTTTTAAATCAAATGGCATAACCATCCATTCATATTTACATTGGGGTGTACTAAATATTGTATATTGAATACTATCTTCTTTCATTTTTACTTGCCAAAATCTTGATTGGCAATCAAATTTAGAAAAGTATTGTTTTCCTTTTGCACGGTTTATTAGTACTTCTTTATTTGGTAAAAAATATCCATCAAATTTGGTATATTTGTTTAATTCCTTATGATTTATCACCGTTTATAGCTTTTCCTCTTTTTTGTTCAGAATGTTTCATTACCATGAATGTTGGACTACTATATGATCCATTACTAGGCCTAATTAATTTTTGGTTAAGCAATTCTTTTATCTGAGTTTTGAATTCTTGTGTATCTTGTATGGTATAAATTATTGGTCTAACTCTTATAATAACATTTTCTGTTAGTTCTATTTTGACTTTTGGATGATGTGGTTTCCAAAATAATAATGGATTCTCTCGACAAATTTTTTCTAATTGATCAATAATTTTTTCCATGCTTGTTTGTATGTTTGTTTTCAAGACTTTTTTAATACATTATTCTTTTATTTTTTTATCTCATTTTGTGTAATTGGTTTTTTGTCCCATTTATCACCGCGTTGTGTTGGCTGAACTCTATAAGGTCTAAATTCTCTTGGTATTTTTAATAAATGTCTACAAGGTTTTTGTAACATTATCATGTAATTATTTTGTTTATAATATTGAAATTGTTGTATAAAGTCATTTTCTAGTAATATATCACATTCTAATTTGTTATAATTATATATTTTATTTACAACTATTTGTTTACTCCCAAATATTATATCAATTTTATCAGTACTATTAATTATTTGAGCACTTTCTCATGTTACTCCTATAATTTTTATCTTTCAATTACTATTCCATGATTTTATTAAGAAACTTTTGAATATTGTTATATTATTTCCCGTGTCAATTAATGCACAGGTTGTTATATTTGTTTCAACAATGGTAACTTGAATATAAATAGCTAATGGAAAACTTATTTGGTTATTCATTTATTCAGCTTTCTTACATAGTATAGTTTGACCATTATGGATTATGTATAATCCTTTACATTTTATACTATAATCTTCAAATCCATTTAGGAAACTCATTCCTAACATTATATGAGGATTTACCATACTATTATATATATGACATGGTATTAGGAGATTTATTCCTCCTATTTTTATTGGTATTTTAACTTCAAGTTCAGTAATATGTATTTGTTCATCAAAATTTATATATTTATACAGATCAGTTCTATGAGATATTAATCATTTATTCTTGTTTGAAGCTATATGACATTCACTAGCTCCTGGATCAATTAATATATTTGATCTTTTTACATGTTCTTTTCCATTGAAATATTCACCTTCTATTTTCATATTCCAGCATTTCTATGAAAGTTTTATTGCCCTTGTATTACTAGTTTCTCCTAATTGTTTTCTATTATGTAGACTTGTTGATCTTTTAATTAATCTATCATTTTCAAATGTTATGTCATTATTAGGGTATTCTTCTTCTTTTAACTCTATAATTATGGTTTATTTTTTGTTATAGTAAGTTCATAGTTTCTTGGGACTAAACTTATTTGTTTATCTGGTTTCACAGCTTTACCAATATCTTTGCATTCTTTATGAATTTCAATATATGGTTTTTTAGAATAAATGTTTCCATAATTAGAATTAGTAAATGTGTATAATGCTCTATATTCTATAGTCATAATATTATCTCTTGGTTCCATTATATCATCTTTATGTAATTTGAAATTTAGTCCTAAAACTTCATTAAAGTTTCTATCTTTCAATGATATACAATATTTTGGGTAACATGTAAAAATTAGTTTCTTATATGCTAGATTTCCTTATACTGTTCCCAAATGACCGTATCTTAAATTTATTATTCTTCCATCATGTAAACTTACATTCAAAGGTGAATCTAATCATTCTCTAAATAAGGATTTAAACATTATTTAGATATCTGCTAAATAAACATATTGGATATTTTCACTTTGTTTTTTATATATCTTTGTTAATAATTCTGTAACCGTATTTTTTGTTAAAATATTTAATTTATGTGTTCCTTGAGTAGTTCTAACATCTATTGCTCTTTCAATTTTATGATATTCATTTATTGCTACTCTTTCTCTTCTCCATATTCTGTCTAATATTTCTCATTTTCTTACTTTCAAATCTAAAGATAATTTTTGTATTTTTCTGAACTTATTATTTTCAAAAGTTCCTTTTAATTCATAACCTTCTATTCCTTCATATTCTTGTATATCTATGTTATTTTTTTCCATTTCTTCTATTTCTCTATTCTGATTCTAATTCATTACTTTCTAAATTTGTTTCACTTATATAGACTTCTTGATCGTAGTATTCTTCAATGTCGGATATTTCACTTAGTTCACTTTCTATTTTTAGATATTCTTTTTGTAATATTTAACTTTCTTTTTGTTACAATCAGGGCTTATATACCACATTTCTCCACAATTTCAATATTTGCATTGACTTTTGTCCTTCTTATAAGTTTTATTTTTCTGTTTTTTATTTGGATTATATCTTCTTTTGTAATATCTTCTCTTAGATTTTATATATCTTTTCCTAAAGTTTCTAAATTTTTTAAACTTTCAATTTTTATATTTTCTTTTAATATTTTTTCTTCTTTCAGGGTTACATACCCATTGGGTAGGTTTTTCCATATATTCACAACATATTCTAGTTAATTTTCCTAATTTCTTCAATAATTGTCTTTGTTAACATATATATGATAATCTTTCAAATAGAAATTTTATCCTTGATCTTAATGTTTTAGGTATTTCAGGGTTATTTCTGATAAATTTTTCAAATTTTATTTTAAAATATATTCTTCATGAACTTGGTAATTTATTGTAAAACATATTTCTGTATACTTCTTGATTTTCATTACTATAGAATTGAACATAATAGTATTCTTTAAATTCACAAGTGTATTATTTGATTTTGCATATATCACATATTGTTAAATTTATTAATCTCATTCTTGCATTATCTTTTTCTCTAATTGATTCTGTTTCAGCATTACTTATCCAATTTTCTCATAAAAATCCATCCGCAATATAATCTACTAACTTTTCTATACATTTTCTATCTGATTTTATTAATTCTGTTTGTACAGTTCTTCTTCTTAATGCTTTCATATCACTACTTATTCATTCCCACCAATTTCTAACATGTCCTTCAAAAGATGCTACTAAAAAATCTATCATTCTTTCAATATTTTCCTATGCGTCATCTTTATTACACAAAAAGAACAATATCATTGAATCTACCCAAGTTAATAAGGTTTTTTTTAGTATTTATTTTACAATCCAAATCTAGTTTTTTTTTTTTCATTATTAGTAGGTTTATCATAATTATTGTTTGGTTCAAATCTATCTTCATATTTTTTTCCCTTTAGGTCGTTGTCCATCTCTGATTCTATCATAATATTGTCGGTGTGGTTACTATATAAAGGTGCATAACTTTCATCTGAATCTGGTGATTCTTGTTTGGAAGTTCATATCGAAGCTGAGTTAGGCGCTTCTCCAGTATTCATTAAAATTTGGTATTCATTAAAAATTTCGAGGCTTAATTGGTCAAAATTTTCTATAAGCAAATCTAATTCTTCATTCATTTTTATCTTGATCTTCTTCAACTTTTAGTTTCCTTATGGTTTTTCTATGGAATTTTGTAATTCTAATTCTACTTCTAGTATTTTTGGTAATAATTTTTTTCTAAATTCATCATCCATACTTCCTACTTCTATTATAATTTTTTCTTGCTCAAAGTGTTTCTTTCATATTCTAAGTATTTCTTTTTCTATAAGTTTTTTTGTCTATTTTCTTATCTTTGTTTTTATTATTTTCTTTGAATTTTCTAATATCTAGTTTTAGTATATTTATATAATTTCTTATTTCTTTTAATTCATTTTTTACTTCTTGAACATCACATATTAATGATTTTATTAATATCTTCAGACCTTCAGTATATTCATTTATTGACATTTTATACTATTGATTTAGTAGTTTGGGTTTTTTGTACCTTAAATAATCTGTCATACATATCATCTATTTTCATTTCTAATTTTTTTTATTCGTTCTTCTATTGATATTATTCTTTCATTATCATTTTTCCTTATTTTCTCATTTAACTTATCAATTTTTTCTATGATTATTTCAATTTTATCTTGATTAATTAATTCTCCTAAATTTCTTTGGAATTCTTTCAATATTTCTTCATCTATATTTTTAACTTCTTCTATCATATATTTTAATTCTTTAAATTGTATAGTTCGTTTACTTTGAATATTTTGTAATTTTTTTATATTCATATCCTGTATATTTAACTGTTGTAATTCTTCAATAGCCAATTTATCTTGTATGTTTATATTTTTATATGTTTGCCATAAAAAGACACTTATCCAGTTTAATTTCATGTTAAGAAATCCATCAAATTCTCCCCATGAGCTTAATGATTGGAACATAGTTGTATTAGCTCCTTTTATTTGGTATGATTCACTGGTAGATTAATATTTTCTATTATTTGTTTTTCAAATTTTATTTCTAAAATTTCCGTCATTAAATTCTTCCTTTGGTATGCTCAACTTCTAATCTTAGTTCCGTGTCATATTTTAATTATTTACATATCATTATATTATATTCACAAAATTCTTCAATTGATTTTCTTTGTTGTGCTCTATAATATTTTATGTAGTATTTTATTTCTCCAGTTATATCATATTTTTTCATATTGATTTTTTCATTGTTATTTATGATCATAAGCATCTTAGGTAATTTTTTAGAATTACATTAAAGTATTTTCTTTTAATTTCTAATGATTTTAATCTTAGAAATCATTTTCTTTTTATATTTCTTTCTTCTGTCATTTGATCTAATAGATTTCCTCTATGTTCTGTTATTGAACCTATTTTTTCATTTGTTTTCATATCTAGATATTTGATTAATAAAGGATCTCCTCTATGATAATCCATTTCTATAATCTTTATATAATTCTTCTAATATGACTTTGTGGATTAAATCTAATATTTCGTTTATGATAAAATCTTCCTTTATTATATCGAAATTTATTAGATCATATATATCTCTTCTTATATCTTTATCTAAATCTTTTAGAGTTCGTAAGATTTCTATTTTATAATTATTGGGTAGTATTAATGTATGCATAATTATAAATCTTGGTGTATATATTATGTATTTATTTTTATTTTTTGTCATATAGTATTTATTTTTTTGATCTGCCATATGACTCTGATACCAGACAGAGGGGTGCTACTACGAGGGAACAAAAATCAAATAAAATTATATAAACAAAATTAATTAAAAGTATATAAATGTAAAGTTTAAAGTACTAGATGTAACTTTTCTAAATTCTAAAGGGTATAGTTGAAATATGATATTTAAGGGTATTTTTGGTAGTTCCTAATGTCTAAGGCTCTTTTTATGAGTTGATAAAATTTTTGGTTATTTTTATAAAATGTCAATTTTACTTGGCCATTTTCATTGTATCCCACGGGTAATTGATCCAGGGGGTAGGTGACTTGTCTTAAACTAGCCTGATGAGTAACTAGTCCTCTATTGTTTGAGACCAAAAATTCCAACAAGAATTTTGTTCAGTCGACTTTTATCTCTACTAGTTTATTTGGGTACATTTTGCCTACAATTTGGTCATTATTGGAGTTTTTGATTTCCTAACATAGTATGTTGAGTTTAAAAAATAAATAAATAAAAATAAAATTGGGCAGTCTACGAGTTGCGTGCAATTTAGCCATTATTTTTATTTGGGCCGCGTTGCGTACAATTTGATCTTTATTGAAATTTTTTGGGACGAAAATTAGAACAGTATTGCCCTTTTGTTCCCTTTTTTTATACTAGTGTGGCACGTGCGATGCATCGGATGCGATAAAAATTACGTATAAAATAGCGTCGATATTTCTGATTTACTCATACCTTTTAACTTGCAAGATTGAAGAATAACATATCCAATTAATCGAGATTCCAAAACTTAATAAATCGAGATTCCAAAACTTAATAGAAAGTAAATCAATATCACAACAAATAACAATGAGTTAATTAAAATGCTAATGAGTAAAAAAATCATTTAAAGATGAAATGCATTGTTAATAGATCATTTTAGAAGGCAATAACTTTTTCTATAGTTTGGTAATTCAAAAATAATGTAGTAAAATATTGTATAAAAGCTTCACATCCATATTAAGATATTGTTATTACGACTTTATTTGAGCCTTCAAAATTAATCAAATGAAGGAAAAGAAGCAAAAAAAAATTAACAGAATGTTAAGGTAAAATTTTAAACGGCTATAATTTTTGCTACAATATACTGTTTTGTAATTCAAAAATAATGAGATAAAGTTTTATATGAGATATTTGTATTGATATAAAGATCTTGTTATTACGATTTCATTTGAGCCAATAAAGCCAATGAAATGAAGGAAAAAAATCGCTAAAAGAAGAAATACATTTTTAATGAATTATCCTAAATGATTATAATTTTTGCCGTGATTTAATAATTCGAAAATAATATAGTAAAGTATTGCACGAAAACTTCACATCGATATTAAGATATTGCTATTACGACTTTATTTGAGTCCTCAAAATTAACCAAACGAATAAAAAAAAAAAAGAAGTAGATAGAATAACAGAAATATTAGGGGACCATTTGAAATAACTACAATTGATGAAATTGTAATGCGAAAGTAATGTAATAAAGTGTTATATGAGATCTTCACATTGATATAAAGATCTTATTATTACGACTTCATCTGAGCCTTAGAAAATCAAATACACGAAAGAAAAAATCATTAAAAGATTAAATACATTGTTATTGGACCATCTTAAGCGGCTATAATTTTTATTATGTTTTAGTAATTCGAAAATAATGTAAAAGTACTTTGCGAAAACTTTACATTGATATTAAGATATTGCTATTGCGACTTATTTGAGCCATTAAAATTAACCAAACTAAGGAAATGAAGTCAAAAAAAAAAAAATATTAAAAATGACATCAGCATGATGCCTCATGAAAAGTGAACAGGTAGCCCCTTTTGTATATGGTAGGATAGGAAGGGATTTTAGTGGGTCATGCTATATATATATATATATATATATATATTTAAGTATCCAGATTACCGTGTTGTATGATTTATTTAAAGCAATCATAACAGTTTTATATCAGGAATTTGGTGTGGGCCACACATATTTATTTTCAAGTTATTTTTTAAACACATATTTTATCTTGAAAATATTATATTTTTTATATATAAACAAACTTTTTTTAACCAAAAAGGACAGAGGTAATGCACCGGTCATCATTACTTCAGAATTTGGCTGAGGTCCTTAGTTTCAACGAGGTACTTAAATATTTTATTTATATTGAATTTTTTTTCTTGTTTTCCTTGTCATTTTTATGAGTGGAAAAACCAGCACATTCCTCCCCTCCTCGCCTTAAAATTTTCTCTCTCTCTTTCGTCACTGCCTATTTTCCATTTTTGGTAGTTCAAATGATGGTGAGTTTTTTTATGTAGAGGATGATGAATTTAAGGATGGACGCAGTGACACGATGACAAAGTTTTTTTGTGTGTATAGGAGAGTACAAAATTTTCTTAACGGTCGATGAATATAAATAATTAAGGCCATCTCCAACCAGTACTGAATAACTGCAAAATGAAGGGTTTTGCTGTCCTCTTCTCCAATCGGGACTCTATCTAGGACTGCAAAACTCCCTTTTTTGCAGTTTGTGAACAGTGCAACGCCATATATGACGTTGCACTGTTCAAGATGCTATCATTTCTTCTTCCTTTTTTTTCTTTTATTTTTTGGAAATAGGATAATATTTACGGAAATTAACTGATGAATTAATGAAATTCTCAGAATTTCTGAAATCAACACCGAGTAAAAAGTGGCGAGTTGACTCAACTATCATCGGAGTACTACAAGTACAGTCTGATCTCCTTGTATATATGGCACTTTATTGAGAGAATCCATAGAGTGTGTACGAGTTGTTGAAGGGTTGGGATTGAATCAAGAACCGAGACTTTTGTTTTAATGGTAAAATAAATAATGTCAACAAAATAATAACCAAATTTAAGTTAAGAAGGTAAAATAAGAATCACTTTTATTTGGTGTGAAATTTGAAGTTTTGCGTTGGAGATGAGTTAATAGGATAGAGTAAGAGAAACTGTATTTTAGTGTAAAACTGACTACATTTTAGAGTTTTGGGTTAGAGCTAGCCAAGGGAAATAACCCAAGACGAAAACAATTTTATTATAATTGAAAAGAAGAAGAAAGATAAGTTTCCGTATTCCGTTACAGTTGGCAAAGAAGCGAGGTGAATCGGAGCAACCTTCCTCGTCTCTGACCTTGTTGGGGATTTTCAGGAGGTGAGGTGAGGGTTAAAATATCTTAATTTTTTGTCCAGATTTTTTTTCTTTCTTCTTTTTTAAATATTTAATTTAAAATCTATAAAAAATAACAGTCGAGGTGTGGCGAGGATGGAATATTTTGAGTTAACTGTTTTTATAATCACTTAATTATGTTTTTAAACTTCAGTTATCGATCGAAGATATAAACATCGGTTCAATGATTATTGATTGATATAATGATACTTTACTGTCCCCAGTTTTCGTGATGTGATATTGTTTTTGTGTGAATTTTGCGTAATAGGGACATAAAAGGTGGTTTCATTAAAATTCAAGTCTTAACCTCTCTCTCTTTTGTCTTAATTCTAAAGGAATCTATGCACCCATAAACTAAGTCCAAATACAGAACAAATGCAAAAGATTTGATGCCACGAAGCTTCTTTTATTTTACTTATTATTATATTCTTTTGTTCTTTTAGCATTTTCAAAAACCAAAATAAAATATATTTATTTTTTTACTTATTATTATTATTTTTTTACTGCTCAGACCTACTTTGCTAAGTATTTGTACCCAAGAATTTAACTATAATCAACAATGTAAGTGACAATCTCATTCACAACCCCCTCACATGTGAGCGTGAGACCACTTATATTTTGGTGTCCTCACCCCCAACATGTGAGTGGGTTGTAACTTGTAAATGAGATTGTCATTCTCATTATGAATGTAGCATTTATCTTGTACCCAACGCAAAATTAAAAAGTTTTCAAGACCCATTAAATCTTGGGACGAAATTTAGTGGATTCATTTAGTTTTTAGAGATGGAAAAATCTCAGATGCCGTCTTGAGTTTTTTTTTTTTTTTTTTTTTGCGCATTTTAATTTGAGTCGAATTTTCATGTGTAAAATTATGCGACTTCTAGCAATAGCACATACTTGTTTATGACAACGACTAACATACCATGTCGATAAACTAGTTCTTCTTGAATGAAATCATAGTCTTTTGTGAAGAAGAGATGCGCATCGTTTCAAGACTTAAATTTTTGGAAAATAAAATTTTGTTATATGAACAACAGCACAAAAAAGTTAAATTGTTATGTGTGAACAATAACTTGAAAAACTATGTTTGATAAAAATGAATAATATGAAAATAAAATAAATAGACAAAATGACAAAGAGACACACACTGCGGGACCATGCCCATTCTTGGTCAAGCCATCCGTGACAACCCATTTGCATCATGTGAACTTTATTTTGTCATTTTACTAATAGGCAGGGTTAAAAAAAGCTAAAAATTAAATTAAAAATTAATTGTAGACTTCTATACATTCTCTGTCAAAAAAAATTCCTCACAATGAGTCCCAACAAAAAGAAAAAATTGTGTTACCCATTTGAAAATGAAGGGACCAAACAGCACATGACATAATAAACGACACATTAAAAAACGAAATCCAAACATATATGCTTTTGGGAAACTCAAAGAAATGTGTTTTATAAATTTGAATTATTTATAGATTTTATTTATTTATTTATTTTTCAAAATATATATAAGAATAAAATTTTGAGTTTATATAGGTGTAGAATGTACTTACTTACATAAGAAGATAAACTTTTGTCCCATGACACATCTCAATTGACAAATATTGGGGATTCAAAAATACTGGCAACGCAGAGGTTACGGGTAAATTCAAATTTGTTAGACACTTTGTCAGTTCAGTGGATAGTACTCAGACTCTGACTAGCTTGGAGCATAACCTGCGATTTACATCTTTCACCAATCTTCAGGACATGAGCGTTGGTCGCTGTAGGATGCCTGTTGACGTTCAATTTATTTATTTATTTATTTTTAATAAGAAGATAAAACTTTTGATGAGCAATGTGGAACTCGAAAGTAGTGTTAATAATCGCGTAATAAGATTTTACAATGTCAAGAATATTCGTAATACTTTCTTTTCTCTTTTGAAGAAATACGCAAAGGATAAACGCAACATCCCGTGGCTAGTTTACTGCATTTCATCCCCCTTTTTGACACTAGCTATAACTAGAGTTTTTTTCAGTTGATTCTTGATTTTAATTTTTATTTTTTGAACCGATCGAGCAAGGTAATCCCAAATAGTTTTGATCAACCCTATTTAAATATAAATAAATTAATTTATAAATTGCTACAGTGATAAAGAACAGAGCATTTAACATAATAAGTAGGTCTACGGAGTAGAACTCATCTATAAAATCGACAAAAGGAAAACCCAAAATTTAATGAGACATTGTGAGAATGTTGCTTCCTATCATCCATCCATGATGGATTGACTTAAAGAACCAAGACATTCTGTATATGTTCCAAACCCCAGCATAACAAGATATAAATACTCATCATTCATGTATGGTAAATCATTTATAAACAAGTTTATAAACAACACATTTCCCAACTTTTTTACCATATACATTTATTAAAATTACTTTTCAGTCACATATTTTAGAGTAATTCTGTAGAGACATTATTTGAGAATATTTTTAAGTGACATTGTGACGTGTGACACATTCATCGGGTGATGAAAATAACGATTTCATCACTTACTTTTTGATCATTCAATAAATGTGTGACATGTCACAATGTCGCTTAAAAATATCTTCTTACAATTTTTTCATATTTTATCTCACATTTTTAAACTGTAAATTCATTGCCTTTTTCACATTTGGACCACAAAACCAACTGTTTCTATGTCATGTCATATCACCCCACCCCCACCCCCTCTATTCTTCCCCGTGAATCGAACAATGTTACTCTCAATTGTCAACCATTTTTGTACGATACCTATCAGTCCCGACTCCCATGTCCAGATCTATCTCTTCTTTCTGGTTTAGCTTTGCATAACTGAACTTCTTGTTTTCTGTGCGAGTTGAGATCAGAGAGAAGCCATGACAAGATCCAGTACTAGTACTATTTAGTCTTTACTTGAATAGCTTCTTTCTTCTTCAGAAGGATAATAAACTTTTTGTTATATCTGTGTATATAGTGAGAGATAGATATAGATATATAGAGAGAGATAGAGGGATAGAGGAGAGGGAAAGGCTATGAAAATGAAGTCTTCTACTGCAATATTGATGGCATTGTTTTCAGTTTTCATGGTTGTAGGGTGTTTAGGTGAAGAAACCCTTCAACTCAATGATGATGTATTAGGCCTCATTGTGTTCAAATCAGCCATGGATGACCCATCTATGCATTTGGATTCTTGGAATGAAGATGACACTTCTCCCTGTGCATGGAACTTCATAACTTGCAACCAGGAAAGTGGTCGAGTTACAGAAATATTACTTGATGGCTTGAACTTATCAGGAAAAATTGGGAGAGGCCTCGAAAAATTGCAGTTTTTGAAGGTATTATCTTTATCTGGTAACAATCTTACTGGCAGCATAAATCCAGAATTGGCTCTAGTAAATGGCCTTGAAAGGCTTAATCTTAGCCAAAATGGCCTTTCTGGTATTATACCAGCTTCTTTTGCTAACATGAGTTCGCTTCAGTTTCTTGATCTGTCAACGAATTCATTATCAGGGCCTGTCCCTGATAATTTGTTCGAAAACTGTTTTTCGCTTCGTTTTCTTTCTTTATCTGGAAATCTTCTTGAAGGGCCAATTCCAAGTACTCTTATTGAATGTACTAGACTGAATCACCTTAATCTTTCCTACAATCATTTCTCTGGAAACCCGAATTTTTCTACGGGAATTTGGTCGTTAACAAGGCTCCGAACGCTGGATCTTTCGATAAATCAACTGTCGGGAACTGTACCTGATGGTATAGAAGTTCTCCATAACCTGAAAGATCTGTTTTTACATGGAAATCACTTTACAGGATCTTTACCTGCTGATATTGGTTTATGTCCACATTTGAGTAGGTTAGATTTCAGTAATAATCGACTTTCCGGAGAAATTCCAGGGTCATTGCAAAGACTAAAAGTTCTTAAATTTGTGAGTTTATCCAACAACTTGTTTAGCGGAGATTTTCCTTCATGGATCAGTAACATGAGTAGCCTGGAACACATTGATTTTTCGGATAATGCTTTTATGGGATCGTTGCCATTGTCAATGGGAGACATTAAATCATTAAAGTTTCTTAGTTTGTCTAACAACAAATTAACTGGACACATTCCCAAGTCCCTGGTTTACTGTTCCGGCTTATCCATTATCCGGTTGACGGGAAATTCATTCAATGGTAGCATTCCCGAGGGATTGTTCGATATAGGATTGAAAGAAATGGATTTTTCAAGAAATCAGATTACTGGTTCAATACCTCCAGCTTCTAGCAGATTTTTTGATTCCCTCCAGGTGTTGGATTTATCAGGGAACAATCTGACAGGTGAAATTCCAGCAGAAATGGGACTGTTTTCCAGGCTGAGTTACTTGAATTTGTCTGGGAATTATTTGGAATCCAGGATGCCACCAGAATTTGGGTATTTACAGAATCTCACTGTGTTAGATCTTCGAAACAGCGGTGTGATTGGGTCGATTCCAGGCGATATATGCGATTCTGGCAGCTTGGCAATCCTCCAGCTTGATGGAAATCTTTTGACAGGTCCAATTCCTAAAGAAATCGGAAACTGTTCATCACTCAACTTGCTGTAAGTTTCCAGTTTTTACTATTCTTGTTTTACTGACTTTGCATCGCCCGGTAAATCTAGTATACCCAAATTTATTAAGAACCATGCTTAGTTTCTTGTTGTTGCTTGTTGACGGTGCCAAAACAATCCTAACAACACACGGTATTGTCCCCTGCTTAGAGAGATTTTGTCTCAGGCGTAGCTGAACGCGTCCCAGGAATCCAACCCATAACCTCTTGAGGTTTAAAGGGAGACTCCTAGTACGTTGTCCGGGTTGCTTTGGCACTAGTCTAAATTGCTCGTCTGTGTTTCTCTTAATTTTGGCCATGAATACAATGTAAGAGTGTAATTTTCACTGCAGTAGCCTATCCCACAACAATCTAAGTGGCTCCATTCCGAAATCAGTCTCAGTGCTGAAGAAGCTTGAGATTCTGAAGTTGGAGGTGAACCAATTGACTGGAGAGATACCCCAAGAGCTTGGAAAGCTAGAGAATCTTCTTATTGTGAATATATCGTATAACAGGCTCGTCGGCCGGTTGCCTGCAGGAAGCATTTTTACAAACTTGGACGAAAGTGCAATCGATGGAAATTTGGGTATTTGCTCACCGTTGTTGAAGGGGCCATGTAAAATGGATGTCCCGAAGCCTTTAGTTCTTGATCCCTATGCCTATGGCAATCAAATAGGTGATCAAAACCCAAGAAATCGACATTCAAAAAGCTCGACCGATGGATTTGAACATCATAGATTCCTCAGTGTTTCAGCCATTATTGCCATATCAGCATCAGTGGTGATTGCTCTTGGAGTGATTTTGATAAGCTTACTAAACGCTTCTGCTCGGAGGAGGATCACGTTTATTGACAATGCTTTGGAAAGTATATGCTCGAGTTCTTCTAGATCGGGAAGCCTGGTTGCAGGGAAGCTTATTCTGTTTGAAACAATATCTTCCCCTGATAGGATCAGTAATAGTCTTGATTCCATACTAAATAAGGCATCGGAAATTGGAAGCGGCATGTTTGGGACCGTGTACAAGGCCTCATTGGGAGGCGATGAACGAAAAATCATGGCAATCAAGAAGCTCGTAACAGCCGACATTTTACAGTATCAAGAAGAATTTGATCGTGAGGTTCGGGGTTTAGGCAAAGTAAGGCATCCCAATTTGATTTCTCTCAGAGGATACTACTGGACTCCTCTAATGCAGCTACTCGTATCAGACTTTGCCCTCGAAGGGAGCTTACAGTATCGACTCCACGAGCGCCCGCCTACGACTCCACCTCTTTCATGGTCCATCAGGTTCAAAATTGTGTTAGGCACAGCAAAGGGACTTGCACACTTGCATCATTCCTTCCATCCCCCTATCGTACACTTCAACGTAAAGCCAAGTAACATCCTCCTCGACAATAATCTGAATCCGAAGATATCAGATTTCGGATTGGCAAGGCTACTAACAAAGCGCGATAAACACGTTCTCAATAACAGATTCCAAAATGCACCAGGTTATGTGGCACCAGAATTAGCCTGCCAGAGTTTACGGGTCAATGAAAAATGCGACGTATATGGATTTGGAGTGCTGATCCTCGAATTGGTGACAGGTCGAAGGCCGGTTGAGTACGGCGAAGATAACGTGGTGATACTGGCTGATCATGTGAGGGCATTACTTGAACAGGGAAATGCACTAGATTGTGTGGATCCAAGCATGGGAACATACCCGGAAAACGAGGTTTTGCCTGTTCTTAAATTGGCATTGGTTTGCACTTCTCAGATACCTTCCAGCAGGCCATCCATGACAGAAGTGGTGCAAATACTGCAGGTGATCGGTACTCCACTTCAGCAGAGATCGGAAGGATTCTAATCACAAGTGTTCTATTACGTTTTTAATATAAGCTTTCTAGTGTTTTGATGTTGAATGACAATTGTACCATTGTTTCTTACTTTCCTGTTAGCATGCAAGTTTTCTACTGCATGATGAGTTGAGATCTATTGTCCCATTTAACGTCTCTTAACTGTCCTAATCATTAAGAAATTGACACATTACTGCATTAACATTAGACGACGGATCACATCTTTTATGTGATGAGGTTTTCTACTTAATAACTAGACTTGCTACCTCATCGAAAATAAATGCAATGACATGTCCATTTTTCAATGGTGAGACAGTCAAATGAGACAACAAATCTCATCTCTTTTGTGATGGGGTTTTCTCCTTAATAATTAGACTTGCTACCTCATCAAAAAGATCAAGTTGTTAAAGAGTGACGCAAATAGAATTGACTATTGAGACATTTGTTATATCCCTTAAAGAATTTAATCTTTCAAAATCACTACCACCAAAGTAAAGTTTTTGGATCTTCAAAAAAAAAAAAAAAAAAAAATTGTGATATAAAAATAAAAATAATCATTTTACATTCACAAAATCCTGCATTTCTACTAACATTTATTCAGTAGCTGGAAAAAAGCTATTGATAGATGACAAATGGATAAAAATAACAAGAATGTAAAGCATTTCTCTCTATGTTAATGCCTAATGAATGAAATAATATTTCAGGCATGAAAAATCCTCTTCCAATGGTTAAGAGAGTTGGAATTTCCATGCACAGAGGCCATATTTCATTGATTGAAAAGCTTCTGCATAACATTTAAACAAGTAATCAGTACAAGAATAGGGAGACGCCTTAGCATATGATGGCTGGGGCAATAGATTCAAACAACAAACTAAATGCATGTTCTTGCTTTGACAAAAGTAAGTTTTGTTAGCAACAAATGGACTTTTAGGATCACAACTGACAAAATAAGTAACTTATAATAACCTCAACCAGATGTTCTGAACCTTATTCTCATAAATTCGAGATACTATATTAATCCTATTTCTGCCCTCCTTTCCGTTCATCCTAAGCCCCAATTTGGTTCTGATTAAAATCTAATTTTAATCTGAAATCAAAGTCAACAATTAATTTTAACCATAAATGTGTGACTCACAGCTTTTCAACCACAAATCTCATCAAATTTTTATCAAAATCTACTAAAAATCTGATTTTAATCTATACACAGGAGAATCTAATGGCAGATCTAAAGAGTGTTGGTGAGTTATGGTCTACTTCTCCCTCTTCTATCAATCTACCAGGATCGTGCTGCTCTCATGATCAGAAGCCTCTTTAGGTCCATGTAATATATGTCCAACCACCCAAGTTGTCACTCAATTTATTCTTGTTTGAGGACACTACTAGTTTGGCAAAACAATGAAGTAAAATAATTTCTCTGTATCTACAGTTCATAACAATTCATAATACTTCAGATACACAGGAATCCAACTCTCCCCAAGGTACTTAAGTCATATATAAAAAATTAGCTGAAATTTTTTCTGTATCCACAGTTCGCTAATACCTCGTACAAAAAATTCAAGTATTTACAAGTTTATCATAAGCTCCAATTATACAATGCAATTACTCATCTTTATGTATCAATCTACGACAAATCTTTCTAATCACAGATATTACATTAGTTCAAACTCAAAGGGCATATTAATAGTAGTTCTTGATGGCCGACTTTATTAATAACAATCACCCAAATTCATTCAGAATGCAGCAAAATCTCAATGAAAGAAACTTGCAATTACATAGAAAGTAATAGCAACTTAATTAATTTCAATTACTTGTGATATTAATTTAAAGGAAAGATGCCAGTATAAGGGGATGGAGAAATTGATTGCAAGCACATAATGGCCCGAAAAAAAGTGGTCACTGTAGCCAAAGGTAGATAGAATTAGGGTTCGACATTCTCTCCTTTCTTCCATCTCTCAATTCCTCTCCCATCTCTTTCTTCTCGAAGTGAAGCCTGTGAAATCTAAGTTGGAATCTCACTATCTCACCCAAAAAGAGAAGGAAGATGAAGGAAGAAGGGAAAAATTGAAAACTACCTTAATTGCAAAAAGGAAACAAGAAGATGAACTCCATTACCCCACTGGTTATGGGCAAAAAACTAACAGATTTTGGAGCTTTAGAACCAGATACAAAGTTTTTGTGCTTTCATTATCAAAGGAAGGAGGCTCTGTTAGAATCGCAAAAAGAACAAGAGCATGGACGTATGACATATGTATCACAGTGGATGCAGCATTCTGGTTAGCGGATTCAGTAAGATTACTGTACAACACAGGAGATGGGCGTTTAAACAAGGAACAGATCTACAGGAATAGAGACATGGTGGCATGGTTTGAAGTGTTACAAAATGAAAGAGACAGGTTCTTGAAAATTTCAACACTAAAGAATAGCTTGCTGAAATCGATAATAGTCCCCTCAGAGGAGCAAATGATAGGCTGGAGAAAACTGGATGGTAATCTACAGAATGTGCTTGGAAGGAAGAAGTGGACAAATCAGAAACCACAGACAGAGCAAACATCCACAGAAAAGGTAGTATCAAAACGAATCTCATGGGTCAGTGTAGTAAGAGATGGAATAATAGAGAAAGAAAGAGGGGTGAAGAGACTGGAAAACCCTATAAATTCACAAAACAATGAGAACAAAGATTCAAAAGACTGGACAAAAAGTGTGTTGATGTTTAGACAGAGTAGCAAAATACCATGGGAAGCCATTCAATATGGAATGATGAATATGATGAAGAAGAAGTACGACTTTAGACCGTTACACGATGATCGTGCCTTGATTCGGTGCCATAGTGAAGAAGAGGCAAGATGTCTGATTAATATCACGAATTTGGAAATTCCAGCAGCAACTTCTGTCTTTTTCTCACCGTGGAGTTGGAAGGCTCAGTCAGATAATATCAAAGTCGATTGCAGATACAGTTGGATTGGAGTGGAGGGTCTTCCTCTAAACATATGGAATATCCATGTGTTTAAAGTTATAGGATCTTTTTGTGGAGGTCTATTAGATGTTTGATCGAGAAACACTCCAATTAAAATTTTTAACACATGCACGACTGAGGTTAAAAGGCAGCAAACATGGCTTCATCCCTGAAACAATCCAATTACCATATGGAGGTTCCAGCATAGTCATTAAGTTCTTCAAGTTAAATGACAGGAAGTATAGATTCCATGGAACATTTGGGAAGATAATGCATAATGGGAATTTACTCAAGAAAGCGGAAACATCGACCGTAGATACTCAGCTGCCACTAACAGCTCAAGATTCAACAGCTGAAGAAGATGATGATGGAGCAGGAGGTAGGAAAGATGGGAAAAACGTCGAATCTGTCCTTGAATCCAGTGAGACACGTGTCAATGAAGGAAGTGGACAATTTGAATTAGGGGGGCTCCTCAGTGCAGAAAAAGAGTACGATGATGGAAGGAAAGAGCAAAAGGCATCGGAAACAGGAAAACTTATCAGTACCACCAACCACGAGAAGCAGACTGTGAGCCTCAACAAGATTTTTGCCAGAATCGATGATAGCTTTGCCTTGGATAATCCGCTAGCTGGATTCCCGAGGAAGAAAGGTATCATTCCAGACCAAAATTCACGATCAAATTAGGCTACAAATTTTTTGGGTAAAGTATATAAAAGAAGGAAGAAGAACGGGCCCAACAAGAATTTAACGATGGAGTCTATGAAAGCCCAATACCTGTTTCACCTTGGATCAACGAAGATTGCTGGACCGACAAGCCCAAATCGTAATTCACAGCTACAATATGTTCTTGTTAACAGGTTCGACCAACATGGGCTTTCTCAGTTTAAACATTTACAATCGATCGAGATCAATGGTTCGAACTTTACGAAGAATCAGTGGCTGTTCATGTCGGGGAATATTTTCAGCTGTGAGTACGAGCAACAGCAACCTAAGTGACTGGGTAGTGGCGGAAAGCATACAACTAATACTTCAACTATCCTATCTGACAATATGGTAGAAACTGAGGGTGAAGAACAAAAGGATGGAGAACAAGATGAAACATATGAAAATGAAGAAGAATATATGAACATTATTGAAGAAAACCATCATATGGATGCTAATTATGAACTGGATGAGATTGGGAGAGACGATGTCTTAGACGAGATGGGTGGAACCTTCTTTGCTGAAACAGAGGAACATGATTATAGTGACGGGGAAACTTATGATTCAGATTGCGAGGAACAGGAGAATCCAAATGCTTTGGAAGATATTCAGAATTTATTTGAAGAACCAATGAAACCTTATCAGTTGTACAAAAAGCAAGAGGAGCTTGAACTAAAGATTCAATCAGCGGGAACTTTGACAGAAGCTTATAACCCAAGTAAGATGACCAATACAATAGAGCCTACTCAGTTCACTCATATCCCAACAGACAGACCTAATAATTCTCCAACTTCTCCATCTACTATTCATAAACCCGGTCAATCTCCTATACCAGGTATGTGTAACTCTCCATACCCAAATTTGGTAATTTCTGATTGTTTTCCGCACTCTTGTAATAAATTTGCATGTGCTCTTGATGAGAGGGAATTAACTAAATCAACAACAACATTAGTATTGAATGGACAGCCGACTAATCACTTTGAGAAACAGACAAGTCAATCCGATTCTTGGGGAAATGAAAGACATACAAGCACTGGGATGAATATCAAGGATAAATGGATGGAAAATGAGGAGGTACTGATCATGGAAGATGATGACAAGTTAACATCCACTCTCAGTAGGTTGAATTTAACTCTAGTTCCATTAGATAGTTCTTTCTATGAGGGGAATAGTTTGAACACTTCAAGGAAAAATAGGAGGAAAGGGGTTAGAGAACTAAAGAACCTTCAAAGTAGCATTAACTATGGAACAACGAAATCAAAGGTGATGAAGTCAGGGGAATTGGAGGGGATCCAATGAAGATAATAAGTTGGAATGTGAGAGGGTTAGGGGGTAGAGACAAGAGAAAGATGGTTAAGGAATTGCTAAGCAAGGAAAAACCAGATGTAGTCACACTACAAGAAACGAAAAAGGAAAATATTGAGACGAAACTAATTGGTAGTATTTGGGGGAGTAGATTTAAAGAGTGGGCATTCATACCATTAGTGGGAAAATCGTGTGGTATTCTTGTAATATGGGATTCAAGGGTGATTAGGGGGAAGGAGGTAGTGTTGGGAAATTTTTCAGTATCGGTTTTCTTGGAGGAAGTTGGAGGTGGCGAAGGATGGTGGTTCTCAGGTGTTTATGGACCATGCAACTCAAGAGAGAGGGATGATTTTTGGGTAGAATTGGCAAGTTTACATGGCCTTTGCGGGGGAAAATGGTGTGTGGGGGGTGACTTTAATGTTGTTAGACATCCCTCGGAGAAATTGAATGGAGACAAATATACTAAAAGTATGAGGAAGTTTGACCAACTTATAATAGAAACGGGATTAAAGGATTTACAGCTTCTTAATGCGGAATACACATGGTCCAACATGAGAGATAGATTGGCATGTTCAAGAATTGACAGATTCTTAGTCACGGAGGATTGGGTAAGCATGTTTGAGGAAGTAAGGCAAGAAGCTCTTATAAGGGTAACATCATATCATTGTCCCATTTCTATTAACACGGACAAATTTCAGTGGGGGCCTAGTCCATTTCGCTTTGAAAATATGTGGTTAAGGCATAAAAACTTCACCAAAAACTGGAAGCAATGGTGGAATAAGTATGAAATTGAAGGATGGCCAGGTTTTAGCTTCATGGGAAAGTTAAAAATGATGAAGGAAGAGTTGAAGAAATGGAATAGAGAAGAATTTGATGATGTACGAATCCAGAAGAAGACAATAATGAAGAGAATAGAGGAGATAGATAAGGAGGAGTCAGAACAGAACATTGGGGAAGAAGAGAGATTAGAAAGAAGGAAGCTGAGAAGGAGATTGGAGGAATTGATAATAAGGGAAGAAATCTCATGGAATCAAAAAACGAAAATTAATGGAGTCAAAGAATGGGATAATAACTCGAAGATGTTCCATAGAATCGCAAGTGGTAGGAAGACAAATAACTTGATCAATAAACTTGAAGGGAGGGATGGGAGAATTTTACACACAGAAGAGGAAATTGAGAAAGAGATCATTGAATTTTTTGAGGACTTGTTTAATAAAAAGAAAGGAATTAGTCATGGCATTGAAGGATTGGAATGGGCTAATATCGAGATGGATAGAAATTTGAAAATAGAGGAACCCTTTCAGGAAAAAGAGATAAAAGTAGCACTTTTTGATTGCGCTGGAAATAAAGCGTCGGGGCCGGATATATTCTCTATGGCTGTATTGAAGGAAAACTGGGAAGTTATTAAGGAGGACCTAATGAAGGTGTTTACTGAGTTCTATGAAAATGGCATTGTAAATGCTAGAGTAAATGAAACCTTCATAAGCCTCATTCCAAAAAAATTGAGTTCCATTTCCATCAAAGATTTAAGGCCAATCAGTTTGGTTACCTCCCTGTACAAAATAATTGCGATGGTTTTATCCTTAAGACTTAAGGAAGTCCTGGAAGAAACTATAGATGTAAGTCAGTGTGCTTTGGTGAAAGGAAGACAGATTTTAGATTTGGTTCTGATTGCAAACGAAATAGTTGAGGAATACAGAGTAAAGAAGAAAGAAGGTGTAGTGTTCAAAATTGATTTTGAGAAGGCATATGATCATGTTAGCTGGGAATTTCTAAATTTCGTGTTAGAAAAGAAGGGTTTCGGCAAAAAATGGAGAAAATGGATAAGAGGTCGCTTGACATCGGTTAACTTTTCAGTGATGATTAATGGCAAACCCAGGGGTAAATTTAAAGCGTCCAGAGGATTGAGACAAGGTGAACCATTATCACCTTTTCTTTTCATTTTAGTGGGGGATGCATTCAGTAAATTGGTCAATAAAGCCTGTGATATGGAGATAGTAGAAGGTTTCAAGATTGGAAATAACAAAGTAAGGATTTCACATCTTCAATTTGCAGTTGATACTATTTTATTTTTGGAAAATAAGGACGAAAGCATTGAAAACCTAGTAGGAATTTTGGAAATCTTTTCAAGGAGTGCAGGATTAAAAATCAACATGGCAAAGAGTACGGTGGCAGGCATTAACTTGACAGAAGAAAGGATTGATGAAATTGTTAAGGAGGTGGGGTGTGTTAAAGGTAATTGGCCGTTGAATTATCTTGGCTTGCCTTTGGGAGGAAATCCAAACACTGATTCTTTTTGGAATCCAGTAATTGAGAGAATTTCCAAAAGACTCGAAGGGTGGCATAAAGGTTGTTTATCAAGAGGAGGGAGACTTGTGCTTTTGCAATCGGTATTGGAAAGCATACCTACATACTTCATGTCAATTTTCAAAATGCCAAGGAAGGTAGTAAAGAGGATTGAAAAGATGATGAGGGACTTCTTTTGGGAAGGAAAAGGTGAAAGTGGTAAAGATCATTTGGTAAAATGGGAAGTTGTCACAAAACCTAAGAAAAAAGGAGGACTAGGGTTTGGCAATCTTCACTTGAAAAATCTAGCACTTCTTGGTAAATGGCTTTGGCGGTTTCCCCTTGAATTGGAGTCACTTTGGCACTGTATTATTCTTAGTCGGTATGGCCTTCAATCAAATGGTTGGGATGCGTGCACCGAAGTTAAGTCCACTTTCCGAGCACCATGGAAATCCATTACAAGAGTTTGGAATACTTTCGAGGCATGCACCAAATTAGTGGTGGGGAAAGGGGATAAAATTCGATTCTGGTTAGATAGATGGATGGGTGACCAAACTTTCCAAACACTATTTCCACGATTATTTCGACTATCAAACAACAAAAATTCTGTTATTAGTAACATAGTATCCATTCCATCAAGTTCAACACCTACTTGGAACTTTCAATTCCTAAGAAACTTTAATGACAGAGAGATTGATGAGTTTACTTACCTTTCTAGTCTGCTTGAAAACATCACTATTGACCTATTATCCCTGGATAGACGGATTTGGATTGGCCACCCATCCGGGTCTTTTTCATGTAAATCATTTTCCAAAAGCCTCTCTCAATCCTCATGTACCACAACCTTCCCCCAATCAAAATTTATTTGGGAAGGTATGTTTCCTTCAAAAGTCAAAGTTTTTGCATGGTTGATCTCTTTGGGAAAAGTTAACACTTGTGATTTGTTACAACGAAAGAGGCCTAATTGGTACATTTCCCCGTCATGCTGTATTATGTGCAGATGGGCGGATGAAACTATTGATCATTTACTGATCCATTGCGAACTAGCCAAAGGAATCTGTGATAGAATTATGTATTTGTTTAGCTTATGGGGAGCATTACCTAGGCGATGGGCTGACCTGATACTTATCAAATGGAATTTCGGGATTAACAAAGTAAAAAAGAAGGTGATATGGAACTATTTGTAATGGCAGCAGCTTGGACAATTTGGATTGAGAGAAACAGGAGAATTTTTGACAATTATGAGAGATCGATAGGTGACATTTGGGATTCGATAATATTTTTCACAGGACTTTGGGCAAGAGCGACTGGTCTATTCAGTACCTTAGATAATTTTTTATTTCGTTTAGATCCACACAGTTCATTATGTACTCTAGTTCCGAGTAGTTTGTAGAATATCTTTTATCGATCTTGATTAGAATCAAAACCATATTGTAGAGATGGACGCCTCATCCATAATGATCATTGTAATCTATTGAGTTATTTTCAATAAAGTTATGTTTCTTATCAAAAAAAAATAATAATAATGGCCCGACCTATAACTAACGAGACACTGACCCCAACAAAAATGGAAGACCAAGAATGATTTAACGACTTGCTAAACACTAACCTCTCACTCTCCTTGCCAGCCTATCAATTCACTGATGGGTGCATATATCTTCGCTACTCGTTCTTCAGCTTCGGTGTCATTCACTACACCTCTACATCTAGGGTTGCCACAGTAACAAGCAAGATGTTCATCAATTGAGAAAAACCTGCATTGTAAACAACAGAGGTTAGCTCTTGAAGACAAAGATGAAATAGTGCAGTATAACCAGGGGGCAAACCTGTAATCATATGTTAGTTCTTCCCACTGTTTAATATCTCTTTTGGCAAATATGATAATATGTTCATCATCGTTAACACTTATGACCCTCGAGTAGCAATTTGGCTGCAAACACAACAGAAAATGTAAATGTCCCATGATGAAACAAACAACATAATCAATTTAAAATTGAAAACTGAGAAAATAACAGTGCAGGGTGCTTGTAAACAATGACCGAGTGGCTAAAGTAATCACTGTCCACCCACGTCTTTATGAATGGACATGAAGGTACTAGGAATTCTAAGGATGTTTGTTCATATAAATAAAATTCTCCAGAGCAGCAAAAGCCTCCCATAGACAACATATTTCCCTCTCGATCACAAATCTTCAGCTACGAATTAAACTAAATGATGCAGCACAGTATAGGGAACACAATAATTTCAGTATTCAACTCAATAGCTCATTTTCAATGGGAAAAAAAATATATATATATATTATCTAAAGCATTGTAGAAAATCTATTTAAAAAGGAACATCAATTTAACAGTAGTAAAACTTCTCTATATGATGCATACTTCGCATGAGTGGTTAATCAAATGTGCGATACTTCCAGCCCTTGTGGCATCAATAACACGTTCTTCGTCAATTCGGAACATATAAGTTCCAGCACCCTGCAGCATAGAAAAAATGTTTAGTGATTTCCCACATAGCTTTCTTCATCCATGAAGTATCTTCGTCAAAAACTACAGGTAACTCATGCAGTCTGAAAATTAAAAGGCTACTAAATGCAAAAAACTAAAAAAAAATAAATCCAATCAGAGTATTCACATCAATATGAATATAATATGCAACCGAAAAAGGACCCAAATGCCCTTTAATATTGCAGAATGGAGAGATGCAAATCCACATTAATATATCAACTGTTTGGATTTACTCGTAGAGATCCTCACAAAAAGCTTTTATAGCAAGTGTGTTTAGATCAAAAAACCATACTATTCAACAGACACACACATCTGCAATAATCAGAGGACAAATGATGCCTGTCTGAAAGACACAAGAAGCCTCATTGGTGCAGTATAGCTCCTTTGGAGACTTTTCCTTGCAATCAGTCATTGCCCATCTAACTAAACATACAAGGTTCCAGGAATGCCAAATGCAAAAATGGGAATACACATGGGTGCCCATCAAACAATACAAAGTGCTTACCACTAATGAATTGTATATCAAGTGTTCTCTCCTGTCAGCTACTGGAGGTCGAATAAGTTCACCAGTATATTCAATCACCTTTAGTGCAATAAACATAAAAAATAAGTGCTTGTGCTGAAAAGTTGTATCGAATATATGGTGATAAAATCCATTTACCATGTCTCCAGCTCTATGTGGACATTTAGCAAAGACGCCAAAACCGTGTATACCGGACTTACCTGAACTCAAATACATTCTCAAAGGTTAATAACAATTGATGTAAAAGAAACGCGATAAAAGAAATAGAAGAATTACAGCAACGCCACATTTAAAATAAAAAAAAAACATAAATACGCAGAAAAATTTACCAAATGCCAGCCTCTTTTTAAAGGTTTCCCTCATGTATTTGTACTTCTCAGCCATTGAGAGAAAATTTCTAGATGGATCGAGTTGAGAAGTTTTTAGCTTCTGAAGGTCATTAGAATATTTAGAACCAGCAAGTGCACTGGTTGATATTTTGTTCCCCAAGGACATATGGGGGCTGTAGCCACCAACCAAGTATGGTTTATTCTCCACATACAGGCGCTTTGATGAAGCTGCAGCTTGGACTTCAGGTTCCTTTCTCCCTCGCCTTCCGAAACAATTATATGGCTCTATCCACAATGACAAACAGAAATAAGATATCCACTATGAGTACTACGATTTATAGTAGCAGTTATATATATATATATATATATATCAAGCTGCAATAAAAGTTCTGCACCTTAACTGCAAACAATCAAATTCCAGAAAAAGTAACAAGATATGAAAAAGAAACTTCAAGAATAACCACGTGGACTGCCTCTAACACTTGTAAATAGAATTTAAGATACATAACCTCTTCCATTACATTGAAACAGAGACAATAAAAAGCGCTATTGGCATCTTATTGAGAACCTTTAGTGTCCATGTATTTCTAAAGAACATAAAATTCACGAGGAAAACATGAAGTTCCATCTAACATTTCATTTGTGTCAGAACACTACGACTTTGGTGGTTGATGGGTGAAGTATACTTGAAACCACTTAAGAATTCGCACTTTCTTGACAACCTATAAACTCCCCTTATCTTGAAAGAACATAAACTCATTCTGGAGGGGAAAAACGAAAATTCCATGTAATATTTCATGGAACAGGTGAAAGTAAGTTAGAATATTAAACAGAACACTACGACTTTGGTGGTTGATGGGTGAAGTATACTTGAAACCACTTAAGAATTCGCACTTTCTTGACAACCTATAAACTCCCCTTATCTTGAAAGAACATAAACTCATTCTGGAGGGGAAAAACGAAAATTCCATGTAATATTTCATGGAACAGGTGAAAGTAAGTTAGAATATTAAATAGGGTAACTGGTGAGTCAATGCATAGTTAAAATCTGAAACACCTCAGGCACAAGCTATCAGAAAAGCCCAATCAGGCACTCATTACCATTTTGAACATGGATTGATGCTTAACAGTTAACAAATTCTGGCACATGTTGAACGTGCACATTCTTCACAATTGAATATCTAGGCCATCAATTTATCAGATAATATTTTTTTGGAAATTATAGTAATGAATTCAGAATCACATAAGCCAACTTCTAGTTTCTATCCCAAAAGCTTTTTAGCATAACCTTTAAACAGAATTAAGCAGTAGCCCTAGAATTATATTGACTCAAACCTTGATTAAGGCTCAAGCCTCAAGTTGCTATCACCTTAGCTTTTTATAATAGCCTAACAAGAAAACCAGGCAGTAGAGCAAGTGAACCTTTTTTTGCTTCAAACCTTAATAGTTACAGCAGTACTTGGAATTATAGTTAAAAGATTTCCAAAGAAATAGATAAAGTGACACTTCTTCAGAGAGTTAAGTGAGTTGCAAAGCATGATCAACTCAATAAGCGTCTATATTCAATCAACATTCTGTGTTCTCATTGAGTTGGAAATTCATAACTTCACTAAGCTCTTATGAACTCTTGAGAACTTCCTCTCTTTTTTCCTTTGCTTACAACATTTTCCCACTTCCCCTTTCTAGATCTTCTAAAATATCTTATTCACCTATTTCATAGCTTTTTCCTCACTTTAAATTTAAATTAATCCCTAGCAAAATAAAGGGCAGCATGAAAAAGTTGTGCATCCATACACCAATTATGCAACTGAACTGCCACCCTTACAAGCATTAATATATTTATAAATGTACTCGAGAATATTATTGTAATAGGAAACATAGAACATGAAAGCGTACCAGTGCGAGCACAGCCTGTGGGATTTAATGGAGGAGTGAAATCTGCATGTTCACAGGATTTTTGACCAAACCGCTCATTAGAAGACAAACGTTTTTTGGATGCGGGCCTATGTCTCCTGCAGAAGGAAAGTAGCTGAATGCATTGATCCTCCTCATCCTCATCAAAAGGAATCAAATGAAGTTTATCCTCATCCGCAGGCTATACAGAACAGAAAGTAGAAGAATATGTCAGGAAAAAGAAAATATTAGCAGTTTATTAACTAACAAAAAAAAAAAAAAAAAAAAAATTGTATAAATATAGGGATAATGCTCGTATAGAATGGAATTATCCACCTAGTCATATGATTCAGTAAATACTAAATAAAAGAGAATTTGATACCTCAAGGCAAAATCCAGCAGCACGTGCACAAAGAGGATGATAAGCTACACGACAATTACTGTTTGAGCACTGGAAAACGGCAATAGTGAAGGATATTGGCAACAAGCAACAATAACCAAATGAAAAAGGTACTTTTACATCCAAAAATCGGTGATATAGTGAATGCATATTATGTGAAGCAAACTATGTATAATATTGCTCCATATCCAATGACCAAAACTAATAGCCCCCATTATCTATAGATCATAGCCAAACTTGTCCACCAAAAATGAAAATGTACAGCATAAGGAAAGAAAATATGTTCTTATCATTCTGTAAAGATTGAGAAGAATTAAACTAATAGACAAATTTTGCCTCCAACATCAAGGCCCTATATCTTGAAGAAATAATAGGTTGAATTCAAAAGCAAAATTTCCAACAAATGGTGGACTAAACACGAGTATTTGTGTGATCACGATGATTCCTTGAAAAAATTATAGGTCAAAAGCAACATTTCCAATGGAGGAATGAACACGACTATGCATGTGGTCACTGGTCACAATGATTCAAATTAGGTTTAAACTATCGAGGAATCATATCATAAAGCAAGTTTTACAAATGTGTCTTTTGAATAATTGAATGTCAAAAACTTGAAGGGAGTCATATCAAACTAAAAGACTAGGGAAATATCTAGCAACTCCTATAGCTAGGAAAAAGAATGAGATAAAGGAAGATTGCAGCATTAGTCCCCAACCTATTGACTTATTAGCAAATTAGTCCACATTCTATTTATGTTGCCATTCATGACCTTATTTTTGTAGCACCGCGGTGTCCAATTCATTGAATCCATCCAAACAGCCGTCAAATAAGCAAATGAGACTCACATGCTATATTTATTGAAAAACAAAAATGCATTACCCATTCACCTTCTTCATCCCACATCACCCACCCTCACCCTACCATCAGCGCCAGCTACAGTCATTATGACCATCACCACCAGATTTAAACAACAGAAGCAGTTGATCTTCAAGGGAATATACAGTATGCTGAGATTCCTTTAACAGATACAGATCTAATTATTGAAGAACCTGGCTGTGCTAAAGAAGTGTTACTTCTTATTTCATTCGTTTCATTGTTCTTTTAGTTGTACGTGATTTTTATCAGCCGTGACAGCAAGTGTGCTTCATTAATTATTTAAAATTACACAGGTACAATTTTGGGAATTGAGCGAACCCATCGAGTGAATTCCACTCAGATGTTTGCACTGTCGGTGTTACATGAACACCAGTGCTCTGCTCCCTTGATACCCTATAATGCATCAACATAGACACGTGTATCCGACACGATACATGTCAAACAAGCTAACACGCAATTTTTCAAAAAGTACCAACACAACACGTTGTCGACATGTTAATTAAAATCTTTAATTTTTTCATTTATATTAGTATAAATTTATTTTTTTATTTGTTATTAATTTTTTTAGTTGAAATCTTTTAACTTATAGTACTTATTTGTTATTTTATAATAATTTTGAGTTAAAAAATATATGATTTCTCTTATAAAGAAAGAATAATGATCAAAGTAGAGTGTCGGACATGGACACGGACACGCTACCCAAATTGAAGTGTCCGTGCTACAAAGTTGATACCCTTTCATCTTTGCATTCTACAAAGGTTGGTTCTATAGCTATGAATATAAGAAGCCTGTTCATTTGGTCGAAGTACATGTATCCAAATTGAAATTTTGCCATTTGCAGCGCTCTAAAGGGAGCAAATGTCTATCCATCTCTAGCGCAACAAGTCTTCTTCAGAAACGCTATTAGGGCACATTTAGGACAAACCCTGCCACACAGGCTGCATTATATGCATGAGAGGGGGTGTGGCTAGGTGGGGATGGAAAGGTTGTGGATGTTTGGGAGGGATAAAGGGCAGGTGGGGATGAAATTAAGGTTGGTGGAGGTTTGGATGGATAAAAGTGGTTGGTGGGGATTAGGAGTTTGGAAAGAAGAAATTGTTCCGCTTTTCTCTTTGTTTTCTATATAGGTTTTTTCCAATTTTTCCTAATTAAAACTTTAAAGGGAAGAATTGTTGTAGCGACCGAGAATTTTACCATGACTTATTAACTAAATATTTTTAATCTCTTAAAAATGTGTCGCTACGACTTCACTCATTTAATTGAAAACGTGTTTTTGTCTAGCCACTTCAAATTTTAAAGTCCAATTTCAATTTTAAGATTTGTCCAAGTTCATCGTTCCACCATCACCCAACCAAACACCACCAATACCAATACCGACGCCCACTCCAACCTCCAATCGCCAAGAAAAACTAATAAAGTAAACTAAAAAACCCATCACTTACCTTTGTTGCCAGATTCTTCGCCGGAGAACCCAAAAAATTCAAACTTCAAAGCCCCAGTTCACTTTCAGTTTTGCACCAAAATCCGTCCAAAACCACCTCCACCACGCACAGCCCACCCCCCCCCCCCCCCGATCGCCACCACGCAGCAGTGGCGCTATTGTTGGCTTCCCGACCAGGGGGTTGGATCGATGGAGAGGGGCGAAGCCCCTTCCCCGTCACATATCTCTCTTCTATTCTCTGGTCCGAAAATGTAGAAAATGTCGTTATTTTTAAAAGTTTTGTTTTGATAAAATTATCCCTTACGTCCCCTTATTTTTAGAAGTAGTTTATTTCAGTCCCCAGAAGGTTTTTAAATGCTAAATTTTCAGTCCCAAAGTTCGGAATCGAATAGATCAATCCTTGAAATTCTTAATTCCTATAGTCAACCCCACTATTTTCGAAAAAGCTTGTTTGAGCCACAAATACTTTGTTTTTCAACTATGTCAAAACGTTCAATTTAATCCCCAAACCTTATTTTCATTTAAACTTACAATTTTTCGAAATACTAATTTAATTTAATTTTGCTTTTGGATAGACGAAGCAATCGAACAGTTAGACATTTGATCAATTTCCTTCTTTATCTTTCGAACTCGTGAATTTAAGGTAGACTCGCCCCCATTAATTAGTTTAAATTATAATTGCATGTACTATGTGATTTATATACTTTATTGCATGAGACGAGAAGAGACTATTTCTTATAAAATAAATTGATTATGTTGTGTGCGCTATAACATAGATGCTTTATTGCATGAGACAAGACGAGACTATCTTTCATTCGCACTCATTATGTGATGTTTATGATTTACATGATGTCACAGAATTGCATGTTACCTATTCAATTATATTGTAATTAATTAATTGGAGATGATTCTATTAAGTATTTCTTTTGAAATGTTCACCCCAATTTTAACAACATTTGCAGATTTCGAAGACGGTGAATGATGGGCAGTTGTGGTAGAAATTGAATAAATGAAATTTATTTTGAAAGTTTCAGTTTGCAAATTTACTTTATTTCAACATTATTAAATATTGATGACTTTTCAAATGTTTAGAAATTTTAATTTGTTCACCGAAGTTTAAATAAAAATAATGTTAGTTTAAATTTCAAATATTTCCGCTATAATGTTTTGTTCAAAAGTTAGTTTTAAAGGATGACGTGGCAATCCGGGTTTACGGGACTTGGGGCGTTACAATTGTAACTTCCAAGTTAACAGAACAGTTCCGTCCAACAAGGACTCAGGTGGTACACAAATAATAGGTTGGGTTTGCAAGTGCCAAAAAAATAGAATGAGGGTGACTAATGCAACTATTTTCCCATAAAAAAAATATATTGTAGTCTAGAACAAAGGGAGTATCATTTTCCATCAAAACTCTAAGCACAGATGCAGTCATCAAATATATGAAGAATTTGTTGTGCCATAATTCAAAAGATATGAAATAAGTATGAAGTCGCAGAAAAGAAACAAACGGACAGACAGAAAGAAAGAACAATGAAACACTGACCTGAATACATGCTCCATAAGAAACACCACAGATGCTGCACAACAGCTTCCAGCGATCCTTAATAATCCAAGAGAGAAAAATAAACAATCACAATATCTCCAATGTGCAAGTTTATGCATTTTTTTTGTTGAAATAATCTAATTATACAAAAAAATAATAATAAATAAATAAATAAAGTTAATCCTATTAAAAAGCAAGCTACATAAAGTAACAATTCAAGCGATACTTAAGGTGCACGTTCAAAAGCCATCAGTAAAATAACTTGCAAACAGAAAACTTTTTAAAACAATGACAAACGAAATACTATAAGAGAAGATACCTTATTTATTCTACTTATTCCATCGATGGGTTCCATTTTCTTAATATCTGATAAGCAAGTTTCTGCAACAAAAATAATCGAGTAAACAAGTCAGAATAATTTATAGAAAATAATCACAAACTCAGAAGAGAACCTGGGATCCATATGGCACAAGCGAGATGAGCCCAACGGCCATCAGTGGTAGGTTTCATCGCGCCTCCTAAAAGATCATACACACTATCAAATATGGTTTTTGATGATCATGTACAATTAATACCTCAAATACACATTCAAAAGAAATTTAAGATCCAAGAAGTGAAGCACCTATAAGGGGACACAAGCAGCATGGAGGGATGTCAGTAGCCCCTGGACGACATAAGTTGCACAACCAAAGAACACCACCATTAGGCTCTGGTTCCCCATAACATCTTGCATGAACCTGAATAAATCTTACCAAGTGTATCATGAAAAATGTAGAAAAAAGAAAAGGGGAGGGACAAAAGAGAAAAATGAAAATATGAAACCTCAAAGGAAAGTGAATACACCAGGATAGGGATAATCATAATAAAACAGCTGTCGAATATAGCTATATTTTAAGATACAGTACGGCCTTGGGATCCCATGGTAACCTATTTCCACTTGAATTCTCGACAAATGCAATCATAGTTAAAACAGTAACTTCATGCTGTTAAAAAAACACTCAAAACAGTGAACTCCATAAAGCCTGGTTCCAAAATTGTAATTACAGTTTAATGGACAATGGCAAAGCTCTTTATTTAGTAACCAATTCCTTGCCTATGAATAGGTCCTATGGATGCATCCTATCACAGCAAACAATAGATTGTTTTTACAAACGGGAAAATATTAACAAGAAATAGAATGCAGACTTACCATCATTCTACATTTATCACACTGCAGAAACAAATTATTCTCGTACTCCTGAGACAGAAAATCAACATTAGAAGAACCCAACACTATTGGAATTTAAATTTGCTAGATAACTGAGACAAGTGACAAATAAGGCCATTCAACATCTTTTAAAATAAGTTTAACGGTATTTTTTCAGTTATGCTATAGTGAACAGGTAAAGAAAATAAGCAGCTTTACTTCATCCATATGACAAACATTGCACTTGTCAAGGTCCTTCCATTCTACATGAACAGGCCTGTAAGTAGAAGGCAAGCTTTTGTGTCGTTTAGAAGAAGACTGGCAGGTTTCGGAGAAAAGTCTGCCATTTGATAGTTCCTGTCAATACCAAAAACATTAATAGTAAGAAAGCATCAAAGAAGATACAGAGGATCTCATAACTCTGAGACTTGAATGGCCATCTTTCATAATGGGAAAGCACTGGAAACAAAAAAAGCATACTGTATCCTTTACCAAGCAGTAACTGGATTAGAAATCACGAATCATACATCCAAACGCTGTCTTGAACCGTATGGTTCACATGCCAGGAAATCACGAAAATTAAAATTCCATAATGGATAGTTATTTAGACCCTCCTAAAACTGTATCTATATCACATATAATGGAAAACTAGCATATAACAAAAAATAGTGTCCAACAAAAACCTCCAATTTTAAATTAAAAATTGAAAAAGGGGGAAGTGCATTGGGGTTCCCCCGCGTATTAGCAATATAACACGTAGTCCTCAATATTTTTTTGTAGAAGTTAAGAAAAATTGGAAAAGGAAAAGGAAAATTACTCCCCTCATCCCCGAAGTATCCAACCCAAGCAGAGTGTTGTGGGGAATTAAATAAACCTGAGGGGAGGTGAGAGGTTTCAAGGGGAATGGTGAGGGGTTGGGTTGCAAGTGGAGGCCAGAGGACATATGCCTATACGGGCTTTGATTTCATAATGCATGGTGAAAACATTTTCAGACTTTTAATTGGGAAGCACAAGTATACCTAAATAATTTGAAATATACAAGATTTCAAATGTTTTCCAGGTTACGAGAGAGGGGGAAAAAAATCACATTTCTAATCATATTTCCATTCAATACATTTTTAATTATTTTTAAAGTGTGAAAGATCAGGATATAACAGTAAAATTATATTCTATTAAAATATCCAAGGATTAGACAAGTTCTTGTATAGAGAACTTGTACCAAGTCCACGTAATGTAGTTGGTATCACAAGTAAAAAGACAGCAGCATAGTTCATGTGACGTGCCTTTATGAGTTTTGAAACTTTCGGGTGTGAAAAACCAAACATATCAGATCCAGATTCAAAACCCCGTTGAGATTCAACTTCAGCTTCACAATCAGAGCGGCTTATTTGCACCTTCCTAATTCTTTTGTATATTTTATTCCAGCAAGCAGATGGAGTGGACCCCTTAAACTGCAAAAAAATTGTCACACAGAGTAAAGCTGCATTTGGCAGATGTAACTAACCAGCAAATAAGAATTCAAAGGAAAAATTAACTGGTCAGGTGTAATTATCTATGAAATTTAAATTGTTTAGTTGATTATATTTTGATTGTGCCCAATTACCCTGTTCCTAGTGTAATAAAAAGAAATAGATGTCATGTGAGTTCAAAAACGAAAAAATTAATAATGAGTCAGGAGAAATTAGTACAAGCCATGACTAGAATATCATCTGACGTCAAGGAAACCGCACGGTAGGGTTTCTTAAGAAAATTTAGGTATATGTGAGGCTTGATTTGATGGATTCTGTGGAGAAATTATGCGTTGACCTAAAGCTAAAGCATTTCTATTTTAGACATGTACACACCAGGCCCCTTTACTCCTCAGTGAAAACAAAGAACCGATCTAATCAAAAAGGATTTATGCAATTAAAATAAATTATTGAAAAGAATACTAGCAAAAAAAACCAGTAACATGAGAAAACTAGTCGCGGGAAAGTACGTTGAACGTTATTCCATGATTTTTTTATCTTGTAAAATTGTTAGTTTGAAATGTTGGATTAATATTAATTGATGATGATACCTCTCAAAAAAACAAAAATATTAATTGATGATTATACTACTTATATACATCACTTTTCACTTTTTCATGAACTTCACATAATGTGAGATAAAAATAAAATATAGCCCCTGTTTGATATAGACTATAATCTAGATTTTAATCTAAGTCAAAGTCAACAATTAATATCAACCACATTTAATGGGACAAAGAGCTTTTTAACCACGCATTTCATCAATTTCTATCAAAAGCTACTAAAAAATTGATTTTAATCCCCACCGGACAGGGGAATAATCAAAAAACTTTTAGATCTATTTATGTTGCTAACTTTGACAAAAGCATAATAGCATTCATAAAATAATGAATATACAACTTGATTCCAACAATTTGTGATCTTAATTTTATTTGTCATAAAATTGGGTAAAACCTTGGATTAAAATTCATAGAAATAATTTCTTAAACGCAATAATTAATGTCTTCATATAACTTTCAACTAATCGAAAATATCCTTCAAAATCTTTCACTCCTTTGAACTAATATATTAATATCAAAAGTTAAAAACTTACCTATCAAATGAACTCAAAAATTCAAACACATTAAAACCCAAAATTTAACATCTTAATTAAAATCCAATCACATATTAAAAAATTAGAAGTTTTAAAATATAAAGCTAAAAGAATATAAAAAGTAAACAAATGGCCAATCAAATGAACAAAAGATGTAAACAGATTAATATATTAATATCAAAAGTTGAAAACTAACCTATCAAATGAACTCAAGAATCAAACAGATTAAAACCCAAAAATTAACATCTTAATTAAAGTCTAATCACATATTAAAAAATTAGAAGTTTTAAAATATAAAGTTAAAGGAATATAAAAAGTTTAAAAATGGCCAATCAAATGAACGAAAGATGCAAACAGATTGAAACTCAATAAAAGGTAAAAGTTCAATTAAACTTAAATCACAGATTACCAAGAATTATTTTTACAGTCCAATCCTCCAGAAGAGAGATAAAACTTTAAAGAGGGGGGGGGGGGGCGTACCTGAAAATTGAAATCAATCGATTCAACCAAAAGCAAAAGACACAAGGAGTCAAATAAATTTGAGAAGCTAAAATGATCTCTAAATATTGGTGACTTTTATGTTGATGGGTTGAGTGAAGAACTTTAATTATAAAATTATAAATCCCAATAATTAATAAATCTATTAAATATGAAGGGAGAAGTCAATAAATCTATTAAATATGTGAACTGGAAATGTTTCTGTTTTTCATTTTTTTTTTTTTTACTGTAGAAATAAAACATGAGAATTAATTGGCAAGAGGGTATTATTGAAATAATACAAGTACAACTTGGATAAAATTGTCCAAAAAATGGTTCTCAACTCATGTGATACTTAGTGCATGTTTGTTTCTGATTAAAATCAAATTTTTATCTAAGTCAAAGTCAACAATTAATCACAACCACATATTTCATTGATCCCACAACTTTTTAACCACCCATCTCATCAACTTTTATCAAAAAAATCCACTAAAAAACTGATTTTAATCTATATCAAACAGGGGCTTAATATATTATACATATATCGTCAGTTGAAAGTACCAAAATGCGCAAAAACTGGTTAAACAAAGCAACTTTGGAAAGTACAAAAGGCTATCATAAAGGAACAAAGACCACATATTACGAATAGACAAAGTAGTCCTCAATAAATGAACATGATACTGCAGTAAAGTTAATAAATTCTCTGCTAGAAGCTGCTTGGATACACTGAAAGTCGTTCTCTACCAACTTGAAATCACTAATAACGGGTAGGAAAAAACGAATACTCATCCATTAAAGATAAAAATATATTTTTATGGGATACTAGACGAGGAATTAGGAGTGGTGATAAATAGATTATTTTGAACCAACTTAAATGCAATACATATACCTCCTCTCCATTGTCTGAAGTAACTCTAAACAGAGGTTTGGTCCTTGAGTCAGCATCTCTCAGTACTTCCATCTTATATAAGGTACATATACTTGGATCTGATGCAGAAAATCAACATGAAAAAGGAAAAAATTTGATGACACCAAAAGTTGAGATGTCAAGCTAATGATATAATTAAGATTTGGATAAAACTAAAGGAAAGTTTCAAATATCAACCCACCTGTTGTTGAAAGAAACTTCCTCGTGGCAGTATAGCCTTCTGGCCATATAAATCTTTCATCTTGGAAATTATCAGAGTCCGTGACAATCTTTCCTGAATGATATCACAGGGCCACTTTACATTCATTAGATGAGTTGATAATTGCAATAGAAAAGTGTATTTTATTCACATTTATAAATGAAATTAATTAGTAAAGCGATGCAACCAAATAGGTTTCTCACTTATATCCTCTGTGGTTACAAACTGCAGGTATGGAACTATTGAACAATAAAAACTAAGGGAAGAACAGGAAATCCTAGGTTTTGGAACCACAAAATATCAACCACAGCTAAATGCAGGTCCTTGTGCATATGAAGTCCAATGACAGTTGAGACATGAACCATTGAACACTTAAATATAAAAATTAACAACGTTCACATGCAACATAGTGCACTAGTGTAACACTGCAATCGTTATATCAATGCAGCAGTGTTAATATATAGAGATTTACCGAGGCTTAGAATTCGCAAATCCCCTCCTTCAAATGGGAAAGTTTTAAGGTCTTCAAGTTTCCTCCGTATCTGTTTATTGTCCACACACTCTTCCTCACCTGATTCTTCATCCCCTCTGTTTTCACAATCGTGATCATCACCATCAACGCCATCTCGTAGTCGCAACATTCTTTTCGGGAGCTTCTGTTCACTAAGATACCTGATGAAATCCAAAGACACGTCAATTAATTTCTTGCAGAACTTCTACTCTTACTCAAATCCAACAATTAAATGCGAAATAACAAGAAATATGTCATTATATCCAGGCTGTTCAACATCCTCTGGACATGTAAAAACTAAAAACATTATCTAATTAAAAGTTTATCATTTATAAACGACTGGAATCTGGGATGCCACTAATTTTCACGAGGCAATGAAGTATTTTTCTTTTTCAATTGCTAGCAAATTCCAATAAATTAACACAATGACACAATAAATGGATTTAACTTATATTCTGAGATATGCAAGAATATTGACACTCGAACAAGATCTCATTCTTTTTCTACACAAGATTCCAAAGCTATACAAGATGTCTTAGTATATCCCTTACTGAGTAAACCCCTTCATTTTGTTCTCTATACCAATAATGATCAGCAGACTAGTTAACTGGAGGATCCATGATCTAAAATGATGTCATTCAGAGATTGGATCGACTGAACTAGACTCAGTAAGAGAAATGCATAACTCACAAGATGAATTGCGCTTATGTGCATAATGAAAAGCACATAGATCTAACATATTTAGAAAATGAAACAGATCATATGTTGTCACATAGTAAAATGGTACGGAAAGATTTCGACTACCATCTATCTGGCACATAAATTCCCATCTTATGCTTCCATTCCTCTTTACCTAATACTCCCTCAACCGTGCATAGGGACGGTAGTTTTCCCTTCCAAACCTGATCCCCTGGGTGCCCCGCCTAATCAGGGCGGCAGGGTGGTTTTGGGGCAAAAAATTGCTGCTCCAGGCAGGGCAGAGATGGGGAATCCCCGCCCCAGTCCGACTGTCTAATTATTTTTAAAAATTCAAAATTGTTTGGAGTCCCCCATCGCAACTTTTTAATTTTTATGCCCAAAGCAAAACCGATTGTCCAAAACCATTAGTCCAATTCCCAAATTACAAGAAAAAATTATAAACATGGTGAGGGTTGTCCACAGCATGGACCAGGGCAATATAATCCCCTGTGTGGCACCCTCCTGATCCATGCAGACATCTTCGTCTGTGCTTGAGGGTCTAAAAAAAGAAGGCCGTTAAGTCAGCTCATTTCTTGCTCAGATGATCTTGAACCATTCTTGTAATATTTTGTCCATGTTTATATTTGTAGATTTCAAGATTGCAAGTGTTCAATGTTCATGTATTTCTTATGTACGTGTAATAAGGTATTCCCATTAGCCTTTTATCTCATATTAAATAAGCAAGCACATAATTGTGAAACTTCCCGTATTAAGAGCATGTTTGGCAAATAAGTAGCTATCTTATAAGCCTTGGGGGCCACAAATTGTGTGGACTGAAGTGTACTCCCTCATTGCTTATATTTTCCTTCAACTTCATTTTTCTCCATTGAGTTCCTCTTCCTTTCTATTTCCTTTTTTTTCCTTCAGATCATCTATTAACTTTCTACTTTTTTCTCTTTTGCGCCCTCAAAAATTCTGTTCACCCACACCTTTTCAGTCTTAAGTTGAATTTAAAGACAATGAAGCAACAAGCAACCAGATTTATTTCCTAAAGAGGCAATTAACAACATTTTATTCACAATACAATACCTAGTGTTGGGTACAACCATATAAATTTTGGTGGCTGTTCTTCTAAGGTCGCATCATCTCTTATATAATTACATGTAGCTTCTCAATTAAGAACTGATCCTGCTTAATTATAAAACTATCAAGATATACATGAATGAAGTTCAACATGCCATATCCTCAAATTCAATTCACAGTTGCACGGCCAGATATGGTTCCTTTTTTATATAAAGGGCGTTACAGGTCCTTACCACGTTATCTCCAAACATAACAGTTTCTGAGTGAAGAACTCTCAATAAAATAAAGGTTAATTTCCAAAATGCTTTAGAAGAGAACAAAACCATATCAGAAAACTATGTGCAATTTAGATACAGTCAAAGTCTCAATCCCCACAATACTGCATTTGAACTCTCAAACATTTTTTCAGAACCCTTTAATTAAATTTGGCAGTGAGAATTTAATACAGGTCATATCTAAACATCATAAACAATTGATAGATAGAAGAAATATGAGGAACTCAGGTAAACAAAAATTACATTTTTGCTTCCTCCAATGCTCGAACAAAATTTGGTTTCTTGCATTTTAGATGACAGGAAGAAAGAAGTCCTCGGAGAAATGAAATAACTTGTTTTCTTGTAACCCTGAAGATCAAAATACGGAAATTCTATTAGACAAGCTCAACCAGCCTGATGATAATAATTACTACAGGATTGATATTAATTACTACAGGATTTCCGGCCCGACAAAAACAGTGGAAAAAAAATAAATTCTTGTGAACTCATTAATAATTACATACCTAGCAAAATCATGTGTGCCAAAAAATTGCACTGGGACTGATTTTCCTCCAGAAATCCTATTTAGACCTTTGTGTTTACCGACGAGAGATTCGCTCAAAATGATTGATGGCCACATAGCATGTCCTGTGTAAGAGACAGTGTACAATGGATGTTGATAAATAGCAAAAAGGACAAATGTGCAACCTGTCTGAAAGCTGAAATTGCACCCAAGCAAGAACATAAGAATTATCAAATGAAAAGAACCCAGAAATAGATTGCAGTATCAAAACAAAGAAGCAGAATACAATGCAACGTTTAATTCAGAAAGAATCAACATCAACAGAAATTATAAAATCCAGTAAAACATTTGCATTTTTGAAAATATTAGTATGTTAGCTAATACTGCAGAGCATGAACATCTAATGATTTGAGTGAATAGAGAACTGCAAATGAAAGATTCGCCATTTAATAATAAAACAAGTACTTCTAACATCTCCCTTTTTTTGTTTTTTTTTTTTGTTTTATTGGCAATAAGTTATACAGTTTCTATATTAGAAATTTCATTAACTAGATTACCATCCTTATATTTTTAAGGAAAACTTTAGCAAAGTTTTAAATGACCATCCTACCATCTTAATATTTTTTTAGTATAGGAATGGGATAAGTTTTAGTGTCTTTATGGCCTCTACATCAAAGGAGTTAATGGATTTCATATTTCTCTAATTGTTCGTTGGAAAGGTTTATTCTATAGATATTTCATTTTAAATGAATGGGAAGATTGAAAGGTTAAAAGAAAAGAAAGGATTTTTTAGTTAGGTTAATAGAACCCTCTTCTTGGAGAGCAACAAAGGCATGGCAGGACTGGAATACTAAATCTTCAGTATAAGTGACTTTATTAAATTTTTGTTGATAGAGGATGTCATGTGCTCTTGATGATAATAATTCTATTTCTTTAATTAAAATATTTTTCCTATCAAATAAAGTTGTTGCTTTTTACAGACTTTTTCTTCAGTTAAGATGATAAGTACATTTGGTTAGTTTAGATGCACTTAGCATCCTTCATTTCTCAATTTTACTTTTCAAATGCAATCGTGTCTCCATTTTAGGAAGTGCATTTGCGGATTTTCAAAATTCGAATGAGTATTTATCGAAGTGCATAACCACAAATCACTGTATGCATGCACCAAATGCACTGTTCGACATGTAACTGAAGGTAGCAGCTCAATGATTGGATGATAGATAACCATCATCAAATATATTTCTGCATTACTTGTTCAAGATCAGCAAATTTCAATGCATGTACAGGTATAAAGCAACATAAACCAGGATTTCTAAACATAACATCTGCTGGAAACGTTTATTTTCAACTTTATGTAAAATCAAGAGCAGACAGAGACATACCAGTAAGTTTTGCCCAAATTATGTCCCCAGGCTCAAGCTCATGGCAATCATCCAAACTAGCAGCCAAGGCCACCATCTCATTCACATCTATTCCATCAGATTCTGAGCTTTTGTCCATGTACCTCAATTTCAAACTATGAATATCCTCAGAAGATACAAAAAATTTGACTCTTTCGTTTGATAAATTCAATGTCTCTTCATCTCCATCTTCATACTTCACCTACATTTACTAGGCTTTTACCAAAATTGTCCATCGATACTATCACATGCATACTCACAATACATATATAGTTCAACTATCGAGGTAAAGGATTCTTACATGGTGCCTGGAGGTTTCAGAAATGTAACTGTCAACGTGACCAGAATACCAATCCGCATCAAGTGGCCAGAATACCTGTTCCAGATCAAAACATCAATATAAAATATGAACTCAAAAAGTGCCACATTTCCGCAATATACACGTGTGAATTCATTTATATACTACCATCCATTTATATAAACAAATGTGTCCATATTATAAGGTTTTTATGAGCATAAGTAATCCACGATACTGTCCTTTTTGGGGAACAAGCAACAGAATATTTTTAATAATGACAAAATATACACACGTCAAGAGGACAAGAAATCCTTGATAATGCACGTGCCTATAGTAGTAGCTGCGCGATATTTATGTACAGTATTTAAGTTTAATAAAGTTCATACCTTGCATTGCAAACCAATAAACTTCTTGGGATCAACGCCTTCAAAACTCAACCTGCATCCAGTAATAAGGTTCAACTGAATAATCAAAATAGTAATCATTAAATTATATTAAAATTTAACCAAGTGTAATAATTAGGTAAAGAGAGAACGAAAAAGGAAAAAAAAAAATGGCATACCAAACCCATTTCTTGATCCGAAAAGTCCCCGAATGCTTCAATCCGTTTCCCAAACAAACACCATCAATTGTTTTCCGCTTCCTAAGACTCCCACTTTTATTAACTTTACTGTCCAAGTTCCAATTTTTCCTGCTACTATTTACTTTTTTTACATTATTTCGTGTTTCTTCTAAACCCAATCGATCATCTAATGTACCTAACTCATTGCAATCTACCGCCAATTCCATTTCCTCCTTATCCCCTACCGTCTTCTGCTTCTTCTGCATGTACCCAATATCCATTCCTTCTTCGCTATCACCCTCATCTTTCTTGGTCTCCTTCAAAATCAACTCCTCAAAAAAAGAGAGTTTTCTTTCTTTCCTTTTCCGGCGCCGAGAGTAAACATGAATCACCCGAGGAGTCTTGTACATCATAGGTTCTTCTTTTATCTGACCACAGCTGTCGGTATGAGGGAGCAACGACAATTTCCGGGTAGCCTTCACCTTTTTTGATCCACTGGCGCTGACATACGGAGAAGTAGCAGAGTACACATCAGATAATGGGACGTACTTGAGACTCCTATTCCCCCTTCCAACGTCATCTTCTTCAGCATCATGTAAATGTGGTTTCAATTTCACACCTTTTTTTCCTTCTTCAATTTGCAACAAATTTGAGGAAGGGAAATTAGCCATGGTGGAAAAAATGAACTATTTTTCCTTCCCAGTTTCTGTGGTCAGGTCGAATTTTGTGTGGGGAATGGGAATTCTTTATTAGGGTTTCGAAGGAAAATGGAATCGGAGGGAGGTTTTGGGGGAAAAATGGATTTCCCGCCGTTTCACCTGAGAATTGACATGGGAAAATTTGGGGATTACGTGTATATCTACTGGATGGTTATATATATGCGGTGGGGGTGGGTTGGGGTTGGGTAGTATGTGCTAGTGTAATGCTATATATATGTGAGATGAAAAGAAAAAAGTAGTTGGTTAATACTAGTACTAGTATACCTTTCCTATCTTTGTGGGATGTGATTGTAAGAAGACGATAATTCAAGTCAAGAAGATTTCGAAAGTGTTGCTAGAGACATGGATAATCAGACAATTTTTGCATTTGCTGGATTTGAATTGGAATGTGTAATTGATTAATGAATTGTGTTTGTCTTTGTATAGAAAGAAGGGGGACGGTGATGGGGAAGAGATGAGAGAAGATGGGGTGGCGGTGAATAAGATTTTTAGTTATCTCTGTATGAAAAAGTGAGAGGAGTGATAAAGACAGACGGACGAACAAGTTCTTTTCCTCTCATCTATGGGGGAGAAAACCTCTCTTACCATCTCTGTTAATTTACATCATCAATTTGTACACGATGATTATGTACAAAATGTATTACTCGTAAATTAAATGTACCAAATTGGAAAAAAATTAGTGGAGATCATTGACTAACCCACAAAATTTCAATTTGATCTTTCAACAATTTTAAATGTAGAGTTTTTTTTTTTTTTAAATGTTTTTATTCAAATTGTGATTGACTCCTTAAGCTTTTCTTCCTTGAAATCTAAAAATAACCTTTTCCCTCATCTTCATTATTTCATCAGTGGGACCATTATAGAAAAAATGACCAAAATCTTTTATTTCCTGACATGATGCTCATTGCTTCCCCAAATCTCAGCTTGACCACTGAGTTGAAACACTCAAGTGAAATGATTCACAATTTGTGAGTCCCAGCGTGAGTTAAATGATCGACTAGAATTTTCCTGATTGTTAGTATAAAAAGTAGTGAAATTTACAAGATAATTTATGATTCTGATAAAGGGATTCATATACTCGACACGATGTTCCTCAAAGCCCAAGCTCGAGTTCAGGTTCTCGGAACATTCTTTCCTCAACAAATTTAGAATCTGCAATGGTGACATATTTCAGTCTTCTATTTTATTTTTGAAACAAACTTATCACTCTTGTGGTTTAGCATTTGTGTTTTCCTCTAAAATACTTATATCATGTGATCGTTATCAATATGCAAATATCTTGAAAAGTGTAAAGTATTTTTTCTGCTGGTGTCATGAATAAATGCTATTTCTATATACATTTTAGGAAGAAGTGGTTTAAATGTACTTTAACATGAACTCTTCCTCTTTTTGTGGTAAGTTGATTGACTTTCCTCGTTTTTTCTCAAATTTTAGCCAAAGATGTATTTATTTGTAGGAGATTTGGATATTGTAAGCATTTTTGTGGCAAATTGGTCGTAAATTAGAAGAAACAATCCAATAGTATGCGGTAAGATCCTTGTACTAGGCATCCTTAATTTTTTTTGGCTCAAGTATCTCAATGTACGTCCAAAAAGCTTGTTAGGTGCTCATTGTTCTTTTTTATCTATTCATTCATTAAGCATGAGCATTGTCAAGCTAGATGGACATGAGTTTTCTCTGCTCTCATTATTCTGAACATATGCTTGATGTTGTTATACTAAATCCGCAAAATCTCTTGATAGATTTTAGGTTACTGCAATGCCCGATAAATACTTGTCCATATTTTTCATTATTTTTTTGTGTATTTTTATTTTTGATGTTACGTTATTTATATATGTTTGCAACTTTTTTAACTTTCTACCTATCCAGGAAAAAAAGAAAGAAAGAAAAAAGAAAACCCATCAGGTATTTTGACCAGCTTAGGTGTAAAAAATCCACTTAATCGAATTATTAATTTTATAATCACTGAAAAATAACTGAAATGCTGGAAATTTTGGTTTTATCAATTGAAAATATACATTGAACTTCTTCAATCAAGTTATTGCAATTGGATTTTTGTTAACAACTTTCTCATTGTATATTTGGTAATTCTTAAATATTTGATAAATTCACTATTACAATCCCTATATATTTGTTATTATCCGCAATATGTGTGTGTGTGTGTGTGTGTTCCTTATAATCAAGTTTTTGGTAGAACCTTTTATGTAATTCTGAATGCACGTTGGAGATGTTGCCCTTTGTTGAATTCACCATTACAAATATTGAATGCTACTTTTGGATTAATTTATTTCATATAATTAGCACGAATCATTAACTCATCCTTAATCATACGCTATTATATACTTAACGACAATACGACATGTGCATTGCACGTGCATCGGACTGGTTGTCTATAAACACATTGAATTTTATTAGATGCACTTCGGATGATCTACGAAGGGAGGAGGTTCAGCTCCTAAGAGTACACACGAGACTCTCGTGATTTCGACACAATTGACGCGCATTATTATTTTAAAGGCTCGGTACAAACTTTGGGACACGTTTTATCTTTTTGGAAATGTATGGTTTCATGACCAACACACGGTACAATAATAATACAAGACACCTAATTATTACACAAAAGGACAAGCAACTATGATAAAGAAAACTTTAACTTTAATCAAGCAAGAGTAGAATCTTTTGGATCTGAGGGCAAGTCATGTTGTTTCCACTAGGGCCAATTATTGATGTCATATTTTTCATTTCACGGGTTTGTTCTAATTTTTCAAGATATTGTGGTTCACTTAACCATGGATCTTATGACTCTTATAAAACATTGTCATTATAATCAATACGGGGAAATTGTTCATTTATTTGGCTTGGTCTTACATTTTGTGCATTTGTCTAGCTTGGTCTTGCTTATTATTTTTTTCTTTGGAATTGATTCCACCAGTTGTCTGCATCAAATCATTTTTTAATATTTTCTTGTTCATTTTCTAGGAATGTTATTTCTTCCTCACACTGTGGTATAAGCAGTCAGTAAGTTTTTCTGCAATCTGCATTTTTTTTTCTTGAGTTGACATCCATCTAAATTATCTTGACATATCACCAAAAAAAAATTGTGGGCCCTCCTATATATAGTTGTTCGAATTGATAATCAAATGCATAATCATATTCTGGATTGCTCACGGTGTAAATCTCTAGAAATGTGTCTCCTGATACACATGGATGTCCTGATGGATTCTTTTAGTCTACTGGTAAAGCTTCACATGGTGTGTCATCCTTATAGTTTGACCAAATTTGTGGTGAAATTATCTGGTTGATTTTCACCATACACCTTTGGAATTCCCGAAATTCCTTTGGATAGTGCTCCCAATTTTGGTGCATATTGAATGGTTGGAGTGCATATTCCTTAACAAGGAAAAATGAGTATATGTTCCACTTCGGTGAAATAACGTTGTCTTTGAAAAATTAAAATCACACAGACTCATTTTAGAAGTTCTAGAAAGTTTGAAACATTTTTATCTGGGGTGACATTGGATAGAACCATTTCAGAAACTATTTTATGTATTGATTTTACTATTACTCTTGATGCATCAACTAATTAGCTACTAGTTCATTGATTTTGTGAATTATAACAACTTGAGAAGGAAGTTATACATTTGGACCACGCAGTAAAATTCGGCAATTTCAACAAAAAGATAGAGATATGATTTTGTGGTTGCATGTGGTCATTAATGAATTCTTATAAGATTTTATGCATTTAGCTAAGGAAGAATTCTGACTCAACATAGAGATATGTGGTCGACTTAGTTAAATATGACTAATTTGAACTCGAGAGAGGTAAATTAAATATATATATGAATTCGATCAAATATAATTTTAGAAAACAACTTGAGATGCGAAATCAAACAAGAAAATTACTTTGAAATCATTAGTCCCGATATTTCTTCATTATTAGAAAAACCATCCTTTAATTTTATTGTTCTTATAGTTTAAAGTATTTACTAGTAGATTAATTTTTATTTCTTAGTTATTTGTATTGTTTATGTCTTGAAGCATCCAATATTATTGTCGTTATTTAATTCTCTTGCTTTTTAAAATTTATAGTATAGATTTTGCCTTCTTTTAGGAACTTTAGGTCAAAGTGAATTTATTGCAAATAAACTAGTCCTCATGGGAACGATAATCTAGACTAAAAAAGTCATTTTACTATTTGTTCACGATATCGTACACTTGCAATACGAGAAATTGGACAACAATCATATAAATAAGGACAAGAATTACTCAAGATATCCAAATAATATTTTTAGCGATGATAAACTCTGTTAATAATCTCTTTATATTGGACAAACGAATAAATAATCGTTGGAGACAAGATAACTTAGCGATGATAAACATTCTTAATCATTCAGATTAAACAAACGAATAAATAAATGTTAACGTCAAGATAATGTTAACGATGATATAACAATCATATTAAATGTGGAACGAGATCACCTAATTCATATATTCAATTTATATCAAATAAACAAATAATCATATCTCATTCATCTCGATCCAGGAGTGCCTAAAAGAAGTTCTTTACATTCAGGCGTATTGATAATTCATAAACACGTATCGATACATGTTCATCTTCATGCTTCAAGTATCGATACAAGGTATCAATATATGCAATTGGTTCAGCCCTGCGAATTTTTTTACTATATTTTGGTCGTGCAAAACTTACTAAGGACATCGAGGACATGTTATTACTTTAGCAAGTCTTTGATTTTAACAAAAGGTTCAAACATAGCCTAACTTTGAAATTCTATAATTTTGGAGGAAGGAAATATATTTTCTCTCATGTTCCATGTTGGTTTCATGTGTGACATTTAATGTCAAACTAATGACTATATTATAGGTAATTCTGATTGCACAAAGATGAAGAAGAATTCGTCGTACTTTCACATGCACTTTACCACGTGAGAAATGGTTAACCGAGGATGAAGTTATGGCTTGTCGAAGTAAGCAACTTAAAACTAGCTTTCTTAACAGTTCGGTAAAGTACTAACTTTAAAAATTTATCGGTGACTATCCGTTGATCGAACCTTAAAATGGATTTCATATTTTTGAAGTTCGTTTCGATAACTTTCCATGCATATATCATATACATTAACGGAGGTCGGAAGTAATCAAACGAGTCTCTTAAAGAGAGACGTTTAAACACGTTTTTCATAACTTTTTATTTTAATAAGATTTTCATTTTCCTTTATTTTAAACTCAATTAAATTCTAAAAATTCTTTTATTATGTAATCACAAGTAGATAGGGACGTCATAATTTTTCGGAACACGATTACAATCAATCCCCTTTAAAATAGTTCCATTCTCAAAAAATTTCAAAGGGAATACTTTAGGTAGTATATACTTCATTAATAAATGAAGTATGCCTTAAGAATTCGAACTATCATGAAGTGATGGAAGATATAGAAGTAAATTCTTATATCTTATTTCTCACAAGGGGTATGTATATTATTTGAGTTTTATGATATTAAGATTCTATTTCAATCGAATAAGTTTCTGTTTATCAAATGAAGAGGGATGGATATCCAATTCGTATAGAAACTAGTGTTTTCACCCGTGTGATGCACGGATTTTAAATTTTGCAATATGTAATGATAAACTTCTTGAATACGTGCATTTGTTCATTCAAAAGGAAAATAATTTAAGCATTTAAATAGACAATAAGGAAGCAAAAGTGCACATGGTTTGTGAGGAAATGAGAAAAAAGAGATTAAAAAAAAAACTTAAACTTTTACAAATTTTGGAATACTTCCTTAAATACAACGTTTGTTGTTGAATTATTCTGGTCGTCATCCTTGTCACATACCAAGATTTTCAAACCATTGCGATTTGTAACTCTTGAAACAGCAACATACAGTTGGCCATGACTGAAAACTGGTTTCTTCAAAAAAAGGCCTACGTGAGAAAGTGATTGACCTTGGCTTTTGTTGATTATCATTGCATATGAGACAATTAGAGGAAATTGTCTGCGCTGGAACTTAAAAGGCAATCTTGGATCAGATGGGGTCAACAACATTCTTGGGATCAACACTTTATGACCTGCATTACTTCCAGCAAGAATCTTCGCTTCCAAAACATGACTTCCAAGTTTCGTAACAACCAACCTAGTGCCGTGGCATAATCCCAGGGAATGATCTATGTTCCTTAGTAACATAACAGGCGTACCAACCTTCAAATTTAACTCGTGGTTGGGCACACCAAAACACTTAATTCCATTTAGGAATTCTGGTGTGTGTATCATGCAGTAACTCAACATTTGTATCTGATCTACATGTAGTATCCGAACTTAAATATGTCTTTCCCTAACATGCATTCATTGAAATCATATATTCATTTACAGACTCAACCACATTAAGAGTTGGTGCTAGTATAGCTCTCCCTTGTAAATAAGTTGTGTCATCAATGGTACTGTTAAACAATGGATACGTGCTTTCCACAATTGTTGCGATTGGATCGTTGGAGCCTTTGAGCAAAATGTCATCTGGAATGTCAATAGTTGCATGACTGCATTTGGACATCCGATTGTTCCATCTCCTATGCTTGCAATCCATTCCGAAAAATGTTTCAATTCAACACATTCATCATCTGAGCCAAGATATTGAAGCCTCATGTTTTTAGTTAACTTTAATACCTTGCAATTTGTCCATAGATATGAGGAGTTGATAGTCGCAAGAACAATATCCTGCCTACTCCCCTTTGGAATGACAGGCAATATTTGTCAATGTCCTCCCCCGTTGGATACTTGTCCTCTTTAGAGAGGAAAAGCAGAATGTGTGCATGTGGCAACCCACGCTTCTGGAATTCGATAGTGTATGTGACTGCAACATGTTGAAAAAGTTGGAAACAATTAATCAAAATTATTATGAAGTAAAAATGAAAAAAATTATGGCATTTATTTAATTGGTACTTTATTATACAATATATTTTTTAAGTATTACCTGCTCTGACACTTCCAAAAAATTTATTCTGTCAAAGATCTTTGATCAAGGTATCCAACTTGACCTTGAAAATTCGACAAACTATGTCTGGTCGATCATCGGGCTTAAGCCCTCTGCTTTCAACAAAGCATACTATCTCTGGCCATTTTGGGTTACACGTAAATGTTATGAACAAATCTGGATAACCAACCCATCTGCAGATAGCCATTGCATCCTGATAATTCTGAATCATATATCGGGCCCCACCAGTGAATGTAGATGGTAATATTACTCTCCTTCCTTGAGTAGAGGGATCTGTTTCACCTCACAAAAGCGCATCAGTCAGACCTTTGTACATCTCACATCGCAACTGCTTTTGATGTGTTCGAACATATGTTAACCTTGCAGATTCAACCATGGTGTATGCGTCAACAACAAATTGTTGAAAAAGTCTTCGCGAGAACAAAATAGTCGAGCCTCACAATCCCTTTCATTCAATCGGTATGCAAAGAATTCTCTAATGCTTACTTTTTTCCTTCCTCCAGACACATTTGTCTTCGAATCCGTGAAAGGAATGTCTTCTCTATAACCATCCTCACCATACGGGAAAAGCAGAGGATATTGTAGACCAAGATACGAAGCATTTAATTCATTTATGTGCTTCAATTCTCCAGTTTTTGTTTCTAACAATATCCCTATCGCCCAAAGATGCATCAAAATCACCAACAATTAATGCCGCAACTTCAGATATAGAAGGCATGTTATACCGTCTTGCATCTCCACTCCTTCTACCAATTAGATTTAGTCTCACATCTGAACATCTTTCTTCGTGCATTTTTTCTCTAGCCATTCTAAATGATTTAGCTAACACATTATTTTCATCTAACATGACCTTCAAATCGGAAACTATCTCTGCATGAAAACTGTTTATATCATCATTTTCCCTAAAAAGACACGTCAGTTGAAGCAAAATATTAAATTTTGTCACTTTATGAAATTTATTCTTTTAAAAGGTTAGTATTTTAATTGATTGAAGAAACGTACCTAACTGCATGTATTCTATTTGCGAATTCGTTGTTCGTGTCATAAATATACAACTGCGCGAACTTAGGAGATGAACCTTCTGGAGGCAACAAACTTCCGATCAAATGATAATTTTGCCCATGCAATCTAAAAACTGGAGGAGAATTTTCTTTGTTTAAGCTTGAGTCGATCTTTCCTCCCATCGACGTGAAACAATACATATTATTGTATGATCGGATGTTTTCAAGGAAATATTCGCTCCTATCGCTCACTTCATATATTAAATCACGCAGTACTTGTGGTGGCTCTTTTATTGGCGGAAGTTGAATTTTCCCACGCATACAACACAAAGAGTACTTCGGATTTCGAGAATTACAACTTCGCCGTATTCTCTCTTCATACCAAAATATAGCACCACAAAATTCACATTTATATGTGGGATCGCCAATATCCCAATATTTTGTATACGTGGAACATTTAGAAATAATATCACATTAGATAATAATTTACATGACAATTTTTTAGCCATTTTGAATCACAACATTTTCTATACTAAGACTTACAGTTATTCATATAAGAATTTGTTTTTCGTATCTTTTTCAGTTATGTGAAGAGTTGAAATTCTATACATGCATTCTATAAATTTATGAAAGATAGCAAATCAAGAATTAAGATTTAAGATTAATACATGACTACGGAAACTATGGATGACATATATTGATTAAGCATGCAATTTCCTATGTTACTTTAAAATGAACTAAATTAAGAAAATTAATTCCAATTGAAGAAATAATTATTTAATTTTGCAAAGCGTGTAAAACAAAATTTAACAAACTTAAGTTATTTACCATTACACACACACACAAAATTTGCTATGTTAGTTTAGAATGAACTAAATTAAAAAAAATTAACTCCAATTTTAAAAATAATTATTTAATTTCATAAAACGTGTAAAACTAAATTAAAAAATTTAAGTTATTTACCATTTTTATTATATATATATATATATATATATATATATATATATATATATATAAGAAAATTAATTAAAAAGACTTATTTCCGATTTTACGTTCTACACTAATTGATATAAGTTAATTATTGTATAGATTTAAATCAATTATTTCAATTGATATAAATTTCAGATTTACTTAATTTGATATCTCAAAAAATTAAAAATCACTTATTCTTAAATTAGTTTCCTACACTAATTAATATAAATTAACTGTCACGGGTTAGGAGTTAAAAATAATAAAAAACTGTGAACATATGCTAATATATTTTTGTGTACAAATGTGCGTGTATGATTGCGTACCACAATTTTGTGTGTATAATTCTGTCTCGATATCATTATTGATCGAGATTACTGCGAAAATGAACCAAAAAAAAATGATTAGGATGACAGTAAAATACAAAAAACACTTACAATCATTTAAACTGACATTTCGTGTATCAAAATTAGTTATATCAACTTCATTAACTTACTTTTATAAAAACAATGCCCAATCAAATCAAGTATTGTAGTCAATGAATGTGGAAGAGCGATTTCATTTGTTAGATCAATTATCATTAATATATCCCTTGATAATTAATAATTATATTTCATATTTAAATAATAATAACTTAACATCCAATAAAAAAATTTATTTCTGAATTAGTTTTCTAGACTATTTGATATGATTTAGCCATCGTGCATATATTTATATACATTTAAAATTTACTTATTTCAACATACAAAAATTAAAAAGAACACTTATTCCAGAATTAGTTTCCTACACTGACTAATATAAATTAATTGTAACAGAGTAAAATTTAAAAAGAATAAAAAGTAATAAGTATATGTTAATATATTTTGTGAACAAATGTGTGTGTAATTGCGTACCATTGATTTCAATATCATTGTTGACTGAGATTTCTGTGAAAAGGAAAAAAAAAGTGATTAGGATGAAGGTATAGTGTTTGATATGGATAAACAACAAATATGATGAAATACACAAACACTTACGATTTATTACATTGTCATTTTGTGTATGAAAGTGAGATACAATAACTTCATTAAATATGGTTTTCATGTTTTTGTCAGCTATCGTAGTCGATGAATGAGGAAGTCCAGTTTCATTCGTTAGATCAATTATCGTTGATCTCAAAACAAATTTTTCGGTAGCTCGGCTTGATCCGCAAACTGCATTGAAAAAAAATGCTTGAAAATTGAACATGTAATTAGTAAAAAATAAAATAAAAATAAAAAATCAAGTGTGTAATACGAAATTGTACCATTTGTGATATCACTTAAAGGTGACATCGATAATGGATATGCTCTGGTATTTAATGAAGATTCGACAAATATAGGGTGCACGCTGGTTCCAGCATTGTAACATGGAGATTTACTCGACAACGAATCCAAGTTTTCTGCTTGAACGATGAGAAAACTAAAACTAATTATTTGTTGAATCATAATTTGTGCTTGAGAACATAGTAATTGTATAGCAATATAAATATTAGAATCACCATATAAATATATGTTTCATATTCTATGTACACTGTATAATAGAAATATAGGGGAAAATCTTATCTTATAACAATTATTCATGACACGTGAAAAAGCTAAAACTGTTGTGAAACTATCAAAATCTAAACTAGAAATAGAGAGAAGATGGAGAGAGCTTAGAGAGAAGGAGGAGAATTCTCTCATTCATGAGAATTTGGTGTAATTCATTACAATGAATATAGGCCTATTTATAGGAAAATATAGGGGAAAAATACAAGTCATTAATACATTAAATATAGTAAATATTAGGTAATATTGGATGTGATGTAATGAAATTAGGTAACGATTTTATAACACTCCCCCTTTAATGACTTATTGCTCAATAGCTCAATTGTCTGCCTCGTTAAAACCTTGCTAAGAAAACCCAGTGGGATAAAACTTGAGCGAAGGAAAAAGAGTACAGCTGCTCCCCCTGATGTTGGCCATCATTAATCATTGAGTCTAATATCCAAAATGACATCAATGATAAGTAGTACAAATCATGTACTGGAAACTTCGAATTATGAAGTGCTGAAGTGCTTCATTGCTATATTGCTTCAGTGCTTTAGTACTTTAGTGCTGTAGTGTTTTAGTGCTTTAGTGCTGCCTTGCTTTAGTGCTTTAGTGCTGCCTTGCTTTAGGTCTGCCTCGTTAAAACCTTGTCAGTAAAATCCAGTGGGACAAAATCTGAACGAAGGAAAAAGAGTACAGCCGCTGCCTCGTTAAAACCTTGTCAGGAAAACCCTGTGGGACAAAACCTGGACGAAGGAAAAAGAGTACAGCATGACAGCATGATTCTCCCCCTGAAGTGTGCAATCAAGTATTATGAACCTTTTGAATAATGATATCATCATTCGTCTGAAATATGTATATATGAAAATCTTCTTATGTGTAGCCGATATCATAACATTCTTCATAAGATGTGTATGATTTTATTCATTTGTTGATATCATTCCAGCACAATTTAAAGAGAGAGCTTGTTGTTGAATTATTACTTGCAGATAGCTGTGACAATGTCTCAAAAACCTTGCTAGGAAAACCCTGCGGGACAAAACCTTAGCGAAGGGAAAAAGAGTACATTATTCTCATTGATACGCCATAATTGCTCCATAATTGCTGTCTCATTAAAAACCTTGCTAGAAAAACCCTGTGAGACAAAACCTCAGCTAAGGGAAAACGAGTGCAGAGAGTATTTGTTCCCTTCATAGGAATATCACAAGTATATTAATGCAATCTCAAATTATTTCATCAAACATATATTTTGTGATGAACTTTTATAAATAGTTTATAACTCATTTATGAAGTCATAGCTAATTTATGATGTACTGAACATGCTATACCAAGCAATGTTTAGTTAGTTGACTGATTGCATTACTCAAATCTAGAATTGATTCACTTCTATCAAAATCTAGAATTCACTTCTGGTGAATATTCATTTTCCAAATTCATTTTCCGGTGGATAATATAATTTTGCATATTGAAGATCAATTGCATGCTCAAATATTCAAATATAATAATAGTACACTCCAATTTTATTTTCAACATATTATATTATGGGGATATATGTATGATATCATTATTAATGTGATTTTATTTTAAGAATCACATTTCATTCTATAATGATATTATTTTGGGCAAATTGAATCTTTCAATGATTTATACATGTACGTTCTTGCACTTTATAAACTGCAATTTCTAATTTGCAGGAGCATAATCAATCATTGAAATAGATATCAATTTCGACATATAATCTATAATCATTTCGCTTGAAATCCCAACGTACCGCGATCAACTGGTACATCAAAGAAAACTCCCAAAGTACCGAGATGAGAATCACACATTTTGATCTCACTCATTGGTATATCAAATAGCTCAAACTAGTGATTTAGACTATAGTCTATCCACCATATGTCATGCCAGTTCTTTGAAAAATTTTGCGCGCAACGAGTCGTTTTTTACGAATGTGAAATATTTTTCATTTGTACATATAATTACTGGCTTTACACATTTAAGTGTTTTGACTTCAGGTCTTATAACAATAATCCCTACATTGGGATTTTATACTTGGCCAAAGTATTATAATTTCATCAACCTCATTTTCATAAGAGGGTTATATGTATGCAGTCGACTTATTTATCGATTCCATTTCATGTCAATATAAACATAACATAGAGAGATCTCTTTGTATTTTTATCATCAGGCTTGAATCTCTTACATTTAATTATATCTCTTTTACTCACCATGAGTATTAAGCCTCAAAGGGATCATTTCCATTATTCAAGAGATATTTGTTTTTGGAATCGATTGTCATTATACTTCAGGCATAATTACGCTTTAAGCTTGATCATGCTTCATGCGTGTTATTGTTTAATTTCCCCATAATATTCAAGAAAATTGTATTATATCAGTCGGCTAACAATGCCGCAACACATGTCATTCATAATTATGGATATAATCATAATATTATATCTAAGTGCGTTTTGTTGGAGTGTATATAGATATCGTACTTCTTTAGAAATCATAAACCTTTACAAGCAAATCTTTATTTCATCGTATTGACATGTTTGTAAGTAGAATATTGCTGCATAAGAAATATTTATATTCAAGTTGTTCTTATATTCATTTTCTTAGTGAGATAATTAATTTGCTTTTCAGAACAAGCAGCAATGATAACTTGTTAACCTGAACAATCTTCTGGTTCTTTAATGAATGCCATTTTGCATTCTCAATAAATCTCATTATTGAATTGGAATCTAACCAATCATTATAGAACTTCTGGTTCAGCAAGACATTTCACTCGTACATATGTATGAACTTCTGGTTCAATATAGTATTCATTTCATTAGTACGTATTTCTGTATAGTTCAAATCAGTATACTTTTATTACTTTTAGTATACCGAAAAAATCAGGTACAATATCCAAGGAAATATCTCATGATCTCAATCTTGTCGCCAAATCTTCCCTTATTTCGAAAAAGGTAATGACGCATTATCTCATTGTTCCCACCTTTTCAATAATTTATTCCATTATTTCTTGATGGAATCAATATTGCTGACACGTGGAGCGCTCCTTTACGCGTTTAAATATATCATTTGGGAAGAGATTAGATCCATAAAAAATGGATGTTATATTATCAAATATTCGCAAATATTATTCTAATCTTCTGATAAATGTTTTGAAAAAGATTTACCGAATTCGACTTGAAAGATTGAGGCTGCTGATGGATCAAGGCTTTCCAGAAGATGTTCGTTGGTTGATCGAAGCAAAAGTTCGATTAGCTGGTGAATTACCAGATTCATTTTCTAAACACATGCCTGGTTTAGGTAAGAGTACTTTTGCAAAGAAACGAAGAGCAAAAAGGATGAACGGTTGCTACAAATGTGCTCATTGGACATGTGATACTCGTTGCAAATCAGTAGGATATTCTTCTAGAAATCGGGATGATAAAATCGATTTCATTAAATCGGGACAGAGTAAGGAGTCATTGGATGATATCCGATTGACTCTTGAGACGCACCCAAGTGGGTATGTGCAACGTGAACTCCTTTCCTTATATGCTCAATTTAACGAGGATAAAAACCGTTATAGTCTCAAAAATATAGTAGCAAAAGATCCTGTTTGCCAGGCTGTTATAAACAATGATGTTTTGGCTATGCAGCATTAATATAAGGTAAATCATTTGATATATTGTGTGTATATATTTGCACATAAAATATTTTCATATTTCATTTCTTGAGTATTGATAAAGTGTATTAAAAAATCACCGAAAAGTAAGCTTTATCAAAAGTAGTGTAACTTAGTCAGAATTAGGTTTTCACTTTTTCAAAAGATGAGCAGTAAATAGTGAAGTTTTTCAAGTTTAAAAAGTCAATGATTTTCACAGTTTTATGCATCCCAAAATATCATTTTCTCATAAGTTTTTTCTTCCTTATTCTCTCAAAGATGGAAGGACCAAAACTTCGAAGATCAAAACTATCTGTGTATTTTGTGGATCAAAAGTAGGGAAAGGTTTTGGGTATCTAGAAGCAGCAGTGGATTTAGGAAAGAAGTTGGGAGAGAAAGGTATCAATCTAGTATATGGAGGAGGTAGCAGTGGATTGATGGGTTGTGTTTCCCAATCTGCTCAAGCAGAGAAATCAAGAGTGATAGGTGTTATACCCGTTCCTTTAGTTGATATCGCAGGCAAAACACGAGGGCATGAAGTACAAACCTTATCTATCCATGAACGCATAACTTGCATGTTATATGGTTCTGATGCCTTCATAGCCCTGCCCGGGAGGTTTTGGTACTTTAGAGGAAATCTTTAATATTACTTCATGGGCTCATTTAGATCTCCATACCAAGCCTATTGGGCTTTTAAATGTTAACAATTTCTTTGATGGTTTGCTAACATTTCTTGATTATGCTGTGGAACAGGGATTCATCTCTCCATTTTCTAGGAGAATCCTTATTTCTGCTCCTACTATCGAGGAACTACTGGATAAGCTGCAGGCATATATCCCCACACAAGATCCAGCAGGAGTTAAGATAGATTGGTCGCAAGGAAGGGGAATCAAGCGAAAATGGAGTTCGGTTAATGTAAACTTAACTTTGTGAATCCTAGAATAGATGGTGGTAGAGTATGACGTATTTTCACTCTTGAGACACACCTTAAATTTCTAGGATTTTATCAATGTTTAATCTTGTGTACCTCAAAGATAGGTGGTAGAGTACAGAGTATCCTTACTCTTGAAACACACATCTTTGAGTGTTTCTTTATGTCCTCAAAAGTTCAGAGGTGGTAGGATACGGCTACTCCCGAAACACATCTCTCACTTTGAGGATCATAAATGTTTCCCCCTTTATGTATGACTTGTTTTATGCTTCTTTAGGAGCAATAATGATATCATTTCAGCATGTTTAGATGATAATTTTTACTTCTTCTGGTATAAATATGTATTTCTTCTGGAATACATAATTGCTCGTGCAAGAACTTTTTCAGATACTTATCATCTAATATTCATCTCATAATACTGATGAGATTATTTTCACATTAGCTATGTCCGTGCTATCATGTGATATTATCTTATCATACATCAACATTTTTCTTGTTGGATAATCCATTTTTATCTATCTTTTCAATACAGATAATGGTAACTTCTGGTACCGTTTGATAAAATATCTTTATTAACATCTATCAACTTTTTGGTATTGATAACTTTTTATCAACATTTACTAACTTTTGGTAATGATAACTTTTGGTATCATTTGATAAAATATTTTCTAACTTTAGTATTGATAACTTCTGGTATCATTTAATGAAATATTTAATAACAATAATATCAATAATAATACTAGGGTTATACCACCATGTATATATGTTGAAAACAACCTCTAATATGTTAGAATTAACCGACAACTGAGGTGTTTCTGAAATAATATAAAACTTGAATATATGTAAAGTATTCCGTAAACCGACCATATAGGCGGTGTCAACATAATGAAATAATTACCTTTTATGAATGAGCGAGTCATATCCTCTAGTCAAGGTATTCATAATAGTGATCAAGTCATATCGTCAAATCCAGTCAAGATATTCATAATAGTCAAATCCGTTACGATAATGAGTCATATCCAGTTAAGGTATAAATCCAGTCCATAATAACTCAGTCCATCACGGTATGCCAATGACTATATTAATTATACCTTGTTTAAAATCTTTAATTTATCTTGTTGATCACATATTAATCATTAATTTTCGATTAATTTACTTTTATGTATTACCAAGGGTAAAATTGTCCATATTTTAATATGTTGCTCATATGGATAAATCAAAACCGTCAATAGGTTTGAAATTTAATTTAGAACAAACTTACTTTTGGTCTGAAATTCAAAATCCCATCGGAAGTGCTTCAAAAACGGTTTTTAAGAAAACCGCCACGTTCGACCGCCGGAAAATCTCAAAACTGCACAAAACAGAAAAGTAAGATCATAGAAAAATCAAGATCGTCAATATGAACAAACTGCCTATTGACGTCATCGTCGGAAACCGCCTCACGCGCCGCCACGCGCCTCTTCGACGTCTGCGCGTGGGCTTCACGCGCCGCTGCGCCGGTGCAGGAGAATCGTCTCGTCGCCGTGGTCATGGATCCGGTCTCCGATCATCATTTGGATATACGGTTTGGCGTGAATTTGGTTTGGAAGTTTTGGATTACACAATTTCTTTAATTTTTCTATGGACTTGAAATTGATCTACAAATCTATGATGTATAAATGATTTTCTAACAACAAAAACACTGGATTTGGAATATGAAACGTTGATTAGTAATAATCTGGTTTCTGATACAGAGGTTCATCATTTAGATGCAACTGTAGAGCATACTCCCGTCATATTACTCAATAGGGTAGAGACTCGTGCTGATAACGTGTTGTAAAACTATTAAATTCTAAACTAGAAATACAGAGAAGATGGAGAGAGCTTAGAGAGAAGGAGGAGAATTCTCTCATTCATGAGAATTTGGTGTAATTCATTACAATAAATATAGGCCTATTTATAGGAAAATATAGGGGAAAAATACAAGTCATTAATACATTAAATATAGTAAATATTAGGTAATATTGGATGTGATGTAATGAAATTAGGTAATGATTTTATAAAAAAAAACACATTATTTATGTTCTCTATGGAGGGATGAAAGATGGCCCGCTTAGAAAAATAAATAAGTATGAATAGTTGATTGGAAAAACGAAAAAAAAAAAATTAATCAAAGTTGGTTCGACTTTAAGAAAAAAAATGATGAAGGCCCAACCAAATTTGGGCTAATTTTATAAAAGGTGATGAAGACCCAATAAAATAAACCCAATCATAATCTGAAAACCTAAACATAACTGAGGAAATACATGAAAATACCCAAAAAAATTTACCAATTTTTGAAAATACCCTAACAATTTTATATCTTTTAAAAATAGCCTTAAATACTATAAACTACCACAAAAACCCTTATATATCATATTTCAATTAAACCCATTAAGATTTAGAAAAGTTACAACCTAGTCCTTGAAATTTTATTAATTTTATTTATGATTTTATTTGATTTTTGTTCGCTCTTAGTAGCACCCTCACTTGGTATCAGAGCCATATGACAGATCTAAAAGATAAATATTATATAACACAAATTAAAAATGAATATATAATATATACATAAAGATTTATAATTATGCATACATTAACACTACCCGATAATTATAAAATAGAAATCTTGAACACTTTAAAAGATTTAGATAAAGATGTAAGAAGAGAAATATATAATCTAATAAATTTCGATATAATAAAAGAAGATTTTATCATAAACGAAATATTAGATTTAATCCACAAAGACATACTAGAAGAGTTATATAAAGATTATAGAAATGGATTATCATAGAGCGGATCCTCAATTAATTAGATATCTAGACATAGAAACAAATGAAAAAATAGATTTAATAATAGAACAAAGAAGAAATTTAATGGATCAAATAAGAGAAGAAAGAAATATAAAACGACAAGAAAAATTAAGATTAAAATTATTGGAGAAAAAAATAGAATATTTTGATAGAATTTTAAAACAATTACCAAAAATTCAAACGATTTTAGAAGACAAAGAAAAAACTAGAAAAGAAAAATATGATAAAACAAACACATGGGAAGACTATCTAAAATATTATAGAATATATCATAGAAAATCAATGATTGGATCAATAGAAGAATATTGTGAATATCAAATAATGAATTATAAAGAAGCAAAATATGAAACAGAACTTATTCTAGAAATCGAACATATTAAAGAAAGAAATTAATGACAAGATTTCCAGAAATAAAATTTGAAAAACAAATAATAGAAAATATAAGACTTCTAGTTGGATCTTATCAAATAAAAGGAGCAAATACAACTATGTTTCAACCATTAAGCTCATGGGGAGAATCTGATGGATTTCTTAACATGCAATTAAATTGGATAAGTGCATTTTTATGGCAAACATATAAAAACATAAATTTACAAGATAAATTAGCTATCGAAGAATTACAACAATTAAATATACATGACATGAATATTAAAGAAAAATTACAAAATATTCAAAATAAACTAACAATACAATTTAAAGAATTAAAAGAAATGATAGGAGGAGCTAAAAATATAGATGAAGAAATTTTAAAAGAATTCCAAAAAAAATCAGGAGAATTAATTAATCAAGATAAAATTGGAATAAATATAGAAAAAATAGATAGGTTAAATGAAAAAATAAGAAAAAATGAAAACGAAAAAATCATATCAATAGAAGAAAGAATCAAAAAGTTAGAAATAAAAATAGATGATATGTATGACAGACTATTTAAGGTACAAAAAACTCAAAAACCAAGAGTATAAAATGTCTATAAGTGAATATATTGAAGATTTAAAAACATTAATAAAAACATTAATAAGTGATGTACAAGAAGTAAAAAATGAGTTAAAAGAAGTAAGAAATGATATAAATATACTAAAACTAGAGATTAGAGAATTCAAAGAAAATAATAAAAGCAAAGATAAGAAAATAGACAAAAAACTCATAGAAAAAGAAATACTTAGAATAGGAAAGAAGCATTTCGAACAAGAAAAAAATATAATAGAAGCAAGAAATATGGATGATGAATTTAGAAGAAACATATTACCAAAAATATTATAGGAAGAATTAGAATTACAAAAATCTATAGAAAAAACTTTAGAAAAATTAAAAGCTGAAGAAAAAATTGAAGAAAAACAAGACAAAAATGAATGAAGAATTAGATTTGCTTATAGAAAATTTTGACCAGTTAAGTATAGAAAACTTTAATGAATACCAAGTTTTAATGAATACTGGAGGAGCACCTAACCCTGCTCCTATAGGAACTTCTAAACAAGAATTACCAGATCCAGATGAAAGTTATGCACCCTTATATAACAAACCACACCGACAATATTATGATAGAATCAGAGATAGACAACCACCTAGAGGAAATAAATATAAAGATAGATTTGAACCAAATAATAACTATGATAAACCTATTAATCATGGAGGAACAAAATTAGATCTTGATTGTAAAATAGATACTAAAAAAGCCTTATTAACTTGGGCAGATTCAATGATACTATTCTTTTTATACAATAAAGATGATACATGGGAAAATACTGATAGAATGATAAATTTTTTAATAGCATCTTTTGAAGGACATGTTAGAAATTGGTGGGAAGGAATAAGTAGTGATACAAAAGCATTAATAAGAAGAAATGTACAGACAGAACTAATAAAATCAGATAGAAAAGGAATAGAAAAGATAGTAGATTATATTGCGGATGAATTTTTAGGAGAAAATTGGATAAGTAATTCTGAAGCAGAATCAATAAGAGAAAAAGATAATGCAAGAATAAGATTAATAAATTTAACAATATGTGATATGTGTAAAATCAAAGAATATACTTGTGAATTTAAAGACTATTATTATGTCCAATTCTATAGTAATGAAAATCAAGAAGTATATAGAGATATGTATTACAATAAATTACCAGGTTCATGGGGAATATACTTTAAAATAGAATTTGAAAAATTTATTAGAGATAACCCTGGAACACCTAGAACATTAGGATCAAGAATAAAATTCCTATTTGAAAAATTAGCATATATATGTCAACAAAGACAATTATTAAAGAAATCAGGAAAACTAACTAGAATATGTTGTGAAGATATGGAAAAACCTACCCAATGGGGATGTAACCCTGAAAGAAGAAAAAATAATAAAATAAAATATAAAAATAAAAAGTTTAAAAAATTCAGAAACTTCAAAAAAAGATATATAAAACCTAAGAGGAGATATTACAAAAGAAGATATAATCCAAATAAAAAATAGAAAAATAAAACTTATAAGAAAGATAAAAGCCAATGCAAATGTTGGAATTGTGGAGAAATGGGACATATAAGCCCTGATTGTAACAAAAAAAAAGTTAAAATATTACAAAATGAATATCTAGAAATAGAAAGTGAACTAAGTCAAATATCAGATATTGAAGAATACTATGATCAAGAAGTATATATAAGTGAAACAGATTCAGAAAGCAATGAATCAGAATCAGAATAAAGAAATAGAAGAAATAGAAACAAATAAGAACATAGATAAACAAGAATATGAAGGAATAGAAGGTTATGGATTAAAAGTAACTTTTGATAATAATAAGTTCAGAAAAATACAAAAATTATCTTTAGATTTGAAAAAAGGAAAATGGAAAATATTAGACAGAATATAGAAAAGAGAAAAAGTAGCAATAAATGAATATCATAAAATTGAAAGGGCAATAGATGTTAGAACCACTCAAGGAACACACAAATTAAATCTTTTAACAAAAAATACAGTTACAGAATTATTAACAAAGATCAATAGAAAACAAAGTGAAAAGATTCAATATGTTTACTTAGCAGGTATCAAAATAGTGTTTAAATCCCTATTTAGAGAAGGATTAGATTCGCCTTTGACTGTAAGTTTACATGATGGAAGAATTATAAATTTAAAAGACAGTCATTTAGGAACAGTAGAAGGAAATATAGCATATAAGAAACTAATATTTACATGTTACCCAAAATATTGTATATCATTAAAAGATAGAAATTTTAATGAAGTTTTAGGACTACATTTTAAATTACATAAAGATGATATAATGGAACCAGGAGATAAAATTATGACTATAGAATACAGGGCATTATACACATTTACTAATTCTAATTATGGAAACATTTATTCCAAAAAATCATATATTGAAATTCATAAAGAATGTAAAGATTTTGGTAAAGCTGTAGAACCAGATAAACAAATAAGTTTAGTTCCATGAAACTATGAACTTACTATAACAAAAAATAAACCAGAAATCATAGAATTACGAGAAGAAGAATACCCTAATAATAACATAACATTTGAAGATGGCAAATTAATTAGGAGATCAGCAAGTTTACCTAATAGGAAACAAATAGGAGAAACTAGTAATACAAAAGAAATAAAACTTAATAGAAATGCTGGAAATATGAAAATAGAAGGTGAATATTTTAATGGAATAGAACATATAAAAGGATCAAATATATTAATTGACACAGGAGCTAGTGAATGTCATATAGCTTCAAATAGAAATAAAGGACTAATATCTCATAGAACTGATCCATACAGATATATAAATTTTAATGGACAAGTACATATGACTGAACTTGAAGTAAAAGTACCAATAAAATTAGGAGGAATAAATCTCCTAGTACCATGTCATGTAGATAGTAGTATGGTAAATCCTCATGTATTATTAGGAATGAGCTTTCTAGATGGACTAGAAGATTATAATAAAACGTGAAGGATTATATATAACTCATAATGGTCAAACTATACTATGCAGAAAAGCTGAATAAATGAATAACCAAATAAGTTTTCCATTAGCCGTTTATATACAAGTTACAATTGTTGAAACAAATATAACAACCTGTGCATTAATTGACACGGGAAGTGATATAACAATATTCAAAAGTTTCTTAATAAAATCATGGAATACTAATGGAAAGATAAAAATTACAGGAGTAACAGGAGAAAGTACTTATATAATTAATAGTGCTGATAAAATTGATATAATACTCGGAAGTAAACAAATAGTTGTAAATAAAGTATATAATTATAACACATTAGAATGTGATATATTACTCGGAAATGACTTTATACAACAATTTCAATATTATAAACAAAATAATTACATGATAATGTTACAAACACCTTGTGCACATTTACTAAAAATACCAAGAGAATTTAGACCTTATAGAGTTCAGCCAACACAGCGTGGTGATAAATGGGAGAAAAAACCAATTACACAAAATGAAATAAAAAATAAAAGAATAATGTATAAAAAAGTCTTGAAAACGAACATACAAATAAACATGGAAAAAATCATTGATCAACTAGAAAAAATTTGTGGAGAAAATCCATTATCATTTTGGAAACCACATCATCCAAAAGCTATAATAGAATTAACAGAAAATGTTATTATAAAAGTTAGACCAATGATGTATACCATACAAGATATGCAAGAATTTAAAACTCAGATAAAAGAATTACTTAACCAAAAATTAATCAGACCCAGTAATGGACCCCATAGTAGTCCAACTTTTATGGTCATGAAACATTCTGAACAAAAAAGAGGTAAAGCTAAAATGGTGATAAATTATAAAGAATTAAACAAATATACTAAATTTGATGGATACTTTTTACCAAATAAAGAGGTACTGATAAATCTTGCAAAATGAAAGCAATATTATTCTAAATTTGATTGCAAATCAGGATTTTGGCAAGTAAAAATGGAAGAAGATAGTATTCGATATACATCATTTAGTACACCCCAGGGTAAGTATGAATGGATGGTTATGCCATTTGGTTTAAAAAATGCACCACAAATATATCAAAGAAGAATGGATAACATATTTAGAAAATTTAATGAATTCTTAATCGTCTATGTCGATGATATATTAATATGTTCTAATAATAGAGAAGAACATAGAAACCATTTAATTAAGTTTATATATGAATGCAAAAAAGAAGGAATTGTTCTTTCAAAAAATAAAGCTATAATAGAAAAACAAGAAATTGATTTTCTTGGATTATCAATAGATAAAAGGGGGATAAAATTACAAACTCATATATCTAAGAAGATAGAAAGTTTTCCAAACAAATTAGAATCAAAAGAACAAATACAAAAAATTTTAGGATGTTTAAATTATGTAGAAGGATTTATTGAAAATCTATCAAAAAAGAGACATAAAATTCAAATTTTACTCAGGAAAACAAATACCAAATGATGGAGTGATGAACATACAGAAATTGTCAAATCACTAAAAGAAGAATGTAAAAATTTACCAAAATTAAGATTACCAGATGAAAAAGATAATCTGATAGTTAATACTGATGCCTCGGATAAGTATTGGGCAGCAATATTAAAAACAGATCTTAATGAAATTTGTAGATACTCAAGTGGAACGTTTAATCAAGCAGAAATAAATTATACTACTCATGAGAAAGAACTATTAGCAATTATCAGAGGAATAAAGAAGTTTTCATTGTTTTTATTATCTAAGAAATTCATTGTTGAAACTGATAATTCTCAAGTTGCAGGTTTAGTAAAAAATAAATTACCACCAGAACCTCAATATAGAAGGCTCCATAGATGGCAAGCCTATTTGGCGTTTTATAATTTTGATATAATTCATATTAAATGTGTTAATAATTATCTTGCGGACTTTTTAAGCAGGAATATTGAATTTGCAGATGGATAATATCAAAAGATCCCTGATAGACGCCAAAAAGCGAATGAACTTCTTCATAGAGGAAGCTGAAGATATAAAGCTTGGAATTGAACAACTTGCAGAAACTCTCCAAGGAAGTTTCAAGCAATTGATGGAAATCTCAACATTTCATCATAATTATACTAAAGAATTGAGCGATAACATAATTGAGATTGAATCTCAGTTTGAATCGTTGATTACCAAACAGACTGATACCAAACAGGTTATATCAAAAATACAAACAGGTACATCTTCTGGAAGCAGTGGTGGACCAACAATTAAAAGAGATGAACCAAGTCCCAAAAAAGTTGTTATAAATGAAGCCAGTCCTCGAAAAATCACAATCAATGCCAAAGATGAACATAGAAGGGTAGTCAGAATTCGTGCTGAAGAGGAAGATGATTCCCCCCTTTTTACCAAAAGAAAACGAATATAAAACCACTGTTGAAGTTATATATGAACTTCAAGAATATGATTGCTATTATATTTCGTCTGGAGACCATGTATACCCACGATTGATCGTTACTCAGGGAGGAGATCCCGTCATGACAAAAATGGCAGCTGATTATGGATTCTTGGATCTTATCTATCAAGGAAAAGATCTAAAAGAAATCGAAAAATTTGATGATTTACTAAAAGGAGAAATTTCAAAGTTTGCTCAAGGAAGATCCATATATTTAAAATTTTATTCGACCAGTCCTGAAATTGATGGAAGAATATATTATCATGCTGAGCATATTATCACGATTGGGTATGTTGCTCGAAATTTTCAAATTGAAGTTGGAAAAAATACCAAGCCAGTACCAAACATTACAAGATCATGGTTTAGATCCCGAAGGGTGTTGGGAATTAAAGTTCTCTACAACATTGCCAAAAACCTGTATGAGAAAAAATTCAAATGCATATGCCAGTACAATGGATGGACCTTACTCACTAATGGAGGAAAAGAAAAGTCAACAATCTTGCAAGAATACATCAATAAATTTGATACTCATCAAATCCATGGAAGTTTTGCCACTTTGCAAGAGGCGTGCATAGCTAGGAATTGCCCCACATGCCAAAGGAACTGATGGACAGGTGGAAGCCATTTGATAAGTCTGCTTTACATACCAACAGAAGTGATGGACAGATGGAAGCCAATTGATAAATCTGATTTAATGGAACAAGACAGCACAATGTAAGGGCTATGAAAAGACTGAAAATAGAGGGATAGGTGTCCCTATAATGTAGCCATGTGAAGAAATAAAGGGACAGTTGTATCCTTGTAATAAAGAATAGATGGACAGGTGTGTCCTTGTAGGTCCTTGTAAAATTCAAATTATTGTATCCATTACATAAGTAATGATGTAAGAGGTTGTATAGTAATACCTCGTGAAGTTGTATAAATAAGAGTCTTCTGATTAGAGAAAAGGCAGAACTCTCTTGAGCACTCAGTTTGTGAGAAAGCCAAAAAATCTTCTGTCTTTCAAAAATTCTCATACCAATCCTTTGTCAATCTTTATATAAAATCCCAATTTACTTATCATATTATGATGAGTTTCTAAATTCTTGTCTTCTAAATCCTATTTCCAAAAAGAAGATATATTATTAAGAAAACTCTCTACGCTCTGTCCTAAAATATTTTCCATCTAAAGAGTTATACAGTGAAGGCATCCAGGTTTAGCTAATAACCCGTGAAGGCAGGAAGCCATTAGAGGGTGTGGAGCAGAAACCTATAAGCCTGAAGGTCACTAACAATAGAAGGAAAATACAAAGGTACTGAGAACAGGAAAAGAGGTTAGTATTCTTAATATATCTATCTTTACGAAATTAGGAGGAAGAAGAACTTTGAAAATGACAGAATCCAGAATTGTTAAATTTAATTATCAAAACAGTCCTTATAATGATGAATATCATAGTATAATTGAACCTTTATTCATGCATAAACAGTTTACTAGACCAAATAATGAAATAAAAAAGTTGTATCATGTCTATATGCCTTGTTTGTTAACTATCTTTCCAACATTAAAAAGAGTATTAGGATTAGAAATTACAAAATCGATTATTTATTTTTGGCTTGATAGTGATAACACTGAAATAAATAATGAATTATATTTAGGATATGTGTTTAGTAGTGATAATGATTATGATCCTGTAATAGATTATGACAGTGATGGAAGAGATGAATCTTTCTTTACCAGTTTTTGAAAATCTTAATATCATGAAAAAACCCAGAACTAAAAGAGGTCCATTTAAAGTTCAAAAGTATATTAAAAGTAAAAAAGGAATTGAATATGAAAAAATGAAATTGATAAAATCGGATACCAAGAACAACTCTACGCATCACAAGAGATATTAAAAAATTTTAAAGAAAATTTAATAGAAAACTTTGCTAGAGGAACTGTAAGATCTATAATGATACATGATATTCAAGATATAATTGATAAATTAGAAAAGAGAAAGAAAAATATTTCAAAATATAATATACCATTTGAACAAAGTATAGATATCATGGCTGACATAGATATTATCAATTCTCAAACACTCATATAATTTGAAAAATTACTTGAAACTTTATAAATTATTTATCTCTGTGTTTATAATGCCTGGATATACTATTGAAGGATTAGACAATTTGTTAGAAAAAATAATGGAAAAAATAGATAACATTATATCTCATTTAATAGATATGGATGAATCATCTGAACAATATTATATACTTTCAGAAAATCATGATCAATACATTATAGATTATTCTGACATATTAGAGATTAAAATAGATTTAGAAAATAAAATAATGACAAATACAGTCCAAACATAATGCCAGGATATACAATAGAAGGATTAGATAACCTTTTAGAAAAATTGAAAGATAAAATGGAAGATATTAAACATCAAATGGAAAATGAAAACATATCTTTTGAAGAATATAATAAACTCTTAGAAAAATACGAACAATATATTGCAGATTATTGTATTTTACTAGATCAAAGAATGGACTTATACCAGAGAATTTTGTATAATAATTTACCAACCCTATAATCTATGGATACTTCACAAGCATCAACCTCTAATAACTGTGATCATAAACTATATTTAGATAATAAAGAAATTTCATTTTTATTAGCTATTGCTGGAAAATCTAAAAATATACATTTTATTGGACAATCTAAATTAAAAGAAATATACGAAGATATTGACTATGCTATCTTAAATAGAATAGAATTTAATTCTGTTGAAACAGCAAAAAATATAAATACAGTTCATAAAATTATAGAAGAATACGAAGATATAGAAGATGAAGTTTCAAATGGAATAGCATTATGATATATAACAAAGAAAGAACATCCTAAATCTTTTGAGAAATTATCACAATATAGAGTATTTTTAGAAGAACTTAAAAGATTAAAGAATATGAATATAATAAAAAATATTGAATTAAATCAATCTGACTAATTCAGGGATATATCTTGCAAAAAAAATAACTCAATTCATTAAAGGCAATAAGGACATTTTGCTAAAAATGGGTATTTTGAAAAACTAAACCTTTAAACAAGCTATTTTAATAAATCTCCCAACATAACTACACTAATCTGCTGCCAACAGTGGAACTCCTCCTATCATCATCAAAATGTAAAGCTCATAATCGGTCGTCTTCCCAAAGAAATCGCCAGATGTTATACAAATTTTCAATAGATTTTTCCTCCATGGGATGTTGAAAACAGCAATACCCAGCATATTTGGAAGGATTATTGGCTTGGAATTTAGGATGTCAAGAAGTCGAACAAATTTGAGATAAGCCTTTTTTTTACAAATCCCCCTTCATTTCATCCAGATTTTGCAAAATCAAGACGTATTGTACGATTTGTTGCCTACAGCTCGTCTAAAGCACATTGAAGAACCAAATTTTGACGCAAAGTACTACGCGACGATTTATTTTTATGGAACGCAGCACTTACTCGTTCGTGCATCAGGATTTCAGACCTTTTGGAGAAATTTCCAGATTCGAGATAAACCATTCTTTTCTAAACTTTTATTTTTTTATTTCAGTGTTTTACACTCTCATCTCCCACCGAAATTCATGTATAATTTATATTAGAAATTTACACGAAAGATTTAATAACAAAATAAATGAGGAGCATGAAGACGTTACCATTGTCTGTGCTAAGATTTCTTGGCCGCTTGCTGCTTATTACGATTGATTTGGTCAGCTTTCTCATTTTTGATGTTATTGCTAATATTATGTCTTTGTACGCGAATGCAAAGGGCATTTTGGTTTTGAGGATAGAAACTTGGTAGTCCCTGTTGGAACATAATACCATTTAAGTGACGCTCAAGCTCTATGTTTAACCATGAAGTTGTGATAATTTTTTTTTTTGCGGAAACTATTTCAATAGATTAAGTTTAACAATATAAATTTCATTGTAAAATAATTAAAAATAATAAAAAAGCAGAACAAATCCAGCAAATCCTCCAGAAATTATGTGTTCATTAAGTGACAATTAAAAAAATAATTTAAGGTTAGAAATGAATATTCTATTTGCAATATTTTAAAAAGTTTATAATTGTTGATGGTGATTTCTCCAATGAATAAATGTAATTAAAATATTAATCTTAATATAAATAAATACAAAAATTAAAATTATATATATAAAAAAATAAACATGAAATTACTGACTAAGGCCAAGCAAGCTCACATGTAAATGTTTTTTTTTTTTTTTTAAGAATAAGGGCCCTATTCTTGCAATTGGAAAATTAAATTTGAACAAATTCAAAATTTAGGGTGTGTTTGATTACATATGGTTGCTAGGAAAATGTGACATCAAGAAATTCTTTTCCATCAATTTTGGTGTTTGATTGGAAATTTGCTTGGAATTTTTTTTTTTTTTTGATACAATCTTGTTACTTAAGCTATTTTGGTGAGAAAAATTGCATGAAAAAGACAAATATTATCATTTGCCTTTTTCATGTTGAATCAAACATAGCCTTAGTAAATTATAGGTCATATTTCTAGTCGAATGGTTCAATCAATGGATTACTTGCATAACTGAAAGGTGTTTATCATGTTGAAAATCTAGCAAAACAATTTTACTCATTAGAAGTGAAGTAAAGATTATTATGAATTTTGTCTTGCTCTTGAATTTCAATGTTTTTACTGTCACGTCTACTTTATTACTATTCAATATCTGATTCTTTTATAATTTCACTACTTTTTATAACTTCTTTAACATCTATACAATTTTTATTTCATGAAACAAATACAACAAATTGAATTGATTTAGTTGTATTGAATCAGAATTAAAAAAATTAAACAAAAAACAATAAGTTAATGAAGACATTGCAAACGTAGTAACAGATACTTAAAAACATTACAGTACTGAGGGATTGCGTTCAAGTCATACACCAAATACAAAATATACATAGTCGAAGTTCACCAAAAGCCCAACATAACTTAACAAAAAGCAATCCTAGTCAACAAAATAAAGATAGCGCATCACCAAAGTGTTTGAAAAACCGAACAATGTCCAACAAAAAACGAAGCCTAAACTTCATAGTGTTTTCAACTCATGTAGATCAATTCATTATTTTTCCTGCTTAATCATCACCTTGGTCTTCTTTGGGAGAACAGTTGATTCAAATTCGGTGATAAGGTATCTCTTGACCGAATCATCATCATGTAGACCACTCGAATAAGTTAGCTTGTGTTGAGTCTTCATGGGCGTGCTAACCACGTCTTTTGAAGAAGAAACCTAGCACATGATTTTAAAAAATGTTTGCACATTATGAAGAATTGAAAAAATAAAATATATTGTGTACTGAAAAAAGTGGACGTAATGTTTATTCTAGATCAAAACATAGCTAACACCATCTCATCTTCGATGTCCGCATTCTCTAGCTTGGAAAATATGTTGGATTCCTATGATAAAAACGAAATTTGGACTTAATCTTGTTTGTAACTCATGTAGACCAAATCACTCATTTTCATTTCATGCTTAATCATTACCTTGGTCTTTTTAAGGAGAATGGTTGACGAAAATTCGTCGATAAGTGATCCTTTGACAGAATCATTTTTATGCAAATCACTCGTATCAGCCAGTTTCGGTTTAGTCTTTAAAGACGTGCTGACTTCATCATTTGAAGAGAAAACCTGGCACGTGATTTAAAAAATGTTGTCACATTTTAAATAAGATTTGTTATGCTAAAATTTATTGTGCTCCAAAAAAAAAAATTGGAGCACAATGTCTAAATTAGAATAGAACCCAAACAAATCTAAAACCTTCTCATCCTCGAAGTATGCATTCTCTAGCTTGGAAAATACATGAGATTCCTTTGAAAAAAGTCAAAAGGAATTGGTAAGAATAACTTAAAAAGATTTAAGTTCAATAGTTGTAATAAAAAATATACATGAAGCAATTGAGAATATAGACAATTTAATTCACCTGATCGTCGAAGCATGAGCCACAGAATTTTGAGATAACATTAGGGTCGCAAGTCAACTTCATTACAATGTAAGCGCCTGTGTGATTACTGATTTGGTCAGCTCTAACCTGAACCTTGAACAAAACTTTTTGCTCCACCAACGATTCTATTTCCGATGGGATTGCATATTTTGTAGACTTCTACAAAATAAGTTGTAGACATGTTATAAAAATAGTGAATAAAAATTTATACCCTAACCATTAAGAAAAGCATGCGAATAGGTTTACGATACTACCTCAGCAGCCTCAGCTCTCAACTCAGACGCAGCTTTCCCAACTAACTCAACACACTCCCAATCCCATAGTAGGAAAGGCGCATTCCCAGTATCGTTTACAACGCATACTTGAATCTTGAACCTAATGTAGATCATGACATAAATATATTATAATATTGAATACGATCTTAAAAAAAATGAAGAAATTTAGATGAAAAACCTAGGATTTCCCGTCACGTCAAAGCGATTGTACTTCTCACAATGAAACCTCTTCCCAACTTGGTTCACCTTTTTATGACATTTTTTGCAGGCTAGGTATGACCAATCACCAACCGTCTCAATAGCAACAATCTTAGCGTACACCCAAAAAATTCCAATCTTTTGCGAAAAATATTAATGATTCAGTTAGGAATAGTAAGAAATTAAAGCATAGTCGAACAATATAATATCCATATTATTGTTGAACTAAGTTTACCTCACTATTTTCACACAATTGTTCAAGTCTTCTCAAAACCCCTTTCCCACTGGATAGCTCGTCAGTAATGGTGCACACAGATGATGTTGAAATTTGGCTGATTGTATTAGAAGTAGCATGGGACCCTGCATTCAGCCTTGGGAAAACAATTTCAAAGGAAAAGAAAAGATTAATTAAAAACACGAATTTGAAAATCTTAAGAGTACCAAATTAATGAAATCAACTTTTGATCAAAGGGAAATTGACACGTACTTGTTTCGAAATTCAGTAATTTCTTTGACTTCTCCATTCAAGATCATTTTAGTCACATAAAATGTATTTGAAACTCTAACTTCACCTGATGAGTAAATAAAAATATAAACCAAGTGAGATCAAATACGTAAGAACAAATAAATTGTATACAACATTAGTTTTGGGTCAAAGGGTTAACAACCCCTAAATTGCTTTGCACGACACATCTGAAGTATCACGATAACAGGATCCGAACCACCATTATCCAAGTATTTGATCATCTCATCGGCATATTCTCCCCATAAAGTACAGGACATTCGGTTGTTCCTTCAAGATAATTTAATTATAAACTAATACAATTCCAAATATTTATTTATACATAGTAGTAGGAAATGAGGAGAAAAATTGTTATGAACCAAAAAACAAAACAAAAAAAAATAATCTATCATACTCGATGTCTTCAAGCACAACATCAATAAGCTTAGTTGTCCGGCCATACAACTCTTTGTTCTGTGGCATATGAACATATATTTATTATATGAAATAAAAATTAATCCATAAAAATAAATTCGTTTTACCAAAAAGCTGTGTCTCATCAAGATTATCCACAGTGGACAATTCAGCAAATGATTTAAGCGCGTAGACATGATGAGGAAATGTATCATCAAACATCTCGAATACATGAGTCTTGGCAATAAATATCATCTTGTATTTGTTTGTGGTTGTTTTGTATTTCATGTTGTTGTTGGCAACAACAAAGTTTTTAACAACATACAAATGACCCTCTTTGAGCAGCGGTTTGAAGTTTCTAATTAGTGGACCCTTGATTGTTGTATGTATTCGAACCCCCTTTCAAGACAATAGAACTAATTAGAAAAAAGCGAAAATGAAAAATCTAAAAATAAAATGAAAGAAGTATATATAAATAAAAAATGTGAGCATAAACACATGGATTTGGAAGCACTTCATATTTGTGTAGATGATTTCTTTGATTAGGCCTTCAGTTTTTGAGCTTTATTTGTTGCTTGTCAATTGTTAATGTACTCTTTATTGTTAGTGACAGTAATGTGAAGTATGAAAGGAAGGAATTGGAAGAAGAAGTTGAAGGCTTTCCAAACTTCTTTGGGTAAGGTAAAACTCTTTGGATTTTCACTATTATATATGCATGTGAACTTCTATCAAAACATACTTTGAATCCACTCACTGATATTCACTTATTATCTACACATTTATGGGACTCATATTATAATTACTTAAGTTTTAATTTAGTCACTCACAAAGCATGCACTTAATATATATATATATATATATGTATGCACTTAATAAGTATGATTGGTATGTTTGGTATTTATTTATCCATTTTGTAGATGCTATTATACATTCATATGAAGTTGGGACAGAGGATGGGCTTTTCTTCTCCATCTGAGTTTAGTCATTTAAGCAGGTGTGCTGATCTAGTTTGTTCAATCCAAGAGTCATGATAACATGTACAACCATAATTTGATGTCACAAGCAGCAGTAGTCCAAAAAGATATATCATTATGTGCACTAAATTCTAAAAGAGAAACTAAGAAATAAACATGTTTAAATATGTCTTATTTTTTTTTTGGAAAGTTGGAGTAGTTTAGTGCTGAAATATGAAAATGAGATGGATGGATGTATGAGCTTCCGTTGGGTCTGCGCTTGGAGATTTTGACTTGAGCAGAATTTTTCTGATATTGTTATTTGTTCTTTACGTTATAGTGGGCAACATTTTTCCTCATTTGGTGTTTTCTGGCTTTGCAAGATTGACCTCCAGCTTCTCTCTAGGGCCCTTTGTGGGGTGATAAATATTTTTCTAACCATGTAACTGACTCTGTTCAGCAGACGCAGAAGCCTGGTATTAACATGTATAATTTGGTGCAAATTTTGGTTAATTGTTCTTACTTCAGTAGCCGTGAAGAGCTTCGCTTTCATTTTCTTTATATTTGTATATTTCAATAGAATTTTTTTTGCAGCCTATTTAGAAATTTATGAGTCATTCTTTTGCTTTTTCTTTGTTGTGCAGATAAGCAAAATGCTTAAGCCAGAAAAGTGGCAGGCTACCTTTGATAGTAAGGGAAGATTATGGGTTTCCAGAAAGTTCTGAAATTGATTATATTGGGGGTAACCACTTCTTTTGCAATGTTTTTAACATTTTTGGTTGTTTCAATTCTAGTTATTATCATGCCATAAAAATTATCATTTTCCAGTGTGAACTTTGGATAGTTTGGAAGCTTGAATCTTGTGATAGTTCCCAAAATTGTTGGCTTCAGAACTTATGAATCCCACTTTTTTTCTTTAATGTGATAAGCAAAATGCTTAAGCCAGAAAAGTGGCAGGCTACCTTTGATAGTGAAGGGAAGATTATGGGTTTCTAGAAAGTTCTAAAATTGATTATATTGGGGGTAACCACTTCTTTTGCAATGTTTTTAACATTTTGGTTGTTTCGATTCTAGTTATTATCATGCCATAAAAATTACCATTTTCCAGTGTGAACTTTGGATAGTTTGGAAGCTTGAATCTTGTGACAGTTCCCAAAATTTTTGGCTTCAGAACTTATTCATGCTTGATTGCTACTTTAACTCATTGTGGCTATGATGTTGTTTCTCAGGTTCAATGTTTTGACTTTCCTATATTTCAAGTTCAAATGCATGATTGTCTATATTAAGTAGTGGTGAAAACCTAGAGTGGACACTACGAACATCATAGTAGGATGGAAGATTCTTCCTGACTTCCTGTGTAGGACTCTTAACTCTTGTATTCTAGGGAAGACATGTAAAGCTAGAGAGTGAAAAATAGATCCAAGGAAGTCAGCAATTCATCTAATAGCTTTTTTAGGCTTTTGTCTCTCTAGCTCAAGAGCTTATTAACTCAACAACTCAACAAATGGCAAGTAATTTTATGCCTAGGCACTTTGTAACGTAAGGTTGAACTAATTCTCTCTTGTAATTGATTGTTACATTTACTTATACTACCTTTGACCCTTTTATATATTTTCTTAGTATGATGATGTGTAGAATAATTTTTACCATATGCAGCTTCATGTTTTCACCTTTACATTTTATGAATCCCACTCTTATTCTTGCACATAGTAATACCATTTTAGTTCCTTCTCCTATACAACTGCTCTTATTCAGTGTTATTAATGCAAAGCATATCAAAATGAGCAAAGCATTTTGCTGTCAAAATGAGCTAAGCATTTTAACGTAAGGCTGAACTAATTCTCTCTTGTAATTGATTGTTACGTTAACTTATACTACCTTTGACCCTTCTATATATTTCCGTAGTCTGATGATGTGTAGAATAATTTTTACCATATGCAGCTTCATATTATGAATCTTATGAATCTCACTCTTATTCTTGCACATAGTAATACCATTTCAGTTTCCTCTCCTATATAGCACAGCTCTTATTCAGTGTTATTAATGCAAAGCATATTAAATGAGCAAAGCATTTTGCTGTTTTCTCGCAGGGAGAAAGTATTGCAGGCTTACCTGTTCGTCATGGAAAACACACTCAAAATTGAAGGCCTCGCTATGGTTTCCATACGCAGTTAACTCATACGCTTGAACCAAGCGCAGCTTCAACGCCCATTGCATCTTTGAAGGATGAACATCACTCGCGAGGCTGAACAACGGCGCCATACTCCAGTCGTAATGCTCTTAATTCGTTTTTGGATTGAATTATCTTGTATTAAAAAATATAGACACATTGCATAAAACGGGAAAAAAAGAGTTGTAAGTATTAAGATTTGAAATCGACACAGTGGAAACAATGAATGATTTTTCAGATTTCTTACCTTACAATACAACAGGTTCAAGAGTTGAATCTCAAGTATGAAGGTTGATATTTATAGGACTTTTTGAATGCATTCAGTGCATACACACTCACCTATATTACACATCCAGGGCATACACACTCACTTACTGACACATTGACATTAGTTTGAAATACGGCTGCATGCCTAAAAGTTCATGATTAATACCAGTTCCAATGCAAAATTAGCTGCAAAAATAGAAGGTCAGAGGCTGTTGTATAGCTGCATGCTTAAAAGTTGCATGATTAACCCTTGTTATAATGCAAAAGAAGCTGTAAAACAAAAAGTAGGGGAAAATCTGTAGCAAAATAAAAAGTTTATTATGTAGATTTGAAATGTGCAACACGTAAGGTCATTCAAGATTTGAAAAAATGCAGCACAAGTAATGTCATCACAGATTTGAAAAATGCCTGTTGCTTTCTTTCTCTTTTAACTTTTTTTTTGAATTATTATTATTATTAATTTGGGTCATAAAAAAACAATTTCTAGATTTGGCAAGTAATTTGGGCGGGAATTGTGAGCTTACTATTAATGGCAAAGACTCTATATATATATATATATATATATATATATATATATATATATATATATATAGATGTATTAAAATTTAAAACTTTTGATATCGTGAAGAGTGGGCAATTTAGTTTCAACAAACTGATGCTTTCGCTGCGACCTCTGATACTATTTGGAGTGACATTATCAAGATTCAATTTTTGAAAAATTGATTGTATTCTATAATGCGTGGATAAACTTGTAAGGAGAAATCTTTTCAAAAATATGTTTGGAATTATCTAGGTGTTAACACAAAGAATCGAGAGTCAACATCTAGTGTTTTACACTTAAATGTATTATTTTTAAGTTCCACTAGTGTTGACACGTGATATATCTGGTCTCGACACTCCAAATACTGAGACTTCCGTCTCATTAGTGTCGACATTAGGGTTCTCGAGTGTTGACATATGAAAGGAATACACGTTTTCTTTTACATGGAAGCTTGTTTTATCTATGAACATCATCCCAAGATATCACATTTATCATAAATATTAATATCATATTTTGTCTTGTAGGCTCTAAATTTCTAAGTTGAACCGCCACTTCAAGTATAACTAAAGATATAAACCAAACACAACTCCATATAAATCATTTCAAATCAATTATCAGTTTGCAAATTCAGGTACTTTCACAATTAAATCAAGTATAACATGTAATCACTTACTTGATTGGCGGCACCTCAGATACGGCTTAAGAGATATGTGCGCTAGGCAGTCTACAAAATCTTAAAATCAAATGATCTGATACCAAACTTTAAACGCAACACCAAATTTTCAAGAGTTTTTCAAATGTTTTAGACATTTATGCTTTGATACCATTCTTGTCACGCCCCCAAAATTCAGTGAATATTTTAAGCCAACGATGCAAATGACGAATAATGTAAACGATGTCACATAATTGGGTTTTCAAAATAATTTTAAATAATAATAAAATAGAGTTCAACAAAATTTGGTAGTTCAAACACAATAATTCTTATTTGGTGATAAGTCCATAGCTCACAGGTCGTCACTTAGCGCAACATTGTTTGTCAAGTTATTTGAAGATACAAGTAAATCCTTTTTACTTCAATAGCTACATGAAAATTTATAATTTTTTGGGCGAGCACACGTGTGCCCAGTGAGCAGAATATGGTGCACATGTGTTGTTGAGTGCATTTTACATGCATATTTCATATATTTTTGGTGGCACTTTTTGAGTAATTTGGACAAATATCTATTTAATTGTGCATATTTTGTGGTTAAATAGGTTCAACAATCAACTTCATGGAGAAAGCACGAGAAATGAGCTAAATGGATGAATAATTGAAGAAATTGAGGAGAAAATAGACAAATCCTTCAAAGAGTCAAAGTTTGGGGACCAAATTGTCACTTCTAGAAAGTTGTGGATCGCATGTGCAATTGATCGAATGACTAAATTGCAAGTTTCCAAAGTTGACGGACTTAAATGCACTTTTGAAAGGGCTCAACTGAAAGAAATCACAAACTTTGGGGACCAAGTTGATCTACACTGAAAGTTGGAGGACTCAATTGTTAATCATTTAAAGACGGAGCTGCCAGATGAACCGTGTGATCGCGTGGCTCTAACAAATCGCGTTCGCGAACTAGGGCAAAAATCCAAGCAGAGGTTTTTCACCTCAATCATGCGATCGCGAAGAACTCAGCCAAGTGATCGCATGGTCAAAAATTTGTACTGATTTTCTGGGCCGACTCGGTTCGGCCCAAACGCTGAGAACGCGGATCTACGCAAAAATTGGGTATTTTTGGGCGTTTTTGGCTAGGGTTTCACACTTTTTTTCTCTTTTCATCTCCAAACTCATTTTCTCTCCATTGTTCTTCATTTTTCCTTGCTTTCTTTTTGTAATTTTCTCTTGTTTTTTATATAGTTTTGTTGATGAATGTTGATTTGAGGGAGAAATACCAATATTATTGTGGAAGAATACTGATATTTTGAAGCAAGAATCATTGGTGAAGGGAAGTATCATTGCTTAATCTTCATATTTCTCTATTTACTTTACTTTGTAGTTGAAATAATGCATTTAATTCTTGAATTTTATTGTTATTTCACTATGGGCGAAGTTATTTAGTGTTGGGATGATTGATGAAGCTTGACCTAACTTGGTTGAAATTGATGCTTGTATTAAGAATTTAAGCCTTTTATTATCTTGTGCATTTATTGTTGTATTTATTGACTAACATTTATTGTGGCCACATTTATGCTTAGGTTTCATGGGATGTGCAGTTATTGAGAAAATGCTGTGTATTCTAGATCAATACAATATTTGCTCTAGGTTCTTGTTTAGGATAGAGATATACCTAAAACCCTAGATGATCAATTGAGCTATTTTCACAAATGTTTAATGCAATTGGTGTGTTTTTAATCGACATAGAGATATAGTAGGTTAATTCCACTAATTAGGGTCGGTTTCACTCTAGAGAGGTAATTGACTAAGCTTGGAAAATCGGATCTAACATGATTAATAAATTGCATTTCTATTTGCTTGTTGAGAATTTAATTAGGTAATGGTCAAGTGGAATCAATAATCCTAACACTCCTCTATCATCAAATCATCGCCATTTTCTACTTGTTTATTTATAATCGTGATTTAAATTCTAGTGCTAGGACTTTCCAAAACCAAAACTTTATTGTGTGTGTTTCTTGTTAAAATTGATTGAACTAGAGTGTAATTGAAATAGACAATCCTTGTGGGATCGATAAACCAGACTCATTTAGTCCACTATCACTTGTATGCGATACGTGCACTTGCGGTGTGTTTCTAGCGAACATGTGTTATTACACGTTGGAATATATTCTAAAGACCATTTCAATGTATGTATGTATCTTTTTGGCGCCATTGCCGGGGAATGTTTTACTTTGATCATTGCTTTAGTTAATTTTAGTTTTAACAATTTGTAATTATTTTAGTTTTATGTTTTATTTTGTTATCTTTGGTTAACCACCACAATTCTAATCTCTCTTGTGTTTTGTTTTTTTTCTATGCATATTTGATTCTAATATTGGTAAAATAGGAAAGCAATTGCTATGCACAATCTCAACATGGGTGATGAATGCATGCTTGAAGAATATTCAAGTTTTGAAATTTGTCACGAGATGTATTGTAATGGAAAATGTTTATTTTCGGGCAATAGTTTGATTACGTCGAAGCTTATTGGGTTTAAATAATATTTGAAATGCCGAAAACAAGCAATTGATACATTGGATGTGAGTTACATGCTCTTGGGGGATTGTGTACCGAATGATTAGGATGAGGACATCACTGTTGTAGGAGATGGTCCTCCATTATTGAATGAGAAGGTACTTGGAAAGTATTACAATGAGCTTGCCAAATTGGATGAAGATGATATGCCTATGGGAGATGCCATCTATTGGGAAGGATTTCGAATGTGGGGGTATAATCCACTCATGGGAATTAATAGGAAAAACTTGTCGTTGCCCATGGATTCAAATTTTGGATCGGTCATTCAATCCGAGGAGATATCAACTAAAGAAGATGAGCTTGAAGAGAATGACAATTTAATCACACAAGAATCACATGAGGAAGTGGCAATTAATGAGGAAGAGATCAAATCAAATTCTCTCAACTTCATTGATTGTCCAATAATTGATTTTGTGATTAAGCCACTTGAGGAGGTGCAAGTCTATTTAGTCGAGTTTGAATTTGATGGAATAGGCAAGTTCCATGACTTTGGAAGGGGCAAGGTGCAAGTGTTTAGATCAAATGAAGAGTGGGGCAAGGCCAAAAGAAGCAAAATGGAGAAGGCATCAAAAGCTATGTTTAGAGTGCCATAAAGTGCTTATGCGGAGAGTCAAGCTAATGACTTTAAAATAAGCGCTTAATGGGAGGCAACCCATTCTCTATCACTTACTTGCTTTATTTTTATTTTTTCCATATTATTTACTTTCTTGCAAATAAGTTGGTTGGGCCAAGTCTCTATCTTCTACATTTATTTTTCTCAAGTTGGGTAGTGTGAAATAGCTCCAATGCATTCTCATTTAATTTTAGCATGCACTCATATCAAACTTTCAAAGTCAAATATTTGCTTAAAACTCATTTTAAATCACTTGGTGCATATTGTATTTTATCTTCAAGTATGATTTAATATTGATGTGGATGGGAAAATTATATTGGATTTATGAGTTAGAATTGAGATGTTGAATGTAATTTTAATTTTTGGGTCATTCACCACTTAATATCTACTATTTTCTTGTATTTTCATAGGATGCTCACAAGGTGGTCGATGAAATGCCTCATTGGAGAAATTTGTGTTCAATTGATTGGATGTTTAAACACAAGTTTGGGGGTGGATTGTTGGTGATTGCAATGAGAGTTTCGCATGCCCAAGACTACTTATTAGTGCCCCACCACTTCTTGGGATGTCTAGTAACTTCTTTCCTCTTACTTTGATTTTATTTTACACATTGAGGACAATGTTCATTTCAAGTTTGAGGGTGATTTCTTATTGTGTGTTGACATGGTAGACAGCCTTACCGGCCAGGATTACTTAGATGTTTAAAATTGTTATTGATTCTTGATTTATGACCAATATGCTACTTGTGTCTACTTTTACAAAATGTTTATCCATGCAAGATCCTATTTACATTGAGCACAATAGTCATAATTGATTGTGGGTGAAGTTTGAGAATTGTTGAAGGGTGAAGAGGTTAATGGAGTAGAAGAACTAGGTTGTGAGCTTGTATTTTAATTTTTATCAACCTATCCAATATTTCCTAAAACTCTAAATCTCTTTATCCTAATGTAAGACAAGTTTGGGGGTGGTCAACCCAGTGAAGGAGACGGTCTAGATGTGTGGTGATTCCATACATGTTGGAAATAAATTTTGTGTGGAGTGTATTTCGCCAAGTATAAGTTAAGTAATGATCGTATGCTAAAGTTCTAAGCCAATTTTAATTTTTGCATTGCATTGCCCTATCTCGAAGCCTCTTTGACTCGAGTGATTAAGCCCGTAGGAGTATCTTGAGACTTGGTGCCTTAAATTTGAAACTTGGGAGTCACCGGCCTAAAGCTCGCTACATGGGTCAATTAGAAAACTTAATGAGTAAGGTACTCACACACACACACTTGAAAAAAAAAAAAAACCCTTCATCATTGCATTTCCTTAATAAGTCTACCTCACTTCGTAGCCTTTTTGACTCGAGTTATTAAGTTCGTAGGGCTATTTTGAAACCTGGTACCCTTTGATCTTAAAAAAATTGGGGAGTTACCGACCCAAAGTTCGCTACATGGGTCAATTAGAAAGCTTAAGGGAGTGGGGAAGGCACGATCATTCATCACTTTAGTTTTTAGAAATCATGCATTTGTACTTGCATAAGAGCTTTTAGATTGATAGTGGGTTTGAATTGCTTAGTATAAGCTTGAATGTCGAAGCACTCATTTAGTGGAGAGTCAGTGCATTTCTAGATTATCAAAATTACCGGTAAAATACACCCAAACTAGAGTGAAAAAAGAAAAGAGTGATTTGAGAGTACCCTCTAGAATTGCATCCCGGGAGAGGAAAGAAAAATATTTATTGGGGGATGAATGTCACGAGTGGGAAAGAAAAAGAATTGACCACTAATGGTGGGTAGTTTTGACTTGAAACCTCTTTACTCATCAATATTCTCGAAACTTAATTGACAATTGAAAGTGACTATGCACACACACACCAATCGAATATCGGATTAGCTAAACTTCTTTTTGGTAGCTTATTTGGAATCATACTTTTGAATTGATTATACAATTTTGTACTCATGAGTAATTTGCAAGTTATCAAACATTGTTGATCTATATTCCATGTTACTTGAGTGCACTAGCAGATAATTTTGCTCGAGACGAGCAAAATCTCAAGTTTGGGGGTGTGATAAGTGTGTTTTACACACTTATTTTGCTTTTAAATCGACAATTTAATTGACAAATTGAGCGAATTTCTACTTACAAATTGTGTTTATCTTGTACAATTAGGTACAACCTCAATTGGAAAGAAAATAGACAAGATTGGAGAGCAATTGAGCAAAAAGAAGAGCAATTTCTATGTCCAAGACCTAATTGAAAGAAATCAAAAGTTTGGGGACTCAATTGCAACATCTCAGAAAGATAGAGGACCTACTTTGCAAATATTTCAGGGGCATATTTGTAATAAAAGTCAAAATTCGAGGACTAAATTGAAGAAGACCAGAAGTTGGAGGACCCAATTGCAATCATGGAAGGACGGAGCTGCCTGGTGAACCGCGCGATCGCGTGTCTCGACCAGGTCGCGTTCGCGAAATCAGGCCAAAAATCAACCCGAGATTTTTCAGCCCAACCACGCGATCGCGATGCATTCAGCCACGCGATCGCGTGGTCATAATTTTGAAAAATAATTTGGGCCGACCTGGTTCGGCCCAAACGCTCATAACGCGGATCTATGCGAAAATGGGTATTTTTAGAGCACTTTTTTGCTAGGGTTCATGACTTTTGACCCCATTATTTCATCCAAAAACACTCTTCTCCCTTTTTCTTCTTCTTTTCTTTTCTTTATTTTTGCTTTAGTTTGTAATTTTAGTTTGTAGTTTAGTTTTGTTTCTATGTTGCTAGTATCCATTGAAGTTATGAAGCAAAGAGTGAGGTAAAGATTCAAAGCATTGTTGTAGGAGTTTTGGGGCAAAAAATCAAGGGAAGTGATTTATTTCATTATCTTGTATTTTTAATATTTGATTTCTATATTTTGTGATGTATTTTTGTAAACCTCAACTTTTGTGCAATATTTATACAATGGGCTAGTTGTTTTATGTTGGGATGATTGATGTAGCTTAACTTAGTTTAAGTAATTTTAATGTTTGTTAATTAATTTTGAGTTTATTTCATGTGTGTTTGTTATTGAGATTATTCCATGTGTTTGATTGATCACTAAATATATGTTTTGTGAAGTGTATGATAATCGAGAGATATTGTGCATTTTAGACCAAATAACAAATGCACTAAATTCTTGTTAAGGATAGAGATATACCTTAAACCCTAGATGATCCATTGAGCTATTTTCACAAAGAGTTAATGCAATTGATTGGGCTTTAATCGACATAGAGATATAGTAGGTTAAACCAATTGATTAGAGTTAATTTCACTCGAGAGAGGTAATTAGCTAAACTTGGAAAATCGGGTCTAACATTGTAAATGAGTTATTTATTAATTTGCATGTGTTGAGAAATTACTTAAGCGAGAGTTAAGTGAAATCATGAATCCCAACTATTTTATCTTCCATTTTCCTTATTTTAATTTGGTTTAAAATTATTTTCTTTAATTTAGAATTATCAAAAATCCATCTTATTAATTGTGTGTTTCTCTTTGTTGTTAGAATTAAATTAATTAAACTTGTATAATCTAAAGTAAACATTCCTCGTGGGATCGACAATCCGGACTCAAAAAGTCCACTTTATTACTTGTACGCGACCCGTGTGCTTGCGGTACACACTATTTTGAGCGAACAGCAACCACTGTGTCTCTACAATTGGTCGATAGGTCCATCAAATATCCTCGGGGGATCATTGAGGATGTTCTTGTGAAGGTGGATAAATTCATCTTTCCGACGGACTTCATTATTCTAGACATGGAGGAAGATCATGACATTCCAATCATATTGGGAAGGCCATTTTTAGCAATCGGGAAGGCTCTTATTGATGTGCAAGAGGGCAATTGATTTTGAGGGTGCAAGATGAGCAAGTCACCTTCAATGTGTTGAAGTCCATTAAATATCCCTCGGAGTCAAACTCATGTTTTCGAGTGGATGTCATGGATCATCTAGTGGTAAACTCCTTCAACCGAGGACTTTCTAAGGATCTATTGGAGTCTTGCATCGCCCACTCTTTGACTATTGAGGATGATGATCATGAAGTTGAACAAATGGCTCATTACTTGGAGGCATCTCCACAATATCAACACAAGAGGGCCCCCTACTTTGAGGAGTTGAAAAAGAGTTCTTCACCGCCCCTACCATCTCTCGAGAAGGCACCTACCCTCGAGCAAAAGCCTCTTCATTCTCATTTGAGGTATGCTTAATTGGGAGAATCTTCCACCCTTCCGGTCATTATTTCTAATTTATTGAATGAGGTGGAGGAAGACAAATTGCTTCGGGTATTGAGGGAGCACAAGGAGGCTATTGGATGGACCATCTCGAATATTCGAGGTATTTTCCCTTCGTTATGCATGCATAAAATTCTTATGGAGGATGATTTCAAACTTTTGGTAGAGTATTAACGTAGGTTAAATCCTAACAAGAAGGAAGTGGTAGGAGCTGAAGTGGTGAAGTGGCTTGATGCGGGTATTATCTATCCAATCTCAAATAGTACATGGGTGAGCCCGGTGCAAGTAGTGCCAAAGAAAGGAGGTATTACCATGGTGGAGAATGAAAATAATGAGCTTATTCCAACAAGGCCAGTGACGGGGTGGAGAGTTTGCATTGATTATCGCAAGCTCAACAATGCTACTAGGAAAGATCATTATCCCCTTCCATTCATCCATCAAATGCTTGAGCGATTGGCGGGTCACTCTCATTATTGCTTCCTAGATGGGTATTCGGGCTATAATCAAATTCCTATAGCCCCGGAGGATCAAGAGAAGACAACATTCACATGCCCATATGGAACTTTTGCATATAGGAGAATGCCCTTCGGTCTTTGCAATGCCCCCGCACTTTCCAACGGTGCATGATGGCTATCTTCTCCGACATGGTGGAAAAATTTATTGAGGTATTTATGGATGACTTCTTGGTTTTTGGTACTTCATTTGATGGTTGTTTGAATAATTTTAGAATGGTGCTAAAGAGATGTGAGGATACCAATTTGGTTTTGAATTGGGAAAAATGTCATTTCATGGTTCGAGAGGGGATAGTTCTTGGGCACCGAATTTCAAGTAAGGAGGTTTATCAAAGACTTCTCAAAAATTACGAAGCCACTATGTTCATTACTTGAGAAGAGAACCACATATGATTTCTCTAAAGAGTGTCTTCAAGTTTTTAACACTCTTAAAGAGAAACTCATCACGACACCTATTATTTTGGCTCCGGATTGGAGTTTTCCCTTTGAGCTTATGTGTGATGCAAGTGATTATGCTGTGGGGGCGATTTTGGGGCAAAGGAAGGACAAAATATTGCATGTCATCTACTATGCTAGTAGAACCTTGACCGATGCTCAATTGAATTATGCTACTACCGAGAAGGAAATGCTAGCGGTGGTCTTTGCTTTTGATAAGTTTCGGTCATATCTTATTAGCTCCAAGGTGATTGTGTATACCGACCACTCGTCCCTCAAGTATTTGTTGGAAAAGAAGGATGCCAAACCGCGGTTAATTAGATGGGTTCTTCTTCTCCAAGAGTTTGATTTGGAGATTCGTGACAAGAAGGGGATGGAGAATCTTGTAGCCGATCACTTATCTAGACTTGAGCAAACCGAGGAAGTTATTGATGAAGAGATAAGTGAGGTATTCCCGGATGAGCAAATTTTCCAAATCATGGATCTTCTACAAGCTTCTAGAGTACCATGGTATGCGGACCATGTGAATTTTCTAGCAAATGGCAGCACTCCCCGGACCGCTCTTATCAACAAAGGAAGAAGTTCTTTGCGGATATCAAGCATTATTTTTGGGATGACCCGTTGTTGTTCAAAAGGGGTCCGGATCAAATCATGAGAAGGTGTGTGCCCGAGGAGGAGATGGAGAAGATTCTTGAGCAATGTCACTCATCGCCTTATGGAGGCCATTTTGGTGCAGTGAAAACTGCATCAAAGGTTCTTCAGTCGGGATTTTATTGGCCCACTTTATTCAAGGATGCTCACACATTTGTGTCCAAATGTGACCAATGCCAATGCTTGGGTAATAGCTCTAACTGAAATGAAATGCCCTTAAATTCTATTTTAGAAGTGGAGATATTCGATGTTTTGGGTATTGATTTTATGGGACCTTTTCCATCGTCCTTTTCTAATCAATACATTTTAGTTGCGGTAGACTATGTGTCAAAGTGGGTAGAAGCGGTGGCACTCCCCACAAATGATGCTCGAGTGGTGGTGAACTTTTTAAAGAAAAATATTTTTACTCGTTATGGCACCCCTCGAGCTATCATTAGTGATGGAGGAAAACACTTTTGTAACCACCTCTTCAACTCACTTTTGACCAAGTATGGAGTCAAACATCGAATATCCACTCCTTATCATCCGCAAACAAGTGCGCAGGTTGAATTTCAAATAGAGAGTTGAAAAAGCTCCTTGAAGTGACGGTGAATGCCTCGAGAGAAGATTGGTCCAAGAAATTGGATGATGCATTATGGGCATACCGCACCACTTTCAAGACCCCCATTGGTATGTCTCCATTTCAACTTCTATTTGGTAAAGCATGTCATCTTCCGGTGGAGCTTGAGTACCGAGCATATTGGGCAACAAAAGTCTTGAATTTTGATATGGAGTTGGCCGATGAGAAAAGACTACTCCAACTCAATGAGCTTGATGAATTCCTCCTTGAGTCATATGAAAATGCTCGGATTTACAAAGAGAAGACAAATAGGTGGCATGACAAGAACATTGTGAAGCGGGACTTCCATGTTGGGCAACAAGTACTTCTCTAAAACTCAAAAGTTCGATTGTTTCCCGGTAAACTCCGCTCTAGATAGTCGGGACCTTTCACTATTGCTCAAATCTTCCCACATGGAGCAGTCGAACTTTATCATGGAAGCAAAGGGAACTTCAAAGTAAATGGGCAACGCTTGAAGCCATACTTTGGGGTAATTATGAAAAGAAGAAGTCATCCATCCCTCTTGCAAATTCGGAGTAATCGTATCCAAAAGTCGAGCTTACGACTTTAACCAAGCGCTTTTTGGAAGACAACCCAAATTTCTACTCTTTTAATTACTTGTTGATATTTTAATGAGATCCCAGTCAGGGAATCTCGTCGAACAACGCGGAATAACGAAATTAAAACCTAGGAAAGATCTAGATCAGATTTAAACATGAAATTAAACAAGAATTAAAATACTGGAAAGATAAAATTGACGATAGAACCTTGACCCAAGATTCACGATGCAAGAAATTGACAATACGGAATCGAGATCCAAGGTTTTCGAAACACCACAAGGACTTGTCAATTTCCTTGATAAGATTCTAATTGGAAACGCCACAAATATTCTCGCGAATATTTGATAAGTTCAACGCCACAAATATTTCACAATATTTGATAAGTTGGATTTATTCTCGAAGAACACAAAAGGGACTCCTCAACCTTTCAATTGGAGAAAACTCTCTCAAATAATATTAATCTCAAACTCAAACTTGTCTGTTTACAATGAATGGAAAGGAATATAAATAAGCAAAATAACCTAGCCTCTAATCTACTCAATCTACTCAAAATAGAATTCTAATTAGACTAAAATTCTAAAATATGAATATAAATTAAAATAAATAAAAAAGGAAATAAAATAATTAAAATCCCGCAAAATCTGGCCGCTACCCAGTTACGGCCGTGAAGAATAACGTTACGGCCGTAAAGGCCTCTCGGATCCAAATCCGCACCAATAGTTACGGCCGTAAGACCTGTTCTGCCTGAAATTCATCCTTTTTCTTCGATAATTGGTTACGGCCGTGTTAGTAAGATTTACGACCGTGAATATATGGGTTACTGCCGTGAAGGTCCTCCATTACGGTTGTGATGGATTTTCTGCCCAAATAACTTCGTTTTCTCGGCTCAGCTTGATCCGTCCCTCTTCTCGGCTCGACCCCAACATGGAACTTGCTCCGTTTTGCACGTATATCATTGTCATATTGTTGATGGCTCGACTTCGCCCTTCGATGCCTAGTCCGGATCATATCATATTTACTTATTGCATTTTTATTATGTCTAGGTTAATCACCAACTTTTGTAGGTTCGAATTTTTTTTGAAATCCTAAACAACCTTGTCCTCAACAAGTTTGGGGGAGATTTGAGTATCAAGAGAATCAAAGCTTAGGTCAATTTGGAACATCATACACACATCAATTCAGGGAAGTTCCATCACCCATTCCTTTCTTGTTATTATGCTATTGTCAACATTGAGGACAATGTTTGATTTAAGTTTGGGGGTGTTGGATTATGTGCTATGTGAACATTTTAGATTGCCTTGCCGGCCCTTGGTGTTTTGATGTTTGAAATTGTTTATTTTGTTGGAATATTGACATGCTAGATAGCCTTGCCGGCTTATAATATTTTGACGTTTGAAATTGTTGTTAATTCATGAGTTATAACCAAATTTACTACTTGTGCTACTTTCTATAAAATGCTTATCCATGTAAGATCCTATGTACATTGAGCACAATAGTCATGTTTAATTGTCGATGAGTTTGAGAATTGTTGAAGGGTGAAGAGGTTAAAGGAGTAGATGAACTAGGTTGTGAGCTTGTATTGTTTATTTTTATCAACCTATCAAATGTTTCCCAAATTTCTAAATCTCTTGATCCTAATGTAAGATAAGTTTGGGGGTGGTCAACCCGGTAAAGGAGACGGCCTATACGTGTGGTGATTCCATGCACGAGGAAGTAAATTTTTGTGTGGAGTGTCTTTCGCCAAGTATAAGCCAAGTAATGACCATATGCTAAAATTCTAAGCCCATTTTAATTTTTGCATTGCATTGCCCTATCTTGAAGTCTTTTTGACTCGAGTTATTAAGCCCGTAGGAGTATCTTGAAACTTGGGAGTTACCGGCCGAAAGCTCGCTACATGGGTCAATTAGAAAGTTTAATGAGTAGGGTATTCACACACGCACTGAAAAAAAAAAAATGCACATTATCATTGCATTCGCTTAATAAGTCTACCCCACTTCGTAACCTTTTTGACTCGAGTTAATAAGTCCGTAGGGGTATTTTGAAACCTAGTACCCTTTGATCTAAAAAATCGGGGAGCTGCCGACCTAAAGCTCGCTACATGGGTTAATTAGAAAGCTTAAGGGAGTGGGGAAGTCACGAGCAAACATCATGTTAGTTGTTAGAAATCATGCATTTGTACTTGCATAAGGGCTCAGATGAATAGTGGGTTTTAATTGCTTGGTATAAACTTGAATGTCGAAACACTCATTAGTGGAGAGTCACTGCATTTCTAGGTTATCAAGATTGTCAGTAAAACACACCCATTCTAGAGTGGAAAAAGAAAGAGTGGTTTGAGAGTACCCTCTAGAATTGCATTCCTGAGTGGAAAGAAAATTATTCATTGGGGGACGAATGTCACGAGTGGGAAAGGAAAGAATTGACCACTAATGGTGGGTTAGTTTGACTTGAAAACTCTTTACTCATCAACATTCTTGAATCTTATTGACAATTGAAAGTGGCTATGCACACACACACCCCGATCGAACATCGGATAAGCTAACCTCATTTTTGTAGCATTATTTGGGAACATAATTATGAATTAATTATGCAATTTCAAACTCATGGAAGATTGCAAGTATCTAGCATTGTTGATCATATTGTCACTTTTTGTAGATGCATGTAAATATTCTTGCTCGGGACGAGCAAGAGTTCAAGTTTGAGGGTATTTGTTGAGTGCATTTTACATGCATCTTTCATATATTTTTTGTGGCACTTTTTGAGTAATTTGGACAAATATCTATTTAATGGTGCATATTTTGTGGTTAAATAGGTTCAACAATCAACTTCATGGAAAAAGCACGAGAAACGAGCTAAATGGATGAATAATTGAAGAAATTGAGGAGAAAATAGACAAATCCTTCAAAGAGTCAAAGTTTGGGGACCAAATTGTCACTTCCGAAAAGTTGTGGATCACATGTGCAATTGATCGAAGGACTAAATTGCAAGTTTCCAAAGTTGACGGACTCAAATGCACTTTTGAAAGGGCTCAACTGAAAGAAATCAGAAACTTTGGGTACCAAGTTGATATACACTGAAAGTTGGAGGACCCAATTGTTAATCATTTAAAGACGGAGCCGCCAGATGAACCATACGATCGCGTGGTTCTAACAAATCGCGTTCGCGAACTAGGCCAAAAATCCAAGCAGAGGTTTTTCACCTCAACCACGCGATTGCGTGGTCAAAAATTTGAACTGATTTTCTGGGCCGACCCGGTACAACCCGATTCGGCCCAAACGCTGAGAACGCGGATCTACGCAAAAATTGGGTATTTTTGGGCGTTTTTTGCTAGGGTTTCACACTTTTTTTCTCTTTTCATCTCCAAACTCATTTTCTCTCCATTGTTTTTCATTTTTCCTTGCTTTCTTCTTGTAATTTTCTCTTATTTTTGTATAGTTTTGTTAATGAATGTTGATTTGAAGGAGAAATACCAACATTATTGTGGAAGAATAGTGATATTTTGAAGTAAGAATCATTGGTGAAGGGAAGTATTATTGCTTAATCTTCATATTTCTCTATTTACTTCACTTTGTAGTTGAAATAATGCATTTAATTCTTGAATTTTATTGTTATTTCACTATGGGCTAAGTTATTTAGTGTTGGGATGATTGATGAAGCTTGACCTAACTTGGTTGACATTGATGCTTGTATTAAGAATTTAATCTTTTTATTATCTTGTGCATTTATTGTTGTATTTATTGACTAACATTTATTATGGCCACATTTATGCTTAGGTTTCATGGGATGTACAATTATTGAGAAATTGTTGTGTATTCTAGATTAATACGATATTTGCTCTAGGTTCTTGTTTAGGATAGAGATATACCTAAAACCCTAGATGATCCATTGATCTATTTTCACAAATGTTTAATGCAATTGGTGTGTTTTTAATCGACATAGAGATATAGTAGGTTAATTCCACTAATTAGGGTCGGTTTCACTCGAGAGAGGTAATTGACTAAGCTTGAAAAATTGGATCTAACATGATTAATAAATTGCATTTCTATTTGCTTGTTGAGAATTTAATTAGATAATGGTCAAGTGGAATCAAGAATCCCAACACTCCTCTATCATCAAATCATCACCATTTTCTACTTGTTTATTTATAATCGCGATTTAAATTCTAGTGCTAGGACTTTCCAAAATCAAAACTTTATTGTGTGTGTTTCTTGTTAAAATTGATTGAACTAGAGTGTAATTGAAATAGACAATCATTGTGAGATCGATAAACCGGTCTCATTTAGTCCATTATCACTTGTATGCGATACGTGCACTTGCGGTGTGTTTCTAGCGAACATGTGTTATTACACATTGGAATATATTCTAAAGACCATTTCAATGTATGTATGTATCGTTTGGAATGCGCTAGTTAAATATCATCTCTCACGTATAGAACAAAAGTTATAGCTAAATGAAGTCAGGCCACCGGTCTTTCAGTTTGGTGTCGACACCTAGGGATTTGGTGTTGACACCAAAGTGTCAGAGAGTCATGTTTCATCATTTTGAGCTTAGGTGTCGACACGAAATCAGTAGGTATCGACAACACCAAGCGTATTTCCAGGATCTAAAACCCAATTTTCTCGATTGCTTTGATCCAAAATCTTATATTTTGATAAGGGATTTGATAAAACATGTTTTCCAATGAAAAATAAATTGTAACAGATTGAAATATGATTTTGATATGAGATCCTTACCTAGGGTTTGGAAGGAAGAACTATTTCTCTCTTCCATTTTCAACTTGATTTTTAGTTTGAGGAGTTTATATTTCAAAATCTTGAGTATTTGTCAATGTTTGAAAAATTGGATCGAATCGGCCTGTTCGACCAGAAAATCGGGAACCGGTCCGGGTCGTGCAGAAAACCGCATATGAAAAAATCTGACATGGAATCGTGTTTTTTAGCGACTAAACCGCGATCCAGTCCGGTTAAAAAAAATCGGTTCAGATTTGTTTTAAGCTTTTTACCTTCACCTAGGCTTCATTTCTTCACACGCTCGCTCGCCTCTCTCTCTCAATCACGCCATTAATCTCCTCAAATCGTCCTTTATTCTTCCAAATTCAGAAATTCTTCTTCAGTTCTTCGGTGAATCAACCTATTGTATCTTAGGATCTACTGTTTCTGGCTCAAGATCTCACGAGGTTCCACTCTTTCGGTTCTAAACTTCAACCGTTCAGGTAATGTTTCTGGCTTTTCTCTTTATAAGATTTTAATTTTCAATTTCAATGAAGTGATGTGATTTTCATACTTCATATTAATTTCAAAATTTGTGGTCATTTTTTGCAGTTAATTTGTAGTTATGATTTCTAAATTTCAGCATATATGGACTTCATTTTTGTTTGCAGTTAATTTGGGTTAAGATTTCTAAAGCCTTTTTGGACTTCAATTTAATTTGTGCCTTTAGTTTAGTTTGTGTTTTGGTATCTAAAATTTTTTATGATCTGAATCTTGGTGCCACTTTGACTTTTAATTACTTGACCCTTTTTTTCTCATTAACCAGATCATTATAGGACCAAAATAGGACAAAGAGGTAGTGTGTAATATTGTTGAAAGTAATCCCTACCCCGTAATGTTTTTCTTACGGGATTATGATTTTCTAGAATAACATTGATCAAGTCGGCTAAAATTCGAGAACCATAATGTTTTATATACTGTTTAGAGTTTTATTTTTAATTGAAATATTGTTCACTAAACTTTTTTTAATTATGGTTATTTTGTGTTTCTAATTTCTGAATTTGTGATGACCTCAATTTTTGCTTATATTGATTTCATATTGATCTACAAATATGTGAGTTGCCTCATGTGACCAAGAAGCTCCTTTACCACACGTGTTTGATTTAGCCAAAATTTGATTATGTAGGATGAGCACACAACCAGCCTCATATGGACAATCAGCCAGACAATCAACTGGCTCCCAATTTTCCACATCAACTAAAGCTATCGTAATAGCCAGGAAGGGTCGACCTAAAATCAGTGGCACTTTATTTTCCTCCTCCATAACCGGAATCACGAAGTCAGCATGGAATGTGAATTTGTGTTCTTTAACCAACACATCCCCAGTGACTCCATATAGATGTCGAATGGAGTGATCAGCTGGCTGTAATATGATTGGGCTCAGTTTTGGTTCCTCTAATCCTAGCTTCCTATAAAGCCTTGAGAAAAAGACTTGGAGAGAATATGGATGAGGATGTAGAAGAGATTAGAGACACATTATAAAGAATAGAGAAAAAAAATGTAAAAGGAAAGTAGTGGAAGGAATTGAGAACTACTTTGCACAAAGAACTACCCCAGGTTCTCAACCTAGTATTAAGAGTGTTTTAGCTGGTAAATAAGTGGTCAAAAAAGCACATACGGCATGGGCTAGGTGGTTTTATGATGCTTGCATTTCATTTAATGCTTTGCACTCACCATACTTTTGGCTCGCATTAGATCCTACTTCTACAATTGGTCCTGGGTGTAAAGGCCCATCATATGAAGATATTTATATTAATTTATTATGAGATTGTAAGAGAGAATGCCAATTACTCGTGGATGGTTTTAGGGGAAAAAAAATGGGCAACTAGTGGTTGTACACTAATGGCTGATGGTTGGAATGATCAAAGGCAAAGAAAATTGATTAATTATTTAGTGTATTGCTCTTCTGGGATTACATTTATCAAATTTGTTGATGCGTCTGATGTCGTGAAAAATGCTCAAACATTGTGCGACTTGTTTAGGAAGATTGTGGAGTGGGTTGGGCCACAAAAATATAGTACATATGGTTACTGACAATGCAACGAACTACGTAGCTGCAGGAAAATTGTTGCATCAGAAGTATGATCACATTTTATGGTTCCCTTGTGCTGCACATTGTTTAAATCTTGTACTCAAAGATATCGGTAGCATGCATCATGTGAATTCTCTTGCATTATGTGCATCAAAGATTACAATAATTTGTCTCAATCATACAATTTTCTTGTCATGGTTGAGAAAAAGACCCGAATGGAAGGAGATTGTACGTCCAGCAACCACTCGTTTTGCCACTACCTTCATTCCGTTGAAAAATTATCTATGAACACAAGCAAGTACTTCAATGTTTGGTGACAAGTAGACATTTCACAAGTCACAGACTTTCAAAAACTACAAGAGGGAAGCATGTAAGCTCTATCATCTTAGATAAAAAAAGTTTGGGATGATTGCTTGATGGTTGTGAAAATTGTGGTGCCGCTTATCAAATTGCTACGCATTGTAGATGCAGATGAAAAACCTTCCTTAGGATACGTTTATGATGGCATGGATAGGGCAAAAAAAGACAATCAAGAGCATATTATTTTTAAATAAGGAAAGGTTGTACAAGCCTTATATTAGCATAATCGAAGAGAGATGCGATAAGCATCTTAGGCACGATATACATGTAGCTGCATACTTTCTTAATCTCGCTTTCGTTTACAAAGAAATTTTTTGTCAAAGAGTAAAAGTTATGAATGGTCTCCTCAATTTTCTTGAGATTAAAAGTATTTGTTCATACGAGCAACAAGCAACGAGGGAAATAAGGATTTATCAAGAACGTCTAGAGAGCTTCAGTAGACCATCTGCCATAAAGGCATTGTAATGACCCGAAAATTATGACGTCCTTAGTTGTCTATTATGAAGTAATAAAAGTGTTTTATAATATATTTAATTATTTTGAAAGTTAAAGAAATAAAAACGGATTTTTTAATTAAATAAAAAGTTACGAAAAACGTATCTAAACGCCTTTCTTTAGAAGATTCTTTTGACCATTTCCGACCTCCGATAAATGCATAATTTATATGTATAGATAAATACTCGAATTGAACTTCAAGAATCTGAAATCCATTCATCATTTCGATTAATGTAAAGCTCGTGGCGAATTTTCAAAGTTGGCGCTGCAACCGCACGACCCGGAAAGACAGTTTCAAAGGGTCAACTTTGAGGCACCATAACTCTTACCTCACTTAACCAAATCGTGTGAAACCAGTTTCATATGAAAGTACTATATGATTATTTTTAAATGAGACCAAGAACACACAATTTGGAGTTCGTTTGCTACCTTAAATATGAGCTCAAAACAGCCACTTGAAACTGGGAAATCTGGAAAATATAAGCATGAGGTGGCTCTCTACAACCTTATCTTCGTCCATAGCTTGCATGAGTCAGCTCTCCCCCTTCCTAGCCACCTCCATCTTGCATGAAAATGGAGTGATACCTCAAGCTAGGCATTAAAATAAGACTTCTTAACCATGAAGGAAAAATGATTAATCATCTACACTCATTTCCTCACCTCATCCGTGCAGCCTTCTGTCCCTATAAATAGGGATGGTTTTTGAATGACATAACACAGTAAAATCATATCCAAAACGCTTCTGAATTGTTCTTCCCTATTTCAAACCCTAAATATTGATTTCATGCCAAAATCATGTTTCAATTCGTTATAATTCATCCTTTTTATTGACAAGCATGTTTTTTCAAAGACCTTTATCAAAACAAATGGTTTTAGATCAAAGAAATTAAGAAAACTGACTTTCAGATTCTGAAAATGCGTTTAGTGTCGACACCTACTGGTTTTGTGTCGACACCATGTTCATCTGGGCTTAAAACGATGATCTGACAGTTTTGTGTCGACACCAAACGGACTGCCCGACAGCCTGACTTCATTCAGCCATAACTTTTGATCTACAACTCCAATTTTCAATCCGTAAAGTGCGTTGAACTCCAGTTTCGATGATCTTTCAATGATATATTATGCCACTCGTGGAGACTTATGTGCTAGGAGTTACATTCTTGTTCCTCCACCTACTCCTTGCCGAGGAAGGCTTCCATTCCAAGCAAGTCATTCTAGGAACTGTTCATGGATAGATTCATCCAATAAACAGTGAGTGGGATGTGTTTATTTGGATTCATTGAATTATATGTGATTTGAATATGATTACTTGAATCTATTTGGATTAAAGCACTAAACATTTGATATACCTTATTATGTGATATAATGTGATAACATGATATGTTGAAATTATATTCGTTCATGTTTTGGAAATGCAATGGCATTGGATTGATGATGTTTTGGAAATACATTTGCACTTGATAGATGATGAATCATGAAAGAAATTTATGCATAAAGAAGAGTTTTGTGCATGTGGATTATATATTTGAACTCTAGCCCCCTCGGTAATCAAATGTTTATTGTTGGATATCGACGTGTGTCGTAAGGACCTTGTGACTCCAAGGCTCCGAAGAACGACATGGAGATCTAGTAACCCTATTGGAGTCGAATAGGGGAAAGATGACGGGGATGTGAAAGCTCTAAGGGATATGAGATCCCGAGTAAAATGTTTATGATTATGGCCATTTATCGATATTCGGGTTGTGTATATATTAAGCGCTTTGGGGTAGAGGAGATAATCTATAATCGGGCCCTGAAAATATGAGTTTTGAAAAGAACATGCATGTGCATCAATGACTTGTAATGTTGAATTATGTTTCAATGTGCAATAACACATGTGCACCATATTCTACTTGTTCGCTAAAATCGTATACCGCAAGTGCACGGTTCGCGTTCAAGTAGTAAAGTGGACTAGAGAAGTCCGGGTTATCGTACCCACGAGGAATGATTGATTTGTAACTAAAGTCATTGATTTCATTATAAAAGAAAAGTCAAGCAACATAAAATGTTGGTTTGATGGTGAATACTAACTATCATAAAATTAAAATATGGCGACTAAAAAAAACTAGTTAATTAAAGCAAATAGACAACAATGTGTAAAAGCTAGAATTAAAACTAATTATCCAAAGTAAATTAATAACAACAAGAACTTGGTGACTAAACTAAACTAGAAAACATGAGACAAGGTGAAGTTAATTTTTATAACTACACTAATTTCTTCTTTCACAAATCAAATAGTGGTAGTCACTCACTTAACCAAATTACATGGGAAAAATTAAATTTAACCTAACATGTATAGTAAATTCCAATAAGAACCTAACATAGTGACAAACATTTTAAAAACTACAAAAAAAACATAAACAACATTCACAATCACAAATACATAAACATAAATACCCACAATAAAAAAACAACCTAAAATACTTAAATAATCTTAAACTAATTAAAATTCCAACACAATAATATTAACCTCTAATAATAAACTAACAACAACATTTAATAAATAACATACACATAAACATGTGAATAATACTTAAAATAAAGATTAAAAACAAGATAATAAAGAAAACTCCCCTTTTTGTAAAGTTCTTGAAGTGAAAACCCAAGAACCCTTCACTTTGAGACAAATTTCTTCATCAACCATTAATATCTTCAACAATCCAAGCATAAAACATTAAATGCACTTAAAATATATAACATTTATGGTAAAAATTTGAGAAAATACCAAATATTAAAAACTTAAACTACAACAAGAAGATGAAATGTGGAAGAAGAACACAAAAACATTAAAACATTAATTAAACATTGCATTAAATAAGGTAAATGTTAAGACAAAATACAAGAAAAATGAAAAAGAGGCAAGAAACTTACATGAGGCATCCAAAAATCTGATTTTTATCTATTTATACAACCCTAAAATCATACAAAAACCCTAAAAAGTGCTTAGATCCGCGAAAAACAGTTATCTGGGTCGAACCGGGTCGGCCGGGTTGACCCGGTCCGGCCCGAAAATAAAATAATTTTTTTTTTAATTTCTAAAGGCGCGCGATCGCGCGCTTGAAATTTTCGTGATGAGTTAGTCTCAGGTCTGTTTTGGGGTCTAAGTCGCGTTCGCGACTTGGTTCGAGCCACGCGATCGCGTGGCTCAGCAAATGATGGTTTTGCAGCTAAGTCCTTTCCGTAATTGCCATCAAGTCCTCCATCTTTTAATCTCGAGCAATTTAGTCCCCAAATTTTCAGATTTCTTTCAAATATGTCCTTCTAAAATTGCACTTTTGGCCCTTCAACTTTTGAAATCTTTCAATTTGGTCCCTTGGTTAATTGCGTGGCTTATCCAAAACTTCCCGGAAGTGACAAAATGGTCCTCAGACTTCCAATTTCAGCGTAATTTGCACTTCTTTTGTGGTTTTTGGCCTCAAACTTGGATATTAACCTATTTAAATATAAAATATGCATAAATTAGTAGATATTTGCTCAAGATGTTCCAAAATATGCTAATTTAAAGGTATAAAAAGTGTATAAAAATGCACTTAACACTACTCACTGGGCAAGTGTATGTTCACCCCACGCCATCTAACCTTTCAGGTAACTGTTGATATAAAAAGGATTGGCGGGGATCTTCAGATAACTTGACAGAGAGTGCTGCGCTAGGTGACGACCTGTGAGTTATGGACTTGTCACAGAATAAGGATTTTTGCGTTTGAACTGTCACACTTTTATTGAACTCATTATTTAATATTTTAAAAATTAATATCGTTTCTTTTTAAGATCTTGAACTCAAGATCTTTATAGAAATGTTTAAAAATTAATATCGTTATTATTAAATAAATGAACTTTATTATTTTCGAAAAAGTTTGATATTTCGGGGTTTGACAAGTTGGCATCAGAGCATTATTATTCTTGAAAAGTTCGAAAATTTTTGGGGTGTCACAAGAGTGGTATCAGAGCATTATTATTTTGAAAAATGCTCGAAAATTTTTGGGGTTTGACAGGCATGCAAAAATTTACAACCTGACAAGTATTGAAATTTTAGCTCATGTTATTTTTTATTTTTTTCTTTAGTTTTCTATTGTTTCAAGATTAATTTAATGCATAGATGAATTGTGGAAATTGTTTGGAGCAAGAGCTCCCAATTTGCAAAAGATAGTCATTCGAATCCTTAGTCAAACATCTTTAGCTTCGGGATGTGAAAGAAATTGGAGTGTACTTGAGCGTATTCACACCAAAAAAAGAAATAGATTGGAGCATCAAAGGCTAAAGGATCTTGTCTATGTTGCTTATAATTTGGGATTGCAAAATAGGTACATTATCTCTTTATCTCTTAAATAAAATTTAATGTTTCGATAATTGAAAATGATCTAGTTAAATTATTATTTTCCTAACCTTACGGAATTCATTATAAGAAGAGAAGTTATGATCCAATTGATTGTAAGTGCATTGACAAGATGGATTTTTGGATTGAAGAAGAAATACCACCTCAAGAACTTGATTATGAAGGGTTGGAAGATGCAATTTATGAGGATAATGCAATGCCCAATGTTGATAATCGTGTCAACAACACTTCAACTCAAAGTTTGTATCCATAATCTTCTTCATTTGATTTTACTTATTCATATGCAAGTGATGCATCGACTAATTTAGTGATTTATTGATTTTCTTATCCTATATTTTTGTTAGATGACAATGAAAATATCGAGGAACTTCATATTCACAACGTGGATGATTTAAATTCCCTTGATGCCATTTGTCGTTTTGATGGTTCAAGTGATGCTGAGATATGCAAAGATTTAGGCTTATAAATGAGACCTATTCAGATGATAATTGACCATGATTTGTTTGTTTCGCTTTATTATTTTTTGTTGTTGTATTTTGTCATTTGGTTGGGTTGTGTCATTGTGCTAAGATACTTTTTTTAAAAAAAATAAATTGAACACGTGGTCGTGTTTATCTATCATGGATTTAATTTTAGCAGTGATGAATTTTTAGTATATTTTGTTTGTTAACAATTTGAATAAGCTTTTATGTATGACTTTGTCTCTAAATGAGTAAATGTAAGTTTAGAGCCTCTTTGGTCTATGGTTTTTTTTTACCAAAACTTTTCAAACTAAATTTCAACCATCCATCATTAATCAAGCTCACAATTTTTTACTTTTCAAATCAATCTAAACTACACATCATCAAAAAATAAAAAAAACTACAAAAATCAAAACTTTTTCATAGACCAAACGGGCTCTTATTTGTAAAATAAATTGTTTTTTAGAAAATTTTCTATTTTTTGAAAAAATTATTTGATTTTTTTAATTGAAACCGGTTTGACCCGGTTTAACCTTCTACCCTTAACCCGTTGCATTTTCAGAGTCGAACCGATTTTCGGTTGTCTGAACATTGGTATTTATTAAAATTTCAGATTGCACAGGAATGGCATAGATCACACTTGTAGGAGATGTCAACTTAGTTTATGACTAGATGGTGACTAAGGTCCTATCTTCAAAATATGGACGTGGAGTTGCGTTTACATGCAAGAAGGAGGTGCAAGTTAGAGGCTTGGTGAGTAAGGGAAGCTAGGGATGCAGTCGTGTACAACCTAGAAATGACACCTCATGCTTGCTTCCTTAAAAATGTCAGTTTCATTGTGAAATGTTTGAGCTCAGATTCGAGGTAGTAAATGATGTCCAAATGAAATCTAGTGTTTTTGGTATCATTTTAAACTACTCACGACATACTTTCACGTGCACTTTACCCCGCAGGAAATGGTTAACCGATAGTGAAGTTATGACTTAAAGAAGTAAGCCACTTAAAACTAGCTTTCTTAATTGTTCAACAAAGTACTAACTTTAAAAATTCACCAGTGATTATCCTTTTATTACGTAATCATATGTAGATAGGAACGTCATAATTTTTCGGAGCGTTACAATATCCAATTAATTATTCATAGTTCACATATGGTATAGAAAAACAATGATTATGTCAACATGTGATTCTCATATTAATTGCAAAATTATATTTCCAAATCTCCTATTTTTAATGATATACAAATAAAAAATCATCCCAACTTATGCGACTGCTTTAGAAATAGAAGAAAGTTCCTTATGATGCAATGACATGGAAAAATTTAGGTGGCGTTCTGTTTGTATTTTATTTTGTATTTTCACTTTCGAAAATGTTTTGTGTTTTGTGTTTTCATTTTTGTTTTCAAATTTGCTGAAAACGCGTTTAGTTTGTCATTTCTGAAAACTGTTTTTGAAAATGAAAAGCTGGAAAACACGTTCTGTTTGAAATTTTGCAGAACACTATTTAAACTATTTTTAATTAATTTGCTTGCAGAATACTACTAACTCCAACTCAAATTTCCTTTCACAATACACTAAAAATATGGTTACATGCAACACACTAATGTGAGCATTAAGAGTCTATATTAACACAGCTTGGTCAGGTTCGGGATTTGAGAAAGCTCTACTTCTATTAAAATCCAGAAAATGCAAGTTCTTTCAAAACCACCAGAGTCCATTTATCATTGCATTTTTTGAAATATAACAACAAGAATTCTCATTTAATTTTTTTTTTAATGTTGATATTGAATTCAATAAAATTTTATTTAAACTAAGTTCCAAGTTAGGATAATTCTCAAAAAAAAAAAAAAAAAAAAACTTTATTTAGGCTTAGTTCCAAACTAAGGTAATTCTAAAAAAAATAAAAATAAAAAATAAAAAATTTATATTAAGCTTAGTTCTAAGTTAAGATAATTCTATATAAAAAAAAATTAAAAAAAAAAAATTCCCAAAACGCGTTTTCCGCGTTTTGGACATTTTTTGTCGAAATACACACAAAACGCCCAAAACTATGTTTCGGGCGTTTTTCGTTTTGTGTACAATTTTTTTTTTGTTTTCTAAAATACGTTTTCGAAAATGGTAAAGAGAACGCGTTTTTAACGTTTTCGAAAATAAAAACAGAAAACGACCTCAAAACAGCAAAGAGAATAGGGGCTTATATTTGGTCAAGATTGTAGCGTAAGTATTTGTCTTTCAAAATTTTGTATTTTAAATATTAATTTTTGGGACAATTATAACATGTTTTATCTTAATTTTGATAATCATTTTCGTTTAAAGTTATATATATATATAGACACACATATCAAATGTTGACATACTATGTATATAAATAAAAATTACACATTATGTGTATAATAAAATTTAATCGAGTAAATTTTATAGGTTAAAATAATTGCGTTATTTTATAATAAGTTCATGTTTGGTGGAGATTAAAATTTGATTTTTAGTAGATTTCGATAAAAGTTGATGAAACGTGTGGTTGAAAAGTTGTGGGTCATTTGAGATGTGTGGTTAAAATTAAATACTGACTTTGACTTAGATTAAAATATGAATTTTAATCGATACCAAACAGGGGCCAACTAAATTATTAATTCTTAGATTTTATATGTTATTATATAATATTATTTATGAAAGAAAAATAAGTGGTGTAGAAGAAATAATTAAAGCTTAGTTAAATATGAGATATAATTAAATATGTAATCTATACTCTTTTTAAAAGTCTCTTAAAGGGAGAAACTTATTTGGACTATTTTACCCTCATATGTTTTTAATAATTTCATATTCACCATTTGTTTTAATTAATGTAGATTATTTAATATTTTATTTCTTTTCATTTTCATATTGTCAATAAAAATATTTTTCAGACATTTACAATCTAAATTCTTCAAGTTCTCACTAAAAATATTTTGAATAAAATAAATAACTCTCATATAATTTATAGTTTCTAATTTTTTTTGGACTATTTCCCCTCACATATTTTTAATAATTTCATATTCGCCATTTGTTTTAATTAATGTACATTATTTAATATTTTATTTCTTTTCATTTTAATATTGCCAATAAAAATATTTTTTATACATTTACAATCTAAACTATTTAATTTCTCACAAAAAATCTTTCAAATAAAACAAAAAATTCTTATATAATTTATAATACGTCCTTCAATTAATATGAGAAAGAGAATTAGTACTTTCTGAATTAATTTTTTACACAAATATAATAATTTTTTTAGAAAAATACTTCTAAAAGCCCTTAAAATGATTTTTCTTTAATCATTTTACCATCAAACCTTTTAATAATATCACATGTATCGTTAATTTTAATTAATGTACAGTTTTTTAACATTTTATTTTATTTATTTTTTCCTTAAAGGGAGAAACTTTTTTTTTTTTTGACTATTTTACTCTTACATCTTTTTAATAATTTCACCATCCAATGCGATCGCATGGTATAATCTCTGAATTCTGCACGCACCATATTCAGTATTTTGGTCATAACTTTTGATCATGATATTTGATTGAGGTGATTCAAAATGATTTTGAAAGTAGATAAAAAGGGATACAACTCGTCAAGAAATATTGAACCTCAAATTCGAATGGTATCTCTGTCAAAACTTTAGTTGAAACTCAAACACGACCTATTCTCGTCCGGAATTGATGTATTCCATTTGAGCTTGATTTCATACTTTGTAAATGAGTCCCACCAACAACTCTTGGACCTCCTTGGCTTCGGCTCTCATCATGGGTCCCGCCAGCACGTACATTGAGCTTTGACTTTCTTGGATCTCATCAGATGGTTTTATCAATTTAAAGAAATGTGCATGCTACTTTGGGATTCACAACATTGTGAATAAATTTGTTGAGCCAGAAATGATAAGATACCGATATCAGAACAATTTTCCTGATCAAACATTACTCTAATTAAATATGATATCTTCCGTGTCTTAAATAATCATACCTTAATAGGAAACCTATATTAGATACATCTAATTTTTTTCCAGACATTTATGATCAAATATTGTTCTGAGTTCTAACTTCATTTGCATGATTAGCATTCTTTTTATGTCAGATTATAATTGATTTTTTCATCTTGGTTCTAAAATCTGGAAAAACTGTCAAATGATGTTTACCATTCTTTTTCTACTGAAGCAATGGATTGATTATGAACTATATACATACATAGAAGGAGAAATCCTCTCAACTTCAATTTCTTTGAATAAGGTAGTCTAAGAAATCCTCTCAACTTCGATATTGAGACTGTTTAGATGAATACTTTGAATATTTTATAGGTAAAATATGTAGGAAAATTTGGACAATTTTTATTTAATTTCAAAAACATATATATTTGAATAAAAATATCATAATATCGTTACAATATCACGTGCATCGCATGTGTCATATACTAGTTTATACAAAAACACTTTTATAGTTGTGTTGCCAAACAATTTAATATTGACATTACTTTATGAATTGATAACCCAACAATCAACTATTTTTTACTAACAACACTTTTAAAAAGCTATATTGTGAAAGCTCTATTCGGATTTGTGAATTTCATACAAAATAAATAGAAAAATATCTGTATAATAAAGTTCTTGCTCTTGTATCGGTAGTGTTCATATGAAAAATATTCGATTAACATTGTCTGATGTACAAAATCCTTTATAAAAAGTGTTGGTAGATTCTCAGAGTCTCTCAATGTCACCAATTTATTGTCTTCTAGGTGAAGTTGTAGTGAAGTAACAGGTGGAAGATTTTTAGTTAATATGAATCCATAAATTCTCTATATAGCTTCAGGTGGTGAAATCCATCTAGCGATTTATCATCTTATGGATCATTACTATTTACTGAGATACTTATTCGATCATGTGCAATGTAAACATATTTGTATATATGCTCGACTACCTTAATGGTGGATTATAACTCAACGTTAATTTAACAATCATACTTAGCTAATAAGTATTGATTATAAGAAACAACCTACTTGATATTCAATATTCGCCCCCGAACTTTAATATGTTCTCCATTGTTATGTCGTCTATATAATGGGTAAGAGTTCTCACCTAAAGAAGTATTATTTTTGGAAATATTATTTTTGTCCATGCAAACATTTGTAAGGTTCAAAAATCTACATGGACCATGCATCATATATTTAATAACCCTTGAACGTAAGTATGGGTAATTGTGTTGTTTTGGAACTTCGCGACAAACAAATTCATCTACTAAATCAGAAGAAGTAAGTTAACTTTGAATACTCGTCTCCCCAAATTTGGTCTATTAAGGTTTTCATCATTGTACTATAATTCTTGTTTGATTTCTCACAAATTAGGATTACAAGTTATAATCAAGAAAATATCAAGCTCTCCAAATCTTTGAACTAAATACATTGCATATTCTTTTGTTATCTATAGGGCCATTAGTAAAGGAAGATGGTAAAATAATCTCACGTCCAACATTTGATCATCTACTTTATCATATTTCAATGCTATCTATAATATATTTGTAAAGTTCTACACGTATGTGTTTCAGATTATATTTAAAGTATTCTAACATGACAATTTCAAATTTCACATACTGTTGTAGTAATCGACCAAAAGGAAGTAAAACAGACTTTTGTGTGGATCTTATTTGCAACTTACAACAGTAATATTCATGACATGAAATGTATGCTCTCTTAGTTTGTTTCACCATACCTAGAAAAAAAATTAAAAGGTTATTATTTTGACCAGAATGAGATGGAAATGAAGCACAAGAAAAAACGAAAATGCGAACTTGCAATTTCTTTCTCAAATTATTCTTGCATTGAAGATAAAGTAGCGACATCTTTAGAATTTTCATTAAAAACATACACATTATGGGTATGTGTAGTGATCCTCTCAATACTTTCAAGCTAACTCAATTCACCATTTTGGAACAATAATGGGAACTGTAGAGGATCACATCAGCCAAAATAATAGTGAACTCTGTGAGATGTTCCAGAATGACAATACATACATGGATCTCTGTCGTAGGATCCTCATCAACCCAAACTGCAACAACTTGATATGAAGTTGGTGTATTGTACACTCTTTGATCTAAATCAGTGTCACATTTAATTTGTATCTTATAAGTAGCATGGTATTCCATCAAATGGTACTAATTGGTTGATATAGTGGTACACTTGACCTTGGACTCTAAAAGTACAAATAGCTTTATTTATCCTACACAAATCTTTATCATATTTAACATTGAAAGATGTGAAATTGAAATGATTGTTATAACTTCAACAAATAGTCTTGAATTGTAAATATTTAGTAAATTCGTGGTGAACAAGCCGAATAACTCGTTTGGAACGTTATTAACATATAGCTTCACCTTTCATCCTAAACAACAAAAACTCATTATTTCTTTTTCAAATTTCTTTGCACCACAATTACTACATAGTAGGTGTTTTTAACATGTGAGGTTCATAATAGGAAATAATTTAGACATTTCAGTACGCGCGACGAGTCGAAAGCCTTCAACACCAATGCCAAATGTAACTGGAACATGTGGTCCACCACCAGGAAAATACATTGAAGAACCGAACGTATTATGAAACATTGCTTCATTAACAGTTTGTGCATCTACAAGTGAATAGTAGTAAGGTGAGAAATAATTTGTGATATACTGCATTGAAGAAAGGAAGTGTGAGCTGAGAAAGAACGTAAAAAGTGGAATCAAAAGTAGATAAATACACGTATTTACATAGAGTTTTGCTTGATAAATAATTCAATAGAAACATGATATTGTAACAACCATAAATTTTGGAAATAAAAATTTAAGAAATAAGTAAATTATTAAGGCATGTTTTGCAAAAATCTTAAAAGCACATTTGGTCAAGTGGAAAATTTACATGAATCGTAAGAGGAAATTTAAGTAAAGTCAAACAAAGGCCTATATTTTCCATGAGAGGATTAAGATAAAGACACATAGAGCGACAAATGACACTATAAGGAGTAATGTGGTAAGTATGTAATGATTATGGCTTGATTAAATAATTATAAGGACATGCTTCGAAAAAGTCACTTTAGCATCGGATCATGAAAATTTTTGAGCCTAGCCAAGCATAGCCCTCCAAAATCCCATCTGATGGAAACGTTTTTAGAAAATGGACATCTAATAAGGACAAGTGTCGCTTTTGGGATGAATGTGACATTATTAGTAATGATTGATGGGTAAAATGGTAATTTTGACATTGCAACTTTGGCTTATACATAGGGGTGAATGCATTTGAGTCCCAAAGTTGTGAGAAAAGGGAGGTAACCACCCTAAGGTGAGAATTAAGAAGATTTTCGAAAAAGATCCTAAGTGATCAACCCCTGGTGTCCGCAGTGAAATGCTTATCTCCCCATTCGGTTCGGCAAGTCGGTAACAGCTAGGCGGTTGGCCTATTTTACCCTGAAGTGCTCTAATGATATGATCATATTGCAGGTATTTCCCTTACATCCTACCCATCAGCGTGCGTGTGTCCTACTTGTTTTGCCTTACCGGCCAATGAATGAGAGGTAAGTTACCTAGAGGAGAGAAACCTCAAGACATAAACCTGCGATCCGTGAAAGTTGGTATCGGAGCGGGACCGCTTGAATGCATTGTTGGTCTTGTGGAGATCAATGACATGAATTTTTGTAGAAAAAAGATTTTGGGCCACGAATTGTGTCGACAAACATGCGGTACACGAAGAAGGAAGCTATGGGGAAGACGATTGTGTTGGGTAGGGTTGCGCGATTGCATTTGAGGGAGTTTCGTGGAGCGCATTTTGCAGGGCCCGCGAGAATGTAGTGGGTATGTGCTTCGACATGTGCTGGACGCACTGTGGCTGGAGGCCGTCCACCGAAGAATTACTACTTATGGGGCAGATGGTGAAGGTTGGTGTCGAAGGCAGTATATACAAGGTACGGTGGGAAAGTGTAGAAGTACCACCGTGTGAATGCTCGTCCATGAGGGGATGTTGCCGTTTTGATGCTGCAATTGAGGAGTGCGTGTTGATGCGAATCTCACTTCCCGCTACGAGGACGTAAGCGAATTCGAATGGGGGAGAATGTCACGCTGTGAAAATGGTTATCCCCCTATTCGGTTCGGCAAGTCAGCAACAACTAGGTGGTTGACCTATTTTACCATGAAGTGCTCTAATGATATGATCATATTGCAGGTATTTCCCTTACATCCTACCCATCGGCGTGCGTGTGTACTAGTTGTTCTGTCTTACTTGCCAATGAATGAGAGATAATCTGCCTAGAGGCGAGAAGCCTCGGGAGCTAAACCAGCGATCCGTGAAACCTAGGTTGACCCTTGCTTTTTTTGTTTGACTCTCCAAATTTTGAAATGTTTCCATAGTTTTCGGTAAAATATTGTTACAACACCAAAGGTGAGCAGTCTATACGCTATTTATTTACGAAAATCATGTTTTGAATAAGAATTTTGATTATCTTTGTTTTGAATTAAAATATTTATGATTTGCTATCAGTTTTGAAATTTGTTAGACCTAAGATTCTACCCTTCTGTTTTGTTTTGGATATTGGTGACTCTGTTTTGTTTGTACACAGTGATGGTGTACATTTGTTTTTGGCAAACCCGCGTGATATGATATGAATATGAGCTCATTGGCATTATACATGACCAAAAAAATCCGATCCGCTGACCGGATCCAATCCGATCCGATCCGAAAATATGCCGATTTGCGGATCGGCGGGCCGGATCGGGGCGGGTCAACGGTAATTAAAAATAAATAAAAAACTAATTTTTTAAATATTTTAAAAAAGATTTAGTTTAAATTATATATAAAAAAAATTGTAAAAATTTAAAAAAAATAAAAAAATTTCCATCCGACCCTACCCAAAAATGGCGGATCGCGGGACGAATCTGGATCAGCTGAAAACATTTCGGGGCAGGGCCCGATCCACCTCGTTGCCAACGCTAATTGGCATTTGACCAATATAACGCACATTGATAGAATCGACCATCTATAATTGGACCCATTTGATACTTTAATATTTCTAATCTTATTATGGAACAAATTAATCACTGAATGTGTTGTGTTCAAAACTATTATAATCTTTTATTTTTCAGATTTTGCTAACTGACTGACGTCAAATGACAGGATGTGCTGTTTGTATGTCATGAAAGTCCTTACTACATGAATACGTATAAAGTAAGATCTGGCTTATTGGTATTGAAAGGACTTCCCTAAAGATTGAAACAAGGAATTGAAAATAATGTATTTTCGTTAACTCTTTTTCTAATTGACAACTTGTAATGAAGCAAGAAGAGTGTTTTTGTAATTAAACTTTCATTAAGAAAATATACATGTCTACCTTGCGTACTTTGATAATATCTTTGAAAGTGTCATTTTCTCCAAATTGAAATATATTTTAGTAAAGGGATTTTTTTTACGACAAGGGTTGACCCCCTGCAGAGGGGTCGATACCCCTACGACCACGGAACTTAGAAGGGTTGATCCCTACCCTTCAAGTTCACAAAAAATGTTTATTTTATCTCAATTTTCACTTTTTATGGTCAGTTTCATATTTTTCGCATGGTTTTGGAGAGATAACTTTAATATTTCGTGATTATAATTTGGTGTTCGTCAGAGAATGTTACATATACTACATAACATATCTATTAAAAGAGTACAAGGCACTCAACAAAAAAATGTTCAATTATATCGAAGCGAAAATTAACGATGCAATGGACGTTAACATGAAATAGTATTATATACAGTAAAGCCTTGGTCTACACATAGGAAATGAACTTATTACCATTAAGTTGCGGAACACTCTTCGATTGGTAAGAAAATGGTTTACACGGAAGCTGTAATCTCCTACTTCTGGCATACAATTCTCGTTGCTTATTTTGAAGATCCTTTTTCGAAATACTGGAACCTATAGGGACATTTTCACCCAAAATGGTGTTGCTTCGTTCTACTGATTCCATCGAATCAATTCCTAGGAAAGAAAAAGAAACTAGTTAGTATGAAACATATGAATAGTTTCAAATGACGAGGGAAAATCTATTTGTATGATTGAAACATAAATACTGTTGGGTTTTTGACCCAAAATATTATGGAATAAAGAATTCTTGTTTGGCAAGAAAATTAAAGTGGTTCGATTAGGTTAAGAATATTTTCTTTGTATGTATAATACCAATTGAAAAGGGAATAAAATGTTATTGGTATTATTATACTAGAAAAATAATTAAGGAATCCTAATACAATTAGGAAATTAACCTAAATTGTAATAGGGTAAGTTTTTGGATTATTTTATTATATATGGAGATAATCTGCAGTTGAAGTGAGAGCATCTAAAAGATTGACGTAGAAGAGAGAAAACAAGCAAGAGAGAAAAATGAGAGGGAAAAAGAAGGCGCGTGCCTTCGGACACGCGCATTGGTGAGTGATGGTGTTTTGTTAAAGTTGCATTGAGTGTTGTGTTGAAGTATATATGGGTAGAGAATGAGATTCGTCTATCATGATATTGATGACATTGTTGTGGTGGAGCGTACACATGGGTAGAGAATGAAATTCGTCTACCGTGGTGTTAATGGCACACGATAGAGAGACCAAAGAGACTATCGGGGTGCATGTTGTGTGTTCTTTTGTTTTGTGTTCTCGAGATGGATTGCACACGGGCAGTAATTGAAAATTGATTATCGTGGTGAATTCATTGTCGATGAGATAAATTGTAGATGTGATGAATTAGAAGAAAACGGTACGAGTGAAGGTACTGTGTGCGTTGTTCTTTTAGTTTCTTCTAGTTTTGGGTGGGAAGAAGTTGTGAGAATGAGAGCAAAATTGTATGATCGAGTTTCTTTCATTATCAATAAAAAATGTTCTTCTCCCGTGGTTGTCAGCGGTCAGCTGAACCACGATAAATTCTTGTTCTTTTTCTCTTTATCTATTATTTTGGTTTATGTTGTTCCGCTGTGTGATATGTTTGGGAAATTGATTATTGTCCCCAACAATTATTATCAGAGATGTGGGTGGAAAATTGATATTTTTCCCAACAAATACAAGAAAAATAAATGGAGAAAAGCAATATCAAAAGGAAGTAAAAAGCAAGAACCTGGACTAAATAGGGAGCTATTTCATTTCATTAGAAATATTCCTAATAAGAAGTTCTCTCTCATTCTCTCTATTCTCTATTGTTTTATAATAGTTTTACAACACGTTATCAGCACGAGTCTCTAGCCAATTGAGTAATAACGGGAGTATGCTCTACAGTTGCATCTAAATGATGAACCTCTGTATCAGAAACCTGATTATTACAAATCAATGTTTTCCTTCAAAACTTTCAAAGCCGATCTACGCAAAACCGTATATCCAATTGACGATCGGAGACCGGATCTGGAATCACGACGGCAAGACGAATCTCCGGCACTGGCGCGTGTCACCGGCGGCGACGCGTGGGCCCATGCGCAGACGTCAATCCGGCGCGTGCGGGCGGGTGGGGTCGTTTCCGGCAACGGTGTCAAAAGGAAGTTTGTTCATATCGACGTTCTTGATTTTTCTATGGTCTTACTTTTCTGTTTGGTGCAGTTTTGGACATTTTTTGGTGGTCGAACGTGGCAGCGTCGTAAAAACTATTTTTAAAGCAATTTCGGCGAGATTTTGAACTTCGGACCAAAAGTAAGTTTGTTCTAAATTAAATTTCAAACCTATTGACAGTTTCGATTTATCCATATGATCAATATATTAAAATATGGACGATTTTGCTCTTGATGATACGTTAAAATATATTAATCGTGATTTAACGAAATTGATTAATCATTATTAATGATATGACGATAAGTGTTAATAGAATATATATATATATATATATATATATATATATATATATATATATATATATATATATTAACACTACTATGTAATCAATACGATAAAATAAAAAGATTTAAAAGTAAAATAATAGTTGCCATACCGTGATGGATTGAGTTATTATGGATTGGATTTATTCCTTAACTGGAGATGACTCATTAATTTTAACGGATTGGACTATTATGAATACCTTGACTGGATTTGAAGATATGACTTGCTCACTCATGAAAGGTAATTATTTATGTTGTTGCCACCTACATGGTTGGCTTTACCAGTTTTAATTATATCATGTCATCACCTATATGATCGGTTTAATTATTTCATTATGTTTACATCACCTATATGGTCGGTTTATCAATTGAATACATATAAACACCTCAGTTGTTGGTTAATTCTAACATATTAGAGGATGTTGTCAACATATATACTTGGTGGTATAACCCCAGTATTATTCTTATTAATATATATACAATATTATTGTTATTTGATACTTCATCAAATGGTACCAGAAGTTACCAATATCTGTATTTGAAAGGGTGGATGAAAATTATTCAACAAGAGAATGTTGATGTATGATAAGATAATATCACATGATAGCACGGATATGGCTAATGTGAAAATAATCTCATCAGTATTATGAGATGAATATTAGATGATAAGTGTCTGGAAAAGTTCTTGCACGAGCACTTATGTATTCCAGAAGAAGTACATATTTACTCCAGAAGAAGTAAAAATTATCATCTAAACATACTGAAATGATATTATTATTGCTCCTGAAGAAGCATAAACGAGTCATACGTGCAAAATACAAAAGGGGAAACATTTATGATCCTCAAAATTAGAGATGTGTTTCGGGAGTAGCTGTATCCTACCACCTCTGATCTTTCGAGGAAATAAAGAAAAAGATGTGTTTCAAGAGTAAGAATACTCCATACTCTACCACCTTAAATCTTTGAGGTACACAAGATTAAAACATTGATAAAATCCTAGAAATTTATGGTGTGTCTCAAGAGTGAGAATACTCCGTACTCTACCACCACCTATTCTAGGGTTCACAAAGATAAGTTTACATTAACCAGACTCCATTTTCGCTTAATTCCCCTTCCTTGCGACCAATCTATCTTAACTCCTGCTGGATCTTGTATTGGAATATATAATTGCAACTTATCCAGCAGTTCCTCGATAGTAGGAGCAGAAATAAGGATTCTCCTAGAAAATGGAGAGATGAATCCCTATTCCACAGCATAATCAAGAAATGTTAACAAACCATCAAAGAAATTGTTAATATTTAAAAGCACAATAGGCTTAGTATGGAGATCTAGTTGAGCCCATGAGGTAATATTAAAGATTTCTTCTAAAGTACCAAAACCTCCGGGTAGGGCTATGAAAGCATAAGAACCATATAACATGCAAGTTATGCGTTCATGGATAGATAAAGTCTATACTTCATGCCCTCGTGTTTTGCCTGCGATATCAACTAAAGGAGTAGGTATAACACCTATCACTCTTGCTTTCTCTACTAGAGCGGATTGTGAAACACAACCCATCAATCCACTGCTACCTCCTCCATACACGAGAGTGATACATTTCTCTCCCAATTTCTTTCCTAAATCCACGGCTGCTTCTAGATACCAAAAACCTTTTCCTACTTTTGATCCACAAAATACACAGATAGTTTTAATCTGTCGAAGTTTTGATCCTTCCATCTTTGAGAGAATAAGGAAGGAAAAACTTATGAGAAAATGATATTTTGGGATGCATAAACTGCGACAATCATTGGCTTTTTAAACTTGAAAAACTTCACTATTTACTGCTCGTATTTCAAAAAAGTGAAGATTTACTTTTGACAAAATCACCCTACTTACCTTTCGGTGATTTAATATTTTTAACCAACCTTTATCAAAACTCGTGAAAGGAAACAGAAAAATATTTTATATGTGCATATATATCAAATGATTTACCTTGTATTAATGCTGCATAGCCAAAACATCATTTGTTTATAACGGCCTGGCAAACAGGATCTTTTGCTATTATATTTTTGAGACTATAACGCTCTTTATCGCTGATGAATTTAGCCCATAAAGATAGTAACTCACGCTGCACATACCCACTAGGGTGCGTCTCAAGAGTCAATCGGATATCATCCAATGACTCCTTACTCAGTCCACCCTTAATGAAATCTATCTTATCATCTCGATTTATGGATGAATATCCTATTTATTTACAACATGTATCACATGTCCATCGAGCACATTTGTAGCAACTATTTAATCTTTTTGTTCTTCGCTTCTTTGCAAAAGTACTCTTATCTAAGTCAGGCTTGTACTTAGAAAATGAATTTGGTAATTCACCAGCTAATCGAACTTTTGCTTCAATCAACCAGCGAACATCTTCTGGGATGCCATGATCCATCAGCAACCTCAATCTTTCGAGCCTAATTCGATAAATTTTTCTCAAATCATTTACTGGAATATTGGAATAATATTTGCGAATATTTGAAAGTATGATATCCATTTTTGATGGATCTAGCCTTCTTCCCAAATCATCTATTTAAATGCATTATTCAACGCGTAAAAGAGCGATGGCTCCGCGTGTCAGTGATATAGATTCCATCAAGAAATAATGGAATAAATTATTGAAAAGGTAAGAACAATGAGATAATGCGTCATTACCTTTTTCGATATAAGGGAAGATTTGGCGACAAGATTGAGTTATTTTCTTGGATATTGTACCTGATTTTTTCGGTATAAAAGTAATAAAGGTATACTGATTTGAACTGTACAGAAATACGTACTGATGAAATGAATACTGTATTGAACCAGAAGTTCATACATATGTACAAGTGAAATATCTTGTTGAACCAGAAGTTCTATAATGATTGGTTAGATTCCAATTCAATAATGAGATTTATTGAGAATGAAAAATGGCATTCATTAAAGAACCAGAAGATTGTTATCATTGCTGCTTGTTCTCAAAAGCAAATTAATTATCTCACTAAGAAAATGAATGACTGATTATTTGCTCAAGTAATGATATTACGAGCAAAGTGATAAATGCTAGCATGAATATATCTTAAAGTCATTAATGATTTTACGAATTAGTTGAGATAATAGAATATTATATTGCTAATGGTTTAGCAGATTAAAAGCCTCAAGTTATTTGATATGAGAATAATTTTTTCTCATGCAGCAATATTTTACAAACATGTCAATACTTTGAAATAAAGATTTGCTTATGAAGCTTTATGATTTGTAAAAGTGCGATATGTATACAATCCACCAAAAGCGCAATTAGATATATGATTGAGATTATATCTCTAAAAGAATGACACGTGTTATGGCATTTTAGCCGATTGATAATGTTTGAGAACATTATGGGGAAAACACGCCTGAAGCGTAATTATGCCTGAAGCATAATGACTATCGATTCCAAAAATAAATATCTCTTGAATGATTGAAATGATCCCTTTGAGGCTAAATACTCATAGTGAGTAAAAGGGACATAGTTAAATGATGAGATATTCAGGTACCTGATGATAGAACATATACAGAGATCTCTCTATGTTACATTGAAATGGAATCGATAAATAAGTCGACTGCATACATAAACAACCCTCTTATGAAAATGAGGTTGATGAAATTATAATACTTTGGCCAAGTATATAACCCCAATGTAGGGATTATTGTTCAAGGACCTGAAGTCCAAATGTTTAAATGTGTAAAGCCAGTAATTATATGTACAAATGAAAAATATTACACAGTCGTAAAAGATGACTCGTTGCGCGCAAAATTTTTCATTGAACTGGCATGACATATGGTGGATTGACTATAGTCTAAATCACTAGCTTGAGCTCTTTGATATACCAATGAGTTAGATCAAAATGTATGATTCTCAACTCGGTACTTTGAGAGTATTCTTTGATGTACCAGTTGATCGCGGTACGTTGGGATTTCAAATAAAATGATTGTAGATTATATGTCGAAATTGATATCTATTTCAATGATTGATTATGCTCATGCAAATTAGAAATTGCAGTTTATAAAGTGCAAGAACATACATGTATAAATCATTGAAAGATTCAATATGCCCAGATTAGTATCACTATAGAATGATACAAATGACTCCATGATATAATATGTTGAAAGTAAAATTGGAGTGTACTATTTATGACATAGGGGAAATTGATTATTCAATAGAAGTGAATATGAAAATGAATATGTTTAATTATTCACCATAAGTGAATTCTAGATTTTATTATTCACCAAAAGTGAATTCTAGATTTGATTATTCACTAGAAGTGAATTCTAAATTTGATTATTCACCAGAAGTGAAAGATGCAATATTTGATTATTCACCAGAAGTGAATTCTAAATTTGATTATTCACCAGAAGTGAAAGATGCAATCGATAAATTAGTACAACATTGCTTAATATAGCATGATATGACATCATAAATGAGCTATGAACGATTTATATAAAGCTCATCATGAATGATATGTTTGATGAAAAGATACGAGATTGCATCAATATACTTGTGATATTCCATGAAAATGAATAAATACGCGTTGCACTCTTTTTCCCTTAGCTAAGGTTTTGTCCCACAGGGTTTTCCTAGCAAGGTTTTTAATGAGGCAACAGTTGAGGCGTATTGATGAGAATAATGTATTCTTTTTCCCTTCGCTGAGGTTTTGTCCTACAGGGTTTTCCTAGCAAGGTTTTTGAGGCATCATCATAGCTATCAACAAGCTATAATTCAGCAACACATTGTTATACTGGAATGATATCAACAAATGAAGAAAATCATACCCATCTTATGAAGAATGTTATGATATCGGCTACACACAAGAAGATTTTCATATATATTCCAGAAGAAAGATGATATCATTATTTAAAAGGTTCATGAATACTTGATTGCACACTTCAGGGGGAGAATCATGCTGTACTCTTTTTCCTTCGTCCAGATTTTGTCCTACTAGGTTTTCTTGACAATGTTTTAACGAGGTAGCGGCTGTACTCTTTTTCCTTGGTTCAGATTTTTTCCCACTGGATTTTACTGACAAGGTTTTAATGAGGCAGCACTTCAGAACTACAAGATTCAGTACATGATTTGTTCTACTCGAACGTTAGACTCAATGATTCACCATGGCCAACATCAGGGGGAGCTTCTGTACTCTTTTTCCTTCGCTCAAGTTTTATCCCACTGGGTTTTCTTAGCAAGATTTTAATGAGACAGACAATTGAATAATATGCCATTCAAGGGGGAGTGTTATATATATATATATATATATATATATATATATATATATATATATATATATATATATATACGTGAATGATATTACTATTATACCCCTGTAAAATTTATATATTACGATTGTGCCATTGTCCCCTTCTATAAATAGGGGCTATTTCATTTCATTAGAAATATTCCTAATAAGAAGTTCTCTCTCATTCTCTCTATTCTCTATTGTTTTATAATAGTTTTACAACAATTTCGACATAATCTAAAGGGAAAATCGTTTTATAGTCCAAGAAGGCACTTGTTCTCCTATTACACCACGAAAAACGTATATTATGTACCTAACCTTATCACCAAAAAGTTCATTCTTAACTATGAAATGAAGCTGAAAAGGAAAAAAGTTTAGTTTTGAAGACGAAATACAAATTTGCTTTTCTTGATATAACTACACGTACAATCCAGCAAAATTTACATAGAACTAACGTGAGAATGCACGTTATCAGAAAATAATTTTGTACAAGAAATTCACCAACAATGCATTCCATTCTAACCGACTTATAAACAACTAGGGGTGAACACAGTTTGTTTCGTACAATTTGTAGCAAAATTTCAAACAAAGCGGTTTAAAACGGTTTGAAAATTTTTCAAACCAAACCAAACCAAATTATTTCATTTCCCAAACCAATCAAACAAAAATATTTTTTGCGATTTGGTGCGGTTTCAAATAAATCAGTAGATCTCAAACCAAACCACATTCTTTTAAAATAATGCAAGAATGCATGAATGATTAATCTACCAATAGCAAATATCACGAATTTCGTAATCGATACATGATATTGAGTGAATGATCAACACCAACTTTGTTATCGATAACTAAGAAATACCTACTGACCATTACATAAATTTCGTCAAAAGGTGTTCTTGATTTTTTAAAGATGCAACTCACATTGACAAGGTGATTACTCTGGCAGGTTGAAACTACAAATGAGATTTACCTGTTCGGAACCATTCACATAAATAATTTCAAGAGTATTTCTTTTATTCAGTGTGCTATAAATATGCGTCGTAATAAATTCTCTTCTAATTTGTTTATAAAGTTATTCAGTGGAAACTACATGCCTCATTTTAACTTTTTCTGCAGCATTCAATAGTTCTACTTAGGAATATGGTTGGACTGCTTATAAGAAGTATCAAACATGCATAGATTAGCACACAACTTTATTCCTGAAAAAATCTCACATTTTTTGCAATTGACAGAGGCTAGATATCTTTCAAGAACACGTGAAAATTTTGATAAAAGTTATTGTATAACTCATTTCTACCGAAAAAAGAAATCAAAGCAGCACTCAAAATTACTTAAATGTTTCAATAACAATCTAAATTTGATAAGTTATTCATGCACTAATTTTTTATAATTTGTTAAAAATTTGGCGAGTTGTGGTTTCAAACCGCGGTTTCGATAATTGAAATCTAAACCAAATTGTTTAAAACGGTTTGAGATTTTTTCAAACCAAATCAAATCATTTTTCCTTTGAAATCGAACCGAACCGAACCGAACCAAATCAAATCAAACTAAACCATTTATTGCGGTTTAGTTCAGTTTAACAGGTTGACGATTTATTTCTTCATCCCTATAAAAAACTAATTTATTCGTACAACATTCAGATAGCAGAAAACAGACAAAATGAATAAATTAACCAAACTACAATTTAAAAACTAATGTATTCGTACATTATTAACATTCAAAAGAGACGAAAAATGTGAATAGTGCCATGACCTCCGTTCTTTAACCCAAATTAGAATTTAAAAAGTAATTTATAAATAACACAATTTCTCAAATCACTTTTAGTTACAAATATTTTCTTCCTTCACTTTTTAACTATATATTTTACCTCAAAAATATAAATAAATCATTTTATAATTGCTACAGCGTTGTCGAACAGAGCCTTGATTTTTTGAAATTACTGTCGTACATTTTAAGATCGATTCACTATAAAAGTATTTTTTATCTTTAACATACCACATATTTCAAAATTTTCCTTCCCAACAACTTGTTCATTCTTGGATTGTCGCCATCGAGGTCAGGTGATTTTAGTGATCGACAAAGGAGAACGACTGTCCGCATGAACTTTGGGCATTTGCTATTTCAGTCCCCACAAATCAAGTACATTTTGTTTGGTAATACCGTTTGATTTATAAATTGATTTATTTATAATTTTGAGGTAAAAATAGTGATTGAAAATTGGATAGAGAAAATGTGTGTAGTTAAATGGTAGTTTGAGAAATTATGTAATTTATAAATTGATTTATAAACCAATATATTTTGGTTATCAAACGGAGGCTTTAGACAACATATATGAATCTATTAAGCCATTGTTCGGATGGATTATAATCAGTTTTTTTTTGCGAATCTCGAGGTAGATGTGACGTTAAAAATTGGAGAGAGAAAAGATGAGTGGTTAAAAAGTGATATGAAAATTTGGATCGATTATAATTGATTTTACCGAACATAAATTATTGAATTTGAGGTCATATTATGTGATTGGATTTCACTGCAAATAAGGGTATATTAAGATTCGTTTGTTAAAAGTTTTTTTGTTTAAAAATATTTTTTTAATGTTTTATAGGTAAAATTTAAGATTGAAAAGTGAAGATATGTTGTTAAAAAGTGATTTGAGAAATTGTATTGTAAAAGACATGTTTACTAAATGCATGCTTAGAGTGTGTTTGATATTGTTTAAAACGAATTTTTTTGAAATGAATAGTTATTTTTAGAAGAAATGATGGTTGAGATTTGATTGAAAAGTCAAATATTGTGGATTTAACTTTTAATAAATGATTGAGATTAAGTGCTGTAGAAAAATGAGAAAATTTTAATGAAAATTAAGAGTAATTCCAATGAGACATTTTTAAATGACACTGTAACATGTCACACATTCATTGACTAGTAAAAATAACTACCTATCACTTAATTTTTTACCATCTAATAAATTTGTGACATGTCATGATAACACTTAAAAATATTCCAAAAAATGCTAACCAAGAATTATTGGAAAATTAAGGGCTCAGAGCCTGTTTGGTAATGTGAAAAGTTTTGATTTTTGTGATTTTTTTGAAGTTTTGGATGGATGTGTAATTTATAAAAGTTTGGTAAATAAAAAATTGTAGGCTTTACTAAAAATGATTTAATGATATTGAATTTAAAAAGTTGTCGCTAAAAATTTTGTTATAGTAAAACAAGCTGTACACACTATTTTTTTATTTACTCTCTCCTCAACCCAAACCATCCAAGGAGTAAATACACAGATTATTCGCTCTCTCTCCGGAACCTCCTCATCTATCTCTAAACCCTAGAGGGAGAGAGTAAATTCCATCTCAATTATCTGTTTTCAGGCCTATAGATTCTATTTTATCATCAAGAATTCAATTGAAATATATGCATAATGGATCTTCCGAGTTTAGCTCTAATTTTGCAAGGTGCACTCAGCCCCAATCCCAATGAACGCAAAGCTGCTGAAGAAAGTCTTAATCAGGTACTGTATTATTACTTTTTTTTTGGGTCCCTTTTTTCCCCTACAAATGGATGAAGCTCGATCAGGCGAGGGAATTGTTTCTTACTTAAGTATTTTGGAATGTGAAAATATCAATATAAAGGAAATTGAATTCTTGGGGGGGAATGGATTTAGTTGTTTTTATTTAATTTGTTAGTCACTGGAATTCAAAATGATTGGATTTGAGGTTAGTTGTATTTCGAATGGTTGTGCAGTTTCAATATGCACCCCAGCATTTGGTGAGGCTGCTTCAGATCATAGTAGATGGGGATGTTGACATGGCAGTCCGGCAGGTGTCCAGCATTCATTTTAAGAATTTCATTGCTAAAAACTGGTCGCCCCATGATCCTGGTGAGTTTACTTCTGAAGTCACATACACGTGTTTGGTACAAAACAGAGAAGACAGCTCTGGGGTTGCCCCATTCGTGTTGATGACTTTTATGCAATTCAATGTCACGCTTGTAATTTCATCATCCACCTGGTATACAATTTATTGATAGGAGAGTTGGGTTATTCGATTCACAAAGCTGTCACAAGTATATTTCCGGTTCTCTCCTGTACAGCGTTGATCAAGCTTTTCATTGCTTATTATCATTTGCACGCCACTAATTTGAACTTGGGAAAACCATTCTGGGAAATTTTTTGTTCATCTTGAAAGGAAATATGACAAAATGCCCCAAAACCAACCTGCTTTACTTGTACAGGGGTGCCAGTCAAATAATGTGGGGGTAGAAACGTCATTTGCAGGCTTTTGTATACAAGTTAATGTTTTATATTGTTACAGGGGAGCAATCAAAGATTTCACCGAGTGATAAGGAAGTGGTGAGGCAGAATATTCTCAATTTTCTGGCCCAAGTTCCTCCACTTTTGAGGTACGTATTTTTTTCTGCCTGTATTCGCTCCATTTGCCAACAATACTGATGTGGAAATTGCATCTATGTGTTGGCATATTAGTTAATGCTCATTCGTCTTGTGCACCTGAAAGATATTTCTCTTTAATGCGACATGACAGGTGTTGTTATCAATTATGTCTACTGTCTCTATCTGCCGAATGTACTGTAGCATTTATTACATTATAACACGTTCAGGCAGGATTATACCATTACTCTCACGAGTAGAATCTGAGATTCGGATTTCACATTTAGTTGTTGTAAGTTGTAACTAACTTTTGAGATTTCTCTCGTTTGTAAACAGGGTACAGCTGGGAGAGTGCCTGAAAACAATTATTCATGCTGACTACCCAGAGCAATGGCCGACTCTTTTGCATTGGGTGAAGCAAAATTTGCAGGATCAACAAGTTTATAGTGCATTGTTTGTCCTAAGGATTCTTTCAAGAAAATATGAGTAAGTTCATGGAAACGGGCATCAATCTTAAATTTTGGTATCTTTTGCTTGACAAATAGAATGTCAAGGTCATTTTTTGATAATAGTCTCTTGTGTATAAAAAAACTCAAGAATCATGCTATGTGAAATAACTGTATGGATGCCTGTCAAGGATTGAAAGTAGTTCAATAATTTAACTCACGCTTGCTGTTTTCTGATTGGCATTAAACGCTGCCAAGTATTCTTTTGCACCTTGTACTCTTCTTTGTTTTTTCACTATTTCTGCAATCTCTGTAATGGTTGATCAGCCTTTTTTTTCACTTCAATAGGTATAGCAAGTGGAGTTTTCCTCATCAAAGTGCATTCCATTTATTCTCATATTCGAGTTCTTTTCCATTATGCATTCAAGCCCTTAAAAAACAAGTTCTCTTGTCATGACTGAAATGGAAGTGCAATATATCAATTAGAAGTTTATTTCCTTTTTAGCTTCTTCTTAATTTGCCCTATAAATAGATGGACTTAATCATTGTAATTTTCAACCAGATTATATAAATAAAAATTGATTTCCTTTTGCCCTCAATTCTTCTCTTCTTTTCACCCCTTTCTCTTTTGATTTCTAATTGTTCATATCTACTTATGTGTTTCCCGTGTCACTTGTGCATCTATTTGTTTCTCATGCCATTCTCCCTCCAAGTAAGCATCTGTAATAATAACACAACAGTTCAATAATAATTTTTTTTTTGGGTCCTTGATTGCTTCAGCTACTTGGGCTGTAAACTGTTCCAGTGAATCTATTATGTTTTACATGCTAATATATCAGACTAAACGAACATATACGCATGCATAAAACATCTACAGTGTAGAAAGCATGTTTCTATTTCCTGTATATTTGTTTAGCCCCCCACCAGCACACATTTATGGTATTCCCGATTTCTTTTGGAATTCTTTTTTAAGAAAAATAAAATGAAAGGATTTGTGCAGTTGTTCGATTCTAAGAAAAGAAATTTACCAGTCAATGCGCTCGTCATAGATTGATCCATATCTGCAATTACGGTTTAAAAAAACCCAATGGAGACCTGCTCAGAGTGAGGCGTGCAAATAACACCTCGAGGCGCTGATTGTGAGGCAGTTTTTTTTATGCCTACGTCCCTTAGCACCGCTTAAAGGCCCGTATAGCCCACAAAACATATAAAAATGAATATACTTATCTTGGGGATATCTTATTTTCCACTAAAACATTAAACATTTTTATTTATCATAGACCAGCGGTAAGAATAGTCCACTAACCTCAAAAACTAAAATAATAGTTTCTTTATAGATTTTTCTTTTGTTTCTTTACACACTTAATATTGTTCATTTTAAAGATTGTTTAAGATGTATTATGATTTATGAGCTTATTTTACATTTTAATAATCTTTTTGACATTTTTTGATTTATGGTGAGACCTACACCTCAAAACGCCTTGAAGCTTACGATTCGCCTCATGAAAGAAAAATACCTTAGTACCCAATTTCGCCTTTTTAAACACTGTCTACAATATCTTCTGAAGTAATTTCTTGTACTTCTTACCATGACAGGTTCAAATCAGATGAGGACAGAACACCGATTCATCATATAGTTGAGGAGACATTTCCTCATCTTCTGAACATATTTAATCAACTTGGACAGATAGCAAATCCTTCTATTGAAGTCGCCGATCTGATCAAGCTTATATGCAAAATATTCTGGTCCTCTATCTATGTATGTTGATGTTCTTAAGTTTGAAAACTTGTCTTCCGTGAAGATTTCTTTCATTCTCTTTTCATTTATGTGGTTCACAGGGTGGGGTTGTATTGAGCAGCATAGAGTAGTATACTTCTGCAGTCTGTTTCTCACAAAAACAAAATTCATAAAGAAATGAACAATTTTACCAGACAAGCATTCTATGGTATTGCAGGCTATGCCTCGTTGTCTGTCTCTTTTTGATAAAACCTTAAAACGCAGCTAATTGCCGCACATTTTTGTTTGTAACTTTGACAGTTATGCTTTTGGGTTTCATCTCTTCAAGAGTCAAATTGCACTGGCACACTTACCACCTAACCAATCAATTTTCTTGAAAATTTCCTCAATTTTTTGTTGCCGGTTTAAAGTAAGTTTGTAAATCTGTTTCCAGCAAAATAAAGTATTTGGTGTGTTAAGCTTATGATACTTTCTATTCTGTGTCTTTCAGTTGGAGATTCCGAAGCAGTTGTTTGTTTCAACTGTATTTAATGCATGGATGGTTCTTTTCTTGAATATATTGGAGAGGCCTGTCCCATCAGAAGGCCAACCAGCTGATCCAGACATGAGGAAATCATGGGGATGGTGGAAGGTGAAGAAGTGGACTGTCCACATATTAAACCGCCTTTATACACGGTAGGTGTAATAGTTATATACTGGATTCTGTTATTTTAAGGTCCATACCTTTTGGCCAAATATGTCTCTGACTTTGACTTTCCGTTTTCTGTCTTTGCTCTATCTCAGCTTCGGAGACTTGAAACTTCAAAACCCAGATAACAAAGCTTTTGCACAAATGTTCCAGAAAGGTTATGCAGGAAAAATTTTGGAATGCCACCTAAATTTATTGAATGAAATTCGTGTTGGTGGCTACTTACCTGACCGAGTAATCAATCTTATTTTGCAATATCTGAGTAACAGGTTGGTGCAGATAATTATTTAGTTCTATTTCTTTGCATTTTTTTTTTTTTTATCTTTTACCTCGTTTTGTATCATCTATCTTTGGTTTTGTATGCATCTCTGTAGATTAAAAAGGAAAACCCGGTTTCCATTTTCTAATGCATTGTGGTCCAATTTGACTGACTCAATAGTTATTGCCAATGACCTGTTATATCTTTTATTAATAGAAAATTTGTCTATATGAGTCCACAGCTTGGTATAATTGGAATGATCAACTAGAGACAGTGTATTTAAATGAACAGCATTGATGTAGCAGGCAATAGATTGTAGGCTTCAGGAACTAATAAGCTTTTCACAGAATTAGAATGACGTTTCTAGTTCACGAGACAGTGAGTGACAATCTTCTGCTGATTCTATAAGATAAGACTCTGAAGAACAAAAATTTCAAATGTTTACATCTTCTCTTGAAAGTTAAAGAAAACTCTTAACCCCATGTCCTTGGCTTAGATTTTTTTTCTTTCTTTATCTGCAATGACTTGATTCTTTAGTAAGTTTTAACCACACTCCAGTCAACTATTTCTATAGTCTATTACACATATATAGCAATGAGATCACTTTTTCCTATATGTTGCTTACCCATCTCCTTTCCCTTTTTGGTGATACTTAGAGGAGGTCCTATATTTTCAAATGGTGTCTTTAGAGTTTGTGGCAGGGTTCTCTTTCTGTTGGTGTTCTCTATCTTACATTTGTTTTAATATCTCGTGTTCTGTCTTATGGCCGAAAGCCCTAATATAGTTTTATATCTTTCACAGACTTTTTCTAGAACATGTGGTTTGGTATCTTAGCATTAATGTGGCATAAAAGCATCTCACTGAATATCTTTCACATTTAGCCCCCTTTGATTTTGCTAAAAATCGGTTTTTTTAGTAGATTTAGATGAAAGTTCATGAAATACGTGGTTGAAATGTTGTAGGTCCCATGAAATGCGTAGTTAAAATTAATACGTGATTTTGACTTAGATTTCTATCAACCTTTTTAGCTATACTGAACGGTGAAATGTGTGGATAAATAAATTTTTGATTTTAACTTAGATTTCAATCAATCTTTTTAGCTATACCGAATGGTGAAATGTGTGGATAAATAAATTTTTGATTTTGACTTAGATTTCTAAGTTATAACAACCTTTTTATCTATACCGAACAGGGGCTTAATGGAAAAGTTCCTTTTTTAGATGTATCATTTGAACTAAGACTTAATCTGTTGACATTGTGCTCAAAACTTGATTGCATGCACCAAAACCATACTATAAAATTGTTTTCCATTTTATCCATTGTAACGTTAATATTTTGGCCAAAGAGTCTAGCAGTAGGCACATCTGTAAGTTAATGATATCTTCTTTCCCTCTTCTGGAATAGGATATTAATTATTTATTCTGTGACTTATGGGAGGGAAAATGTTCTTGTTATGATACAAATTAGAGATGATTTTGAATATTCTGCAAATGGTAGAAAATCTCAATCTTTTACGAGATTTGGTATTCTGCTGGACAGTTGATGTCATATCATACGTGTACTACCATGTTTCAGTTTTTGAATATCCGTTTGAAAGCCATTGCTGCATCAGCTCCATTTTTGATAATGATATTTGTGCTGCTTCAAATATGATGATTTAATTCTAATATTTTAGCTACTGCCCTTGACCTGATTCAGTTTTGTCTATCATGCAGTATCTCAAAAAGTAATATGTACAGTCAGCTGCAACCAAGACTTGATGTTGTTCTGTTTGAGATCATCTTTCCGCTCATGTGCTTAAATGACAATGATCAAAAGCTCTGGGATGAAGATCCACACGAATATGTGAGGAAGGGATATGGTGTGTCTCAGCTTCTGGTTTTTAATTGAACTCAGTGTTATTTGTCGTGGTTTGTAACCCCGAACTGTGTTGAGTATTTCATCTACTTATTATGTTACTGCAGATATAATTGAGGACTTATATAGTCCTAGAACTGCTGCAATGGATTTTGTGAGTGAGTTAGTTAGAAGGCGTGGGAAAGAGAATCTTCAAAAGTTCATACTATTCATTGTGGATATTTTTAAGAGGTACATGTAACCCAGTGAATCCTTTACATCAGTTCACACAATTAGATCTCTGAATGATGATCAACCTCATTTTCTCTACCTATAGATATGATGAGGCACCATTTGAATATAAGCCCTATAGGCAAAAGGATGGTGCCCTTCTAGCCATTGGTGCATTGTGTGATAAACTGAAGCAGACTGAGCCTTACAAGTTGGAGCTTGAGCGTATGCTTGTGCAGCATGTGTTCCCTGAATTCAGCAGTCCTGTGGGGCATCTTAGAGCCAAAGTGTGTTACTTCATATTACTTCAATTTCATACTTGATTACCTGTTGGCGTGCTATGTTACTTGCCAAACCTTTCTGCTACCATATATTAGTGAAGCATTTTCCTTGACACAGATTTCGTTTTCCTTATGTATAAAAGCATAGAGTTCATGTTAGATATTTCTCATTTGGCTGTGCATTTCCGAAGTGAACATTCATTGTATGACTTTTGGATGATTATCGATGAATTGTTTTCATAGCTATTCTTTTATCATCTACTTTAAGTTCCTAGTTTCACACTTCTTTCTTGAGTTATGAGCTTACACTTTTGCCCCCTTCTTGCTCCAACCTTTTGGATATTAGGCAGCATGGGTTGCAGGGCAATATGCAAATGTTAGCTTCTCAGATCCAAATAACTTCCGTAAAGCATTGCACAGTGTAGTTGCTGGGATGCGTGATCCAGAACTTCCTGTTCGCGTTGATTCTGTTTTTGCATTGCGCTCTTTTGTTGAAGCCTGCAAAGGTTCAATTTTCTGGGATTCATTTGTATTTGTATCTACCATGTAACTTGAAAGCGGATGCTCATCCAATGTCTCCGACGTTTTCTTGTGCAGATTTGGGTGAAATCCGACCTATTCTTCCCCAGTTACTTGATGGTATGTAATTTGCTTACTCCTAGTACTCTTTATCAAGCAGCAGCCTTCTTACTGAATATAATTTCCTTTCTGAAATGCTATTTAGAGTTCTTCAAACTTATGAATGAAGTTGAGAATGAAGATCTTGTGTTTACTCTTGAGACAATAGTGGACAAGTTTGGAGAAGAAATGGCTCCTTATGCTCTTGGATTATGCCAGAATTTGGTGAGACCAGTATTGTTAATGTTTTGAATTCTTGTTTTCCAAATCTGTCCTATCCGCTGAATCATGTATTATTTATTTTAGGCTGCTGCATTTTGCAAGTGTATGAACACTGCTGAAGCAGATGAGGAAGGTGATGATCCTGGTGCCTTAGCAGCTGTTGGTTGTTTGCGTGCAATAAGCACAATCCTTGAGTCAGTCAGCAGGCTCCCTCATCTGTTTGTACACATTGAACCAACTCTACTCCCTATAATGTGTAGGATGCTGACAACTGATGGACAAGGTACTTATTCTTTCTGACATTACTAATCATCTTGTTGAGCATATTATCGATACCATATGATTCATACCATTTTTCTTACATTCAATTTCCCCAATGAATTACATAACAATGATGCAAGACCGCAAGTATTGAGGTCTTGTAAAAAGGACGATGTTAAATGAAAGATATTTACTTTGGCGTTTCAAATATATCTTGTAGCTATTAATTTGTCCAACACAGATGTATAGTTGCTTTCAGTTAAACTATGTTGTACCTGAAAATGAATCAAGATATCTTCACCTTTTGACATGGAATGTTTCTCATTCAAATGAAAAACTTCGGAGAGATGGTCCTTGGGTGTAGGTAATGAAAGGAGTTTATTTATCTTAAAAGAAAGTTTATGGCTGAAATTTGTTGGATTAACGTGACAATAAAAAATCATATAGCTTGTTGGATGAAGTTTGATCCATTCCTTCTTAAAAATGATTTTGCAGAGGTCTTCGAGGAAGTTTTGGAGATAGTGTCATATATGACATTTTTCTCCCCAACAATATCCTTAGACATGTGGAGTCTTTGGCCATTGATGATGGAAGCTTTGGCTCAATGGGCAATTGATTTCTTCCAAAGTATGTACCTCTTCAATTACTCCATGTGTTTTATTATTGTTTCCTCCAGATTAATTTAGTATGAATTAGTTTTCTTAACCTGCTGAATGACTGAAGGAATCATGTTTAATTGATTTCTAAGTTAGTTTAAGTTCTATTAAGATTTAAGAACAATGACTGCATAGGCTTTTTAACAGGTAAAATAAAAAGAAATGCTGATTGTTGGTGGCCTACGTGACATTTCTGTCTAGTAAAGTAATAATTTCCGTCCAACTTCTGTTGCACAAATGATTTTTTTTTTTAATATTATGCATATAATGTTTTGGTATGTTCACCAATGCCTTTTGAAGTTTGTTGTTTCCTGTGTACTTTATTAAAAAACCCAAATTGTGCTTATAATAAACCATGAACCGTCTTGAAAATCCATAACAAAACAATTTTAAAAAATTATGTTTAACTTGCTAACTTTAAATAGGTCAACGGAGTAGCAAATATTAAATTGTAAAATCAATAATGACACAACAAATTTGTAATGTATTACTACTTTACTAGGACTAAAAAATCTCTAAAAGTCTTCTACACACTACTCAGAATTTCTTTTTAAGAGAATCCTTGGCACATTTGATTATTCTGTCCTCGATATTATGGCTTTTGTTAGTGTGGTTTGTGTATTCTAGTTTTCTAGTTTGCTAATTTTGAGTAATTGTAATTATTAATTAGCTGATTTTGTGCGAATAATTAGCAGTTTGACTTTGATCAAGCCGTAATATGTGAATTTAGGTGGTTGTCATTTGCTTAGTCTAGAAGAGTCGAAATATGACTCTGGAATTGTTATTGTTTAAATCAATGAAAACAAGTTTCTTCCCAGTCTTTTTCCTCTTCTTCCACTTGCAATGTTTCAATCCGCTTCCCTACAAAGGCATAATGAAGAAAAGAAGAATACATAGGCAAACAGGAAAAATGTGGAGAGTAGGAAAATGAAAATACAGAGACAAGAAGGAAACTATAGAAAGAAAAAAGTGAAGTTATGTGTTGTAGGTGCCTTATTTCCGGCAGTCTGTCTGCCACTGAATGTTGTAATTTCACTTTGGGGAAGAGTTTATTGCACTTCAGTTGTATGAGGCTAGGTCTGCTCGAGTCGCTCTAGTTCTCGTCCCCAATTCTCTTTTTTTCAAATTTTTATTGCTGATTTGTGTTTAAATTACTCCTTAAAACCTTTAAATCATTCTAGGCTGTAGAAACAAATCTAAAAGCTGAAGTAATGACAAAAAGCCTGGAGAAGGCTTGGTACTCTAGTGCACACCAAAGGCGCTAATAGGCTTATGTTTTGAGGTGTATGCTTCTGTAAGATGAGGAGTAGATTTTCAAATTCTTAGTAAAAGGCTCTTGCAAATCGGCATACAAGGAGCAAGCCTCGAGGGCCTTAAAAAAACAAAGTACTTGCTAACATGTTTTACTCAATTTTATGCTATTATTTATGTGGCCGTTCTCCTTGGAGCATCATTTTATCTTTGAATTACCTTCTGTGGTATAAAACATTTTTCTCTATTTTTTCATGGAAATCAAAGTTAATTTTTATACTCGTCCATGGTATTATTGGGCCTAATTGGTTGTGTGACTTACTGAAACAGCTTTTATGAACTTCTCATGCCCCCGTGGTTCTTGTGGATTTTTCACAGATATATTGGTGCCTTTAGATAACTATATATCCAGAAGCACGATGCACTTTCTCACTTGCAAGGAACCAGACTACCAGCAGAGCCTTTGGAACATGATTTCAACTGTGAGTTACTTGTCTTTACCAAAGAGTAGCCTCTGAGCAAGTATGTGAAAAGAAGATAGATACTGGTTTTTAAATTTATTTTTAATATCCTTTTTACAATCTTGTAGATAATGGGCGATAAAAATTTGGAGGATGGTGATATTGAGCCGGCACCTAAGCTCATTCAAGTGGTATTCCAGAACTGCAGGGGGCAGGTTGATCACTGGGTTGAGCCTTACATTAGAATCACTGTGGAGCGCCTGCGTCGCACAGAGAAACCTTATCTCAAGTGTCTCTTAATGGAAGTGGTAAGAAATTTTGATTTTTCTCCGTGATACATTCTCTAGCCTGTCAAGGATCTCATCCTAGTAATAATTGTGACTGTTTGGAAAAGGGGTATAATTTATCTCATTAAAAAACTAAACTAGTAAGCTCTACTGTCTTTGGAAACCTATTAGATGATGTCGTGGTGATCAACTTGGAACTTAATTTTGTGTGGACACACGGGTAGCATGCCATTTTTCTTGCCTCTTCATGCTTTTACCATTTATTACTAGCTCTTCTCTCATGACTTAGCGATGCATGGCAAAAGAATTTAGAAGAAAGTATTTATTCATATATTTTCCCATCTTTAAAATTGTTCAACTCTTCTGGTTATACTTTTTTTTCCTCTTTATGTATGTTCTTGTGTGACAGGATTCAGGGAGCCAATTTGTTTTAACTATACAGTTCTGCCAGACGACATTGGACTTTCTTTGTTTATTTTTGCATTCACATTTGACTAAGGTGACTTTTATTTTTTAAAATGTAATATTCGACCAGCATGAATCATGATTGGATATATTGCTGGAAAAAGGCAACCGAAACATCTGAGAGATGGTCAGCCACTTGGTGGTTTAGACCGCGACAGCAATAAATAACATTTCTTTCTCTATTTTGTGTGTGTGTGTGGGGGTTTTTTTTTTTTTAATATATATATATATATCTCTGGCTCAATACTAATTGTGATTTCAAAAATATGGGGTATGCTATTTTTCAATCCAATGAGATGAGATTGTTTTTCGAAGAATGTCCTGAGAATGTAGATAGAGAGAGATTGCTTGTTGTCAAGCATTTGAAAAATGAGGCCTGACCATTTGATGATCAATTCCTTTCTTCAGGTTGCTGATGCTCTGTATTATAATGCATCCTTGGCTCTCAATGTTCTGCAAAAGCTTAGCATTGCAACAGAAGTGTTTAATCTTTGGTTCCAAATGCTGGAACAGACTAAAAAAAGTGGAGCACGGGCTAATTTTAAAAGGTATGCAATTGTTTAGGTTTCTTTCTATTTTCCCTTCATCTCCTGTCTGAGAGGCTTGCTTATGGATTCATGTTATGTCAATGTTGCAGGGAACAAGATAAAAAGGTATGCTGCTTGGGCTTAACGTCATTGATCCCTCTCCCTGCCAATCAGTTGCCAGGAGAGGCATTGGAACGTGTTTTCAAGTCTACTCTCGACCTGCTTGTTGCCTATAAGGATCAAGTAGCAGGTTGTTTCATTTATTCACCTTAATCTCTTGCTCATTTTCTGTTATTTTACCAAAATGAATGCCTATATACACATTACACAGTGCTCATTCTTGCACTTTATGTTCTTTTATGTGCTTATTATGTATTTGTTATTGTGTACGCAGAGGCTGCAAAGGAGGCTGAAGATGGAGATGAAGATGGTATGGATAATTTTCAAAGCGACGATGATGATGAGGAAGGTGACGAGTTTGACAAAGAAATGGGGGTTGATGAAGAGGATGGAGATGAAGCTGACAGCCTTAAACTTGAAAAATTGGCATCTCGGGTGAGTTTTACATAATGAAGTTATTCTATGATCTTATATTAAATAGGGGATGCAAACGTTATCTGGTTATTCAGGTAAAAGAAATCAACCAATTTATCCCCGAAATAAGCAAAATATACCAAAAAACTGGAGAGAATATTTATACTTATTGACATGATGTCTTAATAACGTGAAGTCTTTTGGAAATTAATCAAAATATAAACAGTATACATTAAATGAATCCCACACCAGTCTATTTTGTCTATTCTTACCTCAATGTTATTAATACTGCCAAGCTTTAATTAACATGGAGTAAGGCCTGCTTAAATAGAGGCGACTTTAATATTGTAAGATTTTCCACCTGATGTTATTGTGCATCTGTATGCATTTGGTTGTCTGCTTTTGCATTTCTTTGCAGATTGTTCATGTTGTGTTATAAATTTTCCACCACAGCTAATAGTTGGAGTTGCAGGCTAAGTCTTTCCGCCCGACTGAATCAGATGATGATGATGAAACAGACGATGATTTTAGTGATGACGAAGAGTTGCAATCACCCATTGATGATGTTGACCCTTTTGTTTTCTTTGTGGATATTATCAAAGGTAAAATGCTGGCACCTTTTGCTACTTTGTGCCCATGCCCATTTTCTTACCATCATGTTATTTTCTTACCCACGCACCTTGTTTCTTGTTTAGCTTTGCAAGCATCCGATCCATTTAGGTTTCAGAACCTCACACAGACACTTGATTTCCGTTATCAAGCGCTTGCAAATGGTGTTGCTCAGCACGCTGAGCAGAGAAGAGTCGAGATTGAAAAACAAAAACAAGAGAAGGCTGCATCAGGTGCTTCATGATTTCTGATGGCTCGAATGGTAAAATCAAGCTTGGCTTTGCTCTCTGTCTCTGTTCTTTGGTTTCTTCTAATAATGGCACAGAACACCAAGAGTTGTTGCAAGTTTTGGAGTTCTGGTTGGGTTTTGTCTACATGGTCATTCAGGTTGAGATGTGCATTGTAGTTCCCAAAGACGAGCTCATCCAATGCATGGAACTCAATTTGCTGCCCATTTTTCCCTGAATATGGGTTCGAATGAGTCATTGTCTCGTGAACGTTTCTTCTACATCAGAAGATGCCCGTTCTCGATGCACGTCATTTTTCAGTTGTACCATTTTTATACGGATGAAAATCTCATGCCAAGTAATCAAGGTAAATCTGCTAGCAACCCTTCTATTTGGTTTAGATGATGGGTAAATTCATACAAGATTCATTATGTATTTTAGTAGGTATTTGATGAATGTTCGTTTGAAATTTTTTTGGTGGGGAGGCGTCCTAAATTGTCTTCCGACATGTATGTGGTCTACGGAATTTGTCACAAATATTTGGTTTGAGTTTAGGATATATTGGAATGGAACACTGCTCGTATTCTTTTATGTGTTTATTTATTTAATTTTTTACGGGAGAATTGCATTATTTACGTCCGTGTACCTTATTTGACTTGTTCTTCCTCTGGTTTGAAAACTCCAAGGGCCGAATCCTTGACCTCGACGTTTCAGAGATAAACTGTGCAAGGCTCTCTTTTCTCTAATATATTGTCGTAATTTTTGCCGTTGACTATCCTAACTCGAGTTAGGAGTCTAAAGATAAGGAAATTTAATGGATATCTTTGACACGCAGTACTGAATATTCTTTAATTTTGTTTAGTGATGTGATGTAACATCTGCGTTACACGCGATGATTTGCATCTCCCCGGAGAAGAAAAATTATATCTCTGAACTACAATTCGAAAATATGAGAAGGGAATCGAAGTGCTTCCGAAAATATAGAATTGGCAAAAATTGCTATCAGTGAGAGCATTATACCAAAAACAGGGGGTTGGATAAACATGATAACAAACTTATTAAAGATATGAACTAGTTTTTTACCCGTGAGATGTATAGACATATTTTATTGAGGCAAAATATATTACTATAAAAAAATCTATTTAACACACGACATTATATTACCATCCTTATAAAATATCTTTTTTATATAAATACACCAAAATACAAATATAAATGTACTTCTTATTTAAATTTAAGACAAAAAATGATAGAAAAGTACACCACAACCCCAAATCAAAATCGTGATTTTCCTTCTAAGATCTCATCCCTACCAATTTAACCTAGGCACAGGTTTATTCAGTAAACAATAAAATCTAAACAGTATGTCCAAATAAGCAATTGGAAAAGAGTAAATTCTTTAATTAAATAATCAAAATTGGTTCCTTTGCGCTTGAATACAGTTTCACAATAGATGAATAATTTCTTTATGTCGGAATGAAGATTTTGCGGATCGTGCAAATACGCGTGTTCATCTTCTGTTACGGAATCAAAAAATTTCTATGCTAATACGAAGTTTAATTGAGGGAAAGACATCGAAATTATTGGAAATCTATAAAAAAAAAAAAAATTAATGATTTATTTGCCCTGAAAAATAGTCACGCAATCAATAAAATCTTTCACTTCAATTTGGATAATGGCCACGAAACATTATTTGAGAAATCATATGGAATTATTGTACCAACATCCATTCAAATTAACTTGATATTTAAAAACTAGAATAAAAAATCAAAATCAGAAAAGAAAAAAAAAAAAAAAAAGCAAGGAGGAGAACAAGATGATTTAAAAACATAAATACAAAGAAGAGAAGAAAATAAAAGAAAATTATTTGAAAGATTGTGGTGTACACAAAAATAGTGAGAGAAATTATTTAAAAAAAGGTTAGAGAAAATTAAAAGTATATTTTTGTAATTTAATTTATGTCTATTTTAGTTAATTATAAAGAAATCACTTAAAAATGTGGTGTAAAAAATAAGTTTTGTGATGACAATATAATGACCCTTTTATTAATATAAAATCATCTAATTAATTTCAAAAAATCTATTTCAAAAATCCTAGTATTTCTTTCCAAAACTGTATTAAAAATTTGATTTTTCAATTATTATTAACATCTTGTGCTGCCACCAAAAGTCCAATATACCAACTCATGTTATTAGCAATTTGGCTAGCCACCAAACTTTAAAAACACATGCATACATTTGGATGATCAAGTATTCCCTCAAAAGGAAGCTTCACTTCATCACTGATTACTACAGGAATGCATCTACTGACGATTGCATCAAAGAATCTAGCTGATGAAGGGGGTACTGTCACCAGTTGGATTAAGGCAAAATACAAATCTACTCACAACTGAAGCAATTACATAGATTAGAAAAATATTTTTTTATTGACTATTCAACGAAACCAGCATTGTACTTAATAAAAATGTAGTTCTATTCATTGAAAAATGTCATAATGCACTACTATAAAGATCGTGCTACATAGCATTATTCAATAAACAAATATCATCTATAAGAATAATAATAATATTATTATTGGACAGCGTGATCTCAATGGCGAATTTAAAATTTTGGGAGCCTTAAAGCCATTTTTTGTTTCAATTTTAAAATACCAGTGTAAATTTAATTGTCTATTTTAACATATTTTTAAAGCTGAACCTATCCGCAAAATCACAAGTTCGGCTGAATTTTTTTTGTTTTTATTTTTTATTTTTTTAAGGTAAAGTATGTGATTTAAAACTGGAGAGAGAAAATATGCGTGGTTAAAAAGTGATTTGAGAAATTGTATTGTTTATAAATTGAAATTATTGCGTAAATGGAGTGTAAGAGAATTGAATGAAGGATACAAAAAATCGAATAATGCTCCTAAACATGTATATTTATAAAAGAGTATAATTCCAAATCTTGTCTATTTGTATTTGTACTATTTAGAACAAACGGCAACCTCATATAGTTTTAAAATATTATTTTTCGATTATTTTAATACATAATTTTAGTTATGGACGAACAACGAGAATTCAACCTACGCATAGCGGATTCGCAATCCACTGCCGTCTGCCTATAAATAATTAATAGATAGATAGAGAGAACATTGAAGGAGTTTACATATGAATGTACGAAAGGTGTATTTATACATAAACTGCTGAATCTATACGGACAGAAAAACAGTTTACTATTTTCTCAAAAAAAGTCATGTCCGAATCAGATCAAACTTTAGGTTTTGAACAGCCCAGAGTGGTTGCCAAGAAAATCTTGGCTAAGTCTCAAAGTGAGAATAAGGGTGCTGTTATAAGGAGAAGCATTGGAAGGTTCTTTGCGAATTTTCGGCATGCGGGTCGTATTTCGTCACGGTTATTAATCAACTGGTGCAAGTAATTTAGGTAGAACTCACCCTTAAAATAGAAGTGATCGTTACACGAAGGAAATGTACTTGTTGCAAGATTATTTATATTTGTTTTCAAGTTTCTTGTGTGCGGGTATTAGATGCGTGCAAATCTTGATTCTACTCGAGTTCTATTTTTCAGGCCTGAATTGAAGTATCTAGATCCATTCCTTCTTTTGTATGAATTTGAAGGTGAACTATATCATTATGCACTTTCTTGTTTGGTAACATGTTTATTAAAAGTTATGTTTAAAAATATGTTTTTTTATGTTTCGAGATAAGATGTGAAATTGAAATGTGGAGAAAAAATACGTGTGGTTAAAAAATGGTTTGAAGAATTGTATTGTTTAAAAACTCCTCTTTTTTTTTTTTTTTTGGATTTGCCAAAAGAGAGGCTTGTCCATTATTTTCTTACATCATGCACGTGGACAAATCTTTTTATTTTTTATTTTTTGGGAATTAATCTTGTCCCTGGGACATAACTCAATTGGTTGAAAGGTGAAAGTGAGAAATCTCAGCTGAGCCGACAACTGCGGGCGGGAGTTCAAATCCTACTAAAGGTATGGATGTGGCTCCTTACGAGCGCAATTAAATAATAAACTCTCAATCATTTTCCATTAATGCACATCCCGCGCGATTTACATCCTCTACAAATCTCATGACAGGGGCTGTAGGAGCTCCTAAGGTTGAAGTTCAACTTTTTTGGAATTAATCCTTGATGATGGTCACAATAACTATTGCATCATTATTTTGTATAAATTTTTATTTAAGTCAAAGTCAACAAGTAACTATAACCATATATTTTGTGGGTCATATAACTTTTTACCCACACATCTCATTAATTTTTATCAAAATTCGCTAAAAATTTGATTTTAATCTCCATCGTACATGAGCTTCTTAAATAATGTTTCTAGGTTCTTGAGAATGGTCTAAGGTTGGTTCTAAGGACGCAACCGGTAGCCGCCCTTCCTTTGAACATGAGCTTCAATTTGAGTAGCCACCGGTGTTCGAGCTATAGGATCTCTTGTAGATTCAAGAACTTGTCTCGTCCGATACTACCCCTTTGATGATCAATCTTACTTACAACTGTCCTTTAGCATTCTTGATATTCTCCTCAATAGTTTGAAGTGCATAATTTTACTCAATTGTGCTGTAATGCTCTGATCTAACAGTTTCATCTCCTGCTGGATTTCCTGATCATCCACACAGAGGTACTTTAGAGTCTAAATTCTAACCTTGTATCAGCGGTTCAAACCCACTTCTAAGCAGGCCAAGTGTTGAAATAATTTATTTCCAATTGTTATTTCATGTCTTAACAGGTTTTGAGGCTGTTACATACATGCTGCAGGTTATAAAACATGTTTGGATATTTTTTTCCTTAAAATTCATGTAATAAAAATTACTTATTTTTGAAGACTCAGCATAATTAGCAACTCACTCAATTCTGTCTTCAACCAGTAACAAAATTATTTTAGTTAAAACTTATTTATACATATACTTTTAGACTTAAGTAGGCATTCCTAAGTCTTGCTTTGGATAAACTTGGGGTTAAACGAATCCTATTCTGCGTTTCTATTGAGTGGTTGCTTGATTTGACAAAGAGACGAGGTGATGAAATTGTGGATGATGATGTTAAACTTGATGTAATGGATGATATAAAGAGATTGTGCCACATGTATATATTCAACATTTCGGTTAAACTGCTTATACAAGTAACATAATCGTTCTAATATGTTTTACTAAGAGCGCTTATATATCATTAGAGAATTTAACGTTAAAATGATCTTTGACACCTTCATTAAGGGAGCGTTCATTCATGAAGATTTTAGTGGCCACAAGGGTACAATACGAACAGGTGATGTTCAGGTATTGAATATTAATCGTCATTTACACATCTTCTTTAATTTATTTGCTAAAAGAAAACACAAATAATTTTCAAATTTATTTTTTCTATTTAACTAAATACACTTTTCTAAATTTTCATGTCTTGTCTTGTGCAGTGGATGACTGTAGGGAGGGGTATTGTTCACTCAGAAATGCCTGAAAGTGAAGGTACTCAAAGAGGTCTGCAGTTGTGGATAAATCTCTCCTCTAAGGACAAAATGTAAGTCATTTCTAAGGGCATCATCTCTCAAATGATGGATTGACCTAAAATGCTTTAAAAATTAAAAAAAATGACAAGTGATGTTTGGCTAAGCATAAGTGTAGTTACAAGTGAATAAGAAAGTTAACCAAAACTCGAATATAGAAAAAGATTCATGTAACTAACCACTCCATTTGGTAAACTATTTATAAATAAGTTTATAAACAACACATTTCTCCAAATTACTTTTTAACCACATACATTTTTTTAAACAACTTTTTAATCACATATTTTATCTTGAAAACATCATATTCTTTGTTTATAAACAAAAAAACTTTTACTAAACAGAGGCTGCTCAAGTCTAAATACTTGTTATACCACAGGGTTGAACCAAGGTATCAAGAATTGTTGAGTGAGGATATCCCAAAGGCAGAGAAAGATGGAATTGACATCAAAATCATAGCAGGAGAAGCAATAGGCATTCAGTCTTCAGTTCAGACTCGAACACCCACAATGTACCTTGACTTCACACTACAACCCAACACTCAGTATCATCAAAGTATCCCGGAATCTTGGAATGCATTTGTTTACACATTTTTAGGTGAAGGGATTTTCGGGATCCTAAATTCGTCACCTGTAGAAGCTCACCATCTGTTGGTTTTGGGTCCTGGAGAAGGTTTAAGTGTGTGGAACAAGTCTTCCATAGCATTGAGATTCATTCTGGTGGGTGGACAGCCACTCAATGAACCAGTACTTCAGCAGGGCCTTTTTGTTATGAACACACAAGCTGAGATTGAAAAGACTAATGAAGACTATTCTTGCAGCAAGAATGGATTTGAATTGGCAAGATATTGGAGATCAAAATGAGTAGAATAAAGCTCAAATAGAGAATAAAACTATATACTAATATCCCTATGTTGAAGTCCTAACGTTACTGTGCATGGGATTTTCCTATTAGACATGCTTGGCTAAGCTCCAATGTTTGCTTTATGCCTGAATCAACTTCCTTCTTGACAATGTACAAGCAAGAGAATGAAATATATATCACTCAACATTTATATGCACGTTTTTTTTTTTTTTTTTATAATTTCACTATTAAGAATCCAAGAGTCCAAGATAATGATAGTATATCTCAATCTAATATACGCATCTGCAAGTTGGCAGATGCATCTCAAATGGAAACAAATCGTATATAAGTTACCAATGAAGCCGAAAACTGGCAGCCTGCATAAGTGGGTGAGCAAAGTATGCACCAAATGTCAATGCTGTTATTGTTAGATAAGGCAGTCGGAGAAATTCCTTGTAATAATCTTTTGGCAACTTCTGGCGTCCATCAAGAATCGCTGCAAATGGGATGACACTTGTTCTTGCTTTAACAACTTCAAAAGCCTCTCCATATCGTATTGCCAACCTCCGGTCTCCATTCCAGACACCAAATAGATGGTGTGCAATCAAACCCACAGAAGCTGCCACCGCAACAGTATTCCCAATCCAAATTGTGTGAGCCACGCACCAAAATACCTGCCCCACCATCTGGGAAAAATGGATCAAATGAGTGCCTATACGGAATATACAGTAGACTATAACATACACTACAATAGAAAAGATTTTAACCCTTCTTCTTCTTTTTTTTTTTTTTTTAATAATGTCGAATGTTGTCTAATCCACCTTACCAAACAAGCCATGAGTCTGACAACCCAGGGACACGGGGTGGGGTAGGAAGGGGAGAGTCATTGGCAAAGGGACAGATAAGTGATAACACATTTATAGCAAATTGACTAGGTGCACTTAAGCTTAAGAAGATTAAAAATAAATTTTAACGTTGCTACCAATTTCATGAACCGCTAGTCCACGAAGAACTTCCATTTACATGTCAAGCATATTGTAGTACCTGGACTTCATGACTAAATTTATTGATTCCATGAAATAATGAAGATAGTAGATTGACAGTATTAAACAAGCATTGATTATCTTCTAGATTCCATGAAAATGGAGACAATGCCAAAATTGAACATGACAACAACAATGTAAATATAAATTCTATCAATCACAATTTCATCCAAGATCGATACAGACTTTCTAGTGGACACCATACTTTTATTCATGAAACATGATGAAATTTTTTTACGTTCAAAGACTTCTAGGATATTGACTTGATAGTAGGTAATATGAATTCATGTATGCAAATAATAAATTCATTTACTCTTACATAAAAGATTGCTCATTCTGTCTTAAATCAGCTTTCAGGGAAGTGTCGAAAATATAACACCGATAGATGAACTCCACATCTTCCCTCGATTCGGATGTATGTTCCAGAGGATATTGTAAATATCAAGTTAGCCATGTGGGCTCAGAGCAAGGCCGACCCTAAGAATTGCAGGACCTTATGCGAAAATTTAAAATGGGGCCTTCACAAGACCCAAAAAAAAAAAAAAAAAAAAAAATACTAAACAAATCGTTCAAATTACAAAAATAAGAATGTAAATCGCCAAGAGTTCAAATTAAATTTACTCGTTTAACATTTTTATTTTAGATGAAAAACTAACAATCATACTATTACAATAAAATTTTCAACTTTTTTTTTCTTGATTCCCATTCTACCCTGGAAGAACTTCATTGAATTTTACCTCTGTTTGGTAACACTGTTTGGTTTATAAATTGGTTTATTTATGATTTTGAGGTAAAAAGTGGTGGTTGAAAATTGGAGAGAGAAAATATGTGAAGTTAAAAAGTAATTTGATAAATTGTGTAGTTTATAAACAAAAAATGTACTGTTACCAAACAGAGGCTAATAGTTGGCATTATTCAAAAGGTTAATATTGGTAGGCGTACAAATTTGACTTCTCTTAGGTGACGCAGGCAGAATGTGTTTGAATGAAACAATAACAACTCAAGATTGTTGATTCAAAAGAATACCAAAATGAACTGGAGAAAACTCCAAGAATAATGAAGTTCTATGTCAAAAAACTGCCTTATAATGTAAAACAAAGAAGAACAAATAGTAAACCCTAGCCCTAGAAGCGATAAATAATGAATAGATGAAAATGGACATAATAACTCAAAGAATCCCATTTTTAGCTGTCTAGATGATTTCAAAAGCCCAAAATCCATAATCAGTAGCAACGAAGCAACTAGTCCAATCCGGCTCGTTGATATGATTTCGAAAACATATCATGGGCCAAAACCTGAGCCCGTATGCGAATTCTATGCCCATTTCTTTGAATACCTTGAAACCGAACGACCCAATCGTCCAAATAAGCCAGCGCTCGACTCTCAACTCTATCATTAGGGGCCCACAAAAATGAGGAATTCGCTAAATATTTAAAATATGTTCCTGTCGCCTACCAAAGTTGACTTCGAGTTACTGTATAGAAATGAGAAGGTCCGACTTCTGAGGTTTCAAACGTTAATACGTTATTTTAAATCTGATTTGGGCCTCAATATTATTATGTTAATTGGGTTCTTTTATTTCAAAAACATGGGCTTGACATTACATATTTTGGGGCCTTTTGATTTTGGAGGCCCAATGCAACTGCATGGGCTGCATATCCTCAAGGCCGGCCATGGCTTAGAGGTGCTGAAACAGAAACCTATTGACCGCATAACAAATAATCTCAGCATCCCACTCAGCAACTCTCTCACTGTCTATCTAAATTCTCCATCCTTTCTTTATTTTCACATTTGCAAACATCTTCCACCCTTCACTTCAAGAAATCATTCTACTGCCATGTCAATGGACTCAAACCCTCGCACATCACCTCCCTTATCAAAAAATCTCAAGATTCTCAACCCACAAAGCCCCATCTTACCTCTACTTACTCAATTCACCTGGCTCCCTCCTTCTCCTTCTCCTTTTATTTATTTCTTTATTTTTTGGAACATACAAATTAGTCACTAAGAAATAAGGAAAAATATATGCAAATGGTCCTCTCACCATCATGATCTTGGTGGGTATCTGTATGCTTCAGCTACATTTAGGGTAATGAAATGGTACACCAGACAAGAACTATATGGAAGACTTTTGGAAAGAAACCATATACTCTATTAGTTGAACAAAGGACAATTTGTGATGAAACAATTTATATTTGTTTCAGCCATTATTGCGAGTATACAAAATAGGATATGCATGCAGCATTTCTCTATAATGAAAAAAGGAGTACCATGATAGGTTGTTTCTCAAATCAGTATCAGTATAGATTAGAACTAATTAATTTCAAGACATGGAACATAGATTCTACCATGGAATTTTATAAAATACACGAGATTAGGAGCTAATCAAATATGTAGAGGGATCGAACATTCATACCTGTGGGTGTCTTGTAATTCTCATAATCCCAGTTTCCCAAAGATGCATCTTGGGCTTGTCAACAGCTGCAACCTCCAGTAAGTTAAAGGTTGAAGGGTATAGGAAAAGGAAGGAAATGAAATTAGAGAACCAAGCCAGTTCATGTATAGCAGGAACACCCTGTAGTTGCCATAATTGTATACCATCATATCTATGGTTAATGAAATAAACCTGCAGAGACCGCAAGATCTTTTTATTATACTCGCCAAACAAGAATTCATTAAGAATTATGTGTATGTCACAAATAAACAAACTAGTAATATAATCAACATGGGACAGGAACTCACAACTGTACTAAGAGATAGTGGAACAGCTGTTCCAGCAAATAATACGCGGAATGCACGTTCTCCAATGAGTTTCTCACCTGTGTCTCTGAGACTAGCTAAGCCACTATGAACGATTGCAAAAATGATGGTAAGGACTAACATTACAACCTGCAGAAAAGTTGTATTGACAAAAATCAGCAACAACTACATACTTACATTAGGGATACATGACTAAGGATGGATGACGAATAGCTTCAAGGAAATTTCCTGTCTACAGAAGTCGTAAATCATTTCAGACATCAGATTAAACAAGTTTCAAAAAAGCCGAGTTCATAGATTACTATAACAGCTGGTTGGAGTGGCATCGATGACCAAACTAAAAATAAATGATCACTCAATAGTTTCAAATACTACACCTCCATATATACATTTCATCTTTCAAGTATGTTTCAGGAAAGTGATATGCTTTTCAGAAACTTGGCTTATGTTAGGCTCTCATGTTTATAAAATATATATGAATCACTTTTCATCTGTACATTTCGATACCCACCTGTACTAGCCACTTATGCAAGACTCATTTCTATCTATTTATAATTTAAATATTTTATGAACACCTTTAAACATGCTCTTAAATTAGAGGAAAAACATTTCAGATGACTAACCTTAAAAGTCATACGACTGTGTGTATAAGTTTCAGAAGTATGAAACAAATTCAAGCTGATAAAATATTTATATAAAACTTAACTTAGATGTTCAAACTACGGTGCAGTCATCAAACTTTAGATGTTCAAACTATGGAGCAGTCATCGTGAACAAATTTCCTAGAAACTAGAGCTCTTTAAGTAAAAATGAATTGAGCTTCTCCTTTTCACCTAATTCGATCGTATCCAACCATTAGCACTTCAAATACTAAGAAACCACTAAAAAAATTCGTGAAATTAAGCTCCAAACCCATATTGAATTTGCAATTCAACAGCCAACTTTGTAAAGGTAATACGAGAAACGATCATGATTACTTGAATAAACATTTATATTCGAACTTATAAATGATGCACATGTTTGTATCAGAGAAGTATAAACAGCGTTCAAACCTCAGGGCTGTCAGAAATGCTCGAAACCGCGTCAATGAAGGGTTTTCCAAGGCCAGTGGAGCTATCAATCCACGCCACATTAAGAACATAAGCTACAGTTCCCGCAATACCAGTAAAATAAACCCATGACAAAACCTTCTGTTTCGACAAGTCGAATTCTGCAGAATCTTCCCCCACCTGAATTTCATTCCTGTCAGATTCTGTTCTTCCGACGTGTACCAAAAACTTCTTTAAAGGGTAAAATTGAGCTGGGATTTTTTGGGTTCTGAAAGACTTAATTTCAATGGGTTTGAGGTAAGATGAAGAAAAACGAATGGGTTTTGTAGGTAGCTTGGAACAAAGAATTCTGGGTTTGAGCAAAGGAAATTGGGGAGAAAGAGGGTGGGACGGTAAAAGAGCAAATGCCATTTCGTCAAGCTCGAAGTGCTCATGATGTGTATGTATGTATGTGTATATATATATATATATATATATATTGCCTGTACAAAGTGGACGAAAAGAGTATCTGAATTGAGAAGTGCTCTTCAACGCTGTTTTTGGATGGTTTTGAAGGAAATGATAAACTAACCCAGGAGTGCACCATATTTTGTGCCTATTTTTACTATTGTCCATATTTGATACAAATTAAAATTTGAGTAATTTTAGGGAGATATTTTTAAGTGATATGTGACATAGCGCATATACATTGAATGATGAAAAAGTAAGTCGTGGAGTATCTGTTTACAACATCCAATGTATGTTCATCATGTTATAATGTCACTTAAAAATATAAATTAAAAATGTCTCCCAAGAATTATTCTCAAAATTTAGATTCTAATTTAAGTCAAAGTCAACAATAAATAACAACCATATATTTCGTGAGATCATTTTCAATCATATGTTCCATTAAATTTGTTAATGGGCAATCATACCCGGGTGACGATGTGGATCCGAACTGACAGTGTTGGGTCGGATAATGAGTAAACATTACAGGAAACAAATGCAGAAGTTCCAATCATGTGTTCCGACCTGGACATGTGAGGTCGGATAGACTTCGTTCACCTCCACTAGTGAATAGACAACCTTTACACTTTAGATCCGAGGTGGAAGAGTCAGGTCGGTCGTTGATCTGTAATGATTGAAAGTGGTTATAACAACTTTCTTACATGGTAGTTGAGACAGTTATTCCGACATATAATTAGTTAGGACACAAAAGTCAACTACCTAATATAATGTAAGAGTTCAGTTAGGTTAATTATGTCTTAATGTCAGGCAGTCAGGTATTGTAATAAACCAGCTCATCCCTTTTTCCTATAAATATAAGGGAAGATGGCTCATAAAGGATCCCAACTTTGGTTATTGAGAGCCGTATATAAATATATTAATACATATATGAAGTCCAGTTCGGAAATTTCGAACTGGGATTCACCTCTTCCAAATATAACTTTTTAATCGCATATCTAATATTCACCTATTGTTCTTGCTGACTTGGAATATTTATATTTCAACCGTCAACGATTGGCGCTAGAAGGAGGGCTTGACCCTGAGACCATATTCATGAGCATTAAGGACCGGAATTTGTTGCCCCGACCATTAAGAACATGTTCATCTGAACTGAATGAATTCAGATATTGTAGGTACCACAGATTGGCAGGCCATGACATGGACTGCTGTTCGCTAAAATCGTATACCGCAAGTGCACGGTTTGCGTTCAAGTAGTAAAGTGGACTAGAGAAGTTCGGGTTATCGTACCCACGAGGAATGATTGATTTGTAATTAAAGTTATTGATTTCATTCTAAAAGAAAAGTCAAGTAACATAAAAATATGGTTTGTGGTGAATACTAACTGTCATAAAATTAAAACATGGCAACATGAAAAACTAGTTAAGTAAAGCAAATAGACAACAATATGTAAAAGCTAGGATTAAAACTAATTATCCAAAATAAACTAATAAAAAAAAAGAACTTGGTAACTAAAATAAACTAGAAAACATGAGATAAGGTGAATTTAGTTTTTATAACTACACTAATTTCTTTTTTCACAAATCAAATAGTGGTAGTCAATTAATTAATCAAATTACATGGGAAATTCTAAATTAAACCTAACATGTATACTAACTTGCAAATACAATACAAAATATTGACAACATTTTAAGATTGCATAAGCATAAAACAACATTCCTAATTATAAAATCATAAACATAAATGGCCAACATTCATAAACAACCTAAAATGCTTAATTAAAATTAAACTAGTCAACAATTCCAACACAATAACATTAACCCATCATAATACTAACAACAACATTTAACAAACAATATAAATACATGAATAATACTAAAAGTAAAGATTAAAAACAAGAGAATAAAGGAAACTTCCTCTTTTTTGTAAGGTTCTTGAAGTGAAAATTCAAGATTTCTTCACTTCAAAACAAGTTCTCCCATCAACTATTAATATCTTCAACAACCCAAGTACAAGACATTAAATGCACAAGAAATAAATGAAATTCTTGATAAAAATGTGAGAAAATAACAATACCCAAAAGTTTAAATAACAACAAAATACTTAAATATAAGAAAACATTACTAAATCATAAAAATATTACTTGAAAAATTGCATTAAAGATGTAAATGTTAGAAAAAATACAAGAAAAATGGAAGAAAGAAGCAAGACTTACATGGGTCTCTCAAAAAAATCAGATTTTTCTATTTATATTACCCCAAAATCATCCAAAAACCCTAAAAAGTGCCAAGATCCGCGAAAAACAGCTATTTGGGCTGAACCGGGACGGCCAGGTTGACCCGGTCCGGCCCGAAAATAAAAAATATATATATATATTTTTTTTATTTCTAAAGGCGCGCGATTGCGCGCTTGAAATTTCCACGATGAGTTAGTCTCGGGTCCGTTTTGAGGTCCAAGTCGCGTTCCGACTTGGTTCGAGTCACGCGATCACGTGACTCAGCTAAATGATGGTTTTGCAGCTAAGTCCATTCCGTAATTTCCATCAAGTCCTCCATCTTTTAATCTCGAGCAATTTAGTCCCCAAACTTTCAGATTTCTTTCAAATATGTCCTTCTAAAATTGCACTTTTGGCCCTTCAACTTTTGAAATCTTTCAATTTGGTCCCTTGGTTAATTGCGTGGCTTGTCCAAAACTTCCCGGAGGTGACAAAATGGTCCACAAACTTCCAATTTCAGCGTAATTTGCACTTCTTTTGTGGTTTTTGGCCTCAAACTTGGATATTAACCTATTTAAATACAAAATATGCATAAATTAGTAGATATTTGCTCAAGATGTTCCAAAATATGCTAATTAAAGGTATAAAAAGTGTATAAAAATGCACTTAACAAATACCCCCAAACTTAAACTCTTGCTCGTCTCGAGCAAGAATATCTACTAACACAAAAAACAATTGAATGAATGATCAACAATGCTAGATAACTTGAAAATTCTTTCTTGAGTGTAAAATTGCATGATTAATTCACAATTGTGTTTTCAAAATAATACTACAAAACGAAGTTGAGCTTATCTCATGTTTGATCGGTGTGTGTATGCATAGTCACTTCCAATTATCACTAAGGTTCAAAGAAACATTGTAGGGGGGATAAATTTCAAAATAATACTATCCACCCTTAGTGGTCAATTTCATTCCTTACCCTCTCGTGACATTCATCCCCCCATATTATTTCTTTTCTCTCCCGAAATGCATCCTAGGGGTGACTCTCAATTCACACATTTCTTTTTCCACTAAAGCTTTGTTATGACTTACCAGCACTCTCAACAATCTAGATATGCAGTGACTCTCCACTAGATGAGTGTTTCAACATTAAAGTTTATACCAAGCAATTCAGACTCACTATTAATCTAAGCCCTTATGCAAATACAAATGCATGATTTCTACAAACTAATGTGATGATTGCTCGTGACTTCCTCACTCCCTTAAGCTTTTTAATTGACCCATGTAGCGAGCTTTAAGTTGGCAACTCCTCGATTGTTTTAAGATCAAAGGGTACCAGGTTTCAAAATACCCCTACGGACTTACTAACTCGAGTCAAAAAGGCTACGAAGTGAGGTAGACTTATTAAGCAAATGCAATGATGATGATGTGCTTTTTTTTTTTTAATAAGTGTGTGTGTGTACCATACTCATTAAGCTTTCTAATTGACCCCTGTAGCGAGCTTGAGGCCGATGACTCCCAAGTTTCAAACTTAAGGCACCAAGTTTCAAGATACTCCTACGGGCTTAATTACTCGAGTAAAAAAGGCTACGAGATAGGGCAATGCAATAATTAAAATTGGCTTAGATCTCTAGCATTTGGTCATCACTTAGCTTATACTAACGTCAACAACACTCCACACAAATTCAGATCAAGCATGCATGGAATCACTACACATCTAGACCGTCTCCTTTACCGGCTCGACCACCCCCAAACTTGTCTCACAAAGGATCAAGAGATTAATAGCATTGAGAAGGAATTGGATAGGTTGATAAAAATTGAAGATACAAGCTCACAACCTAATTTCTACTTCACAAATTTTTCCAACCTCCAATGGATTCCAAATTTCAACAACATTTAGTTATGACTATTGTGTTCAAGAGAACTCAGGATCACTCATAGATAAGCAATTTATAAAAATAGGCACAAGTAGCATATTCGATCATGATTCATGAATTAATCAGCAATTTCAAACATCAAATCATTTGAGTCGACAAGGCTATCTAGCATGTCAATATCCACAGCAAAATGAACAAAATCAAACATCACAATATCTTAAGCCGGAAGGCTATCTAACATGATAAAATGCAAAATGAAGTCAACACCCCCAAACTTGAATTACACATTGTTCTCAATGTGTAAATAGAAACAATATGTAAAGAAGATAAGAGGTAGTGAAACTTCCCTGATTCAATGCTTGGTTATGACGTTGAAATTGACCTAAGCTTTCGTCGAATGTAGTTCACCCCCAAACTTGTTGAGGACAATGGCACTCAGGATTTTCAAAAAAAAATTGTTACCTACTAAAGTTTGACAATTAATTAAAAAGGAAGTAAAGAAGTATAGTAAATAAATACAAGTAACTCAAAAGAGAAGAAATTTGGGTTGCCTCCCAAAAAACGCTTGGTTAAAGTCATAAGCTCGACTTTTGGATTTTTATTCGGGAGCATTGAGGAGAAATAATGATTTTTCCTCCGGGGGTTCCCCTTCCAAGAATGCTTTCAACCTTTTCCCGTTGACTTTGAAATGTCCCTTGTCGGGATGATATAGCTCAATAGCTCCATGGGGAAAGATTTGAGAAATTGTGAATGGCCCCCACCAATGGGATCGAAGCTTTCCGGGGAATAGTCGAAGTCGGAAGTTGAATAGAAGAACTTGTTGCCCAACTTTGAAGTCTCTCTTCACAATGTGGTTATCATTCCATTTCTTGGTCCTCTTCTTATAGATGCGAGCATTTTCATATGAGTTGAGGCGAAATTCGTCAAGTTCATTAAGTTGAAGCAACCTCTTTTCACCAATTAATTTTGCATCAAAGTTTAATTCCCGTGTAGCCCAAAATGCTCGATGCTCAAGTTCAGCGGGGAGATGACATGATTTTCCAAAAACAAGACAAAATGGAGACATACCAATAGGAGTCTTGAATGCGGTGCGGTAAGCCCATAATGCATCATCTAGCTTCCTCGACCAATCTTTCCTTGATGTATTCACCGTTATCTCAAGAATTCTTTTCAACTCTCGATTTGAGATCTCCATTTGGCCACTTGTTTGGGGATGGTAAGGTGTGGCTACTCGGTGCTTCACTCCATACTTTGACAAAAGTGAGTCAAGGAGGCGGTTGCAAAAGTGTTTTCCTCCATCACTAATGATGAGTCGGGGGGTTCCAAAGCGTGTAAAAATGTTCTTCTTGAGAAAATTGACCACCACCCGAGCATCATTAGTGGGCAATGCCACCGCCTCTACCCATTTAGAAACGTAATCCACCGCCACCAAAATATATTGATTTGAGAACGAGGATGGAAATGGCCCCATGAAATTAATTCCCCAAACATCAAAGATTTCCACTTCCAAGATTGAAGTCAATGGCATTTCATTACGCCGAGAGATATTCCCACTCCTTTGGCATCTATCACATTTGGATACTAAGGTATAAGCATCCTTGAACAAAGTTGGCCAATAGAATCCCGATTGAAGAACTTTTGAGGCGGTTTTGGAAGCTCCAAAGTGACCCCCATAAGGTGATGAATGACACCTATCAAGAATTGCTTCCATTTCTTCCTCGAGAACACATCTTCTAATAATTTGGACTGACCCCCTCTTGAATAAATATGGCTCATCCCAAAAATAACGTTTCACATCGGCAAAGAATTTCTTCCTTTGTTGATAAGAGAAATCCGGGGGAAGAATACCACTTACAAGGAAATTCACGAAGTCTGCATACCATGGTGCTTCGAACACTTGGAGAAGATGTTTGGCCTGCAATAGTTGTTCATCCGGAAAGGCTTCATTGATTTCCTCTACTCCCACTTCTTCCTATTGATCCATCCTAGATAGATGATCGGCCACAAGATTATCCGCTCCCTTTTTATCACGGATTTCCGAATCAAATTCTTGCAAGAGAAGGACCCATCTAATCAATCTTGACTTCACATCCTTCTTAGCAAGCAAGTATTTTAGGGCGGAGTGATCGGTATAGACAATTACCTTTGAGCCGATGAGATAAGATCGAAATTTGTCAAAGGCAAAGACCACGGCAAGCATCTCTTTCTCGGTTGTGGCATAATTCAATTGAGCATCACTAAATGTTCGGCTTGCATAGTAGATCACATGCAACAATTTACCTCTCCTTTGCCCCAAAACCGCTCCCACGGCATAATCACTAGCATCGCACATGAGCTTAAATGGTAAGCTCCAATCTGGGGCCACAATAATAGGAGCCGAGATAAGCCTCTCCTTAAGAGTGTTGAAAGCCAATAGACACTCTTGAGAGAAATGGAAAGTGTTGTTCTTCTCAAGTAGAGAACAAAGAGGCTTAGTGATTTTAGAAAAATCCTTGATGAATCTCCTATAGAAGCCCGCATGCCCCAAGAAACTTCTTATGCCTTTCACCGACGTAGGAGGAGGCAATTTCTCAATAACTTGTATTTTGGCTTTATCAACCTCAATCCCCCCTTGTGAAATCCGGTGGCCAAGTACAATGCCCTCTCTCACCATAAAATGGCATTTCTCCCAATTAAGCACTAAATTGGTTTCTTCACATCTTTTCAACACTAGATCAAGATTATCCAAGCATTCATTGAAAGAAGAACCAAAAGCTGAAAAATTATCCATAAATACCTCGATGAATTTTTCCACCATGTCGGAGAAAATGGCCATCATACAACGTTGAAAAGTAGCCGGTGCATTGCAAAGACCAAACGGCATCCTCCTATAAGCAAAAGTCCCATATGGACATGTAAATGTGGTCTTCTCTTGATCTTCGGGGGCTATTAAACTTTGATTGTAGCCCGAGTATCCATCCAAGAAACAATAATGAGAATGCCCCGCCAACCTCTCAAGCATTTGGTCAATAAAGGGGAGAGGAAAGTGATCTTTTCGAGTGGCATTATTCAATTTCTGGTAGTCAATGCACACTCTCCATCCCGTCACGGGCCTTGTAGGAATAAGCTCGTTGTTCTCATTTTCAACCACCGTGACACCTCCTTTCTTTGGAACACATTGGACGAGACTCACCCATGCACTATCCGAGATTGGATAGATAATTTCCGTATCCAACCACTTCAATACCTCGGCTTTCACTACTTCTTTCATGTTTGAATTTAGACGGCGTTGGTGCTCCACTGTTGGTTTGAAGTCATCCTCCATGAGGATTTTATACATGCACATAGTAGGGCTAATACCCTTGATATCCGCCATAATCCACCCAATCGCCATTTTATGCATTTTCAACACCTCAAGTAGTTTTTCTTCCTCCACTTCATCCAACAAATTTGAGATAATAACGGGAAGAGTAGAAGAATCACCCAAGTATGCATACCTCAAATGTGATGGAAGAGGTTTGAGCTCAAGAGTTGGGGCTTGTTGAATGGAGGGTAGTGAAGGAGAAGAGCTCTCTCCCAACTCTTCAAAATATGGCCTCTTCTTGAAGGGATAAAATTTGGGAGCATCCAAGTGTTGTGACATCCTTCTGATGTCCAAATCATCCTCTCCCTCAGTGGTTATGGAGTGAGCAATGCAAGTCTCAAGGAGATCCTTAGATGACCCATAGATGAATGATGTAGCCACCTCTTGATCAATGATGTCTACTCGAGAGCATAAATTTACCTCGATGGGGTATTTAATGGATTTCATGATGTCGAATGTGATTTGCTCATCTTGAACCCTCAATATCAATTTGCCTTCTTGTACATCTATTAAATCCCGACCGGTTGCTAGGAAGGGTCTTCCCAAGATGATTGGGATATCAAGGTCTTCCTCCATATCAAGAATGATAAAATCGGCAGGGAAGATGAATTTGTCCACCTTGATTAACACATCCTCAACAATACCACGCGGATGCTTAATAGAGCGATCGGCCAATTGCAATGAAACTGTGGTTGGCTTCACCTCTCCCATGCCCAATCTCCTGAAAATAGACAAAGGCATTAAATTAATACTAGCACCAAGATCACATAATGCTTTACCAAAAGTTAAATCACCAATAGTACAAGGAATAGTAAAACTCCCTGGATCTTTGATTTTTGGAGGCAATTTGTTTTGTAGTATGGCACTACATCCTTCCGTGAGTATCACAGTTTCATGATCTTCTAGCCTCCTTTTGTTTGAAAGGATGTCTTTCATAAACTTTGCATAGCTAGAAATTTGTGCTAATGCATCGGCAAATGGTATGTTGATGTGAAGTTTCTTGAAAACTTCAAGAAATTTACCAAATTGTGCATCCACCTTGTGCTTTTGAAGTCTTTGAGGAAAAGGAATGTGAGGCACATAAGCTTTCACTGGAGTAGGAACCTTTGTTGAGGTCTCCCCACTTTCCTTCAATGTTGCATCATTTTCATTCGCCTCCTCAACATGCTCATTACCTTTTTCTTTCACCTCGGGTTGTGCCACATGTTGCTTTACCTTGATTTCCGGTAATTGAATTCCACTTCTTGTAGTGATGGCTTGCACATTTTCCCTTGGATTTATCTCCGTATTGCTTGGCAAGGCTCCTTGTTGTCTCTCCGTCATCATTTTTGCCAATTGCCCAACTTGAGTCTCAAGATTTTTGATAGAAGCCGCTTGATTTTGGAGAATAGTATTGGTCTTGTTCATAAATTGCATGAGTATCTCCTCAATGGAAGGCTTCTTCTCTTGGGGTGGTGGAGGTTGAACAAAACCGGGAGGCTTTACTTGATTCTGATTGTTGGACCAAGAAAAATTCGGATGATTCCTCCAACCCGGATTGTATGTGTTGGAGTAAGGATTGCCTTGTGGTCGGTTGAAATTTTGAGCATAATTCACTTGCTCATTTGAAGTAGAAGCCATTTTTAGCATGGGACATTCCTCAACCTTGTGTGTTGCTCCACATACATCACAAATAGAAATAGGAGGGTAGATTGCTTTTACCGTATGTTGAGAAGACAAATCATCACACTTCTTGAATAGAAGGTCCATCTTTGCCGATAAAGCCGCATATGCATCAACTTCATGAATTCCTGCGGCTCTCTTTGGTACCATGTGGTCGGTTGGCCAAGTAGAACTGTGACTAGCCATCCTCTCAAAGAGCTCAATTGCCTCATTAGGTGATTTTGTAGTGATAGCTCCATTGGAGGCCGAATCAACCGTCACTCGACTAGATGGATTCATCCCAAGATAGAAATATTGAACTTGCATTTGCTTGGTGAACCCATGATTTGGACATTTCCTCAACATCTCCTTGAATCTTTCCCATGACTCATAGAAACATTCGGTGTCAAGTTGTCGAAATGTGGAGATATCACTCTTCAATTTAGCTACTTTTGATGGAGGAAAGTATTTTGTAGTGAACTTTTGAGCAAGTTCATCCCATGTTGTAATACTTCCAACCGGGTTGGCATCTAACCATTCACGAGCTCCATCTCTAAGGGTATGTGGAAATAACCGCATGTTGATAGCCTCATTGCTAATTCCCGGATAATCAAAGTTACTACACATCTCCAAAAATCGCGAGATGTGAGTAAATGGATTCTCCTCGGTCATTCCATAGAATTGTAGATGCCCCTTGAAGAGATTTATCACATCCGGCTTTAGATGAAAGTCCGGACGTCCAAATGGGGGATATGTGATGCTTCCTCGATTTTGAGTGATGAGAGAGACCATGAATTGCCCCATTGGTCTATCATCTTCATCAATAATGGGATCGGCACCACCTTGGTTGTTGTCCCACATATTGCCTTGTATTCTTTGTTGTTCAACTTGTTCTCTTCTTTACCTAATCCTCCTCCTAAAAGTTCGTTCGGGTTCAGGATCAATTGGAAGAATGTCCCAAGTCGGACGTTGTTGCATAAACAAGGCAAGAGTACCTAGAAAATGAAAATAAAAATAAAAAAGAGATGAGAATGAGAAGACAATTCAATTAACAAAAATCAATGCATTTAGTACAAATAAAATCATTCCCCGACAACGGCGCCAAAAACTTGTTCGCTAGAATCGTATACAGCAAGTGCACGGTTCGCGTTCAAGTATTAAAGTGGACTAGAGAAGTTCGGGTTATCGTACCCACGAGGAATGATTGATTTGTAATTAAAGTTATTGATTTCATTCTAAAAGAAAAGTCAAGTAACATAAAAATATGGTTTGTGGTGAATACTAACTATCATAAAATTAAAACACGGCAACATGAAAAACTAGTTAAGTAAAGCAAATAGACAACAATATGTAAAAGCTAGGATTAAAACTAATTATCCAAAATAAACTAATAAAAAAAAGAACTTGGTGACTAAAATAAACTAGAAAACATGAGATAAGGTGAATTTAGTTTTTATAACTACACTAATTTCTTTTTCCACAAATCAAATAGTGGTAGTCAATTAATTTACCAAATTACATGGGAAATTCTAAATTAAACCTAACATGTATACTAACTTGCAAATACAATACAAAATATTGACAACATTTTAAGATTGCATAAGCATAAAACAACATTCCTAATTATAAAATCATAAACATAAATGGCCAACATTCATAAACAACCTAAAATGCTTAATTAAAATTAAACTAGTCAACAATTCCAACACAATAACATTAACCCATCATAATACTAACAACAACATTTAACAAACAACATAAATACATGAATAATACTAAAAGTAAAGATTAAAAACAAGAGAATAAAGGAAACTTCTCTTTTTTTGTAAGGTTCTTGAAGGGAAAATTCAAGATTTCTTCAATTCAAAACAAGTTCTCCCATCAACTATTAATATCTTCAACAACCCAAGTACAAGACATTAAATGCACAAGAAATAAATGACATTCTTGATAAAAATGTGAGAAAATAACAATACCCAAAAGTTTAAACAACAACAAAATACTTAAACATAAGAAAACATTACTAAATCATAAAAACATTACTTGAAAAATTGCATTAAAGATGTAAATGTTAGGAAAAATACAAGAAAAATGGAAGAAAGAGGCAAGACTTACATGGGTCTCTAAAAAAATCAGATTTTTCTATTTATATTACCCCAAAATCATCCAAAAACCCTAAAAAGTGCCAAGATCCGCGAAAAACAGCTATCTGGGCCGAACCGGGACGGCCGGGTTGACCCGGTCCGGCCCGAAAATAATTTTTTTTTTATTTCTAAAGGCGCGCGATCGCGCGCTTGAAATTTCCGCGATGAGTTAGTCTCGGGTCCGTTTTGAGGTCCAAGTCGCGTTCCCGACTTGGTTCGAGCCATCACGCGATCGCGTGGCTCAGCTAAATGATGGTTTTGCAGCTAAGTCCATTCTGTAATTTTCATCAAGTCCTCCATCTTTTAATCTCGAGCAATTTAGTCTCCAAAATTTCAGATTTCTTTCAAATATGTCCTTCTAAAATTGCACTTTTGGCCCTTCAACTTTTGAAAATTTTCAATTTGGTCCGTTAGTTAATTGCGTGGCTTGTCCAAAACTTTCCGGAGGTGACAAAATGGTCCCCAAACTTCCAATTTCAGCGTAATTTGCACTTCTTTTGTGGTTTTTGGCCTCAAACTTGGATATTAACCTATTTAAATACAAAATATGCATAAATTAGTAGATATTTGCTCAAGATGTTCCAAAATATGCTAATTAAAGGTATAAAAAGTGTATAAAAATGCACTTAGCAACTACTGTAAAGACCCGATGATTGAACTCGAAAAATTGATCAAGGCAGGCCACTTAAAAGAATATTGATGTGTTCCGAACCCTCGACCATCGGAGTCATAGCAGGCTTGACGGAAAAAGTTAAATATTCAAGCCAAATAAAAGTGTAATCCAGTCAACCATGTTGGAATTAGATCCATAATATGTGTTTTTCGAATAGAAATGGGTCACTAAGGAAAACTCATGTGCTAAAGCCCTTGAGCCGACTGATTTTATGGCCAAATTCTATCATTTGGGGCTTCAAAACAGCAAATCAATTATGTAGACGGAAATTAGGGTTTTTGCGTATTTTTAGGTTAAATTTTTTTTTTAATTATTTGTTTGCCTATTTTAGAATTTTAGTCTAATTAGAATTCTATTTTGAGTCAATTAGCGGCTAGGTTATTTTACTTATTTATATTCCTTTCCATTCATTGTAATTCAGACTTGGATTTTGATATAAACAGTTTTTATTGAAGATTCAATAAAAGATATAGGTGGATTCCTATGCTTTCGAACTTATCAAGAATATTTCTTGTGGCGTTCAAATACCGAACTTATCAAATATTTCTTGAGAATATTTGTGGCGTTCAAAACTAGAAACTTATTATGGAGATTGGGCAATTCCTTGTGGCGTTTCGAAAGTCTTGGTTCTTTATTCCTCATCGTCGAGCCATCGCGTTGTGAATATCGGGTCAAGATTCCACCGTCGATCCACAACCTGGGTTCGGAACTTTCCGACGTTTCTTCCGCGCTTCGAATCTCATCATCATATGCGAACCCGGGAGGGGGTCCGCGTGGTAGCTCGCAAGAACCATGGGTATATTAAACCCAAGACCCGTTACGATGCGGAAACAAGAACCGTAATGGTTTGAACGTCACAAAGGATGCCCACGCCTTTGATAAGTTCGATTTGTTGAACGCCACAAGATTTGAATCTTGATAAGTTCGTTATTTAAAGGGAAAATCCTCACCTTTAGAGAGAGTAAAAACACTCAATAATTTTTCATTCATCAAAAGTCTTCTATTTTTACATTGAATGGAAAAGCATATAAATAGGCAAAATAAACTCTAGTCGCTAACTGACTCTGAATAGAATTCTAATTATGCTAAAATAACCAAAATAACCAAAATTGGAAAAAGAATTAAAAACCAATAAAGGAAATACAAATCAACTGAAATACTAAAAATCCCGAAAATCTGATTCGCGCCGCTTATGGCCGTAAAAGTCGGACTTACGGCCGTAAGTCCTTCTCGGATCAAAATGTTTCAATATTAGTTACGGCTGTGAAGATTGATGTTACGGCCGTGAAATTCCATGGATTAGTTACGGCCGTGAGAACCCAAGTTACGGTCGTAAACGCTGTTCTGTCCAAATTGTGCTCTGATAATGTTACGGCCGTAATTATGGAAGTTACGGCCGTAAAAGCCTTTCTGCCTTGATTTATGATCCTTTGACGTGAATTGAATCTTGACTCGAGCCCAACATGAAACATGTTCATTTTCCTATGTAGAATATTGTTGAATTTCCCGTATCTTGATTTCTCATTTTGACGCCTTTTTCGGATCACATCATCCCCTCTTCCTTTAAGATGATTCGTGTCGAATCATAAAGCTGTTCTTGGCTTGCTCACTTGGTTTAGCCTCGAACCTTCTTCGTACAAGCAATGTTTGATCTTCGACGTTCTCCGAACCTGCTTGACTTCTTGTTTTGGATTGAATTATAGATTTTCCCGTCAAGCCCACCCTGATTCGTACCATTCACTCCTTCTTTAGGATGATTCGTCCCGAATCATGGTGTTGTTCTTGAAAAATCAAACTATACCTCCTGGATCAAACGGAAAATTGTCGATTCACTGATATGCATTCAATAAATGATGCTCCTCCAATTTGTAGACAAGAAGGTATTGAAACACGAGGGGAATTGACCAAGGTTGATGTAAATCAAACTTCCATGCACAATAAACCTGCAAGAAATATTTTTAAAAAATGGGGAGGGAAATGTTAGCATCTCCATGCACAAGGTATGGATCCTTGTACTCATGATACAAAACCTCCACAACTTTTTTTCCCACCACGAGGCCCTTTTCGTCGCCTCCAAAAGTCAATATACTTTCTTGCTCATTCTCTTCTTTTTTCTCAACCACTTCTTCTAATTTTTCACATTCAACCACCTCTTCAATATTTGTATTGACAATTTCGACATTCAAATGTTGAACTTTTACCCCAACTTCCAGTTCATTCCTATCATTGTCAACAATGTTATTTTCAATCTCCTCTTCCATAATTTTATTCTGTACTTCAAGACTCGGAGTTTGATCAACTACTTCAATTTCTTTTTTCGCACACTCAACCTCCACTTCTAGATTTTTGGGCTCAATCATCTCTCCTAATTTCTCATGCTTTTGCTCATGCACCACCTCATAAATAATTTTATCGACATGATTAGGCACCTCCTCTTCTAACTCATTCCACAAGTCTCCCTCCTTCTTTTCAACATTCATTTCCTGACACTCCAATTTTAAATCAATCTCACTTTCACCCTGTTGTAATTTAGCTTCAGCCTCCCTTTCACTCTCCCTCTTTCTTAACTTAGCTTCTTTTCTAGCCTTCCGTTCATACATCATCCTTTCCTCATAAATTTCTGTTCGACTCTTCAAAAGCGCCCTCGCATTAATCTCTTCATCCCAATCAACTCCAATCCCAATCCTAGGTTTATGATTATGCCTATATTCCCTTTCACACCGTTGAGCAAGTTCTGCACTATGCATATCTACTGAGTTCTTAACCTTCCCAAACTTCGCATCTAATCTCATATCAAATTTCGCTTCCAATTTTGCTGCTAACTCCTCAAACCGTTTCTCCATCATGACAAGCAGAGAAGATTGATGGTTATCTTTCCTAGATGATGAATTTTCGTGAAATTTGGACATTGTGGAATGGAATGGAATAATAGTTTGACACAAGGACTAATGAATTTTAATTTTGACTTGGAAGGCAGAGAATATCAAGAATTAAGGAAATTCAAGAAAGTGGTTCTTGAATTTTGACTAGAAAGGAAAGAATATCAAGAATTTTAATTTAACTTGGAAGGCAAGGAATTATCAAGAATTTAAGGAAATTCAAGAAAGTGGTTCTTGAATTTCGGAGTGACTTTTTTTTTTTTGAATTATGATGAATTTTCGGAATTAATATAAATAAAAAAATAATTTTTTTTAATATAATCCGAAAATTTGACACGAACACAACAAAACAAACGTGACAGGATTTGGATAAAAATCGAATAAAATAAACAAGATTGAATTTTTGATGGATTTTTGTATGGATCAAATAACGAAAAAGTTTTACTGACACGAAGAACAAGATATGGATGATTTTGTGTAGACTCTATGATAAAAACACAAAATCAAACTAGATAGAATAGAAAAACAAAACCTGAATCCAGAGTCCAGCTTTGATACCATATGATGCGAACCCGGGAGGGGGTCCTCGTCGTAGCTCGCGGAATAACGCTTGGAAAGTTCCGAATTCAGGTTGGAACGGACGATAACAATGCAACCCCAACCTCACGACGCGAGAACCAGGGGTATATTAAACCCGAGACCCGTTACGATGCGGAGATAAGAACCACAAAGGCGTCAAAAATGAGAAATCAAGATACGAGAAATTCAACAATATTCTACATAGGAAAATGAACAAGTTTCATGTTGGGCTCGAGTCAAGATTCAATTCACGTCAAATGATCAGAAATCAAGGCAGAAGGGCTTTTACGGCCGTAACTTCCACAATTACGGCCGTAACATTATCAGCTCACAATTTGGACAGAACAGCGTTGACGGCCGTAACTTGGGTTCTCACGGTCGTAACTAATCCATGGAATTTCACGGCCGTAACATCAATCTTCACAGCCGTAACTAATATTGAAACATTTTGATCCGAGAAGGACTTACAGCCGTAAGCGGCGCGAATCAGATTTTCGGGATTTTTAGTATTTCAGTTGATTTGTATTTCCTTTATTGGTTTTTAATTCTTTTTCCAATTTTTGTAATTTTGGTTATTTTAGTTATTTTAACATAATTAGAATTCTATTCAGAGTCAGTTAGCGACTAGGGTTTATTTTGCCTATTTATATGCTTTTCCATTCAATGTAAAAACAGAAGACTTTTGATGAATGAAAAATTATTGAGTGTTTTTACTCTCTCTAAAGGTGAGGATTTTCCCTTTAAATAACGAACTTATCAAGATTCAAATCTTGTGGCGTTCAACAAATCAAATCTTGTTTCCGCATCGTAACGGGTCTTGGGTTTAATATACCCATGGTTCTTGCGTTGTGAGGCTCGGGTTGTATTGTTATCGTCCGTTCCAACCTGAATTCGGAACTTTCCAAGTGTTATTCCACGAGCTACGACGCGGACCCCCTCCTAGGTTCGCATATGATGATGAGATTCGAAGCGCGAAAGAAACGCCGGAAAGTTCCGAACCCAGGTTGTGGATGGACGGTGGAATCTTGACCCGATATTCACAACGCGATGGCTCGACGATGCGGAATAAAGAACCAAGACTTTCGAAACGCCACAAGGAATTGCCCAATCTCCTTGATAAGTTTCTGGTTTTGAACGCCACAAATATTCTCAAGAAATATTTGATAAGTTCGGTATTTGAACGCCACAAGAAATATTCTTGATAAGTTCGAAAACATAGGAATCCACCTATATCTTTTATTGAATCCTCAATAAAAACTGTTTATATCAAAATCCAAGTCTGAATTACAATGAATGGAAAGGAATATAAATAAGTAAAATAACCTAATCGCTAATTGACTCAAAATATAATTCTAATTAGACTAAAATTATAAAATAGGCAAACAAATAATTAAAAACAAAATTTAACCTAAAAATACGAAAAAATCCTAATTTACGTCTGCATAATTGACTTGCAGTTTTGAAGCCCCAAATGATGGTATTTGGCCATAAATCAGGCGACTCAAGGGCTTTAGCCCATGAGTTTTGCTTAGTGGCCCATTTCTACTCGAAAAACACATATTAAGCATCTAATTCCGACATGGTTGACTGAATTGCACTTTTATTTGGCTTGAATATTTAACTTTTTCCGTCAAGCCTGCTATGACTCCGATTGTCGAGGGTCCGGAACACATCAAATATGAAGGAGAACCTCAGTTGAATCAAGAAAAGCAGGGCCAAACTGAAGTCGGAGGTATACCTCCAGCTGAAATCCTCATGCTAGTAGGTGGAAGTCAAAGTCAGGAAGGTTCTAAAAGGCAAAGGGGCCAGCACATCAGGGATGCTCGGAATAGTTATCAGATCCTATCGGCAAGGGATCTAGTGGTAAGGGAAGACAAGTCCTTCAGCTTTGATGAAAGACATGCTGAGGGAGTCCTCCAACCACATGCAGATGCTTTCATCATAACCATGCATGTCTCGGGAGTGAAGATTCACCGTACTCTGGTAGACAACGGGAGTGCCGTGAACATCTTATACTGGAAGACCTGCCTCCAAATGGGAGTGGAAGAACGACATTTCAGCCCCTATTCCACGAAGTTACAAGGTTTCACCGGGGATTATGTTACACTGCTAGGTCAAATCGTGCTCATGGTAGAACTCGGGAATCTACCCTGTACCAGGAGAGTAATATCGGATTTTGTCATAGCAGATATACCATCCAACTATAACACCATTCTGGGAAGTCCTATTCTACATGAATTGAAGGCGGTCACCTCAATATATCACTATGTAATGAAGTTTCCCACTTCTCACGGGGTAGGAGTAGTGAGGGGAGACCAGAGGATGGCCCGAGAATGTAATCTGAATTTTTGTCCCTACCGGGTACCTCAAGTAAAAGTTATCCAGATGAAAGACCAGACTGAAGAGGTCCAAACGTTAGATCCACGTCTGGATCAGAATGAAAAAAAGACCGGACCAGTTGAGGACTTGACGTCGGTAACTTTGGATCCAGATAGGCCTGAGTTGCAGTTGAAGATTGGGAAAGACCTCAAAGAACCAGTAAGATCTGAACTTGTGAACTTTCTGAAAGAGAATAGGGATGTTTTTGCCTGGACTCATGCTGACATGGAGGGAATACCTGCACACCTGGCCTGTCACAAGTTCATTATTGATCATGGAGCAAGACCAAAAAGGCAGAAGCGCCGTCCATTAAATGGAGAGAGATGAAGCTCTCGCAAATGAGATCCTGAAGTTATTGGGGAATGGATTCATACGGGAGGTAAGATACCAAGAGTGGGTGGCCAATCCAGTTCTCATGCGTAAGAACAATAAATCCTGGAGGCTTTGTATAGGTTTCACGGACTTGAACATGGCTTGCCCCAAAGACAGCTTTCCACTTCCACGAATAGATCAAATGGTAGATGCCACGGTGGGGCATGAGCTATTGAGTTTCATGGACGCATATTCAGGCTACAATTAGATTCCAATGTATGGACCAGACGAAGAGCATACCTCATTCATAACAGACAGAGGGTTATACTACTACAGGATCATGCCCTTCGGGTTGAAGAACGCATGGGAAACCTACCAGAGACTTGTCAACAGAATTTTTGCAGAACAAATTGGTAAAACTATGGAAGTATACGTGGATGACATGTTGGTGAAGATCATCAAATCGTCAGATCATGTCCAGCACCTTGCTGAAATGTTCACCATTATTAGACAATACAAAATGAAGCTGAATCCACAAAAGTGTTCCTTTGGGGTAGGATTTGGAAAATTCCTGGGATACATGGTACATCAAAGAGCAATCGAAGCAAATCCGAAAAAAATCAAAGCCCTGATTGACATGAAAGCCCCAACCAACATAAGGGAAATTCAAAGCCTGACTGGAAAAATAGCAGCTTTGAACCGATTCATCTCAAAATCAACTGATAAGTGTAGACCTTTCTTCGAAGCACTAAAGATGGGTAAGAACTTCCACTGGACAGAGCAATGCCAAAAATCTTTCGAAGACTTGAAAGTACAGTTCGCCTCACCACCCTCACTCTCCAAACCAGTACCAAGGGAATTGTTAGAATTATACTTAGTGGTGTCATAGAAGTCAGTTAGTTCAGTTCTTATCAGAACAGAGGATGATATCCAGCACCCAGTCTACTATGTCAATCAGGGATTGAAAGATGCAGAACTAAGATATCCGCCAATGGAAAAATTAGCACTGACATTAGTTATGAGTTCGAGAAAATTGAGACCTTACTTCCTGGAGCACTCACTGGAGGTTCTAACCAACTATCCACTACGTCAGACCTTACAGAAGCCGGACACTTTGGGAATATTGATGAAGTGGGCAGTAGAACGGGACAATTCGACATCACCTATAAACCAAGGACTGCACTCAAAGGGCAAGCATTGGAGGACTTCATAGAAGAATTCCACATGGAAATAGACTTGCCTGATTGAGATGAACTCTGGTCCCTTTATGTGGATGGGTCATCTACTGAGAACTGTGCAGGAGCTGGAATTTTTTTTGGTCAGTCCCGAGAAATTACTATATTGTCAGTCCCTCCACCTTGAATTCCCAACAACCAACAACGAGGCGGAATATGAAGCTCTCATTGCAGGTTTAAAAATGGCAAGAGATATGGGAATAAGCAAAATGATTGTACACAGGCCCAGTTGGTTGTGAACCAAATCCAAGGAACTTACAATACGAAAGAAGAGAAAATGACATCTTATCACAAGGTGGCAAAGAAAGAATTGGACAAGTTCATCCATGTGGACGTCAAACAGATACCTAGAACCCAAAACAGTCAAGATGATGCCCTCGCTAGGCTTGCCACTAGTGAAGGAGCCGAGACTATGGACAGTGTCCCCATTGGAAAGGTGCAAAATTCAGCCCTAGCAGAAGCAGAGATGTTAACCATGGAAATCGATGCGACCAAGAGTTGGATGGATGAAATCATCTAGCACTTGAAGGAGGGAGTGGTGCCCCCAAGCAGAGACGATGCTCGGATGCTCAAAATCAGATCTTCCAGATATACTTTGATAGATGATGTGTTATACAAATGAGGTTTCTCCCTCCCACTACTCAGGTGCCTGAATGAAGAGGAAGCCCAATGTGCTATAAGAGAGATACATGAAGCTGTATGTGGCAACCATACTGGAGGACAATCCCTAGCATTCAAGATCCTAAGGCAAGGATACTTTTGGCCTTCCATAAAGAAAGATGCCAAAGAGTTTGTAAGGAAATGTGACAAATGTCAGATTTTCCCCGATGATCAGATCTCCTCCAGAAGACCTGACTTCTATCATGGCACCATGGCCATTCGCGAAATGGGGCATTGATTTGATCGGACCATTGCCAATTGGAAGAGGGTCAACCAAATATACAATAGTGGTAGTTGATTATTTCACAAAATGGGTTGAAGCAGAGGCCTTAGCAAAGATCACTCAACAAAAAAACCATCGACTTCAAATGGAAGTCAATCATTTGCCGATTTGGCATCCCTCACTCAATAGTTACTGAAAACGGGAGACAATTTGACAATGCAAGGTTCAGGTCATTCTGTGAAGATCTGAAGATTAGGAATCCCTACTCTACCCCATGCCACCCATAAGCAAATGGACAAGTGGAAGCAATTAATAAAATCATCAAGCACACGTTGAAGATCAGACTAGATGAGCTGAAAGGGGCTTGGGCTGATAAACTACCGGCAGTGATATGGTCTTATAGAACTACTTGTCTGACAGTAACGGGAGAAACTCCTTTCTCCCTAGCCTTCAGATCTGAAGCTGTGATCCCTGTTGAGATTGGAATCCCCTCAAGCCAAATGTAACATTTTGAAGAAGGGGCGAATACTGAAATGCTATAATCCACTCTGGACTTGATTGAGGAAAAGAGGTTAAACTCAGATCTCAAGAACGCGTCCTACAAGCAGAGAAGCACCAGATACCATAATTCCAAAGTCAGGAGCCGGAAGTTCCATGTTGGAGATTTGGTACTCAGAAAAGCTTTCTTAGCCACAAAGGAAGCTCAATCTGGCTCACTTGCCCCATCTTGGGAATGACCTTATAGAGTTAGGAAAACCTTGCAGAACAGAGCATATGAACTGAAAACTTTAGAAGGAAAGACTTTACCATATCCATGGAATGCAGAGCATCTCAAGAAGTACTATCAATAATCGTCTCCTTTGAAAAGATGTAATGACCAACGTGTTATGAGAATATTTCATTGAATAAAACTTTCTACAAATTCCAAGTGTTCTTAATAAAATAAGCTCCGTGCTCATCAGGTCTGCCATAACGGAATTTACGAATTCCTTAGGACCTCAAGCTATATGCTCAAAATGTCCGCCATAACGGAATTTACGAATTCCTTAGGATCTCAAGCTATATGCTCAAAATGTCCGCCATAACGGAATTTACGAATTCCTTATGATCTCAAGCTATATGCCCAAAATGTCCGCCATAACGGAATTTACGAATTCCTTAGGACTCCCAAATGAGATTCAAACGAGCACTAAAGTGCCAAGTCCGTTGTTGGACTCAACCGACCTGACCGATCCAGTTAGGTTATACAGTTAACTTCTAAGCCCATTTTTTAGAACAACCATACCTAACTACTCTAGTTAGACCGAATTAAATTTTACCAATCTATTACCAACTACTCCGACCTGACTACTTCATGTAAGCAAAACAATCTACTGACCTGATTGCTCCAGTTCAGCAGAAAGCTCATATTTTGTATAGTACAAGTTTAATAAAAACTACATCGTCATATAAGGTCGGAAAAATCACTATCTTTTGTTGGGAAGTGGGTTCGGAGGAATTGTGAAGAGTAATTTAACAATTCATTACAACAAAAGTTGGGCCAGAAAAGCCCTTACAGATGACCAAATATGACATTACAAAGCACGTTACTTAGCCTATGGAACTACTCATTGAGCCAGGTCGGCCATAGCATCAGCTTGGTCCTTCTTAAGCTTCTCCAGTTTTGCTTTCAGTTGGTCCATATTAATTTCAGGGTGGAGCTCCTGAAACCTTTTCACCGCATCTTCCAATGCCATTATGTAGGTATCAGTATGGTCCAACTCGTACTCTTTGGACTCCTTGAAAGCGTCAACTGCTAAAGTTAATTCAGACTTGGCTTGCTCAAGGCCCTTCTTGGTCAATGCAATTTCAGCAACCGCCTCTTCTCTAGCCTTTTGATCTGCTTCTGCTTTGGCCTTCAATTCAGCATTCTCTAGCTTGATCTTCTCCAGATCAGAAAGAAGGAGACCATTCTTCTGTTCTAGACCTTCACACTTCAGCTTCAGCTCCTTCTTCATCCCAGCTAGTCTCTCCCTCTCTTGCCCAAGTGCGTGGTTCTGATCTTTGACCACTATGGTCTGGAGTATCAGTTCGTCGTGCAGCTCCATCTGCTCATGGGCCTTGGCACGAACATGGGACTTGTAATTTTGAGCAAGTCCCAAAAAAGCAGAGGTGGCATGAGCACTGTTCAACAGATCCATATCTGAGGCCATAGGCTCTTTCCTTTTGTCCCAGGTCCGCACCACTATATCAATGGAGTTGTGGACACTATTGGGGAGGACTTTCAGAGAGTTCTACCCAGGGCATTTGTGTGATCGGACGTCCCTTAAGGCTTTAGAGAGTTTACCCTTCAACTTCGCCTTCTCTATAGCTCGGGCCTTGTGGATGCCAAAGTAAGAGAAGTCTGTAGGATCAATAGCTGGCGACGAATGATCTGAAGCAGCGCACAGATGTGATTGGGCTACATTTTCAGAAGAAGCTGGATTATCTGAAAGAATAATTGGTTCAGAGGGAGGTGGTGGCGGAAGTGTTGAACTTTCCTCCACTATTTTCCTCTTCCCATAAGAGGACTTGGAAGGGCTTTGCCCGGCAGCCAGAGTCCCACTGGACTGACCTGAATGTAGAGTTGGGCCCATTCCGGGAGGAAGGGTCTTCTTACCAGTAGTGGGCCTCCTTTTCTTATTACCAACAAATGCAGTCCGGTCAAATGGAGGCATGCCTTTTCTTTTTGATTTGATCGGTTCTGCAAGTTGAAGAAACTACTGTGAGTTATGAACTTAAAAGGGATGGAACTCTAGGTGGAAAATACTTACGATGTGGAGGAGGTAGGAAAGTAGTATCAGGATGCACGGTAGTGAGACCAGCCCTGAATAAGTTCTCTTTGGTTATCAACTCCCTAAAGTCCCTATCACGCCTGTCGGGGTTGCGTGCTCTCTGCAATTGCTGCTCAAAAGCAAGGGATCTGGAGGGATTGGACGGACCTGAAATAAAAGAGAGATAATTAATATTAGAAGAGGCAGTTCTAAAGTGATAAACAAGGTCTAAAACATACAGTAAGGTATGTAATGAGTCGGGACAATGTAATCCAGGTCTTCAATCCGCTCCAAAGTCTGCCATTCTCCTCCTACATAGAACCATTGGTCCCTCCACCCCTTAATAGAATCAGGAAGCTCTTCTATCAAGTTCCTGCCAGTTTGGGGTCGGACCATTATGTAGTACCAACCAGAGTCTTTTCCATCAGATCGGAGCTGGTAAACGGAGCTAAACTCACTCGCCCGGGGTGGTGGTAACCCTATTTTACTCCAAATAACCAAAAAACCTATAATAACTCTCCATCCATTTGGAGAGATTTGGGAAGGGGCCAAACCCCAGTATCTGAGGTAATTGGTTATAGCACGGGATAAAGGAAATCTAAGGCCTGCTTCTAACATCATTCTATTCACTGTTACACAACCCTCCGAAGGTTCGTCGGCCCGTTCATCACTCCTAGGCAAAAATAATAGTACGGAGTCCGGAATCCTAAACCTATAACGCCATTCAGTTAGATCTGACTCAGAAACAATGGAAGGATGAAAGCCGGCCTTCCCTACCAAAATTCAATTGGGTATGTGGAATTGGACGGGAAACGAAAGAGGAGTTTGCGGATCAGAGTGGTTGTACCTCTTAGGCTACATCTCTCAAGTTCGATGCGCTAGCATCCGACCCACTAGATTAAGAACCTAAATCCGGACTGGAGTCCTCATTACCCCTCCCCCAGGACTCGTTCATAGTAGCCTCACTATCGCTGCTAGAGTTACTCATGATTTTTCAAAGTTATAATAAAGAAATACCTGGACAAGAGGCAGATTTGAGTATGAGTTCGTGTGGTGAGCTAGCCGATCAAAGGTTCACTCCGGACAGTAAAATTGAGAGTTTTCTCAGTGAAGTAGGAAGTTGTGAGAAGGAAAAAACGTACAAGGGTCCTTTATATAAAGATATCATTAACTATCAGTACAGAATTTGAAGAGACACCTTGAGCCCATCAAAGGGAAATGATGGCTGATTGCATTTTTTCTGGCATTGACAGACCTAGCCACCATGGGCAAACGACACGTGGAAACGTCATCATTACTTGGCTTCGATATTAATTATAAAAAAGCATCTGTAGGAGCAGATCAGAAATCCTTTCAACTCCACTCCTAGGGGCAATTGTTAATGGGCAATCTTACCTGGATGACGACGTGGATCCGAACTGACAGTGTCAGGTCGGATAATGAGTAAACATTACAAGAAACAAATGCAGAAGTTCCAATCATGTGTTCCAACCTGGACATGTAAGTTCGAATAGACTTCGTTCACTCCCATTAGTGAATAGACAACCTTTACACTTTAGATTCGATGTGGAAGAGTCAGGTCGATCGTTGATCTGTAATGATTGAAAGTGGTTATAACCACTTTCTTACATGGTAGTTGAGACAGTTATTCCGATATATAATTAGTTATGACACAAAAGTCAACTACCTAATATAATGTAAGAGTTTAGTTAGGTTAGTTATGTCTTAATGTCAGGCAGTCAGGTATTGTAATAAACCATCTCATCCCTTTTTCCTATAAATATAAGGGAAGATGGCTTATAAAGGATCCCAACTTTGGCTATTGAGAGCCGTATATAAATATATTAATACATATGTGAAGTCCAGTTCGAAAATTTCGAACTGGGATTCACCTCTTCCAAATATAACTTTTTAATCGCATATCTAATATTCACCTATTGTTCTTACTGACTTGAAATATTTATATTTCAACCGTCAACAAAATTTTATTAAAATTTAATCAAAATCTAATTTTAATATCTACAAATTAGAGTTCTAATATAAATTTCAAAATCATTAGTTAAATTTTTTTATTTAAAAACATGCTTTTTTATGTTTTCTAAGTAAAATGTGTGGTTGAAAAGTGGAGAAAGAAAATTTATGTGGTTAAAATATAATTTGAAAAATTGTGTTGTAAAAAACATGTTTGGCAAACATATATACATTTAAATCGGGAAAATAGCACAAATGATTTCTAAAATAAGATCCTCGTGGGAAAATGGTAACCAACCTTCTATTCTTGGCGCTGACCCTCTCAAGTCTCAACTTATTGATTTTATTTGCAAAAAAGTCCTTTTGTATGATTATTATTTTATTTATTTTTTGTTTTTATCGATTTTTGCCATTAAAAATATATATATTTACCAACCATTCGGCCATGACAATAAACTACACAACTTGTCAAATAATTTTTAACCACACATTTTCTCTCTCTAATTTCTAATCATATATTTTGTCTCAAAAGTATAAAGAAATCAGTTTATAAATCACCACAACTCTATCAAACAAAGACTTGATAAAAAGACACTTGTATTCACACATCTATCTATCTATAATAATAGAATACATGCCAAAAAAGAAAAAGCTCAATTTCCCGTCTAAACTCCTTTCTAAATTTAGAAACTTTAAAGAATCTTTTAAGAAAAGCTTAATTAATGTAAAAAAAATAATGTAATAAATATTTTAGAAATTATTATGATATATAACATTAGAATTCATACGATGTTATTAATGACACCAAAATTTTAATTTATTTTAATGTATGAACTATTTTTTTATTTTGTAATATATAGTTATTATTCACTTGATAATTATTTTATTATATTTAAGTTGAAAAATATCTAATCTATCTATACATCTATAAAAAACAAAGTCAATGCCAAAAACAACATGCACATAGTTTCTCATCCAAAATGACTTTCTAAATCTAAAAATCTGTGCATAAAAATAATATGCAAGAAAAATAATGTAATTGTTGTAAATAATGTAAAATATGTGAATGACAAATTACTATTATACCCCTGTAAACTTTACATATTACGATTGTGCCATTGTCTCTCCCTATAAATAGAGGCCTACGTTTTCATTCTAATGACACCTTAATGAGAAGTTCTCTCTCTCATTCTCTCCATCTCTTTATCTATTTCTTGTTATGATTTTAGTAGTTTTACAACACGTTATCATCACGAGTCTCTAGCTAATTGAGTAATATGATGAAAGTATGCTCTACAATTGCATCTAAATGATGAGCCTCTGTATCAGAAACCTGATTATTATAAATCAATGTTTTCCTTTCCCAAATCAAACACTTTTGGCTTTAGAAAACAACCCACATATTGTAGATCTGAAAACATCAAGAAAGATGGAAACTTTGCATGGTTCAAAAGGTTCCATACGAGGAAAGAAACGTGGTCGCGATGTTGTGCAAAAAAAAAAAAGTTGAAAAAATTGGAAAATCCAAAACTTTCAAAGTCGATCTACGCAAAACCGTATATGCAATCTATGATCGGAGACTAGACCCAGAACCACGGCGATAGGACGATCCTCCGGCACCTGCGCGTGCGACGTTTTCCGAATCTGGATACGTGTGGGCGCGTGCGACGTTTTCCGGCGACGGTGTCAAAAGGAAGTTTGTTCATATCGAATTTTTGATTTTTCTATGGTCTTACTTTTCTGTTTGGTGCAGTTTTGGACATTTTCCGGTGGTCGAACGTGGCGGCTTCCTAAAAACTATTTTTGAAGCAATTTCGACGAGATTTTGAACTTTGGATCGAAAGTAAGTTTGTTCTAAATTAAATTTCAAACCTATCGACTGTTTCGATTTACTCATATGATCAATATATTAAAATATGGACGATTTTGCACTTGATGATACGTTAAAGTATATCAATCGTGATTTAATGAATTTGATTAATCATGATTGTTGATCTAATGATAAGTGCTAATAGAATATATATTCTAGATAATTTAAAATTACTATGTGATAAATATGATAAATTAAAAGATTTAAAACAAGGTACAAGTAATATAATAGTTGCCATGTCGTGATGTATTGAGTATAACTCATTATCGTAATGAACTGGACTATTATGAATACATTGATTGAATTTGGAGATATGACTTGCTCATTTATGAAATGTAATTATTTCATTATGTTGTTACCACCTATATGGTTGGTTTTATCAACTTTAAATATACATATCACGTTACCACCTATATGGTTGATTCTACAAGTTTCAAGCATATCATGTTACCACCTATATGGTTGGTTCTACAAGTTTCAAGCATATCACATTACCACCTATATGATTAGTTTTACTGATTTTAAATATTTCTACTTATATAAATTTGATATATTGTTGTTATTTGATATTTCAACAAATGGTACCAGAAGTTACCATTACCAAAAGATTGTTGAATTTTAATAAAAATATTTTATCAAATGGTACCAGAAGTTACCAATATCTATATTGAAAGGGTAGATGAAAATAAATTATTTAACAAGAAAAATGTTGATGTATGATAAGATAATATCACATGATAGCACGAATATGACTAATGTGAAAATAATCTCATCAGTATTATGAGATAAATATTATATGAATGAGATAAAAAGATTTGATCAAAGTTCTTGCACAAGCACTTATGTACTCCAGAAGAAGTACATATTTACTCTAGAAGAAGTAAAAATTATCATCTAAATATACTGAAATGATATTATTATTGCTCCTGAAGAAGCATAAACGAGTCATACATGCAAAACACAAAAGGGGGAAACATTTATGGTCCTCAAAAGTAGATGTGTGTATCAAGAGTAATAATACCCCGTACTCTACCACCCATAATCTTTTTTTTGTGTGTCTCAAGAGTAAGAATACTCCGTACTCCACCCCTCCTAATCCTTTTGATGTTCACAAGATTAAGTTCAAATACTCATCAACATTAGAGGTGTGTCTCAAGAGTAAGAATACCCCATACTCTACCACCCACAATATTTTGAGATTCACAAGGATAAATTTACATTAACCGGACTCCATTTTCGCTTGGTACCCCTTCCTTGCGACCAATCTATCTTAACTCCTGCTGGATCTTGTATTGGAACATATGATTGTAACTTTTCCAGCAGTTCATCGATAGTGGGAGCAGAAATAAGGATTGTAACACCCCAAGTTCGAAATCTTAAACTTAGGCGTGTTAACTTTTCTTTACTTAAATGCGGAAAAGAAATCATTTAAAACCTTAACATTTTCATTTCTATTATAAAATTTTACAGAAATTTCGACAGAATCTCCTCTATAAATTGGACTTAGCCAACCTGTAGAGAGACATCATAACCATTTTCAAACACACATCTCAACTCATTCAATCCCAAACATCATCAAATCCCTTTACAAAAAGAATCCCAAACTCCACAACAATATAATTCCAAATAATAAACTTTAACAATTACAACAAGAGGCAATTTAACCTCAAATACGATACTCATACTTATTCGAAACTAACTCCAACCAAGCATTTATCAATTATAAATAAATTAAAGAATAATTAATGAGACATTGAAATAAATTCTAATTTGACTTTATTTAAAAAGGTTGAAGCGAGTATATCCTGAGTCTGCCACCAAATGCTCTCCTCGTCTCATCTAGCTCTCATCACCTGAAATATATTGGAAAGGGATTAGGGTGAGCTAAAGCTCAGTAAGTAAACTTTATGCACGTGATGCATGCTCATTACATGAAATGCCTTAGACCATTCAAAGTAATTATCCCCATTTACTTTACTTTTCAAGACTTCAGACTTTCCAACTTTCACTTAAACATTTCCAAAACTTTAACTTCATTTCTATCGTGAGCTCAATTAGTGTATCTTCTAGCCAATCACAATGCAGTGGGAAATTTTCCTTATTTAGAACCAGGTTATCACTTTTCCACGGCATAGCAGTTTAAAATTTTCCACCGCCACGCGGTTTAGCAATCGTCACCGCAAAGCAGTTTAATATTTGCTACCGTCAAGTGGTTTAGCAATCGTCACCGCAAAGCTGTTTAATATTTTCCACCGCTAAGCGGTTTAGCAATCGTCATCGCAAAGCGGTTTAATATTTGCCACCGCTAAACGGTTTAGCAATCGTCACCGCAAAGCGGTTTAATATTTGCCACCGCCAAGCGGTTAGGCAATCGTCACCGCAAGGCGGTTTAATATTCACCACTGCAACATCGATTTAATTCGGGTACGCCGGTCTCCCGCGCCCCATTTTCCACTCGCACCTTTCATGGCATAGACATACATCAATTTATTCTTAAAACTTGGAATATATCCTTTTTGCGGAAACTAAAACTTACCACATTCTTCATTTAAAATCATTTGACTTCCCCAACTCAATGAAAATGCATGCTTGACGATGCAATGACATGATAACATGTATGCTTAAACCTTCTCTTAATAGCACATACATGTATAAAGTTCATAGAAAGCACCACAAGCAAATAAATTTCAAGAATATAATTTAAGCCCATTAATTACACCTTAAACATTTAACTTCAATAAAGATAGGGGAAGTTTACTTACCTGACATCCTTAGTATTTACCGTTATCTGGATTTGCAAGTGGAGGAGCATCGGCTGCCCGCGACGTCAATGTACCAAAATCCTAGTTGTACCAATTCATTAAGTGAAATAAAATTTTAGTTCAGAAATTACATTTGAAACTCCTAAATGAGGTTGAGCCTCTCAGGTGATTTACAATTCAAACCAAATGGAATCTTAAGCCAAGTCAAATACAAATCATACTACATGCAGAATAAGAGATTAACATCAATAGCAATAATTGAAATCTAACTTATCAATTTACGCAAAGGTCAAAGCTATAGAACATCCATCAAAAATTAAATTTCACAAAGACAAATCCAATTTGCATTCTAACTATTCATAAATTTTGAAATTCACCATTTATTTAAACTTTACCCGAACAGTTAACTAAACTACAAATTTCATAAATTTCGAAAGTCTGAAAATTGTAACTATAAGTTAAACATATACACTAAAATTGAATTAAAAACCACCTCATTACTTGAAGTTCTAATTTAGTATACACATAATCACAATACTTTTCAATAGTAAACCAAAATACTGACTGAGGTTAAAACTTCAACGTGATCCAAAATTTAATTCAAACGAGGTTTAAAGTTATGTCAAACCCTAGCATGCCATATTCTAAACAAAAATTCAATTTCGTTGCGAATTAGAAAATCTTCTTACCCATTAATTTTAACCTCAAGTAAATATATTTGACTTAAACCAAACTTAACAAAATGATCAAATAACAACTCTAACAATTCTTGAAATTTTCTCCAAATCTAAACATTTCAATTATAACCCACATTCACACTAGACAATAGAGCTAATTGAATCCTTTAAATTCCAAAATCTGAAAATGCATACATTTAGATAAAATCTTTCTTCAAATCTAAATTTTATTATAAAATTTGGAATATACATATATACACATTGCCCCAATCTGAATTTACGGTTATTATATAAGAATTAAACTAAAAAAATATATCAGTTAACCAAATTAATGCTTCCATTTTCGAAATCTGAAAATTGAATCATATAACCTAAAAATCTGAATTTATATACACCTTCACAAATTTTTTCTCAATTTTCGAAAATTATCATTCCTAAATCAAAAATGAAACTAAACATTTCAATTACACTAATTAGTTCATAAATTTTGAATCTGAAAAAGTTATCTACATAGACTAAAATCTGAAATTATACATGTGCCCACATAAAAATCCAAAATTTATATATTTACATATACCTATACATACATAATAATATACACATTCCCATACATCAATACTCACACACATAAACATCATTAATTTCTTAATTTATGGTAAAATTCGAAATTAAACAAAACTGAAATCTGAAAATTGTGGGAAAAACACATATATACTTACATTAATTCCTATATACATCAATATATGCATAAAACTCAACATATAAACTTGTGTATGTGTGTGAGTGTGTGCATGAGAGGGGGAAGGGGAAAAGGAGTCTTACCGTGATGGGGGGTGCACGGTGGTGGTGATGGTGGTGGCCGAAGGCGAGGGGAGGTCGCGACAGAGAGAAAGCCGAGAGAGAGAGGCGACGAGAGGGAGAGCGGTGCGTGAGAGAGAGAGAGAGAGAGACCGAATAGAGAGAGGGCGTGAGTGAGGGTATTAAGTTAGGGTTAAGTTTTTAATCTTTAGGAATTTGCAAATCAGTCCCTCAAATCTCCTCTTTTGTTTAAGTAAGTCTATAAGTTCTATTTACCCTCGATTGTCACTAAAATTCCCCCCCAAGTTTCAAATTAGTATAATAAAATAGAAAATAACATGCTTAGGCAATAAACCAATTTATAAACTTTCAAATTGGTACATTGATCGAGACGGCGTCCAAGTCCTTCCACTGCAAAAATAATTCCAATTATAGACATTAAAGATCATAAATCTATAATTTATAATAACATTCACAACAATATTACGTGAAATTTAAAATTGCATGTAAAAATGAAAAGCGGTCTTACAAGGATCCTCTTAGAAAATGGAGAGATGAATCCTTGTTCCACAGCATAATCAAGAAATGTTAGTAAACCATCGAAGAAGTTGTTAACATTTAAAAGTCCAATAGACTTAGTATGGAGACCCAGCTGAGCCCATGCGGTAATGTTAAAGATTTCCTTTAAAGTACCAAAACCTCCAGACATGACAATGAAGGCATCAGAACCATATAACATGCAAATTATTCGTTCATAGATAGATAACGTCTATACTACTGCTGCCCCCTCCATATACTAGATTGATACCTCTCTTTACCAACTTCTTCCCTAGAAGCACTGATGCTTCTAGATACTCAAAGCCTCTCTCGATTTTTTATCCACAAAATACACAGATAGTTTTGATCTTTCGAAGTTTTGATCCTTCCATCTTTTAAGAATAAAAGGAAGGAAAACTTACAGAAATTGTTATTTTGGGATGCTTTAAACTGCGAAATTATCTGACTTTTTAAACTTGAAAATATTCACTATTTACAACTCTTCTTTTGAAAAGGATGCTATTTACTTTTGACTAAATGACACCACTTTTGATCTTATCTCTAACAGCATATATTTTGCTCCATAATGGATACTCTTTCGGTGATCTCTCAGTAACAATATGTTAATACGTGAAAAATACAAAATACTTTGTTCAAAAATATACACTATACTGATTTACCTTGTATCAATGTTGAGTAGCCAAAACATCATTATTTATAACAGCCTGACAAACAGGATATTTTGATATTATATTTTTGAGACTATAACGGTCTTTATCATTGATGAATTTAGCCCATAAAGATAGTAGCTCACGCTGCACATGCCCACAAGGGTGCGTCTCAAGAGTCAATCGGATATCATCCAATGACTCCTTACTCAACCCACCCTTAATGAAATCTATTTTATCATCTCGATTTCTGGATGAATATCCTATTGATTTACAACGGGTATCACATGTCCATTGAGCACATTTGTAGCAACCATTTAAACTTTTTTCTCTTCTCTTCTTTGCAAAAGTACTCTTACCTAAGCCAGACATGTGCTTAAAAAAATGAATCTGGTAATTCACCAGCTAAACGAACTTTTCCTTCGATCAACCAACGAACATCTTATGGGATACCTTGATCCATCAGCAGCCTCAATCCTTCGAGTCGAACTCGGTAAATCTTTTTCAAAACATTTATCAGAAGATTTGAGTAGTATTTGAGAATATTTGATAATATAGCATCCATTTTGATGGATCTGATCTTCTCCCAAAGTGATCTATTTAAATGCGTTATTTAACGCGTAAAAGAGCGTTGGCTCCGCGTATCATTGATTCCACCAAGAAAAGGGGAATAGATTTGTAATCAAAAGAAGGGTACAATGATCATTTTATTGAGATTTCGGTCTAATCATCTTTTTAGATATAATAAATCAAGGTATACTGATTTATAAACTCGAACAAGTAAATATTGTATTGAACCAGAATTTCATACGAAAAAGTGAAATATATATATAGTATGAACCAGAAGTTCATAAGTGAGATATACATTGTATTGAACCAGAAGTTCAACGATATTGTATTAAATCAAAAATTCATACATAGAAATGAAATAAAATCGTATTGAACCAGAAGTTCTATAATAAACGGTTAGATTATCAAAAGTTTCAAATTATTTTCTATGAGAATAACTTATTCAGAAATTGTTTATCATATAACAATATTCTATGTCAAAGTGCGATATGTATACAATCCAACAAAGCGCACTTAGATATATGATTGAAATTATATCCCTAAAAGGATGACATGTGTTGTGGCATTTTAGCTTATTGATATAATATAAGATTTGTGAACATTATGAGGAAAACACACCTGAAGCGTAATTATGCCTGAAGCATAATGATAATCAATTCCAATAACAAATATCTCTTGAATAATTGAGATGATCCATTTGAGGCTAAATACTCATGGTGAGTAAAAGTGACATAGTTAAATAATAAGAGATTTATGTACTTGATGATTGAAGAAGTCTCTATATGTCATATTGAGATGAAATGAAATCGATAAATAAATCGAATACATACATAACTCTCTTATGAAAATGAGGTTGATGAAATTGTAATACTTTGACCAAATATAAAATCCCAATGTAGGGATTATTGTTCAAGGACCTGAAGTCCAAATGCTTAAATGTACAAAGTTAGTAATTATTTGTACAAATGAAAAATATTACATAGTCGTAAAAGGCGACTCGTTGCGTGCGAAGATTTTCATAGAACTGGCATGACTTATGGTGGATAGACTATAGTCTAAATCACTAGCTTGAGCTCTTTGATATACCAATGAGTGAGATTAAAATGTATGATTCTCATCTCGGTACTTTGAGAGTATTCTTTGATGTACTAGTTGATCGCGGTACGTTGAGATTTCAAGTAAAATGATTGTAGATTATATGTCGAAATTGATATATATTTCAATGATTGATTATACAAATCAGAAATTGTGGTTTATGAGATGTAAGAACATACATGTATAATCACTGAAAGATTCAATATACCCAGATTAGTATCACTATAGAATGATACAAATGACTCCATGATATAATATGTTGAAAGTGAAATTGGAGTGTACTATTTATGACATTTGGGAAATTGATTATTCACTATAAGTGAATTTGAAAATGAATATTTTATTTATTCATCAGAAGTGAATATGAAAATGAATGTGTAATTAAGCCCCTAATCAGATGACAAAATATTCAACGGACCCGAGGGACCCGATCTCATTAGGTGCGCCTCGTCCCAAACTCACTAATTTCTCATTTTTTTTATCATATTATATAAAAAAAGAAAAAAAAGTAAAAATAAAATTAAATAATAAGATAATTAAAAAATATAAACGGGGCAAAAAGGGAAAGGGAAAGGGAAGGTTGACTAGCCACTACAAGAAACTGGAGCAACAGCGACGAAATTTAGCGACGACAGGTTGACCAGCCACTACAAGAAGCTGGAGCAACAGGGACGAAATTTAGCGACGACAGAAAAATTCGTCGCTAATACCCACCCTATTGGGACGACAATTTTGTCATCAGAAATACGCCAACATAATTAGCGACGATTGTTTCAAAATTGGGCCGGTGGAGCAAGTCACCAAAATTTTTTTTTAATAAAATATTTTAATTATTAGAGACGACAAAGTCGTCGCTAAAAGTCATCGCAATATACTCTGAAGCAATAGAGACGATTGTGTCGTCGCTATTTAGAATCAACCACGGACCTAAAACGACGACTATTAGAGACGACTTTGTCGTCGCTATTGAGCAATAGAAACGATTTTTGGCCTTTTAGCGACGACAAACGTGGTCGCTATTGAGTAATTTTCTTGTAGTGAGCCCCGCCCCACCCCACCGACCCCGAGACCTGTGAACATCTCGTGGATTTGAGACGGGACAATCTCGACCCATTGACATCCCTATCCCCGATTGAATATTCTTATACATGTGAACTTCTCTTCTCTGATCATACTACTTATAGAACCTTGCATTTCACTTCTAATGACGTATTGTCTTGCTACTTCATTGGAGGATTCCAAAAAATAGGATAAAGCATCAGTCAAATGGTGACTTAACATACACGAGAGAGAATCGCATTGATCATAGAGTAGACCCCATTAGAATAGAAAAAATAATTAGGAAGTTTAAAGATAGAAGTTGGTTCGCGCCTTTGTGGGCTCAAACTAATTGCTTAATTTAGATATAATTAATTATCACAAGTAGGTTGAGTTGTACAGTTAAACTGACTCCAACCTACTCAATTATCACAATACAAACAAGACTCAAACACACTCCCAATTCTCTCTTTCCCACCAAACTTGGGTTTTTTGAGGAGAATATATCTAAAAATAAAATCATTCTATCTTATATAAGAAGTCAAATGTCTAATATAAGAGTAGAGTACAGATGTCTGTCCTTGAACAATTCTTACTCTCTCTTTCACTCTCCTAATTTTTAATTCTCCCTCTCTGTATAGTTGAGTTTGAAGCTTGAATTTTCATATATTTTAAGAAATGAGAGATCGTATGGAAAACTTTGCACTTATTCCATTCTCAATGGGCTGTAATTCTAACTCAAGTACTGCAGTTGGCACCACCCAATTACCTCAAAAGAAATATACAGATACAAGTACTCTCTCTCTCTCTCTCTCTCTCTCTCTCTCTCTCTCTCTCTCTCTCTCTCTCTCTCTCACATATATATATATATAGTACATTTAACGCGAATGAATTTTTTCTCACATTGGCCGTTTGAATTGTGGGCATCATTTTAAGGACAAAAGGAGGGAGAAGGGAAGCCTTGGAGAGAGAAACCGATGAAGAAAAGAAGGGGATTTTTGGCTCTTCCAAAACCACTTTTCTCCAAGGGTTTACATAGATTGATGAAGCGTCTCAAATGTTTTTCTCACATGTTTGGTAAGTACATGATGAAAGAATCTACATCTTGTTACATACTCAAATTTTCTTCTTCTTTTTTTACTCGTGTTGTGGGTACGATATATTTGTATGCATGACTCGACAAACTTGAATTGAATCGAAAAAAATCTATTCATTTAGTTGTTATATATAAAGTTACCTTTATTATTATTATTATTATTATTATTATTGGTAGAGATAGTATAAAGTGCTCCTGATAATAGTGATAGATCAACATGGAAAATGTAGATATGAGAATATATAATTATCTGTCTTCAAAATAATTAATTATATCTTGAATTTGTATAATTCGGTAATATTTATGAAAAATCATGTTTACTCTACTATCATTATTGAGCACTGTCACATTTACACCCGAGTTGACGACATCAAGTCACTCGATGGATGATACACCTCACTATGGTGTCATCCATGGTGTAACTAATTGTGTGTTATGGCAGAGATGAGTAACTTGATTTAACATTTTTAATTATTTTAAGAAAAAAAATGTTCTTTTGGGTTCGTTCATAGTTTCTTTTGGGTAGTTGGAACAGCCACGCCTAATTTAAATGCTAATCCCAAAGATTGGGATTAATTAATCAATTAATGATCCTTAGGATCCACGTTTCAACAAATCTTCCTGTGCATTATGGGATTTCTTGATATTACATATCCCACCAAGTAAGCAATTATAATCACTTCCTAAGTAGGTTTCAGATTCCCATATTAAAATAGTAGGCCGGATACATATGGTATCTACAATGACACCATAATCCTTATACATCTTATGTGTGAGACTGTCACGTGACATAAATATATTTTTTTTGTGTTACATATCAGCCCCACATACAAGGTGAGTAAGGATTGTGGTGCTCCTTATTGACATCATATACATTCTTTAAGTAACTACAATAAACATAACATCTACTCGATGCCCTAAATATTTTTCGATGTAGGAGTGTCAAAATGAGGAGTACTTAGGACGGACCCATCAACATTCATGCTCATGTAAAATTGGTCTAAAGTCTAAACATTATTCAAAATCTAAGAAACATTCCAACATGTAACCCACCAGTACCACGTTTAATATATATATTTAAAATTTTAATACAATTTAGACCTAAGTCGTTATTGAAAAAACTGTAAATTCTCATTAACATGTTTGCAGATTACACCATTAATTGTTTTTTCATTACAACTAGAATATTTACTAGTAACAGTGTCAATAAGACTTGATTTTTTTTTTGGGGAAAAAAATAACACTTGAAGTTTAGTTATACTCGAATGTGAAAAGCGTATGAATAGTAGGAAGAGAGTATGATCATACGTGGGCGATATTGCGAAAATGTAGAAAAGAAACAACTCGTTCGCTATAATGGATCAACTCATTATGATGGCCGAGGTAGTTATTTTCATTCTAAATTTTAATGGGAACCCATTTTGAGTTCATTAACACGTGTTTTATAAACTCACTCCATGTGCCAAATTATTTTATCGAGAGCATGCGTGATTTAAAGTGAGTTTAATGAAAAGGAGATTACCTAACATGAGCTAAATATTTAGCAAATATATTGATCTTTTTCATTGATTTCATTTTCACTTGAATTTTTCTCTTACCCTCTCTCTCTCTCTCTGTCTCAGTTTACAAGGAAGAAAAGGAGGAAAAGGAAATGGAAATAGGGTTTCCAACTGATGTGAAGCATGTAAGCCATATAGGTTTGGATGGATCAACTACAATAAATCCAATTCCAGAATGGAAAAATCGAAAAGCTCCTGAAATACTTTCATTTCCTTCAATTTCCTTAAAGCAATTTGAACTCGCAATGGCTGCCCAGTCTCATGACCATTTGAGTACAACCCCTGATTCCATATTTACCCCAGATAACAATTTGAATTTACAATTCTAGACATCCAGAGTGTGTAGTGTGATTTTTCTATACATGAACGAGAGTTTCTTGCCATTAATTTCATTACTTGATCATATCTTGTTGTTAGAATGCAAATTAAAAGAAAATATTTAATTTGTTACAGCAATAGAATAATTTGTGATGAATTGTTATTGCAAAAATTAATGGCCCAGGAAATAATGATTTGCTGCCTTAATTTTTCTCTTTTATTATGATTTGTATATATACTGCAATTCTATTTTCATCCTTAATTTTGAATCTTTTGCTAAGTCTCTGCGTCAAGAAATCTTCATATTTGTGCCTTTTCCTATCCGTTTATGTTAGATTGCACATGAGATTATAAAGAAAGTTACGTTGTTTTATGTTTCAAATTTTTAGCACAAAAGCAATGGAGATGCTCTAAGCCTATGTTAATTTGCTACTACGATGCAATACCACAAGTGCACGAATCATGAATAAGTAATAAAGTCAGGAGGAGTGTTGATCGCACGAGAATTGATCTACTTGCGTGTGCTTAATTAATAACTAGTTTGATTAACTTGTCTAGCAGCACACGCAAATTAATTGGTTGTGATGAGTTTAAATTAAAACGTAATGAAAGAAAATTAAACAAAGTAAAGATGACGTTTGAGTGAAAAGTAGATAATTGGGGTGCTGGGTTCGTTATTTCACTTAACTTTCACTAGTTAATCCCACAATAAGCATTTTATGTCCTATCCATTTTCAAGACCGACCAAATTCTTCTAATTTAGCTAATTACCCACTCTAGTGTAAAATTAGCTCATATTAAGTGTATTAACCAACATATATATATATATATATATATATATATATATATATATATATATATATCAAATAATAACACAACTAAATCCATACCCGTGCGATACAATGACATATTCAATGGTTAGTAAAATAACATTTTTAGTCATAGTTGAAAAATAAGCAAATATTAAAAAAGGTTAATGCAAATTAAATATTAATTATCATTCATTTACAACTAAAATAATAATAAGCATTACGTTCTAAAAAAATATTACATATTTTGGAAAACCTCCTTATACACAATATTTCTTGTCACATTTGTTGGGTTTCTATCGTTGTCGCAAATCAACATCTTTAGATCAGAATGATTTGTAACTCTAGAAACTGCTACATACAATCGTTCATGAGTGAATAACGGTCTTTTTAAAAATAGCCCCACGTGTGAGAGTGATTGACAATGACACAATCAACTAAAATTGTCGTCCTTTAAACTTTAAGGGTAATCTTGCATCTGATGGAGTTAAACATCCTTGGGATAAATACCGTCTCTCTTTCATTGCTTCAAGACATGATTCTAGCTTCAACAATATAATGCCGAGCTTTGTAATAATTAGTCTCGCTCCATTACACAAACCAGCAGCATGGTCAATGTTTCTCAAAAGTATAACCGGAACTCTGACCTCCATCGTCAAATCATGTGCATAAACACCCGAACACTTCATGCCTGAAAAAAAAAAAAACGATTTTTTTCAGGTTTTGTGATTGTGGAAATAGTTAGGTAACACTATAAATAGATTACAATTTGACTTGGAAACTAAAAATCTGGAAAATGGGGACATGACATGCTTAGAACTTGACCGCGTTATGTCATGGTTGATTGCAAAAAATAGATATTCCATTTATTGTTTAGTACAACAAAACTTGTGTGTGTTATTTATTAATTTTGCGCTCTCTGTGGCGGCCTGGCACAATCTCAGTGCCACATACTGATTTTTAGCAATACCATAATATGAAATCTGGTAAAGATGATAAATGGCACAAGTGATGTATTCATTTTCCTTCTAGCCATGTAAATATACCCAAAGTAAACAACAAATTAATCTTACCAGTGGCTGATAATCATGTGTGATTATAATTGTTACCAACTTTAAATTGTTATCGATAATTAGAATCAGTATATGTACAGACATCGGACATCACACCGCAAACAGAATAGCCACAATACATGTTAGAACCATCCCACGAACCGCTGAAGTGCACAAATAGAGTTAATGAAACCATTTTCTGCTCCTGCATACATCAAACATTGGCATATTTTAGTTAATGGCGGGTCAACATTGAATATAAACTAAAAAAGAAAATGTGAAGTCAATTGGCCCAATCTCTGTAGCCTATTTCTTCAGCCCAAATCAAAACCAGTTAGCCCATCTCACTTGCATAACCCGAAGCCCAATTCTTGGTTTCAAAACACTCTTTTACTTATCCAAACAGAATTGTTAGAGCTGTTGATTCAACCACCTGGATCTGTTAGGGCCGTTGGATCACCTTATCCTTTAAATCAGATGAAAAGGCATGGGAGGCGTCTAGATTCAATCCATCTCATTTTTGTCTCTCACGATTCAGAACTCTCTCATACGCCTCTTTGTTTCTAGCGATTTTTCATCTCTTTCACTTTTGATTTCAGAATAGATTTGTAATATTCTTTGTGAAAGTGTTAGAGATTGCATCGTGTTCTAGAAAACACAATTTGTTTCTATGATTTGAGGGTTTCTTGTTGAGAACTTTATACGCAGTTCGCGTTTTGATATTTTTAGGTTTTTGTAAACCTTTCTGAGTTTTTGATTCAAACGTTTACACAGTTTTTGTAAATCAATAATACTCCCACAGTTTTGTTGGGTTTGTGTTTTGATTTCTCTACAGTGGTATCAGAGCCTTAGGATTTTCTGATACGGAAAAATTTTGGGGTTTTTTCATTTGGGTTTTTTAGGGATCTTTGTTCTTCCTTTTAAAACTTCAAAATTTTGTGGGTAAACCCCAGATCTTACGTACTCAGGGTTGAATGTTCTGAAACCTTTAAGTTTTTAAAAAGATTTGCATATTTTGGCTACGGATCTTGTGGTAACTTGGCACTTTGATACTTGATCGTGAAAGATCTGAGGTCAGATCTAATTTTGCTTGAAAATTTCAAAAGAAACTTCGAAAATCGTAGCAATCAGGTGATATCTTAAAACTCTTTTAGGGTTTCTTTAATTTCCTTTACTTTTGATCTTTCTGTTTCCTCCGTTGAAGCCCTCTTGGACCCTTTTACTCACCTTTGTCCAGGATTCTCTTTGAGAATCTGAGAATCTGAGGGAGTTTTTGGCCGACCCAAGTAGGGTTGAGGAAAAGAAAGTCATCTTTACTGATTCTTGCACATAGTTTGATTCACTACTGTATAATTTGTTATCTGCAGTATTAATTTGTGCCTTGTGTTGCGAATTGCATGTACAATCTGAAATTTGTAAAACCCTGTTTTGCATCTGACTGCATAATTTGCTTGCTTTGTTCTGATCCTACTCTTTAGTGTTCATTCATTGTCTCCCATAATTGTTTTAAATATGAATACTACTAAGGTTGAAGTTGAAATATGGAATGGGAAGGGGGATTTTAGTTTGTGGAGACATAAAATTAAAGCTCTCTTACGTCAACTGAAATGTGCTAAAGTAATAGATGAGACCTGGCCTGAAAACATGACTGAGGAAAGAAGAATTGAATTAGATGAACTTGCTTGGAGTATCCTGTTCCTTCACCTATCTGATACAGTGATTAGGGAAAGTATGGGATACCAAAAAAGCTGCAGACCTATGGGACAAACTTGAAGAACTTTTTCTTACTGTCTCTTTACCAAACAAATGTTTTTTGTGGAAACAATTTTTTAGCTTCAAGTTTGATCCTACTTTAGGTGCTGAAGAGAACATAGACAGGTTCAATAGAATAACTCAGGACCTTTTAAATGTTGGAGAGAAAACCACTGAGGACCAGAGAGTTGTGTGTTTGCTAAATGGTATGGGGGATAAGTATAAGGACATTAGGAATGCTTTAGAATATGGAGGTTAGAAATTGTCTGTTGAAATAATTCATACATCTCTTAAAAATAAAGAATTAGAATCTAAGTCAGAGCACAAAGAGACCTATAATGTTGAGTCCACATCACAAAGGGGTAGGAACTCTTTTAGAGGTAATTTTAGAGGCTGGAACCAAAATAGAAATAATCCCAGACAGGCTAAAGACTATCAAAATAAAAATTTCATACCAAACAAACCTAGGGATACAAAATATGATAATAGAAAATATGATCAAAATAGGTTTGAAACTAAAAGGTATGATAATAATAAAACTGATAGGAAGCCTGATGAAACTAGAAAATGTTTTTATTGTGGAAAGATAGGTCATTTAGTTGATAAGTGCTTTAAGAAATTAAGGGATGATGGTAAAAACAAACAACAGGAACCTGCAGACATTCAAAATAATAGTGGAGTTTTTTATGTTACAACTACTTCAAATATGAAAGATAAATGGATCTCAGACTCAGGCTGTACTTTCCATATGTGGATCCTATAAGGATTTATTTGATACCTTTTCTGTGCATACCTCTGGTTCTGTAAAACTAGGGAATGATGTATCCTGTGACATAAAAGGAATTGGTAGTGTGACCTTAAAACTTGCTGACAATAATAATTTGATCTTAAATCAAACTAGGTATGCCCCTAATTTAAGAAGAAACCTCATCTCCTTGGGAATTTTAGATGATGAAGGTTATGAAATCAGACTCGGCAATGGATATATAAAAATTTTGAGAAACAATTTGTTGTTTTCAAGTACAGTCAAGTCTAATGGAATTTATATTTTGTCTGTGCAATATGCCCCTCCTACTTCTCTGACTATTGAAACCGTTGACAATAAATTGTCTGATTTGTGGCATAAAAGATTAGGCCATGTAGGAGAAAAAAGGCTTAAAATATTGGAGAAAAATGGATTTTTTGGAAAAGATAGTTTTCAGAAACTTAGGCCCCGTTCTCTTTGCTGTTTTCAGCCCATTTTGAGTTTTCGATTTTTGGAAATATCGAAAATGCGTTCACTTTGCCCATTTTTAGAAACGCGTTTTCCAAAACACCAAAAAAATACAAAGGAAACTCAAAACGAGTGTATAACGTTTTGGATGTTTTGTGTTAAAAAGTTCAAAACGACCAAAAAGCGTGTTTTGGAATTTTTTTTTTTTTTTTTTTTGTAAATGTGATAAACTTCTTTCACTTGAAATTCTTATATTATTTTGCAATTATATATAGATCCATGTTAATTTTTTTTTTTTTTTTTTGTAATTTTTTTTTTAATATTATTTTTTAAATGTGAGACACTTCATTCACTTGAAATTCTTATGTTATTTTGTCATTATATATAGATCCATGTTAAGATTTTTTTTTTTTGGTAAAAGTGAGACACTTCCTTCACTTGAAGTTCTTATGTTATTTTGTCATTATATATAGATCCATGTTAAGATTTTTTTTTTTGTAAATTATTATTATTGGTAAAAGTGAGACACTTCATTCACTTGAAGTTCTTATGTTATTTTGTCATTATATATAGATTCATGTTAAGATTTTTTTTTTTTTTTTTTTTTTTTTTTTTGTGGTAAAAATGAGACACTTCATTCACTTGAAGGTCTTATATTATTTTTCCATTATATATAGATCATTTTTAAAATTTATTTTTATTTATTTTTTATTTATTTTTATTTTGTAAAAGTGAGACATTTCCTTCACTTGAAGTTTTTATGTTATTTTGCCATTATATAGATCCATATTAAGATTTTTTTTTTGTAATTTATTATTATTATTATTATTATTATTATTATTATTATTATTATTATTATTATTATTATTATTTTGTAAATGTGAGACACTTCCTTCATTTGAAGTTCTTATATTATTTTTTCATTATATATAGATTCATGTTAAGATTTTTTCTTTTGTAATTTTTTTCTTTTTATTTTTTAGTAAATGTGAGACACTTCCTTCACTTGAAATTCTTATATTATTTTGCTATTATATATAGATCCATGTTAAGATTTTTTTGGTATGAGGTTAAATTTTTGTTTAGCTGAAACAATATTAATGATGAATTTATTGACATAGAGAACTAACTAATTTATTAACATTAAAATTAATGTAATTCAACAAATGATCAACTATTTTTGAAATATAAAATATCACAAAATAAATATATCAAAAAATTACAAAGTAAACGTATTTTTCATTTTTCTATTTTTGAAAACAGTTTTCCAAAATTATAAAGAGAACATGTTTTCAGAAATCCAAAAACAAACAACCAAAATCCAAAATTCAAAACAAAATCCAAAACTCAAAATTCAAAATCGAAACACAAAGAGAACGGCCCTGTTTTTGTGAAGAATGTGTTTTGGGAAAACATAAAACTTCTTCATTTGGTAAAGTTGTTCATAAATCCAAGGTCATTCTTGAATATTTGCATGCAGACCTGTGGGGTCCTGCTCTTGTTAACACGGTTTCTGGTTTTAGATATTTTTTGCTGATTGTTGATGATCATAAATCTTGGGTTCATTTGTTGAAATCCAAAGATCAAACTGTTTCTGTTTTCAAAAATTTCATTACCTTGGTTGAAAATTTGAAAAACAAAAGGGTTAAAGTGATCAGAACTGATAATGGTTTAGAGTTCTGCAACTTTGAATTTGATGTTTTTTGTAAACACCAAGGCATACTTAGACATAGGACTGTTGCATATAGTCCAAAGCAAAATGGGGTTGCTGAAAGGATGAACAGGACCTTGTTAGAAAGAATAATGTGCATGTTAATCCAATCAAATTTGCCAAATTTTTTTTTTGGGGAAGCAGTTAAGACTGCATGTTTTTTAATCAATAAGTGTCCTTCTAGTGCTGTGAACTACAGCATTTCAGATCAAATCTGGAATGGTGCAGCTCCAGATTACTCAATTTTAAAATTTTTTAGTTGTTTTGCCTATGCTCATCAGGTTCAATCCAAACTTGAACCCAGGTCTTTAAAATGTGTTTTTGTTGGATATGGGGAAGGGGTTAAAGGTTATAGACTTTGGGTTAAAGAACAAAGTGGTTTCAAAGTTGTTTTAAGCAGGTCAGTTATTTTTAATGAAAAAGTATTTCCTTGTAAGTCTGAAAAGAATGAAAATCCACTTTGTGAAAAGAATTTTTTGATAACTGAAGTAAGCTTTGATGATTCTTACCTTCAGCCTGAGCAGCCCCAACACTTGCAAACTAATGTGCCTGCATCACCTGCACCCACTTCACCCACTGTGTTTGAATATGATGAACCTGCTTTAGATAATTATCAACTGGCCAGAGACAGAACCAGGAGAGAAATTAGACCTCCAGCTAGACTTGATGACTTTGAATACTGTTCTGCCTCTGTCCTATCATCTTCTTTGAATCCTGAACCTTGCTCATTTGAAGATGCAATGAGATCCAAAGATAAGAGTTTGTGGCTTGCAGCTATGCAAGAGGAAATGAACTCTTTGATTAAGAATAAGACCTGGACTTTATTAGAAAAACCTCCTGATAAGAAATTGATTGACTGTAAATGGATATTTAAGATAAATGATGGGGATTCTGAAGGGGGTAAACATAGATATAAAGCTAGACTTGTTGCAAAGGGGTTTTCACAAAAAGAAGGAGTAGATTATACTGAAATATTTTCCCCTGTTGTGAAATTTACTTCTATTAGAATTCTATTTGCTTTAGTTGCTCAAAATGATTAAGAACTCGAGCAAATGGATGTAAAAAATGTTTTTCTGTATGGTATGCCTGATGAAACCATTTATATGTCTCAACCAAAAGGTTTTGAACAGAAAAACAAACCTGATCTAGTGTGTTTGCTTCAGAAATCTCTTTATGGCCTGAAGCAAGCACCTAGACAATGGTACAAAAGATTTGATAATTTCATTCAAAGCTTAAATCTTCAGAAAAGTTCTTATGACCCCTGTTTTTACTTTAAAGATGACATTTCTGATCCTATGTATCTGCTTCTGTATGTGGATGACATGCTAATTTCTAGTAAAAGTCTGCATGTCATTTCTAGTCTTAAACTGAATTTGAAAACTGAATTTGAAATAAAAGACCTAGGTCCAGCTAGAAAAATTCTTGGAATTGATGAGTTTAGAAATAAATCTGCAGGGAAAATTTTTCTGAATAAAAAGAGGTACATTGAAAAAGTTTTGAAAAAAATTTCTTTATTTGATTCTAAACCTGTTTCACTGCCACTACCTTCTCATTTTAAACTTTCAAATGATTAGTGTCCTAAAACTGCAGAAGAGTTTCATAGAATGAAAAATGTTCCTTATTCAAATGCTGTAGGTTCAGTTATGTATCTTATGGTCTCAACCAAGACCAGACATTGCATTTTCTGTCAGTGTTTTGAGCAGGTTTATGGTAACCCAGGAGAACCTCACTGGGAAGCCCTTAAATCTTTACTAAAATAATTGAAAGGAACTTTAAATTTGAGTCTCATGTTTTCTAAATCAAAAAATGCTTTTGAACTTAAAGGTTTTGTAGACTCTGATTTTTCTGGAAATATTGACAACAGGAAGTCTACTTCAGCTTACTTTTTTACTATAAATTCCTCCTGCATCAGTTGGAAAGCACAACTACAGAGATTAGTTGCCCTTTCTTCAACTGAAGCAGAGTACATTGCAACCACTGATGCAGTTAAAGAATGCATGTGGCTGAGGGGATTGCTTTCTGAAATTGGGTGTTTGAGTAAACCTGAAATTGAGATCTGCACTGATAGCCAGAGTTCTTTATATCTTACTAAAAATCCTGTGTTTCATAACAGATCCAAACATATAGATGTCAAGTTTCATTTTATAAGAGACATCACTGAAAATGGTTTTGTAAAAATGGTTAAAATCCATACTCGGCTAAATCCAGAAATGCTGGAACTAAAGTCATCCCTATAACAAAATTTAAAGATTCTCTGAATTGCTTAATGTTTTGGAATTTGATACTGCCTCATTGTACTTTTGCAGGGAACAAAATATGGAAGAGCAACATGTGGATGCTGAAGGCACTTAGAACTGATCTCAGAAGTTGAAATGATAAGCTGCAGCCTGCACCAATTGAGGGGAAGATTTGTGAAGTCAATTGGTCCAAATCTCTTCAGCCTATTTCTTCAGCCCAAATCAGAACCAGTTAGCCCATCTCACTTGCATAACCCGGAGCCCAATTCTTGGTTTCAAAACACACTTTTACTTATCCAAACAGAATTGTTAGAGCTGTTGATTCAACCACCTGGATCTGTTAGGGCCGTTGGATCACCTTATCCTTTAAATCAAATGAAAAGGTATGGGAGGCATCTAGATTCAATCCATCTCATTTTTGTCTCTTACGATTCAGAACTCTCTCATCTCTCTCTCATACGCCTCTTTGTTTCTGGCGATTTTTCATCTCTTTCACTTTTGATTTCAGAATAGATTTGTAATATTTTTTGTGAAAGTGTTAGAGATTGCATCGTGTTCTAGACAACACCGTGTTCTAGAAAACACAATTTGTTTCTATGATTTGAGGGTTTCTTGTTGAGAACTTTGTACACAGTTCGCGTTTTGATGTTTTTAGGTTTTTGTAAACCTTTTTGAGTTTTTGATTCAAACGTTTATACAGTTTTTGTAAATCAATAATACTCCATAGTTTTGTTGGGTTTGTGTTTTGATTTCTCTACAGAAAAAGTCATGTATCCTTGAGAATTTCACAAAAAACGCTTCTATAATACAAAACATCATATCACCATACAATACTATCTGGGTTTGAAAAGTTTTTTTAAAAATGCATTTCGAATGACAATGAGATGATCCAAAATGGGGTATGATGAATAATGGAACCAAGCTAATCAAATAATCAATTCAATCCAAGTATGAAATTTGATACTATTTCAATTTCAATTACTAAAGCAGAAACTGAATTACCCTACAAATTAAAATTAATCGATGAAGTGAATCTTTTGGATCTACAATTACTTCCACTCTATTACAGAACATCAAAATGATCAAATTAATATCAGTTTTAAGTTATTATTATTATTATTATTATTATTATTATTATTATTATTATTATTATTATTATTATTATTGACCTTAGCATTTTGGATTATCAGTCCAGTTTCGCTGCAACTTCAAATTGAAAATCACATGTGAATAGTCTGGGACCTAAAGACGCGACAAGTAAAACACATATGAAAAATCTATAATAACTATTAATTAATTCAACTCAGTATTGAAATAATTTTGAGCATAGTAAATCAACATCGAAGATAAAGGAATACATTCGGCATCGCCCAATTTATTTGTTTAATACCTCAACGCATCTTCAGAATTTCACACAATTTTCAGTGCCCCTTTGTAGTTCTGTCAAGGATATCATTTCATATAATTTCAATTATAATAAACGCACGATGTGTACAGGTCTCAATCCAATGCCAGTTAAAAACTTTAACATGTGACTGATATTTGTGCACTGGAATTTGGTTTCAGAAAAATATTACTATATGAAGAATGCAACATCAGTTAAAAATCATATTAATGACGTGTTTTTGATTTTGGAATAATATTGCGATTAGAAGAAATCTCTCCCAAATCCAAGATTTCCGTGTATCATAGTTGAGAAAATCAGGTTTCAATTACAAATTATTGTTTGGTTGTAACTGTCTTTTAATGTGGCCTTGACTGTTCCTTAATTTCCTCCTGTATGCGGTTTTGAGAGGTTCATCCAAATTTTACATGATAATGATATATTTCTCAATATTTCATTTATAGGGTTGCATTTATGAAAACAAAGATTCATTTGGGGGTTGCAGTGCAAATTCCTCAAAATCTTGCTTAGATATCAAGATTTATGTAAGAATGACACCTATCCCCGTGTAGACATTAAGAGCATCTACAATGGATGTGTTGACGTATTTGTTAGTGTCATAAGTTAACTAATTGTCACTTTTATGCCCACATTGGATATGTTAGTATGTTTGCTAAATGAGTCTTTTTAGGTGTATTGTTAACTTGTTTGTTAAAGTTAATTAAAAATATTTTAACATGTGACATGACAATCTTTATTGAAAATAAGAGAGAGAAACATTAAATAATCATTAATTGGTTAATTTAATTATTGATGAATAAATTTAACACATCCAATGTGACACTCAAATAATAGTTAAAGTTAGCATGTAGATATGACACTTAATATCTATTGTATTGTCTATATGATTAGAGGTGGACATTAATCGACCGAACCCACAGAAACTGCTCAAACCGACACAATCTATTTGGGTCGACTTTTCATAAAAATCGATTTGGGTTAGGTTCGGGTTCTTTTTAAGATTTTCTTAGTTGAGTTGGATGGAAACCCGACCCAACTCAACCAGAATAATTTTTTTTTTCTGATGAAAATTTGTTGGAATAAAGATGTTTAGGGAATGCTAGAGTAGATTAAAGAGGAAGATATGAAGACTATAGAACTTGATGGAAGAGGATAATTTTATTATTTGACTTGATACAAAATGATAGAACTCTCCCCTATTTATAGTAGTAGCACCTCCTTAACCAACGGCTAGGATTATACCACCACATGTTTAATCTAATGGTTACAATTTCATCTCTAGAATTATCTTCAAAAGAATATACTCATATAGAGATATTTCCATAAAATATCTACTTACTCTAGAATACTCTCCACAATACATCTCTACAAATATCATGATATTTTCTTAATATTTATCTAGAACATGCTTTTACAAATTGGGCCTAATGGACTTATTAATTGGATACTTATCTTGAACCCAATAGTTTTTGGATCAAATCAAGTTTATCATTCAACACCCCCCTTAAACTTGATTTGTCATTCCAAGTAAACTTTTTAACTTGATGAAGTCTTCTTGGTTGAGTGATTTGGTGAAGATATTAGCTACTTGATCTTGAGACTTTGTGTACTTAATTTGCACGTTCTATGTTGTGATGCACTCTCTTATATAGTGATAGCATGTATCAATATGTTTGCTCCGATCATGATATACTGGAATCTTTGCTAAGGTCATTACTGATTTGTTGTCGATCATTACCTCGGTTGGCTCCTTTTGATACATGCCCAACTCCTTTAAGAGGTTTCTTAGCCAAATTGCATGACAAACACATGATGTGGCAGCTACATATTCAGCTTCACATGTAGATAATGTGACAATTGACTGCTTCTTTGACATCCATGTGAAGGCAGTATTTCCCATGAAAAACACGAAACCAATTGTGCTTTTTTCGATCATCAACATCTCCTGCCCAGTCACTATCACAATATTCAACGAGCCTATAATCATTAGATTGAGTATAGAATAGCCCAAAACTGATTGTACCTTTGATGTATCAAAGAATTCTCTTAGCTGCCTTCAGTTGAGTGGTTGTTGGAGCTTCCATGTAACGGCTAACTAGCCCAACGGCGAAGAGAATATTAGGTCTTGTACAAGTTAAGTACGCAAAATTCCAATCAAACTCTTGAAGTTTGTTGGATTACATGTTCACCTTCATCATGCTTAGAAAACTTAACTCTACATTCCATTGGTGTGCTTACAGGTTTGCAATCTTTCATCTTGAACTTCTTGAGCAGCTCCTTTGCATAGCCTTCTTGTGAAATGAACACGCCATCTTCTTTCTGCTTGACTTCTATACCAAGGTAATATGACATGAGTCCAATATCGGTCACCTTGAACTCCTTGGTCATATCTTTTTTGAACTCTTCAAACATGCTTGGATTATTCCCTGCAAAGATTAAGTTATCTACATACAAGCACACAATTATGATGTCTCCACCTTTGTCCTTAACATAAGTTGCATGCTCATGTGGGCATTTTGAAAAATTATTTTCACGAAAGTATGTATCAATTCGGCTATTCCATGCTCTCGCCGCTTGTTTTAACCCATAAAGTGCCTTTTTTAGATTCAGGTTTTTATCTTCTTGTCCTTCCACCTTATAGCCCAATGGTTGCTTGATATAGACATCTTCTTCAAGAACTCCATTAAAAAATGCGGACTTCACATTCATTTGATAGAACTTCCATATATTCTGAGCAGCTAGAGAAATTATTAATCTTCTAGTTTCTAAGCGAGCAACAGGAGCAAATACCTCATCGTAGTCGATCCCATACTTTTGATTATAGCCTTTTGCCACAAGTCTTGCCTTGTACCGTTCTATCTCTCCATTTGCATTCTACTTTGCCTTGTACACCCATTTTACACCAATCGCCTTGTGATCTTTTGGAAGGGATGCAAGTTCCCATGCATCATTTTTCTTGATGGAACTGATTTCTTCATCTATTGCATTCCTCCACTCCTTTTGTTGTACAGCTTCTTCAAATTTCACTGGTTCACATTCAGCAAAGAGACAGAAAAGAGTAAGATTATCAAGTCTTTCAGTTACCTCATAAATATCTTGTAGACTTCTTGTACGTTCCTCATTCCTTTCATTTAAGAAAGATGGTGGAGAGTTTCTTTCTTCAGTCACTGTTGGCGAAGCAGGTGGTGTACTTTGTTCTTCAGTTGCTTGCTCCTTTACTTGTTGCTTCTCATGCTCTTCTTCAAGATTGGGAAAGAAATTGTAGTTTTCTTCTTGCACGTTCCAGTCCCAAATGTTTTCTTCATCGAACTCGACTAATCACAACTTTCTTATTTCTTGGATTATAGAGATTATATCCCTTTGATTGTGTGTCATAGCCAATTAAGATAAGTTTCTCACTTTTATCGTCGAGTTTTCTCCGTGTCTCGTCCGGTACATGTGTGTATGGAATACTTCCAAATACTTGTAGGTGAGATATTCCGAGCTTTCTTCCACTCCATGCTTCTTGTGGTGTCTTTCCCCACAAACTTCTTGTTGGAGATCGATTGGACAAGTAGACTGCACATGCAACAGCTTCTGCCCAAAACTCATTTGGCATTTTCTTGCTCTTGAGCATGCTTCGTGCCATGTTGAGGATGGTTCTATTCTTTCTTTATGCTACTCCATTTTGTTGGGGGGGGGGATCTTGCAACAGTTAGAGGACGCCGGATTCCATTTTCTTCACAAAACTCCTGGAATACCTTGTAAGTGAATTCTCCTCCTCGACCTGATCTCATTGCCTTGATCTGGTGGCCAATCTCTTTCTCAACAGCTGCTTTGAACTTAAAAGCTTCAAATACTTCTGATTTCTACTTCAAAAAATATACCCATGTCTTTCTGATCGTCAATGAAGAGAAGAAAATAATTACTTTTACCAAGGGATTCTGGCTTAAATGGACCGCAGACATCTGAGTGTATAAGCTCCAGCGGTTTCTGGGCTCTTGAGTTTGACTCTTTTGGAAAACTTTTCCTGAATTGTTTTCCAGGCAAGCATCCTTCACAAAGTTGATCTGGATGATTGATACGAGGCAATCCCTTCACCATGTTCTTCTTAGATAGTAGCTCAAGTCCTTCAAAATTATGATGTTCAAATCGAAGATTCCATAACCATGATGTATCTTTTACAAAAGCCTTTAAACATTTTGCAACATCATTTTGAATATTCAAAGGAAATAATCTATTCTTCGTCATTTTTACTCTGGTTATCAATTTTCCTCTGTCATCTATTATAAAAAGACTGTAATCTTTCGAGTAAAAATTATAGCATTTCTCTAATAGTGACCTAGGCTTATAATGTTGTTTTTCATATTCGGTGCATAGTAGACATTTGAAATCATTTGATGTTTTCCATCTTTAGTACGGATAAGAATATTGTATTTTCCCTTAACTAGAGCTTTAGATTCATTTCCTAGTGAGACATTACCACTTATTGATTTGTCTAGCTCAGCAAACATGTTTTTTCTTCCACACATATGATTGCTTGCTCCGCTATCAAGGTACCATGAATTTTCTTGTCCTCCTTCATTTTCTTTGCGTGCTAATAGTAGCGTTCTAGTTTCCTCGGTCTTTTCTTCCACATAGTTAGCCTTCTCTTCTACTTTATTATTGGTAGTAGACCTACATTCTGAAGCATAATGTCCAAACTTTTGGCAATTATAACATTGGACTTGATATTTTTCGTACCTTGAGTTTGATTGTCCTCTTCCACGTCCTCTCATTAAGCTATCTCCTCTCTCATAATTGTTGTCGTTGAAATTCCAAGCTCGACCATGATTGCCACCTCGTCCTCGACCTCGGCCTCTGCCTCGACCGTATTGGCGAATTCTTTCATTGCCTCTATTTTCTCCATTTTCCTTTATTTGCATCTTGAAGAGTTGCTCAGTGATTCCCTGCTTCTTCTTATGCTTCTCTTCATAAGCTTGCAACGATCATTGGAGTTGTTCGATGGTCATTTCCTCCAAGTCTTTAGTTTCTTCGATTGTCACAACAATGTGCTCGAACTTTGTATCCAATGATCAAAGTATCTGATATATATACTTCTTATATCTTCTAACTTCTCACCATTTCTTTTTAATTGATTTGAAACGAACGAAACTCTTGAAAACTAATTGGGGATAGATTCGGTTTCTTTCATATGTAATGATTCAAACTCTCCTCTTAAAGTTTGGAGACATACCTTTTTCACTTTTTCTTCTCCTTTATAGGAAGTATGAAGTTTCTCCCATGCTTTCTTAGAGGACATCGCACTAGAAATTTTCTCGAACCCATCATCATCTAATGCTTGATAGATGAGGAAGAGAGCTTTCTTGTCTCTCTTTCTTAAATCATTTAAACTATCTTTTTGTGGTTGGGATAGTGATGCTTCATCATGTGGCTCATTGTAACCTTTCTCCACAATCTTCCAAACGTCATGTGCTCCAAGAAGAGTCTTCATCTTGATACTTCAATTGTCGTATCTTCCCTTTAATGATGGAACTTGGAAGGATGTCATACCACCACTAGCCATGACTTTAAAAGAACTTCTCTTGAAACCTTGCTCTGATACCAATTTGTTGGAATAAAGATGTTTAAGGAAGACTAGAGTAGATTAAAAGGGAAGATATGAAAGCTGTAGAACTTGATGGAAAATGATAATTTTATTACTTGACTTGATACAAAATGATAGAACTCTCCCCTATTTATAATAGTAGCACTTCCTTAACCAACGGCTAGGATTATGCCACCACATGTTTAATCTAATGGTTACAATTTCATCTCTAGAATTATCTTCAAAAAAAAATCTACTCATCTAGAGATATTTTCATAAAATATCTACTTACTCTAGAAAACTCTCCACAAAACATCTCTACAAATATCATGATATTTTCTTAAGATTTATCTAAAACATGCTTTTAGAAATTGGGTCTAATGGACTTATTAATTGGATACTTATCTTGAACCCAATAGTTTTTGGATCAAATTAAGTTTATCATTCAACAAAATTAACTTATTTAAATATTGATTGAACATATTTTAATTTTATTAACAAGTGTTCAATTCATGAGTTTTTTTTTAAAAAGATTTTTTACCAATTGGGCCAAAGCCCAAACCGTCCAACCTGACCGAAACTTGGTTGGGTTGAGTTTAAAGTCGTAATTGGGCTGTGTCGATTTTTTTATCAACCCGACCATAGTGGGTTGTGTTCAAGTTGGAAAAAAAATCGACCTAACCCAACCCAACCCATGTCCACCTCTATATGTGACAGTGTTTAATTAATAAATGTGAACACATCCATTGTGGATGTTCTTAGAAGCTCAAACTTCTATATATGGGCTAATGATATACACTGCACTCTTGTACGCAATGATTATAATTTATAAATAACATATTTTCCTAAATCACTTTTTAACCACACAGATTTTCACTCTCTAATTTTCAACCACACATCTTACTTAAAAAATACCAAAAACCAAAAAAAATTCCGACATAGCGTCTAGTGAGAATCTTGAAACAAGAAAAAGAAAACCTCTCAAAGTTCCTAAATTTCATACCGAGAATTAATCGATCATTCACTTCTTGTTGTAGAACGAATTGAAATTAGAAATTCGTGGGTTAATTTGATCAACAACTTCCTGTAGTTGGAAGACTATCATAATTGGATTTATAAAGAATGGGAAAAAAAAAATCTTATTCTATAAAATTTTGTTCAATATATAAACAATAAAAAACATCTCAATTAGTAGTTAGGTCTTGATTCTTATTTTTACAGTAAAAAATTTAATCATTTCTCGATTAAACGACTTGAAAATGACCCTTTATGATTAAAAAAATGCGTAATTAGTGGTAAAAATGTTTTGTAACTAGTTTCATTATTGATGGGGGTGGTGATGGTGATGGTAGTATAGATTTTACAATCCGTTTGATAATTCACATTTCTCAAAATCATTTTTTAATTAAATATATTTCACCAAAGTACTTTTTAACTGCATATTTTATCTAAAAAATATCACATTTTTTATGTTATATTTTTTATATTATATAAACATAAAACTTTTACCACAAAGGTGTGTTTGTGATTGAATTTTGATTAGGGATGGTACGTGATGGTAAAATGAAAACAGTATTTTCGGAATAAAATTTGGTAGTTAATTTTTGTTACCTACATCACATTATAATTGCAACAAAGATCCCCAATTTTTCTCATTTTCAAAATTATATCTTCAATTTTTTCATTGTATTCTTAGCAACCTTCAATTAATTAATACATCTTGCCTCTGATGATCTCGATTCAAAATAATTCTTGGAAAATATTCTTTTGAGACATTTTTAATTGACATTATGATATGTCACACATTCATTAGATGATGAAAATAACTAGCTCACCACTTACTTTTTCACTAACCAATAAATGTTCTTCATATCACAATGTTACTTAAAAATGTCTCTCTAGAATTATTGATAATTTTGCTATTTATTTTGCTTATCTAAATATATGATTGGTAGGTATTTAATTATTTTACACTCTTTTATCAATATATTTTTTTTTTTTTGGATTGAAACTGCAATCAGAAATTAGATATACATATTAATAGAATCATGTGGAGGATAGAAATGAGATGAAAAGTATTAGGACATAGATGTAAAAATGAGAAAAAAAAAAAAAAAGAGTAATTCTAGGGAGAAATGTTGGAAAAAGATCCTCTTCTTCTTCTAAAAATATTGGAGATAGGTGAAGAACTTTGTCATTATATATTCCTAGCTTCCTATTGATTTCTAACATAATTTTGATTAAGATATAGAGCAATTAAAAAAATATGGTGTGAATATAATTATTCAGAAAAATTCAAGATATAGTAAAATGGAAATTACAAAATTAATGACTAACTGGTGCCATTTTCCCTACTTTTAGTCCAGTATAAGCTGAAATTAACGTTAATTAGGACTTTATGGATTTTACCTTAAAAGATGGAATGAAGCCCACGTAACTACATAAGGTTATATCGGGACCTAAAATTAAATGATAAATATATTGCCACAACAACTTCTTATATGTGCACCATATTTTAATTACGAGAAATGTTAATAACCTTTAATCAATATTTCAATTATGTCCCCAACATTTTTCATTGTATCCTTATTTTAATTCTTTCATTAATTAATATATCTCATCTCTCACTACAAGAATTTTATATTCCGCATACAAAATAAATTTGTAAGGAAATGTTCTTAATCGCAGGCAAAAGCCTTTCCAAAGAATTTTTTTTTTTTTGTAAGTATGTTTGTATGGCAAATATTGAGAGAAAAAGTATTAGAAGACAAAATCTAGAACTTTGTCAGCTAACGTTTTTCCCCATGAACTCTTTAGACACAAATACAATTCGTTGTCTATGTTCTCTCCCAACAAAATTATTTGTCTACTAAAGTTAATTTAGCCCATGACTAGGGGTGGACAAAATAACCGAACCAGACCAGACCAAACCAGAACCAAACCAAACCAAGCGGTTTGGTTCGGTTCTACATAAAAAAAATAATGGTTTGGTTCTTAGAATCAAGAACCATTCGGTTTTGGTTCTGGTTCCGGTTCTCTTTCCAGAACCAGAACCAGAACCAAGAACCAAACTATATATATATATATATATATATATATATATATATATATATATATATATATTATAAATTAGTGGATATTCATCTCACCAAAAAATTAAAATCTAAAATTATAAATGTGAAATGTACAAAAATGTTATTTAACATACATTTTATCTCATTTCATATTAGACAAAGATTTTAAATCATAAATCTAAATTCTAATTCTAATTCGTTTTTCTTCTTTTCAATTATAAATACGCATTCACACTGCTTTACTTACACTCCTATAACACAACAATCGTTGCACTCCTTATTTACCATCGACGACAATGATGTTTATTTTTTAAAATTTATGTATATATAAACCTCGACACAATTCATCAATTCTCAAGAGTTAACCCAAACTCAAATTGCAAATTACATCCCTAACTCACACAGCACCACGGTAGAATGGGACTCAGAATTTCATCGTAATCTGTAACTATAAGTCTAAACTGCCTTTATATTCGATTCTCTAAATTTCAACAGGTCGACGAGCTTCCTTCAGACTAGTTTCTTCTTCTTTGACTTAGAATAATATGTTACTTTTTCTAAATCTTTGTTTTGTTAACTAAAAATCTCATTTTCTATTTAGTAATAATGTAGATGGATTTTAATGAAGAAGCGGATATAAACAGGTTTTAATTTACTTTTATTATTTAAAAATTCAAGTAATGGTCTCAGAACCAAACCAGACCAAACCAGAACCGAGCGGTTTGGTTCCGATTTGGTTCCATATCTTTGAAAAAACCAATTGGTTCCATTAGTAAAAAACCATCGGTTTACGGTTTGGTTTAGTTCTTCTAAAACCAGAACCAAACCGAACCATGTCCACCCCTACCCACGACACATATTTTGTGGACACATAGAACAAATCAAATCTTGCTTTTCCCTATAAATACTTGTGTCAAAAAATATTTTGTGGATTAAGTCCTACTTTTCTCTACAAATATTTTTGTCCCAACAGTGATATAATTTGTAGGAAAAATTAAATTATTTTTTATATTTTATATATATATTTTTATTATGTAAATTTTTTACCTCATTCAAAATAAGATGCAGAAAGATAATAAATAAAATTAGAATTAAGGCCTTTGGCATTCGAACAATATATCATTGAACTCAAAATATAGTAACAAAATAAATAAAAATCATTTACTATTGGTTACATTTAAACTTAGAACAGTAGAACAAACTTGCTTTCTATTTATTATAATGCATCTACTAAGAACATAACAATTCATGCTATTCGTGCTCGCAAAACTTGTTCTCATCATGAGAGCCGTTCTCTTCACCCCCAATAGCATTATCTTCTTCATTAGCATCATAAAAACTCTGCAAAGAACCATGAAAGATTTCATTTACATTTTTTAGTCTTTTTAATATAAAAAATAGTATAGAATTGGGTAGCAAAAGTTTGACCCCCTTTTAATTAACTTCTAAGTTAAATTAAAGAAATTTTTGTATCAAATTATATTCCTACAAAAATTAATTTTTGTGATAAAAAATAAAACTCCACCTACAAATTTAATTTTGTAGGTGGCTAATAGTTTAAGTATAAATATTTTTATAGCCAAATTCTTATCCCTACAAAAGTTCTTTTTGTATGAAAAAACAGATTTGTATGCGGAAAATTTGTAGTTTAAGTATAAATTTTTTTGGAACCAAATTCTTATCCATACAAAAACTCGTTTTGTAGGAAAAAGTAGACTTCGCATATAAATTTCATTTTGTATGTGATAATTTTGTAGGAAAAGCCTAATTTTTGTAGTGTCTTCTATCGATTTCAGTCAAAAAAATTATTAAGAGAGATTAAAAAGATATATTTACCGTTTGTACACTTAATAAGTAAAAAAAAAATCAAAATCTTAATTGAATACTTGTTCATTGTTTTAAAGCACGATAATGAAAAGAAAATTGGAATAACCATCATGCCGGACAAAAAATGATAATTGTTGAAAATTTAATGATAAGAACTTGTTGGGGAAAAAAACATAAATGTAATAATTTATAAAGATTAGGGACCAATAATGCAATTCAAATTAAATAATATAGTTATAAGAAATTGTGGTACAAATATAACTACCAAAAATTAAATAATGAACAAGTTTTCAGGCCTTAGCTCATAACATCGAGGACCATGAGTAATTATCTAAAAAAAATTTAAAATTCTTAAGTCTTTTGAGTATGTAATATAATATTTGAAATAAATATTTTTTTTCTTTTTAATAATAATAATAACATTAAAGAAGGATTTTCCTCAGCATCAAAGATTCAAAATTCACAACTAGGGTTTGGACATTCAGGCTCCGGACGGTCCACCACAAAAAGTCCTAACATAGATCGTGTTATAAGCTAATTACCAATTACAATCTGATTGTGTTGGGCTTCACCAACACATGAAAGGTTCGACAAGAATCGTGTCATGGGCAAGCCAACCTTTATAGGTAGGTCTCTTGATCTAGTAATCAAGCACACGACTTACATAGGTGATCGACGCGTGTTCTGTCTAGCACAAATTGAGTTATTAGGCGACCAGAATAGTTATTCGATGAACGAGTTGTCTAGCACAAATTGAGTTAAGCGTTGATACATTGAAAAATATTCAACACATTTCACTTTACACTTCTAATCGGCTTGTGCATTGAATATTATTATATGAACAAGGCAATTTTTTGCATGCAAATTATTTTATTCTTCTCTTAAGGTGCGTTTGATACGCATTATTTTTTATGGAAAATATTTTTCATGTAATTTTTCAACTTTACGCTGTTTAGTTGCTTTAGTTTTTCATAAAATTAATTTTTCCACTTGCCTCGAAACCGATATTTTCTTTATTTTGAATGAATTCATTTTCTAAGGGTGGGAGTAGATTTTATTTTTCATGGAAAATCTTATATCATTTTCGTTACATTTGATCATTTTTATTCTTGTTAATTGATTTTTTTTTTTAAATTAACATTATTATTATCAAGTACAAATGTATAAAAAATAATTTTTTTAATTAAAATAAATAAATTTTACTTTATTTTTCATAGAAAATAATGTCAAACAAACAACAAAAGTTAAAAAATTTCCTACTTTTTCATCTAAAAAATTAAACCAATCAAATGCATTAAATTTTCAATTTCCAAAAATTCATTTTTTTTTTCCACCCAAATTTTTATCTAACTTATCACACGCAACCTTATTAACAAAGTATCAAGAGTACTGTTGGATTTACGGCTGCATGGCAATAGTCAAACTTATTTAAGTACTTTTGACATTAAATCCAATCATAAGTCGTACGGCCGCAAATCTAATTGATGGGACAAAATGATTCAGCTATTGATTTTATTCTTCGGATAGATTTTCTTGAATAATAATTCAGTTGCAATTCATAATTTATTTATTAAATTATGCTAAACATAGTTCTCGTGAGATACGTGGAACCAATGTGTTTCGCTGGGTATTAATTTGGAATGATTACAAAAATTTAATTTACACAATTTTTCATATCACTTTTTAACTATATATATTTTTTCTCTTCAATTTTTAACCCTTCATCTTACGTAAAAAACACAAATAAATAAATCAATAAATAATTTCAATTCCTTAATTTGATACAAAACATTCAATATTTTTTGAAATGGCAAAAAAAAAAAAAAAAAAAAAAATTCTATATTAAATTTAAAAGAACACACACTCAAATGAGAACATCAATATTGTGAATAAGTGTTATGGTAAACCCTAGCCTAAACCAGTCATTCTTATTCGTGTCCAATAATACATGATACATGCAATTATTCTTTATTCTTTTTATATGAAAAGACCAACTGTTTTAAATGTCGTCATCGAGCCGTTGATGAAGACGGGAAGTGGACCATCGGGAAATTGAAGAGCCCCAAGGATACATCAAGACATTGTGAAGCATCTAGACGTCGAGCCACACAAGCTTGAGCCCGGCTTGTGTGGCGAGCTATTCATGAGTCTGCGACCACGAGTCGATCGTGAAAATAAATGTGTGCTTGCACTCGGTCCATGGACTGAGACAGATTGCGACACTATAAGCGCCTCGATCGATTTATCATCCTACGTAAATAGGAGCCTTTTTTATTCTTTTAGTTATTAGTTTATTTCTACAATTTATTTTATTCTAGCATGATGTCTTTCTACACATTCATTAATTATTTGCAGTATTTAAATCATATCATTTTTTTTCATTGAATGAAATACGTGGAGATTCATCCCTAATCTTATTTAACATTTTCATTCAAAACTGCTTTTAGAGTGTATTTGTTGGGAATTATACGTTGATTCCTTTTCTTTAACTCACAGGATCTTTTGACGTTCAAGAATTAATTAAGCAACAAGAAAATAAATACAACAACGCAAAATTTTCGAATCGCTAAAACTTTTCACTATATAATAAATTATTACAATTATATAGAATTTCACTAACCAACCCAATCTCATAGACTATAGAGAAAATACTAATAATGAACTTCTATTTAATCCAAGATTCTACCATTTGAATTATTCCACAAAGAGTTCACAAGAAACTACAAAGATAAAGCTCGATCTCCAATTCTCTCTAATTAGTCTCACATAAGATTCACAATATTATGGCTTCCTAACACACATATTTATAGGTAAAAAACAACACCTAGAATATATAGAATTCGTGTCCAAGTAAGTTTCCTTATTGAAGTAGAATACCAAAATAAAGTCTTTTATTTTCCTTTTCACCTTTAACTTGGCCTCCAAGTTAACCCCTTTAATATGAAAATCAATTGTCCAAGATATTTTCATTCTTAATTTGGGTCCAATATTCCAACAATCTCCACCTTGACACAAATTCATCAGAGACAATATTCAAAAATTAATCATTGGGTAAACAGGTAAGCTTTTTTCACTTTGACGATCTCATACTCCACCATATGATTATAATCACTCAGAATTATCAACGAACTCCGAGCTTTTCATCGGCTCATGTCGAAAACAAAATTACCGAAAAATTATGGTGCAACTCCCATTGTTTGATTTTCTATGGAAGCTCATCAGCCATCGACATCAATTCAATCACACACCTTGCATCCAAGTCAAACCAATGCTGTGTGCGAACACATGCACCCGCCAGTAAGAACACAACATCTATCATGGCAACGACATCATGCCATGAGGATGTCACATCCTGCTCAGAGTACATCATCACCGCCCCTCCACCAGGAGAGTCGCATTGTCAACCTTTGAAAAGTCGTCGAGTCTGCACCTTTTGGACATTTTTTTCTTACGTGACCGGATTGTCAACAGTTCCAACATACAACTTTCTTCTTCATGGAGTTACCCATCTTCCACTTTTCAGTAACAAGCAAATTATTTTCAGATGAATTATTGTAGTGACCAAGAAATTTTTACGCAATTAATAATTATTTTAAAATTTAGGAAAAATCGTGTCGCTACTATCTCACCAATTTATTTTTATTTTTACGTTAAAGTCGTGATGCGATCGTCTAGCCAAGTCGAGAAATATCAAGTATATTCGATTTTTAATTAAATTTTCGAATTTCTAAAATTATATTATTCTAATTATTTATTCAAAGTATTATTTTCAAAATCATTTTTAAATTTCCAAGTTTATAAAAAATATCTCCATTTTTCCTTATTAAATTATTTTAAGTCCAAATACGAAGTTCAAATTTTATCTCAAAATTTATTCTTCTCAAATATATTTTTCAGTCCAAAATATATCACTTTTAAAAACATTTGCCTAATAAAAGTTAGGCTAAATTTTAGTTAAATTATACCTAACTAATTATACCTAAGGCATTCAATTTAAGTCACCTTCCCCAGCTTCATTACCCACGACACACACAGACCTTCAGCGCATGGTATTGATTTCCCCATTTTCACACAACCCGCCAGCTGACTCAATCAAACCTCCACCACCCTTCACCATCGAAACCCCCACAGCCAATCACCTCCCCGGTGGTTCCTTTCTTACCATCTGCCAAACTTCAAACCATCGAGCCTCATCTAATTCAACCAGCCGCTGCCAACCCGCTACCAACAATCACCCAACACAGCCGTGCACAATCCTAACTTCAACCAAAACAACCACACTCACGACCAACATCACTGCCACATCCACCGTTTTGCAGCCCCTTCACCGAACCACTCTGCCTCCTTCCAAGATCGATCACCACCACCGAAACAATATCCACAGTTCCAAACTACAGCCAAGCAGTCACCACAACGACCAGCCTTCAATCCGTTTTCCCAATTCAATGCTAATCATCTACATAAATCTGAAACCAATCTGCACCTCACCATAGCCAAGACTGCTCATCAACCTCACTGCCCATTTCGTTTCTACTCGTTTTTTATCTCCAAATCAAACACCCAGCATCATCATCATCACCATCACCACCAAACAGCAGCCACCATCAACTACAGCCACGCAGTCATCACCCCAACCAGCCCCCTTCACCGCCTCCATTGCCAACTCCAAATCTTCAACAATCAGCCCCAAATTCATCATCACCTCGACCGCAGACAACCGTTAAACCATCACCGCACAACCAGTTCAGACCACCTCTCACCGCCACTGCCCTATTCAAATCAAACTCAAACACCAATTGAATCATCTTCATCATCACCACACCCATCGCCTGCACCCAAGCACCACAACCATAGACGGCCAACCCAGCTCAAATCCTCACCCAAACCCAAAATCAAAACCCAAAAACTTAGAAGAATCGAAGCCCAGTTACTTACCTCAACCACCGCCGGAAAAACATCGTGAAATCAGCCTCGTTTTACCTCTGACCTACATCCCAAACTCGCACCCAATCCCTCAAATATGCCCTTTTTCCTGCCCACTGCTCGCCCCTGCACTGAGTGGCGTTTCGCCGGCGAAATCGCCGGATTTCGCGGAGGGCGTTCTTCCCGGATCGCTGCGTTATCTCTCTCTCTTGCCTTCGGTCGTTAAATGAAAGAGAGAATAGGATCTGAATTGATATAATTTGATTTTTCAGAATTTGCACTTTAGTCCCTGGGTTCCAAAATTATTTTAAATATTAGTCCCTATAGTTTAAATATTTTAAATCTTACTTTAAGTTTCAAAAGTTATTATTTTTGTCCCAAGATTTATGAACCGTTTAATTCAGTCCATGCCGATTTAATTCATTTGATTTTAAGCCCCAAAGTTTTAAAATGATCATTTCAGTCCCTAAATTTCAAATCATCAATTTCAGTCCCTCAACTTTCAAATCATCAATTTCAGTCCCCAAATTGTAAATTATCATTTTTAAACTATAAATTTCAAAAGACTAATGTAACTTATAGGCTAGATGAGGCGTACGGATATTTGAAAGATTGAAATCATTCCCGCTCAACCACACTCGTTAAGTTTAAGGTAGACTCGCCCCCACTAATTGATTTATATTATAATTGCATGTGTTATGTGGATTTGTGTGATTTTATGCTTAATTGCATGAGAAAAGAATATCTCTTTTGAGATAAAGAATTATGTTATGCTGGGCATAATTTATCTGCTAGCCAAGAAAAGAAAAGAATGTGTTTCATTTTGATTAATTATTGGCGATGAGTCTACTGAGTATTTCATTTTGAAATGCTCAACCCGTTGTTTTAACAATTTTTGCAGATTTCGGAGACGGTGACGAATGATTTGCAATGACGGTATATTACAAATTGATATTTTTTTAAAAGTCGTGAACTTTGAAATAATTATTTCATTTTATCAAGAATTGTCATTTTTATAAATTTGTACGAATTTAATTATTCCATTTGAATTATCGCTAAACTTTTATTCAATAAATGTGATATTTAATATTTAGTCATTTTCCGTAACAAAGTTTATTCAAGAATTTAGAAAAGTGACGTTCCCGCGCTCCTTGGAACTCGGGGCGTTACAGCATGGTATCAGAGTCAGTCTGCGTTTCTGTAGACTGTAAAATTTTCAAAAAAAAAAAAAAAAAAAAAAAAAAAAAAAATTCAAGAAACATTTTCTATTATGAAATTATTATTAATGAAGATTGCCACTACCATCATTCGTTCCACCAACTCCGAGGTAAAGAAATTTATGATTTTTAACGTTATTTCAGTATTTCGGATAATTATTTTACTGATTTATGAGAAAGAATGAAAAGAAAGAGAAAGAGATTTTATCCGAATAAAGAAAGAAAGAAAGAAATGAGTTTTGAAGCATAACGGGAAATTTTTTCAGAAAAGAAAAGAAAGAAAACGAGTGTTGAGCATAATGAGAATAATATGATTGAAGAATGATTTTATAATAATTTTTGTCCTCGAATTTAGAAATGATGAATCCTACCTGGACTTTGCATAATTGATTTTAGACATGGCACTGCTTACAAGAAGTCAAAAGAAAGGATTAGACAATATTTTCGGAATATCTATCGTTTAGACTAAACGAGAAATAGCAAGCCAGTTTTATGAAGTGGTGATGAGATGTTAAGATTATAAGTGATGTGATTTTATTGAGACTTTTATGAGAAGAATTATGAAATTAGATGTTTAAAGATTTGGTTCTTAGTTATTGAGAATTAAGTAATGGATATTGTGTAGAGTAAGTGAATTATTCCTCTATTTTGAGAGAAATTTATTATGTAGTTTGGTATTGTGATTAAATTTTGGGAATATGATTTGTGACATATATTTATAAGTATGAGTAGTCTTTTGAGCCAACTAATGTATTGAAGGAAGTGAGATATTGATATTGGAAACTATGATTTGAAATTGTTATGTTGAGGAATTATGAATTGAATTTTTTTGGGATATTTTAGTGATATTGAAGTTTGTTGGAATTGTTGTCAATATTTAAATCATTGTGGACAAATTTGGAGTTATTTGTTATTGTTGGTTATGAAGTATACCTACGGATTGGATAAATCCAAATTACAAGGGAGACTCTGCCTAGAATTTTATCATTTGGAATTAAGAGCATAATATGGTATGCAACCACTAAGAGAATTGAGGTTAGACTCGCAAGTTCATTTATACCACAAGCGAGATTTAGTAAATGATAAGTTATATTCTGAAAGATGAGTAAAGACAAGCTGATGATATTATGTTGATTAGTGAATAACATGTTATTGGGTATACTACAAAGAGAGAATATTCACGTAATTTCTATTGTTTTAAATAGTTCGGGTTATTTGGTGATAAGAAGTTTTAAGAATGACAAATTATTATGGTTTGACATGTTTTTAAAGAAATAGTAATGATTTATTGAAATTTGGAGAAAAATTTTCATGGACTTATAGAGATTAGTGAAGAGACGTGATGTCATTTGAGTTATTGAATAATGACTTAAGTAGTCAGCATATATTTCTTTATACAGAGTTTAGAGGCTATGTTGAGAGCTTGCATTTTAGACCTTTGTGATAGCTAGGAAAAACCATTTACTGTTTGTTGAATTTACATGTAATATGATTATTGGGAATAGTCAGTTATCATGAATGAGAGATATTAGAAGTATTTTATAGTGAGATGCCCTTAAAGGAGTAACCATTTATTCAAAGTGAGAAATTTTTGGGACATGTGATTGAATGTTTGGGATTATGTGAGATAATGATGATTGTCATAAGGTCAATTGTATATAAAAGGTACAATAGATGATTATAAGGAATAATGTGATTTTCTTAGGTCGAGAATTTAAGGAGATGATGTGTTGAGATGATGAAATAAGTTGATTTCTCATGAATAAGTTATTGCTATATTTGGTTCTAAGTAGAATTCGAAGAAAGAGGAGTCCCAGACATGGAAATAAATCAGGATTTCCTCGTAATGTGAATGATTCACTGATGTACATTAAGTTATCAATATTGATGAACGAAACTTTATCAGGTCCTAGATTTGTACAAGTATTGCAGAAGTAATTCATTTGATCGGAGGAAAGTTTATGGTAAGATTATACCTTGAAATTTTGGAAATTGTTACTAATGGTATCTTGGTTCGAAAATAAGAAATGAAATTTTACGAAATTGTCTTGGTGGATAGAATTTATGGAAAATAGGGATAAGACTTCACAGTGATGACTTATTACGGAGTAGTGTGCAGAAAGAGTGATATATGGCAGAATCCAAGATTTATTAGTCTGAGAGATTGATATATAATCTTAGTGAGCAGATTGACGTATAAGTTTCACGTGATAGGTATGATGGTTATTATATTGAAATCTTAGAGAGATTGATATGAATATTTGAGGTCATATGATACGATGATAAGTGACAGGTTACATGATTTCTACAAGATATGGCGATTAGACGGTTAATAGATGTTATGGTTATCCCGTGAAGAATCGTGTGAATATATTGAGTCAATTGATCTTATCTTGATGGTTTATTGAATTAGGGTGAAATATTACCTATGATTTAGAATTTTCATTTTGAGTCATAAGATTATAGATTATTTAAAATTTTGGTGATGAAGTTTCGATTACTTATTATCGGTTGTACTTTAGATGTGAGCAAAGTATTTTGCTACGAAAATAGGAAACCGGAGAAGATCATTGGTGTGACTTTCACTTATAATGGGATTGTATCTTTAAGTTAAGAAAACTTGATGAGGAATACTATATGATTCACAGAAGTCTTATTCAATGGTGATGACTTAATCAGAGTATTGTTCATAGTGTGACATGAATTGAAGTTTTGGGAGAACAGGAAAAATTGAATCTTGAACTTCAGATTGAGAAATTAGTGAGGTTTCTTAAGTTTGAGAATAACATATCTGATCCGTATGATGCTTTAAGTTAGTATCTTAGCCCTCAGTTAGAATAAGTATGTGATACCGAGTACTTGATGCATGATTTAAAAGTATGGATTAAATGATTTAAATTTGAATTTCTCCAATTTTGAAAAAGGAAGTTTCAGTCGAGCTTATAAATGATTACGTTGGTAAATTTTTCAGAAAGATTCTGCCAAGTTTGGGTTTTGTACTCAATATTTTGGAATTGATATCGCGCTTTTATATTTTGGATCATAAGAATTTATTCTTGATCAATCTTCTTGATTATTAGTTTAAGCATTTGGGTCAATGAACATTTTGTGGTTTCGACATTAGTATAGATCCTATGAAAGGTACTTTTCGTTTTGGCAAGAGAGGGAATTTAGGGCCTCATCGAACCATTTAAAATGTTAGAGAAGTAGGTAATGTGGCTTATTGTTTGACTTCGCCACCAGAACTTGCAGCTGTTCACAATTTCTTTCAGGTTTACTTACTGAGGAAGTATGTTTATGATTCAAATCATATGGTGAATTATCAGTTTATTTCAATTCAGAAAGATTTGTCTTATGAAAAGGCACATATGGGCATAGTAGAGAGAAAAGTCCATGTTTTAAGAAACAAAGAGATTCCTTTAGTCAAAGTCCAGTGGGGTAGAAATGGTAGCAATGAGGCTACCTGAAAGAAAGAAGAAGAAATTTTGGTTAAATATTCAGATATCATAGATCGAGTAAGTTTAATTTCAAGGACGAAATTATTTTAAGGGGGTAAGGTTGTAGCGACCAAGAAATTTTTACGCAATTAATAATTATTTTAAAATTTAGGAAAAGTCGTGTCGCTACAATCTCACCCATTTATTTTTATTTTTACGTTAAAGTCGTGACGCGATCGTCTAGCCAAGTCGAGAAATATCAAGTATATTCGATTTTTAATTAAATTTCCGAATTTCTAAAATTATATTATTCTAATTATTTATTCAAAGTATTATTTTCAAAATCATTTTTAAATTTCCAAGTTTATAAAAAATATCTCCATTTTTCCTTATTAAATTATTTTAAGTTCAAATACGAAATTCAAATTTTGTCTCAAAATTTATTCTTCTCAAATATATTTTTCAGTCCAAAATATATCAGTTTTAAAAACATTTTCCTAATCAAAGTTAGGCTAAATTTTAGTTAAATTATACCTAACTAATTCTACCTAATTTCCCCCATGTTAGCTCCTTCTTTCTTTTTCTTTTCCACCCATTTCATCATCATTTTGTCCCAAATCAATCACCATACTTTACACCACTATCAACTCCATTCCAACCTAATTCTCTCCTATATTTCATATGATTCTCCACTAAACATCATCAATTTTCTATCCACTCAATGATTTCCCCAAATTATGATGTCTCCCATTTATCACTTTCCTTTTTCTTTTCCCATCACTTCTTCAATTTAAGTCACCTTCCCCAGCTTCATTGCCCACGACACACACAGACCTTCAGCGCAAGGTATTGATTTCCCCATTTTCACACAACCTGCCAGCTGACTCAATCAAACCTCCACCACCCTTCACCATCGAAACCCCCACAGCCAATCACCTCCACGGTGGTTCCTTTCTTACCATCTGCCTAAACTTCAAACCACCGAGCCTCATCTAATTCAACCAGCCGCTGCCAACCCGCTACCATCACCCAACACAGCCGTGCACAATCCTGACTTCAACCAAAACAACCACACTCACGACCAACATCACTGCCACATCCACCGTTTTGCAGCCCCTTCACTGAACCACTCTGCCTCCTTCCAAGATCGATCACCACCACCGAAACAGTATCCACAGTTCCCAACTACAGCCAAGCAGTCACCACAACGACCAGCCTTCAATCCGTTTTCCCAACTCAATGCCAATCATCTACATAAATCTGAAACCAATCTGCACCTCACCATAGCCAAGACTGGTCATCAACCTCACTGCCCATTTCGTTTCTACTCGTTTTTGATCTCCAAATCAAACACCCAGCATCATCATCATCACTATCACCACCAAACAACAGCCACCATCAACTACAGCCACGCAGTCATCACCCCAACCAACCCCCTTCACCGCCTCCATTGCCAACTCCAAATCTTCAACAATCAGCCCCAAATTCATCATCACCTCGACCGCAGCCAACCGTTACACCATCACCGCACAACCAGTTCAGACCACCTCTCACCACCACTGCCCTATTCAAATCAAACTCAAGCACCAATTGAATCATCTCCATCATCACCACACCCACCGCCTGCACCCAAGTACCACAAACATATATGGCCAACCCAGCTCAAATCCTCACCCAAACCCAAAATCAAAACCCAAAAACTGAGAAGAATCGAAGCCCAGTTACTTACCTCAACCACCGCCGGAAAAACATCGTGTAATCAGCCTCGTTTTACCTCTAACCCACATCCCAAACTCCCACCCAATCCCTCAAATATGCCCTTTTCCCTGCCCACTGCTCGCCGCTGCACTGAGTGGCGTTTCGCCGGCGAAATCGCCGGATTTCGCAGAGGGCGTTCTTCCCGGATCGCTGCGTTATCTCTCTCTCTCTTGCCTTCGATCGTTAAATGAAAGAGAGAATAGGATCTGAATTGATATAATTTGATTTTTCAGAATTTGCACTTTAGTACCTGGGTTCCAAAGTTATTTTAAATATCAGTCCCTATAGTTTAAATATTTTAAATCTTACTTTAAGTTTCAAAAGTTATTATTTTAGTCCCAAGATTTATGAACCGTTTAATTCAGTCCATGCCGATTTAATTCATTTGATTTTAAGCCCCAAAGTTTTAAAATGATCATTTCAGTCCCTAAATTTCAAATCATCAATTTCAGTCCCTCAACTTTCAAATCATCAATTTCAATCCCCAAATTGTAAATTATCATTTTTAAAATATAAATTTCAAAAGACTAATGTAACTTATTGTCTAGACGAGGCGTACGGAGATTTGAAAGATTGAAGTCATTCCCGCTCAACCACACTCGTTAAGTTTAAGGTAGACTCGCCCCCACTAATTGATTTATATTATAATTGCATGTGTTATGTGGATTTGTGTGATTTTATGCTTAATTGCATGAGAAAAGAATATCTCTTTTGAGATAAAGAATTATGTTATGCTGGGCATAATTTATCTGCTTGCCAAGAAAAGAAAAGAATGTGTTCATTTGCGTTCACTATGTGATGCCTACAAATAAGAAAAGAATGTCACTACATTATTTGCATAATCACTTGTCCAATTATCTTGTAAATTAATTATTGGCGATGAGTCTACCGAGTATTTCATTTTGAAATGCTCAACCCGTTGTTTTAACAATTTTTGCAGATTTCGGAGACGGTGACGAATGATGGGCAATGACGACAAATTACAAATTGATATTTTTTTAAAAGTCGTGAACTTTGAAATAATTATTTCATTTTATCCAGAATTGTCATTTTTATAAATTTGTACGAATTTAATTATTCCATTTGAATTATCGCTAAACTTTTATTCAATAAATGTGATATTTAATATTTAGTCATTTTCCACAACAAAGTTTATTCAAGAATTTAGAAAAGTGACGTTCCCGCGCTCCTCGGAACTCGGGGCATTACAATTATCACCTCCACCCAATCTCCGTTCTTCAGAGATCAACTTACTTGTAACTTCTGCAAAGTTCACTGTTTCCTTCCCTTACATCAAAATCGGCTTGATGTGCTCAAACGTGGATGGAAGAGACCAGATGAGCCTCAACGCTTTATCCTTATCTTCAACTTTGACTCCAATAGATTCCAGTTTAGAAACAATCCTGTTAAGAACACTAAGATGGTCGGAGATTTTTGTACATGCGCTCATTGTTAACGAATGAAACTGTTCCTTCAGATACAAGCGATTTGACAAGTTCTTCGCCTGATACAACTCTTCCAGTTTTTCCCAAAGTTCCTTAGCAGCAGATATTCCATGAATATTTGCAAGAACATTCTTGGCCAAACAAAGTCGTATTGTACTAGCAACTCTCAAATCCAAATCTTCTCAATCTTCATCAATCTTTCTGGATTCAGTTTCTTTTTCTTTTCCTTTATCAGAACTCTCGGTTGGTTTTCCTTTCAAAGTTTTGTGCAGACCCGCCTGAATTAAAATATCCTTGACTTGTACTTGCCACAAGCCAAAATTAATTCTCCCATCAAATTTCTCCACGTCGTACTTCACAGACATATTTTCTTTTGCTCCAATATTCGAACCACCTGACGCTCTGATACCACTTGTTGGGAATTACACGTTGATTTCCCTTCTTTAACTCACGTGATCTTTTGATGTTCAAGAATTAATTAAGCAACAAGAAAATAAATATAACAACAACGCAAAATTTTCGGATCGCCAAAGCCTTTCACTATATAATAAATTATTACAATTATATAGAATTTCACTCACCAACCCAATCTCATGAACTATAGAGAAAATACTAATAATGAACTTCTATCTAACCCAATGTTCTACCCTTTGAATTATCCCACAAAGAGTTCACAAGAAACTACAAAGATAAAGCTCTTCAATTCTCTCTAATTAGTCTTACATAAGATTCACAATATTATGGCTCCATAACACACATATTTATAGATAAAAAACAACACCTATAATATATAGAATTCGTGTCCAAGTAAATTTCCTTATTGAAGTAGAATACCAAAATAAAGTTTTTTATTTTCCTTTTCACCTTTAACTTGGTCTCCAAGTTAACCATTTTAATATGAAAATCAATTATCCAAGATATTTCCATTCTTAATTTGGGTCAAATATCTCAACAGTATTTTCATTATCAAAAATCATAATTATTTTAAATGTTTGATGAACTATGGAAGAAATATTTCTACTGTTTGGCAGTATTATGAGGAGCAGTAAAAGGGTTTAGCTTATATAATTCCTCATAATAAAATATTAATCTTAACATTCAAGAATAATAAAATTCATTCAGTCAATCATATTTTGCCTACTCAATCACAAGTACACTTCATAAAAAGTCAAGTTCACAATATTTGACTTTTTAAAATTTCAACCATTCATTCTCTTAAAAATCATTATTTATTTAAAAAAAACACATTTTAACTAAAATCAAACGGACAATTTGAATTATGATAATACACACACACATATATATAAACTGTGGATATATTGTCTTATATAATATTATGAAAGTCCAAATGAATTAAACAATATGAAAGATGACAACTGAAAGTTTAAATTACTCTAGGTAATTAATGTCTAATTAATCAGAATTAATTAACTATTCAGTGAATATTTAAACTGTTATAAGTTCGGCAAGTGATTTTATGTCGACGAACTAACTATAGATATAATATGGTTAAAAATAAACACGGATGGTTCACTAAAAACTTACAACCAAGCTGCGGGAGGAGGGGTGATTAGAATAGGGATGGCAATGGAGATGAGAATCCCCGACAATGACGAGGATAGGGCAGGGACGGGGATGAAAAAGTATCCCCGATCCCCATCCTCATTCCCGCGTCGAAATCATCCCCGATTACTATAATGAATGTTCGATAATGGAGGCCGAACTCAGAGCAATGGATACGGGATTGAAACTGTGCAGGCAATGGGATATAAGAAAGTCCGGAAGAAGGTTGATTCTAAGGCTGCTCTTCTTCTCATAAACAAGAAGGATGGAGGTCCATGGCAGGTACAATATACATTGCAGTCCATTCGAAATAGCATAAGTAAAATGGAGGTAAAAGCCACTCATATCTGGCGTGAGGGAAATCGGGTTGTAGATTGGTTTGCTAACAAATAAAAGGAGGTGAGGAAAGGAGTTTCAAGGTGTTAAAAGATGATAGAACTTAAAGTCACGATTAGAGGATTGATTAGACTAGATAAATTTGGCTTACCGTCTATATGTACTAAATGTTGGAAAATATATTGGTGGCAATAAATTTTTTAATAATGAATGTGAAATTGAATCCCACATTGTTTGAGAATTGGGATTGGGAGAGGAGCCTTAAAAGGGATTACAACCATGACAGTCCCGGTTAATCACAGGAAAAAGCCGGAGAAGTTCAATGGTTCGAATTTCAAGAGGTGGCAACAATACCTCACGGCCTTGAATCTTGCGAGATTCTTAACAAAGAATGCTCCAGTATTCAAAGAGGGTGAATGAGACATTCAAGCAATCAGTGCAGTAGATGTTTGGAAGCATTATGATTTCCTATGCCAGAATTATGTTATGAACAGTTTGGCTGATTCATTGTATAACGTGTATTGCACCATTAAAATGGCTAAGGAATTATGAGAGTCGTTGGACAAAAAGTATAAAATCGAGGATGCCGGAGTCAAGAAGTTTCTTGTTGGCCACTTTCTGGAATACAAAATGGTGGACTCCAAACCTGTAATCAGTCAAGTACAAGAACTACAAGTAATATTGCTTGAAATACAATCCGAGGGAATGGTTGTGAGTGAATGTTTCCAAGTGGCTTGCATAATTGAGAAGCTACCTCCTATATGGAAGAATTTCAAAAATTACCTAAAACACAAGCGAAAGGAAATGAACGTTAAGGAACTAATTGTTAGACTTCAAATTGAAGAAGACAGAAAAAGTTCTGAAAGAGGGTTCAATCCGGTTGTGGCCAAAGCCAATGTTGTGGAGCATGACCAACGCTCCAAAACCAAAAAGAACAAATCTCGGCCATCTAGTAGCAAAGGCCCCAAATTGGGGCCAAAAGGTGAAATTTCCAAGAAGAAGTTTCAAGGAAAATGATTCAATTATGACAAGATTGCTGACAAATCTACGGAGTGCCGCTTTCCGAAGAAGAAAAAGGAAGCAAATGTGGTTGAAGATGTATCTGACATCAACCTTGTAGCTGTCATTTCTGAAGTAAACCTGGTGGGTTCAAATCCAAGAGAATGGCGGATAGACACTGGTACCACCTGACATGTTTGCTCCGACAAGGAGATGTTTAGTGGTTTTGAAGCAGCGGATGGGGAGGAGCAGTATATGGGAAATTAAGCGAATTCTGAAATCAAGGGCCATGGAAAGGTGGTTCTAAAGATGACGTCTGGGAAAGAGCTGACTTTAAACAACGTGCTCTATGTGCCGGAGATTCGCAAGAATTTGGTGTCCGGCTCGTTATTGAACAAGCATGGATTTCGTATAGTGTTTAAGTCACACAAAGTTACTTTATCTAAGTATGGAATGTTTGTAAGAAATGGTTATGAAGTGATGGGCTCTTTAAGCTCAATGTTATGGCTATTAAGCCAAAAATGAATAAAATGAATAATTCTTCCGTTTACTTGCTTGAGTCTTCCAATTTATGGCGTGGTAGACTAGGACATGTTAATTATGACACTTTGCATAGACTAATTAACTTGAATTGCATACTACATTCCAAATTGATAATAAACATAAGTGTGAAACTTGTGTTGAGGAAAAATTGACAAGGTCATCATTTAAATCTGTTGAAAGAAAAACCGAACCGCATGATTTAATTCACACCGATATATGTGATTTAAAATCTGTACAAATAAGGGGAAACAACAAATATTTTATTACTTTTATTGACGATAACACAAAATATTGTTTTATGTATTTGCTTAAAAGTAAAGACGAAACTATAGAGAAATTTGTTCTCTATAAAAATGAAATTGAAAATCAACTCAACAAGAAGATCAAAATGTTGAGAAGTAATAGAGGTGGTGAATATGAATCACCTTTTACTGAATTCTGTGCACACCATGGAATTAAAAATGAAACAACAGTACCTTATTCACCTCAACAAAATGGTGTTACTGAACGGAAAAACAGAACATTGAAAAAAATGATGAATGCAATGTTGTTGAGTTCTAGATTACCTCAAAACATGTGGGGAGAAGCTGTGTTATCATCTACTTACCTTCTAAATAAGGTGTCCCGAAAGAAACAAGAAAAGAGCCCTTACGAGTTATTGAAAGGAAGGAAGCCTTCCTACAAATACTTACGAGTGTCTGAGCGTCTTTCCAAAGTGGTTGTACCTACACCAAAGAAGGTGAAAACAGGACCAAAAATTGTTGATTGCATATTTATCGGATATGCACATAATAGTAGTGCTTATCAATTTCTTGTGTTTGATTCTAAAATTTCTGATATACACAAAAACACGATAATGGAATCGAGAAATGTGATATTCTTTGAACACGTATTTCCATACAAGTCGAAAGAAGAACCAATTTCTTCTAAATGAACACATGTGACTATGATTGAAAATAGTCAAGATCAAGAGGAAGTTGAGGTTGAACCAAGACGTAGCAAACGTGAAAGGACAAAAAAATCTTACGGTCTTGATTTCCTGACCTATATGCTAGAAAATGTACCTCAAAGCTTCAAAGAAACTGTAAACTCGTCAGAAGGACCTCAATGGAAAGAGGCCATTAAAAGTGAAATAGATTCCATTCTACAAAATCATTTATCAGAGCTGGTTGATCCCCGGGAAGCAAACCACTAGACTACAAATAGATTTTCAAAAGGAAAATGAAAGTAGATGGAACTATTGATAAGTACAATGCCAGACTTGTAATTAAAGGTTATAGGCAACGACAAGGCCTTGACTCATTTGACACTTATTCACCGGTAACGAGAATAACTTCCATTCGATTGATATTAGCGATTGCATCTTTGTACGATCTCGAAGTACATCAAATAGATGTCAAAACTGCTTTTTTAAATGGAGATTTAGAAGAAGAAATTTACATGAAACAACCTGAGGTGTTTTCTGTACTAGGAAAAGATAACAATGTGTGTAAATTGGTAAAATCATTATATGGCTTAAAACAAGCACCAAAACAGTGGCATGAAAAATTTGACAATGCCATGATGGAAAGCGGATTTAAAATCAATGAATGTGACAAATGCGTTTACATCAAAGATACAAAAAATGGGTATGTCATTTTATGTCTTTATGTTTTCGACATGCTCATCATTGGTAGCAACGATAAGATGATTAAATCTACTAAAAATATGTTGAATTCAAGATTCGACATGAAGGATATGGGTTTACCTGATGTAATTCTTGGAGTTAAAATTTCAAGAACATTAAATGGATTCGTTCAAAGTCAGTCACATTATGTGGACAAAATTTAAAGTATTTTTTAAAAAATTCAATAATGATGATACTGGTGTGGTTAGAACATCGATAGATACAAGTCAACATCTATCGAAAAATAGAGGCGATGGTATTTCTCAAGAAGAGTACTCTAGAATAATCGGAAGTCTTATGTATCTAATGAGTTGTACAAGATCAGATATAATTTACACAGTTAGTAAGCTGAGTAGATATACTAGCAATCCAAGGTTTGACCACTGGAAATGAATAGTAAGAGTACTAAGATACTTGAAATATACTCGTGATTATGGACTGCACTATACCAGATATCCGTAGTTATTGAAGGGTATACTGATGTTAATTGAATATCTGATATTAAAGACTCAAAGTCTACAAGTGGATTTTTATTCAAACTGGGAGGTGCAGCTATATCATGGAAATCCTCTAAACAAGGAGATCTACCTTGGAATCTGAGTTTATAGGTCTAGATAAATGTGATGAAGAGGCTGAATGGCTACGCAATTTTTTAGAGGATATTCCAAGATGGTCAAATCATGTGCCAGCAATTTGCATACATTGTGATAGTTAATCTGCGATTGGAAGGGCACAAAGCAACATGTACAATGGTAAGTCTAGACACATACTTCGTAGACATAATATTATAAGACAGTTACTTTCAACTGGAGTTATCTCTATTGACCATGTAAAGTCTAAAGATAACATTGCGGATCCGCTAACCAAATTGTTAAATAGAGAATTAGCTGAAAAGTCATTGAGAGGAATGAGACTTCGGCCTCTGAAAGAATAAGTTATTGTAATGGAAACTCAACCTAACTGACTGGAGATCCCAAGATTTAGGTTCAATGAGAAAACCTAATTTTAAATACTTAATAGTATCACCGTGGGGGTTATCTCCTATCCATTCCTGTAATAACACTGATGCCCGTGGGAAGAGGATAAGCAATAGGCTTTTAATGATTCTTATGCGTCGAAAATCTGAGCGGAGCAATGCGGGTTACTCTTAATTAAGAAATCACATATGTGAGAGAGAAGTGGGGCCGCTTCAAAGGGAATTACGAGGCTCAATTATTTATAACTCTCACTGAACCATGCATATGTTCATGGCCACAAACGAACATACTCATGAGAACTGAAATGTATTAGGAAGAATCCTTTGTGAGGTACATCATCATTTACACAAAAGGCAGAACAGTTCAGAGACATCGCGTCTACTGATCAGCTAGTAAAGTAAATGTATTTTCACAAGAAAAGGTTCAAAGGTAACTCCTACCTATCTTATGCAGGTTTCAACTGTGAAACTTTATCACCAAGTATTCCATGTCTCTATCAATTTTCATTCATATGGGGGATTGTTGAAAAATATATTGGTGGAAATAATTTTTTTACAAATGAATGTGAAATTGAATCCCACATTGGTTGAGAATGGGGATTGGGAGAGGAGCTTTAAAAGGGATTACAATCCCACATTGGTTAGAAGCGAAAAAGTGGGTATATATGGGGACAATAAATAGTGTCATCCCACATTGGAAAAAGGGAAAAGAAATGTAGCAATGTGGGAAAACTCAAATAGTTATCCCACATAGGATAAAAATGAGTTTGTGGACCAATTTATATATGATTAACAATCTGTAAGGTGTAACCATTTGTTACATAGATATTCCTCCATGGCCTACACGCCCGCAGGGGGGTGGAAATCTTGGACCGACTTGACCTTCGAGCCTTGAACTTATGTGCAGGCGCGACCTGCGTACACGAATGTTGGACCAAATGAGTCAAAAATTGGTCACAAAGTACAAGTCATATTTTGGAATTTTTCTTTTACGTTTTTAATTCAAAACATAACCTGAAAAGGAGTTATACATAATTAAATGTTTGCATTAAGAGGCAAATGCTCCTCCTACCTATATATACTGAACAATCTCCTCAGTTCAGATACAACACAATTCCACGAAATCTCTCTACTTCCTGTTCGAATTCCTGCCTTCTTCCAGTCACTTGGTGATTTCGTTAGGGCACATTTTCTGTTTGACTGCACAGCTGCAGTTCCCGCCGCTATATCATGGGAAGCAAGCGCTTGAGTTCCTTCAACGAGAGGGACGCATATCACTTTAAGGACACTGTGTTGAACACAGACCCCGACTCCAAGACATTCATTTTATTTTTAGTCCAATATTGTTTAATTTACAGCTTATACTTACTGTAAATTATTCAGTGCAATTTGGTTAACTTTCTAGCAAATTTTCTCACACTAAAATCTTGTAAATACATGGTTAGATGTCATTTATTGCATGTTTAGTTTATAGTGAGTGATATGCATCATTTCGAGTTAGGAAGCATTTAGTTCTACGTGTCAATTGTGGTAGGTAAGGCACATAAGTCGATTCCCGTCCTATCACATGTAATCTTTTGTTTCATTCAATAGAATTAGTATTCTAGGCTTGAATTTTAGGATATTAATTTTTTTTATATGTTATTATAAAATTCTCGACCAATATATATATTTTTTCATTTATTTGAATGGTTATGTTTTTATGTCTGTTAAAATTGTGGTTTAAAGACTATCAAAATAATTGTCTACATTAATTACTAGTTGTTGTATGAATTAACTTCAACTCCAACTTCTATTTAATAAAATTTTGAACTAGACATAGTTCAACCAAAGTGGTATTAGGTCGTTTGATAGCGAGGGTGAAATTTAGGTGAAAAGGAAAAGAATTTCAGGGAATTGAATTTCGAAGAATTTTTTTTGGAAACAGGAAGTTTAATGTATTTGATTTGATTAGTTTTCTAGGTGGAAAAAAATAGGAAATTCTTCAAATTTTGTTATTTGATTGACATTATTTTTCATAGAAAACTTGGCAAATTAAGCTATTTTAATAAAAAAAAAAAGTATTTTTTTACTTTTCACACATTTGTACTCGATAATAATAATGTTAATTTTTGAAACAAGTCAATTAATAGTAACATAAATTGCCAAACAGGACGAAAAGTCTTTTCCACACACACGAAAAACATTTTCACACCTAATATATGGGAAAATGTTTTCCACACAATTGCATGAAAAACATCATGTTTTACATGATCCATGAAATTTTTTGACTATCAAACAACACAAAAAGGTTAAAAACGGAAAATATTTTCTAACTTTCGTAAAAATATTATAAAACCTGTCAATCGGACCCATTCATTTTAATAAGCCAAGGATTCTTTGAAATTCCCATAAGAAGAACGAAAGTATTTTCGTTTCTTATAATATCTTTGGAAATAGTAGGAAGAGTAGATAAATTTCAAACAATTTGTGTAATTGTGTTTGACAAATTAATGTTGTGGAAAAAAAATGTTGGGTAGCTTGCACTGCTAACTTACCTTCCAAACAATATTCATTTTGTTTTTGACTAAAACTATTTAATATCCATACTTATAAGAATTAATGACGTGTTTCATAAGGTAGTTTTGAAAGTTTTTTCTCATTTCCATTAACTCATTTTCAACAATAAATTTCAATCACACATTCGCCCCCAGGGCACATCTCCCAGTGGCAAAGGGGAAGGCTGGTAAGACTCAACGCAGTGGTGTGCAGGGTTCGAATGTTGAAATATTGGATTTGTGTCTTATCGTCAACGGGAGTTACCCAAATTTTGAGATTACCATCAAGTTTTCCACCCTGACTTTGGGAAGCATAATCTGCGATTAACCTCCTCAACCAATGGCTCAGGGCAGGGTCGATCGGGGTTCTCATGGTGTGGGTTACACTTTTTTTTCCAATCATACATTCCTCCAAAACCTTTTTGTCTTCAAGCTCTTAGACAAACAATATGAACACGAAAAGTCGACTAAAGGGATTGGTTTGCTTCTGTTATTAAATATTGGAGATTTATAGATAGTTATTCTTGTCAACATTAATTGATCAAGTACAAGAAAAAATAAATTCATAATAATAATAAAAAGATTTGGGTTCATATAAAAGTTGTCACTATACGAAATGTCAGTGAATTAAATCAACTCAACAAGAAGATCAAAGTGTTGAGAAGTGATAGAGGTGGTGAATATGATCACCTTTTATTGAATTCTGTGTACAACATGGAATTAAACATGAAATAACAACACCTTATTCACCTCAATAAAATGGTGTTACTGAATGGAAAAAATAGAACATTGAAAGAAATGAAGAATGTAATGTTGTTGAGTTCTGGATTACCTCAGAAAATGTGGGGAGAAGCTGTGTTATCAGCTAATTACCTTCTAATTAAGGTGCCCCGAAAGAAACAAGAAAAGAGCCCTTACGAGTTATTGAAAGGAAGGAAGCCTTCCTACAAATACTTACGAGTGTGTGGGTGTCTTGCCAAAGTGGCAGTACCTACACCAAAGAGGTGAAAATAGGACCAAAAACTGTTGATTGCATATTTATCGGATATGCACATAATAGTAGTGCTTATCGGTTTCTTGTGTTTGATTCTAAAATTTTTGATATACACAAAAACATGATAATGGAATCGAGAAATGCGTCGTTCTTTAAACACGTATTTCCATACAAGTCCATAGAAGAACCAAGTTCTTCTAAACGAACACATGAGACTATGATTGAAAATAGTCAAGATCAAGAGAAAGTTGAGGTTGAACCAAGACGTAACAAACGTGAAAGGACAGAAAAATCTTACGGTCCTGATTTTCTGACCTATATGCTAGAAACTGAACCTCAAAGCTTCAAAGAATCTGTAAACTCTTAAGAAGGACCTCAATGGAAATAGGCTATTAAAAGAGAAATAGATTCTATTCTGCAAAACCATACATGAGAGCTGGTTGATCTTCTCCCGGGAAGCAAACAACTAGGCTACAAATAATTTTTCAAAAGGAAAATGAAAGTAGATGGAACTTTTGATAAGTACAAGGCCAGACTTGTAATTAACGATTATAAGCAATGAGAAGGCCTTGACTACTTTGACATTTATTCTCCACTAACGAGAATAACTTCCATTTGAATGATATTAGCGATTGAAAATGGTCAAGATCAAGAGGAAGTTGAGGTTGAACTAAGACGTAACAAACGTGAAAGGACAGAAAAATCTTACGGTCCTGATTTTCTGACCTATATGCTAGAAACTGAACCTCAAAGCTTCAAAGAATCTGTAAACTCTTAAGAAGGACCTCAATGGAAATAGGCTATTAAAAGAGAAATAGATTCTATTCTGCAAAACCATACATGAGAGCTGGTTGATCTTCTCCCGGGAAGCAAACAACTAGGCTACAAATAATTTTTCAAAAGGAAAATGAAAGTAGATGGAACTTTTGATAAGTACAAGGCCAGACTTGTAATTAACGATTATAAGCAATGAGAAGGCCTTGACTACTTTGACATTTATTCTCCACTAACGAGAATAACTTCCATTTGAATGATATTAGCGATTGAAAATGGTCAAGATCAAGAGGAAGTTGAGGTTGAACTAAGACGTAACAAACGTGAAAGGACAGAAAAATCTTACGGTCCTGATTTTCTGACCTATATGCTAGAAACTGAACCTCAAAGCTTCAAAGAATCTGTAAACTCTTAAGAAGGACCTCAATGGAAACAGGCTATTAAAAGCGAAATAGATTCTATTCTGCAAAACAATACATGAGAGCTGGTTGATTTTCTCCCGGGAAGCAAACAACTAGGCTACAAATAATTTTTCAAAAGGAAAATGAAAGTAGATGGAACTTTTGATAAGTACAAGGCCAGACTTGTAATTAACGGTTATAAGCAATGAGAAGGCCTTGGCTACTTTGACATTTATTCTCCAGTAACGAGAATAACTCCCATTTGAATGATATTAGCGATTGCATCTTTATACAATCTCGAAGTACATCAAATGGGTGTCAAAACTGCTTTTCTTAATGGAGATTTAGAAGAAGAAATTTACATGGAACAACCTGAGTGGTTTTCTGCACTAAGACAAGAAAACAAGGTGTGTAAATTGGTGAAATCATTATATGGCTTAAAGCAAGCACCAAAATAGTGGCATGAAAAATTTGACAATGCCATGATGTAAAGTAATTTAAAATCAACGAATGTGACAAATGCGTTTACATCAAAGATACAAAAAATGGGTATGTCATTTTATGTCTTTATGTTGACGACATGTTCATCGTAGGTAGCAACGATAAGATGATTAAATCTACTAAAAATATGTTGAATTCAAGATTCGACATAAAGGATATGGGTTTAGCTGATGTGATTCTTGGATTTAAAATTTCAAGAACATCAGATGGACTCGTTTTAAGTCAATCACATTATGTGGACAAAATTTTTAAAAAATTCAATAATGATGATACTGGCGTGACTAGAAATCCGATAGATACAAGTTACCATCTATCGAAAAATAGAGGCGATGGTATTTCTCAAGTAAAGTACTCTGGAATAATCGAAAGTCTTATGTATCTAATGAGTTGTACAAGACTAGATATAGATTACGCAAAGTCAATTAATAATAACATAAATTGCCAAACGAGACGAAAAGTCTTTTTTACACAACACGAAAAACATTTTCCCACCTAATACATGGGAGAATGTTTTCCACAATTGCATTGAAAACACCATGCTTTACATGATCCATGAAAAACTTTGACCGTCAAACAACCCAAAAAGGTGAAAAATGGAAAATATTTTCTAACTTTCATAAAAATATAAAACTTGTCAATCGGACCCATTCATTTTAATAAGCTAAGGATTCTTTGAAATTCCCATAAGAAGAACGGAAGTATTTTCGTTTCTTAACGGAAATTAATATTCACATTGGAAATTTTTGACGGAAATTAATATTCTCGTCGGAAATTTTCGACGGGAATTTATTTCCCGCCGAAAAATTTCAATGGAAAATAATTAAAAAAAAAAAAGAATAATGTATTTTTACAAATTATAAAAAATAAAAAATCATATTACTAACATAAATAACTAATATATATTTATAAAAACAAACTCATTCACAAAACTCAATTGTTCTAATGGTTGAGTTCCTTCTTCACAACCCTTTGGTCAAGGGTTCAAATCACAAACTATACACTTTGAAAAAAATAATTTACCTCGGCTTAGCGAGTTGGGTTAGTCGGTTCTGGAGGGTGGGCTTAATAATTTTTATTTTTTTTAAAATTTCGATGGGAATCTATTCCCATCGAAAATTCCGTCGAAAATTTCCGACGAAATTTGTGGCCATCAAAACTTTTCAACGGAATTAACATCGTCGTCGAAAAGTATTATGACAGGGTTTTCTCCGACGAATTTTTCGATTGGTAAAGTCCGTCGGAAAAATGCATTTTCGACGGAAAATGACCTTTTACCGACGGATTTTTCTGTCGGAAAAAGCCTTTTTTTTTGTAGTGATACGAATTATTTTTCATGGAAAATATGATTTTCTAACTTTGCCCTATTTTGTTGTCTAAATTTTTCATGGAATTCATTTTCCCACTTGCCTCGAAATCCGGTATTTTCCTTCTGTTGAATGAATTCATTTTCCGGAGGGGGGGGGTTTATTTTTCATGGAAAATTTTATACCATTTTCGTTACGTTTGATCATATTTGTTGTTGTTAATTGATTTATTTTTTTAAAAAATTAACATTATTATTATCAAGTACAAATGTGTGGAAAAATAAATAAAATAAATATTGTTTTTATTAAAATAGATAATTTTTACTTTATTTTTCATGGAAAATAATGTCAATCAAAAATAAAAGTTTGAAAATTCCTTATTTTTTCCACCTAGAAAATTAAACCAATCAAACACATTAAACTTTCAATTTTCAGGAATTCAATTTCCTGAAATTTATTTTCTTTTCACCTAAATTTCACTCTCGCTATCAAACTCACCCTAATATCTTTGGAAATAGTAGAAAGACTAGATAAATTTCAAACAATTTGTGTAATTGTGTTTGACAATTAATGTTGTGAAAAAAAAATTGTTGGGTAGCTTGCACAGCTAACTTACCTTCCAAACAATATTCATTTTGTTTTTGACTAAAACTATTCAATATCCGTACTTATAAGAATTAATGACGTGCTTCGTAATGTAGTTTTGAAAGTTTTTTCTTATTTTCCTTAACTCATTTTTAACCATAATTTTTAATCACACATTCAACCAAAGCCTTTTTTTTCTTCAAGCTCTTAGACAAACAATATGAATACGAAAAGTCGACTAAAGCGATTGATTTGCTTCTATTATTAAATAGTGGAGATTTATAGATAGTTATTCTTGTCAACATTAATTTATCAAGTACAAGAAAAAAAAAATTCATTATAATAATAAAAATATTTGGGTTCATATAAAAGTTGTCACTATACGAAATGTCAGTGAGTTTTACCATCATACTATTGCACGTTTGAACTAATAATTCTTAATTTGTTTCATAAATTGAGTACACTTTTCCTATTATGAAAAATGTTTTTTGTTTTCAAATAGAATTAACGTTTATTGTAAATAGAAAATTCTCCATATTCAATTTGAGACGAGGTTTAGTGGAAGACTTTTCCTTATTGTTGACAGAGGAATTATTCTATAATTCAATATAGGGAAGATTGAGTTGGCCGTTTTAGCTCTTGTCTAACTATATGCAATACATATTTTTCCTTATCGTTGAAAAAGGAAATCACATTCCTGGGATGGAAGTGTTGAAAAAATTCATCGAAATATAAAATTTCAAATAAACTACAGAAGTAGAATTTTATATTTATTATTGTGAACACGAGATATAGAAATATATATGATTTGAATAATACGATCCTAGAAATGGTGGTGTCAAACTTTCTTGTAATCACATATAATAAACTTCTAGAGAACGTAATTTTTTTTTTACTAAAATGATTAATATCCGTCGAGTTATTGAATGTGGAAGATCACACATACATGTTGATAGATAATAAGAGTTAAAATGCATAAGATGCTATAATGGATCACAACAAATATTACAGGTCGAATAAAAGATTTAAATAAATGCATGTGCTATTTCTTTAATACCTAAACTTTATAAATCGAGTTATTAATAGCATGGTATGGAAATCAAACAAAATAACTTAATACTTATCTCATTATTATTTTATTAGAAATTTTTTACAATTATTAAGTAATAATAAAATTAAATCGGAAATATTTAAATACGAACAGTAGAACCTTAAACTAAAGTGACAGTGCTACAATTGGGTCCATCTGAGTTACATATGAAATAAACAATTTAAGAAATGGTAACTTAAATAGAATCTCTTTCTGACTTTACAACTTAGAGTCAGAATCTCTTTCTGGCTTTACAACTGAGAGTAGTGTTTAATCAATTATCATATTATAATACAATTAAGCGTGTTACCAGATAATAACCAAGCTATTTATTATTAATGCGTTTTCTACGGTGATTATCCTCAACTTTTTTCATTGCTTTTCCAATCAATCAACACACGAGCGAAGACAGAAAGTGGGACAGAGTTTTTATTCCAGAGGCATGCATGTTTAGTGTGTATTTTTTAAATGTTCTTGTTTGCCACACCATAAATAAAAGAATTCTGAGTTGTTGTATCAATAAACATATATAATGTTTTAAAGAACTTCTTACTCCATAACTCACAGTCAGGTTGTCGCGCAGGAGAACCAAAATATTTGGTTTGCCCATTTGGGCAAAGCTTGTTTATTTTGTTTGTTTTATTTTATTTTATCTTTATGTAATTCTATTTATTCTACTTATTTTCTTATAATTTGATTTTTTGTAATGTATTACTTTTATCTTTTATTTTGTCATAATAAATTTTAATATACTTACATGTATTAAATTTCATTTAATATTTATAATAACACCGTAAATTATGTTTGATATTCAAATAATATCGCAATACATGAATATAAAATGAAATAGACCTCGCATAAATTAGATAAATTTGCTGAAAAAATATAATCCAAACTATGTTGAATAAGTATAACAATAAGTGGTTTAATCGTAGTCATTATCGTCGAAATCATGGAATGCACCATAATTATTGGTAGCAATATAGGTCTCATATTTTTTATCCTACTTGGAGCAAACATATGCCTTCAAGACAAGCTCATTTACCCGTGGATTCTTTTGATTGTTACAAATACATATGCTAAACACACCTAATTTCAAATACTCGTTGTAAAAATTATACACATGCATCATGAAGTGTTTGGAATTCTTGCCCAAATTTGGAATTGTACGTACAAATATTCACTTGTGTGGAATAAATATATTGTCATCTCCTTCCATTCTTAAAAATTAGTTTGAAAAAATAATTATTTTATGAAATTAAATAATTCGAATACTAATAAGTGCAAAACTTACTCTAAATAAATAAAATTAAACACCAAGTTACAAAATTAAACAAATTAAGAATTTTAATTTATTTATAACACAACACATTTAGCCTCCATTTGGAAACACTATAACGGTTTATAAACTAATTCATTTATGATTTTGAGGTAAAATATGTGGTTGAAAATTGGAGAAAGAAAATGTGTATGACTAAAAAGTGATCATTTGAGAAATTGTATGATTTATAAACCGATTTACAATAAACCATTTACTAAACACATGTTTAAGCTTTGTAAATAAAAAAAAATGATTTACCAAAGAATTCAACAAAAAGAGGGATAAACAAGCTTTTGAAAATATTTTCATTCTTTCTTGTTCTTATGTTCTGAATGAGTGTATTTCTTGAATGTGCGAATGAAGCTTACATGATACATGAATTTTATAGGCAAATACAAACTATATAAGACAAAAAGTTATAATAGTAAATAACAAATGAAATCAAGTGCGAGGCAAAACTCACTTTGTTTTCTTGCACGCAACGCAAAGGTGATCAAAGTCGAAATAACAATATACTGTCATTTTTTTAATTTGGAAGTGACATAATTTTCTGTTAGGATCTGAATATTTTGATAAATTACGTAATTTTAAAAAGTGACAACTTATTAATTTTTTATTTTTAAAATGGGCGTATTAATCTGAGTATTTTACAAAAGACACACACACACATATATATTTTTTCAAATTATTTCCGTGCGTGACCTAATCTCCAGTAAAGCATTCATCCTAATTATTGTGTGATACTTCAAAATGAATGTTCCCATTTTATTCACTAGTTATGGGACTTCTATGTACATAATTATAATTTACTGTGTCAAACATAAATTCAAAGAGTTAATTTGAAAAAAAATAGTTTTTTAGATAGTGATTTTTACTTAGAATATCATTATTTACTTGCTTACTAAATACCAAATTTGGTTTTGTCTTTAACCGGACATGATTTACTTTTGCATTATACAAATTTTAATAATTTAATTTGTTCAAAACCTAGGAAAACTTAGAACTCATTGATTGCGAACTTTTTGTTAGATGATAATTTGTTTGCTTGATTGCAATTTTCTTGGTGATATATTGAAAATATTTTTTTTTTTCTCTCTCATAGTTTTGGTAATATAACAAACATTACTTTTCATAAAGTTTAAGGGTTTTTAAATTGGAAGATGGATAGGATGAAAATAAAGTTATTGGAGGCTAGACAGAACCTAAAGAGGGTGAAAAAATGGTTATTGGGAGTATTAGCCCCTGTTTGGCCCCTAGTTTTAAGGATTTTTTTTAAAAAAAAAAATGCGTGATTTAAAATTGTTTGAATAATCAAATATTGTAGGCTTAACTACAAATTGATGGTTGAGTTTAATCTTTTAAAAACTTGATTTTTTAAAAGGGGCTTAGAATTAAGATTATTGTTTTAAGAGCCTGTATAGTAATGTGATTTTTAGAAAAAAATTTGTTGTTTTTTATTATTATTATATGGATGCGTGGTTTAAAAATGTTTGAAAAATAAAAATATGGGCCTAATTAAGAATGGATGGTTGAGATTGAATATGAAAAGTTTTAGTAAATATTCTCAGTTTCCCGAACAAGCTCTAAATAATTTTTTTTTTTTTTTTTTTTTTTGTATTATGTGCTTCATGGGATTTTTCATGACCTCTATATATATCGACATTTTGTTAACAAATTGGAAAGAAGCTCTTAAATAGGGTAAACACTAATTTAGTAATGATACTGAAATTATTCTATTGAATTATGGATATAAGCATGTGATTAATATTCGATATCCATTCTCTTCTCTTATTTTTCATTATTAATTTGCTCAATGTTGTCATCGATCATGCTACTTGTACATAGTGACTTATCGATTAACTTACATACAATACACTTAACAAACATCCACCACTTTATCCATCACATCATTTTCAAAATCAACAATCACAATTATGTCAACACACAAATCGATAAATCATTAGGCAAATCAATCTGTACAACAAGAATAATTCTATTGCAATTAATGACTTGTCATCACCCCTAATAATTACCTATTGAATGAATGTGTTTCTTTTTTTTTTTTTTACAAAATAAGTATCATTAGTTTCATTTTTTTATACTGGCGTAACGTTGTAATGAGTGCGTGATTATTTATTTTTATTTTTATTTGTGATAACAAAAAACTTGCTAAATTATAGACTGAATAACTTATTTTGGTTAATATATTTTTCAAAAGCAATACAAAAAGCACAATGTATAAATTCTTTCATCGTATCATAAAACGTGCAAGTCACGTTTAGAAAACTAGTATCATCTAAAAGTCTCTATTCTCAAGCTAGATGCCCGATTATAAGCAGTCTAGATACATAAGAAACTATATTAACCATATATATGAATGATATATTAAACCATAATTCTCAGTTTATTTTTGAATAATTCATTAACTCATACCGACAATTTACTCAGTAAAAAATATATATATAAATTAAGCTGTGCACATAAATTAACTGTTCATATCATAAGGTTAAAAGATGAACTCCCCCACCAACAAAATATATGAACAAGGCAGAGGACTGACACACAAGAATTATTGATAATTGTTAGTATAATTATTTCGTCTGTACATTGAGGCAGAACCAAATTCACCAAATCTAAAGCTGCATTTCTCCATTGTAACGCACCGAATCTTTGTGCACTAACAAGAAAATCTTTGGCTCTGTGAATCAAATCGATGCCTTCCCTTTGCACCTGCAGACTCTTCGGACACTTTAGCAAGCTGATGTAAGTTTCCAAGTCATGAACACAACAAGGATTGTGCACCTTAAAGAAATCGAGGAGCAACTCGACGCCGACATGGGCGTAACAAGAGCAGCTCGAAGGGAACTCATATCTCCCTTTGAAAACCCTAAAACTTTCATTGAAAAAAACCCCAGGTAGTTTTGTGATGGGGTCATTCACATTTACTATTCTAAGAACTTTTACACCTAATTCTTCACACCTTTCTTTGAATCCAGAGTTTCCAACTCTTGGACCTGCAAATGAAAATACTGTTACTGGTACGTCTTTATTATTACCTGAAACATCCTTATTCAATCCGAGTTCTGAGATATCATAAGCTAGAAGAAGTGCAAGAGAGCTTCCCATGCTGTGTCCAGCAAGTGTTATGCTCATTTCTTCGCCTTTAAACTTGTTGAGAATTCTCGAAATCTCCGAAAGGAGTTGTTCACGACAACTTCGAATCCCGAATTTGGAACCACTTTCATTGGAAGTATATAAGCTTAAAAAACCAGATTCCACCTTTACTGCAGGCCGATCATTGTTGGGATCGAGCCGAGCCGGTGTCAACGAACTCATTAGGTTCGCAACCCATTCGGGATTCGTAACTGTTCCTCGGAATGTGATTAATATATCTCTTCTTCCAAGTCTACGAACCTCTTCATCTTTTGCCATTGCAACATATCCAACCCATCTGCCACAGCACGAGCCTTTTTGGATTGGGATGTTGATGTCAGGTGTTGCGTATATGTACTTGGTGACTTCATAACCTGAATCGCCCAAACCAACTCCCCTTAGCATGTTCTTCTTCCCGTATTTGCAATTCAAGTACCTCTTCGACTCCGGGTCGAGATCGAAGGCATTGTAGCAAGCCGTGACGAATTCTCCATACCGAATGATCTCCTGTCGAAGAAGAGAATCCAAGGGTTCAACTAGGTTTTCCCAGTTGTTCAACCCCTGAATCTCTCTCCAAACATGAGGCAATCTTGACTCCATGGCTTTAGTGATTCTTGTGGCTGTGGGTGCACTAAGTACAACAGATTGCTTATATGAACTGAAATTATTCGATGATTTCAAAGATGACGCTTGGGTTAAAGACGAACATGGTCTTGTCATAGGATCTTCTGTAAATGCAGCACTAGAAATGCTAGAATTTGGCATGTAAAGCATTAGGGAAGCCATGAATTATTTTCTCGAATCCTAAGAAAACAAAGATTCAATCTGGGAGGGAATTCTCAAACTCGAAAAAGAAAATGAGAGATAGAAGAGAGAGGTGTCAAGATTAAAAATTGTCAAGGGAGCAAGAGACATTTATACTCAAGGTAGAGGTTTCTGTGACATTGACGTACGAAAAATGGTCGTATGATAGGTGGGCGTGGGGTACGAGGTCGGAAGTGTAAAAGAATACGATTATAGACTATATATAGAGTGAGCATGTTTGGCAAGGCTTTTGACTATAGTTTAAAATTAAATTCAAAGATTTTAAAAAATAAGTGGTCGGTTAGGGGAGTTGTCAATATTTAATTGGACAGAGTTGCGGCTGACTTAAATAGAAAAATGATTTTATGTACAAGCAAGAATTAGAATACCGTCCTCGTGGGGGAGGCTTATTGAAGGTCACCCAAATCTTGAGCAAAGTCGAATTTTGTTTCTTTTGGATTCAAATTTGAGAATCCATAACGAGTACAAATAGTTTCGGTGAATTTTTCATTTAAAGTATATTTTAGCTTATTTTCAATGAAAAATTAGTTCTAGTGCAATTGTGATATTTATTTTCCATGAAAGTTGAAAAATCTTTTCTTTTATATGCAAGTCTAATCAAGCACAGCCTAATTGACAAGTACAATTTTATACTTATCTTGACTGTTAAAAGTGAATAAATATGAGTTCTTTTAAGTTTGCTTTTATTTAATTGTGTGTTTATTTTGTTATTTTATATTAAGGGTATTTTTCGGACGAAACGGTATTCCAAATTCCATTCCTAGATTTTCGGAATCCACAACCTTCATTCCAAATTGAAATTCGAAAATTTTCAAAAATTTTAGAAATTTTCAATATTTAATATTTTACCAAGATTTATAATAATTTTAAGCCTATAGAAAAAAAATTCGAGAAATTGAATGTCTGAAATTAAATGAGTTCAAAATTTTAACTAGTCAAAAACTATAATTAAAGTTAGGGTAAACAGCACAAATTGTCCTCAACCTTTGGATTTCTTGCGAAAATCATCAAATGTTACGCAAATGATCCCTACCGTCAAATTCCGTTAGTTCTCATCGTTAAAAACGTGTAAATAATACAAATGATCCATAACCTTCGAGTTTCTTCATATAATAGCCCATAACATATTAATCTCATGTTTGGTATATTTAGTTTGTAGCATACAAATGTTTGACATATTTAGTCTCTAACATATTAAGACTCTATTTGAGATAAGTTATTTCAAATAATGTGGTTTGTAATTATAATTTTTTTGAAGAATTTGTGATTAAAAAATAAGAATTTTTTTCCTGGATTTGTGTGTAAATTATTTTATTGATAGCATGTAGTTGAAAATGAGTTTTAAAAAAATAAAGTTTATTCTGGATTTCTAAAGTGCACAGTAAAATATTTAACAAAAATTCACTGTATTAACAGTTCAACTTATTGGTAAAAAATAAAAATTCACAGAACATAAACAAACAAATATATTGGACATCATTTTAGGAATTGAATAACTGTTCTACTTTCGATTTCAATTTTCGATTTAGAGAACTAGTCGATATGCATTTATTTTTTTCAAAAGTCATTTTCTTCCACACATTCTATTAATAAAATAATCTACACATAAATTAAAAAAAAAAAATCTTACTTTTTAACTACAAAGTCTCCAAACTTACTTTTCAAATCGATGGATTCTCAAAATCGAAATCAAAAGTAGAATTGATAAAAATATAATTGTTATTCAATTCCTAAAATGATGTAACACCCCAAGTTTAAAGTCTTCAACCTAGATGTGTTAACTTTCCTTTACTTAAATGCGGAAACAAATCATTTAAAACATCAAAATTTTCATTTTTCTATTTTAAAATTTTATAGAAATTTCGGTAGAGTCTCCTCTATAAATTGGACTTAACCAACCTGTAGAGAGACATCATAACCATTTTAAAAGTATGAATCTAAACTCATTCCATATTCAACATTCAACCATAATTCTATATCAAACTACCACATCAACACACTATTCCAAAATAAATCCCAAACTCCTTCACACAAAAATTTTATATCAATAAACTACAATTAAGTGAAATAAGTGATAATATAAGCAATACTAGAAATACAATAACTTATTTAAAACTAAATTTAAACGAATAGTTTAAGGAATAACTGAAGAAAGAATTAGTCAATGGAACTAAAATTAAATCCTTTAGTTCAATTTTAAAATAATTCAAACTCGGGTACTATCTGAGTTTGCCACCAAGTGCTCTCCTCATATCATCTAGCTTTCATCACCTGAAATATTGGGGAAGGAAAGCTAAAGCTAAGTAAGTAAACTTCGTGCAAGTGATGCATGCTTATGACATGAAATGCTTTAAACAATACTTTCCAGAACTTTCAAACTTTTCAAACTTTAACTTAAACATTTCAAAACTTTTACTTCATTTCCATCGTGAGCTCACTTGGTGTATCTTCTAGTCAATCAGAGAGCAGTGGGCAATTCTTATTTGGAACCAGATTAACATTCACATTTCCACCGCAAAGCGGTTTAACATTCACTTTTCCCATCTCAAAGCGGTTGAACATTCGGTCACAAAGCGACTTAATTTGTGTACGCCGGTCCCCCGCGCCCCATTTCCCACTTACTTCTTTCATGACATAGAAGTACACTCATTCTTTTTTTAAAAAAAACTTAGGATACATAACTTTTGAACAAATTTGTACCTTGACATATTTCATTCATTAAAAACATTTGACATTTGACATCCCAATTTCGATGACAATGCATGTTTGATGATGTAATGATACGATAACGTGCATACTTGAACATTACTTAAATACTCTTACTTGTATATCGTAAATCAAAAGCATCAAAATTAAGTAATTAACACGAATGTCAATTAAGCACATTAATTCCACATTAAACATTCAACTTAGATGGAAATAGGGGAAGTTTACTTACCTGACGTCCTTAGTATTTACCGTTATCTGGATTTGCAAGTGGATGAGCCTCGGTTGCCCGTGACGTCAATGTACCAAAATTCCTAATTGTATCCATTCATTTAATAAAATATACTTTTAGTTCAAAATCACATTTAAAACTCCTAAATGAGGTTAAGACTTCCATGTGACTTACAATTCAAACCAAATGGGATCTTAAGTTTTGTCAAATACAAACCATACTACATTCGGAATAAGAGATTTACTTCAACGGCAAAAAATTGAAATCTAACTTATCAAATTGCGCAAACGTCACAGCTATGGAATATTCATCACAACTTAAATTTCACAAAGACAATTCCAATTAACATTCCAACTATTCATATCATAAATTTGAAAATCACCATTTATTCAACTCTACCCAAATAGTTAACTAAACTACAAATTTCATAAATTTCGAAAATATGAAAATAACAACTATAAGTAAAAATATACACTAAAATTCAATTAAAACCACCTCATTACCTGAAATCTTAAATTTTAAAATTTTAATTTAAAATAACATTAGACCAACAGAGAATCTATTAAACAACTCCATCATTTAAAAATCTGAAATTTCTCAAAATGGATGTCAATTAAACCAACTGAATCCATAATATCATAAATCTGAAAAATCGGCTATAGGATCTGAAGATCAATATAACCATTTATATAATTTTTTCCTAAATTTCGAAAATTACCATTTCTAACTCAAAATGAAACTAAATATTTCAATTAAACTAACTAATTCATAAATTTTGAATCTGAAAACTAATCCATATAAACTTAAAAATCTGAAATTTATACATGAGGATCATATATATACATCAATATATACATACAACTCCATATATACATACAATAATCACATGTGTGTTGTGTGCGTGTGACGCAGTGTGTGCGTGTGTGTGTTGTGTCATGTGTGTGCGCGCTGTAGGATGTGGGTCGCGGGTGTGATAGAGCAAGATGAAGGGGGTGTGGCCTTATCGAGGTGGTGACCGGTGGTGGAGACAGACTGAGAGAGGGGAGGCGACAGCGGCATCGTGAGAGAGGGAGAGAGCGCGAGCGAGGAAGTGAGGGGTGAGGTGAGAGACGAGTCTGAGGTTTCTGTTAGAATAAAAATTTAATCTTTTGGAATTTGCAAATTACTCCCTCAAATCTCCTCCTATGTGTAATTAAGTCCATAAGTTCTATCTACTCTCCAATTGCCACTAAACTCCCCCCCCCCCCCCCCCCAACTTTCAATTTAACACAATGAAATAGAAAATAGCATGCTTAGGCAATAAAATAATTAGTCACATAAAATTGTACATTAACAATTTATAACTTTCTAATTTGGTACATTGATCGAGATGGCGTCCAAGTCCTTCCACTGCAAAATAATTCAATTTATGGACATAAAAAATTATCAATTTAAAATTCATAATAACATTAATAGAATAATTATGTGAATTTCAAGGAATATGTAAAAAGAAAAAGAACATTGTTACAAATGATGTCCAATGTATTTGCTTGTTTGTGCTCCGTGAATTGTTATTTTTACCAATAGGTTGAACGGTTAATGCGGTGAATTTTTTTTAAATATTTTACTTGGTACTTTAGAAATCCAGAATAAACTTTATTTTTTTAAAACGTGTTTTTAACCATACATTTTATTAATAAAATAATTTACACACAAATCAAAAGAAAAATTCTTAATTTTTAGTCACACATTCTTCAAAAAATTATAATTACAAACCACATTATTTGAAATAACTGGTCTCAAACGGGGGCTTTATATGTTAGAGACTAAATACGCCAAATATTTGTAGGTTACAAACTAAATACACCAAACATTTGATTAAAGATCTCAGGATGAACAAGATATTTGGAAATGTGACGGTAGGTAAAATTTTAGCAATTTCATGTATTGCAATTGTCCCGTTGCACATGTCTTATTTGTATTAAATTTTATATAATATGTTTCTAATAGCTATTAACTTGAAATAACTACCAGTTATATATACAGACGAGTTTCAGAAGCGCGGCCTCCCACATGCACATATTTTATTGTTTCTTGCTGCAGAAGACAAACATCCAACAGAGAGCGATTTTGATCATATTATATCGGCAGAATCCTCACTATTACAATGTCGTACAAGATTTTATAGTGCATGGACCATATGGAAATTTAAGGAGTTCATAACCTTGTATGGTAGATGGTCGGTGCACGAAGTACTTTCCGAAAAGATTTGTTGAGTCTACCCATATTGATGAGGATGGTTATTTGGTGTATAGAAGAATGAATGATGGAAGACACATAACCAAGAATGATATTGAACTTGATAACATATATGTGGTTCCCCATAATCGATTTTTGTTACTTAAGTATGGTGCACATATGAATGTTGAATGGTGTAATCAGTCTCGATAGGTCAAGTACTTATTCAAGTACGTTAACAAGGGACATGATCGTGTCACTACTTCTTTTTTATCAAAGTTTTGATGATGATGGCTGAGCTAAAGATGTTGATGAGATCAATATGTTCAATGATTGTAGATATATTTCTCCATGCGAGGCTATGTGGAGAATTTTTAAATTTGACATTCAGTATAAATATCATTTAGTTGAACGCCTGAGCTTTCATCTTCTAAACCAACAAAATATCATTTTTTTTGGGATTTTGATTCAATTGATGAAGTAATTAACAGGCCTACAGTAAACCAAAGTATGTTTTTATCTTGGATGGGTGCAATCAAAAAAATTCCCGGTGCAAAAGATTTGATATATGCTGAATTTTCGACTAAGTTTGTTTGGGATCCAATGAGAAGAGAATGGAATCCGAGGCAGCGTGGGTTCTCTATTGGTCATATTTTCTTTTTTCCTCCAGGATCTGGAGAAAGTTACTATTTGAGGACACTTTTAAATTTTGTGCGTGGACCCACAAGCTATGGTGAAATTAAAACTGTAAATGGGTTTACTTATGAAACATTTAGAGATGCTTGCCATACTATGGGTCTATTGGACGATGATAAAGAATACATTGATGGGATAGTTGAAGCAAGTCATTGGGAATCTGCAAATAGATTGAGGAGGTTGTTTGCCACACTACTGTTGTCGGAGTTGTTTGGGAGGAATGTTGGACCTACTTATCAGATGATATATTATACACACGGAGAAATATTTAAATGATCAAGGTATTGGATTACTCTTACAATTTGTTACTATTTTAGTGAAAATGTACTTATTTATTTTAATTGTTTGAAGAATTTTATACACTTGCAAATTGTACAGGCTTGCAACTGAATGATGAAGAAATACAAAGTTGTTACCTCGTGGAAATTCAGAAGGTGTTGTAGATTTGCGGAAAGAGTTTGCATGACTTTCCTACGATGCCTTTCCCAACCGTCGAATACTTTTCAAGCTGTCAAAATAGATTGATACAACATGAAATGAGGTATGATAGGGTATCTATGGGTGTAGAACACAGAGTGTTGATTTCTAAATTAAATGATGACCAACATTTTGCATATGACACAATTATGGATGCAGTCGAAAATGTGAAAGGTGGAGTATACTTTTTGTATGGTTATGGAGGAATGGGTAAAACATTCATATGGAAAACTTTGTCTGCTGCTATAATATCTAAGGGTGAGATTGTGTTGAATGTGGCGTCGAGTGGAATAACATCACTTTTACTGCCTGGTGGTAGAACTGCACATTATAGGTTTGCAATTCCAATTACACCAAATGAAGATTCAACATGCAACATTAAACAGGGTAGCCCTCTAGCTGAGTTGATCGTGAAATGCAGACTTATTATTTGGGATGAGGCTCCTATGATGAACAAATATTGTTTCGAGACATTGGATAGAAGCATGAGAGATATTTTGAGATTTAGTAATTCACTGAGCATCGACTTACCGTTTGGAGGTAAAACTATAGTTTTTGGTGGGGATTTTCGACAAATATTACCTATTATTCCAAAGGGAAGTCGACAAGATATAGTGTTTGCATGTATTAATTCATCTTATTTGTGGAAAAACTGTAAGGTGTTGAGGTTAACCAAAAATATGAGGCTACAAAATCTTGGAATTGATGTTGATGGTGTGAAGTTGTTTTCATAATGTATTTCCAACATTGGGGACGGTACAATTGGTGGACTGAATGATGGTCATATGGAAATTGAGATTCCGAATGATATCTTGATAAGAGATTTTGACGATCCAGTGGAAGCAATTGTTCGTAGTACATATCCTGGTCTATAATGCGAGTTGGCGACATGTCTCATTTGCAAGGAAGGGTTATCCTAGCACCTACTCTAGATGTTGTTCAGTCTGTGAATGAGTATATGATATCACTTTGCTCGGTGGAATTTAGAACTTATCTAAGTTCCGATTCAACGTGCAGTTCAGATGCACAAGTAGATGTGTTGCAAAATCTTCACATGCCTGAATTTTTGAATGGGATAAGGTGTTCCGGCGTACCGAATCATTAATTGAAGCTTAAGGTTGGCACTCCTGTCATGTTATTGAGAAATATAGATCATTCTATTGATCTATGTAATGGAACCAGGTTGATCATGACAAGGCTTGGAAAGCACGTGCTTAAAGCAAAAGTACTCGCTGGTAGCAATGCTGGTGATACTGTCCTCATCTCAAGAATGTCGCTGACTCCATCAGACCCTAGGTTGCCATTTAAATTCACAAGAAGGTAATATCCTATAATTGTGTCGTATGCAATGACCATTAACAAAAGTCAGGGACAATCACTTTCTCAGATTGTGTTGTTCTTGAAACGACCAGTCTTCAGTCATGGACAATTTTATGTTGTTGTTTCTAGAGTGACAAATCGTGATGGACTTAAGATTTTAATATGTGATGGTCATCCGACAAATAAGACGAAAAATGTGGTAAATAAGGAAGTTTTAGTACCTCATTGATACTAAATAATATTATTCGAATGAATATAATGAAGTAGTAAAGACCCAACTAATGTATGGATGACACTTGGTAGTAATGCACATTCTTCTACACCTCAATGCATCTTGTATTGGAGATTTTTTTTTCTCTAAATAATGTTATCATCGTGAAAATATTACAAGTGCACAATATCGTGAACAAGTAAAAAAGTTGAATTTTTGAGTTCGAGTCTTCAAAAATCACGAGGACTAATTTTTCTATTATTATCTTTGATTAATCAATTCCCAAGTACAAATAAACAAAAAGATTTTGATTTTTGAACTACAAACTAATGAAAGTAATTAAATATCAAAATAAACTAAAGAAGCAAATAAAAGATTTGATTTCGTTTTATGAATTAAAAGTGTTGAGACTCACGATTTCATCATAATCCTCATATTCAATTTCTCATATCAAGTTTTCTCTCTAAAATAATATTTGATCAAATTCACAATTATATATAAAATTCTCATCTCAAGTTTAAATCAGTTATATCTAATTAGGTCATCACATATTTTTTGTTATGTTAGAATAAGTCATAATTAAATACATTCAATAACAAGAATTCATAAATCTTACAACAACTACAACCATGTATCTCTAATATTTTGTTAAGTTGTCGAAATTTATCGCGTGTTCTAGATATGTAACTCACCCCTCGATTCTTTAGAATCCACAAATCAATGAATTAGTGATTAATTAATTCCTGCACTAAGTAAAGAAATAAATTCAACAATTAATATTGAAGTGTAAAACTTGACAATTGGAACTCGGCTAGCTGTAATTTAAAAATTAACTATAGGGGTTTTTAGTTAAATAAGTTTGGTAAACAATAACTTTGGTAAAATAGACCTTTTTGTTGTAATGTTTAAATTACCCTTAATGAAAAAGATTGTTTATTTTGCAAGATATATCCTCAAACTTAGTTAGATTGATTCAATTCAGGGCTTCTGATTATATTTATTTTTCTTAATCTTTTAAGTTCTTCTAAAAATATTCTATATTGTGATAATTTTTCAAAAGATTTAGGATGATCTTTTTTTAGTTATATATCCTAACGTTATTCCTTCAGAAACTTCTTCTATATCTTTGTATTCTTCTATAATTTTATGAACTGTATTTATATTTTTTGTTGTTTCAATAGAATTAAATTCTATTCTATTTAGAATAGTATAGTCAACATCTTCGTATATCTCTTTTAGTTTAGATTGTCCAACAGAATTTATATTTTTAGATTTTTCAACAATAGTTGTTAAAAATGAAATTTCTTTGTTTTCTAAATATAGTTTATGATCACAGTTATTAGAAGTTGATGCTTCTAAAGTTTCCATAAATTATCATAGAAAATCTTTTGATATAAGTCCATTCTTTGATCTAGTAAAATACAATAATCTGCAATATATTGTTCATTTTTTTCTAAAAGTTTAAAATATTCTTCAGAAGATATATTTTCATTTTCCATTTGATGTTTAATATCTTCCATTTTATCTTTTAATTTTTCTAAAAGATTATCTAGTCCTTCGATTGTATATCCTAACATTAGGTTTGTGCTGTATTTGTTATAATTTTATTTTCTAAATCTATTTTAAGCTGTAATATATTAGAATAATCTATAATATATTGATCATGATTTCCTGAAAGTATATAATATTGTTCAGATGATTCATCCATATCTATTAATTGAGATATAATGTTATCTATTTTTTCCATTATTTTTTTCAACAAATTATTTAATCCTTTAATAGTATATCTAGGCATTATAAACATAGAGGTAAATAATTTATAAAGTTTCGAGTAATTTTTCAAATTCTATCAGTGTTTGAGAATTGATAATATATATATCAGCCATGAAATCTATGCTTGGTTTAAATGGTATAATATATTTTGAATTTTTTTTTTTCTAATTTATCAATTATATCTTGAATATCTTGTATTACTATAGATCTTATAGCACCTTTAACAAAGTTTTCTATCAAATTTTCTTTAAAACTTTTTAATATCTCTTGTGATGTATAAAACTGCTCTTGATATCCTATTTTATCAATTTCATTTCCATTTCCATATTCAATTCTTTTTTATTTTTAATATTATTTTTAACTTTATATGGGCCTCTCTTATATCTGAATTTTCTTATGATGTAATTTTCTTCATTCATGATATGAATATTTTCAAAAATTGGTAAAGAAATATTCGTTTCTTCCATTACTATCATAATCTATTATGGGATCATAATCATTATCGCTACTAAACACATATCCTAAATATAATTCATTAATTATTTCAATATTATCACTATCGACCCAAAAGTAAATGATTGATTTTGTAATTTCTATTCATAATAATTCTTTTAATTTAGGAAAAATAGCTAACAAACATGACATAGAGACATGATATAACTTTTTTATTTCATTATTGAGTATAGTAAATTGTTTATGCATGAATAAAGGTTCAATTACGCTATGATATTCGTTCTTATAAGGACTGTTTTGATAATTAAATTTAATAATTCTAAATTCTCCCATAATAACTTGTTTTAACAGTTCTTCCTCCTCCTAATTCCATAGAGATAGATATATTAAGAATACTAACATCTTTTCCTGTTCTTTGTACCTTTAAATTTTCCTTCTGATATTAGTGACCTTCGGGCTTACATGTTTCTGCTATCATTATCTTCAACGCCCTCCTGCCTTTATGGGTAATTAGCCTCACCTGAGTCCATGCCTTCACTTTATAATATCTTTCTGGAAAATATTTTGGACAAAGTGTAGGGAGTTTTCTTAATAATATACCTTCTTTAGGAAATATGATTTAGAAGACAAAAACTTAGAAACTCATATCTTTTTTAAAACAATTGGAGTTTTATTGATTCAAAGAAGATTGGTACAAGACTTTGGTATGAGAATTTTTTCAGAGACAGAGGATTTCTTAGGCTTTCTCACAAGTAGAGTGTTCAAGTGATCTCTGCCTTTTTCGAGCCAGAAGACTTCTATTTATACAACTTCACGAGGTACTACTATACAACCTCTTACATCATTGCTTGCATAATGGATACAATAATTTGAAACTTTTCATAATATCACAAGAATACACAAGGACACACCTGCCCCTCCATTATTTATTATAAGGATATACCTGTCCCTCTATTATTTATTTCCTCACATGATCCTTACATAGGGCTATCTAATTTTGACACGTTACATCTTCCTTCAATAAAGCAATTTCCATATGTCCATCAATTATGTTGGCATGTGGGGCAGCATCTGACAATGCATGCCTCTTGTAAGGTAGCAAAGCTTTCATGATTTTGATGAGTGTCAAACTTGTTGATGTATTCTTTCAAGATTGTTGACTTTTCTTTTCCTCCATTAGTGAGGAGGGTCCATCCATTATATTGGTATACGCATTTAAATTTTTTTATCATACAAGTTTTGACAATGTTGTAGAGAACCTTAATTCCCAACACCTTTTGAGATTTAAACCATGATATTGTAATATTTGGTACAAGTTTGGTATTTTTTCCAACTTCAATCTGGAAATTTCAAGCAACATATCCAATTGTGATAATATGCTCAGCAAGATAATAATCCTTCCATCAATTTCAGAACTGATTGAATAAAATTCTAAATATATAGGTCTTCCTTGAGCAAACTTTGAAATTTCTCCTTTTAGTAAATCATCAATTTTTTCAATTTCTTTCAGATCTTTTCTTGGATAGATAGGATCCAAAAATTCATAATCAGCTGTCATTTTAGTCATAACGGGATCTCCTCCTTGAGTAACGATCAATCGTGGGTATACATGATCTCCAGATGAAATATAATAGCAAACACATTATTGGAGTTCATATATAATTCTGATAGTAGTTTTATATTCGTCTTCTCTTGGTAAAACGGGAAATCATCTTCTTTCTCATCACGAATTTTGATTACCCTTGTATGTTCGTTTTTGGCATTGATTGTCACTTTTCGAGGACTGGTTTCATTTATGGTCACTTTCTTAGGACTTGGACCTAGTTCATCTCTTTTAATCGTTGGTCCACCACTGCTTCCAAAAGATGTACATGTTTGTATTTTTGATATAACTTATTTGGTATCACCCTGTTTGGTAATTAATGATTCAAACTAAAATTCAATCTCAATTATGTTGTCGCTCAATTCTTTCGTATAATTGTAATGAAATTTTGAGATTTCCATCAATTGTTTGAAACTTTCTTGGAGAGTCTCTGCTAGTTGCTCAATTCCAAGTTTTATAACTTCAGCTTCCTCTGTGAGGAAGTTTATTCCATGTTTGACATCTATCATGGATATTTTGATATTATTCATCTGCAAATTCAATATTCCTACTTAAAAAACCTGCAAGATAATTATTAACACCTTTAATATGGATTATATCAAAATTATAAAATGCCAAATAGGCTTGCCATCTATGGAGCCTCCTATATTGAGGTTCTGATGGTAACTTATTTTTTTACTAAGGCTGCAACTTGAAAATTATCAGTTTCAACAATGAATTTTTTGGATAATAAAAATAATGAAAACTTTTTTATTCCTCTAATAATTGCCAACAATTCTTTCTCATGTGTAGTATAATTTATTTCTACTTGGTTAAACGTTCCACTGGAGTATCTACAAATTTCATTAAGATATGTTTTTAATATTGCTGCCCAATATTTGTCCGAGGCATCAGTATTAACTATTATATTATCTTTTCATCTGGTAATCTTAATTTTGACAAAGTTTTACATTCTTCCTTGTAGTTTTATTCCTTTCTTATTTATTGATAATCCAAGAAAATCAATTTCTTGTTTTTCTATTATAGCTTTGTTTTTTGAAAAAACAATTCATTCTTTTTTGCATTCACTTATAAATTTCATTAAATGATTTCTATGTTCTTCTCTATTATTAGAACATATTAATATATCATTAACATAGACAATTAAGAATTCATTAAATTTTCTAAATATGTTATCCATTTTCCTTTGATATATTTGTGGTGCATTTTTTAAACCAAAAGGCATTACCATCCATTCATACTTACCTTGGGGTTTACTAAATACTGTATATTGAATACTATTTTCTTCCATTTTTACTTACCAAAATCCTGATTTACAATCAAATTTAGAATGTTATTGTTTTCCTTTTGCAAGATTTATTAGTACTTCTTTATTTGGTAAAAAGTATCCATCAAATTTGGTATATTTGTTTAATTCTTTATAATTTATCACCATTTTAGCTTTTCCTCTTTTTTTTTCGGAATGTTTCATTACCATGAAAACTGGACTACTATGGGGTCCATTACTAGGTCTGATTATTTTTGGTTAAATAATTCTTTTATTTGAGTTTTAAATTCTTGTGTATCTTATATGATATATATCATTAGCCTAATTCATATAATAACATTTTCTGTTAATTCTATTTTAGCTTTTGGATGATGTGGTTTCTAAAATAATAATAGATTCTCTCCATAATTTTTTTTAATTGATCAATGATTTTTTCATGCTTGTTTGTATATTTGTTTTCAAGAATTTTTTATACATTATTCTTTTGTTTTTTATTTCATTCTGTGTAATTGGTTTTTTCTCCCATTTATCACAACGCTGTGTTGGTTGAACTCTGTAAGGTCAAAATTCTTTTGGTATTTTTAATAAATGTCCGCAAGGTGTTTGTAACATTATCATGTAATTATTTTGTCTATAATACTGAAATTGTTGTATAAAGTCATTTTCTAGTAATATATCACATTCTAATTTGTTATAATTATATATCTTGTTCACAACTATTTATTTACTTCCTAATATTATATTGGTTTTATCAGCACTATTAATTATTTGAATACTTTCTCCTGTAACTCCTGTTATTTTTATTTTTCCATCAGTATTCCATGATTTTATTAGGAAATTTTTAAATATTGTTATATCACTTCCTGTGTCAATTAATGCACATGTTATTATATTTGTTTCAACAATAGTAACTAGAATATAAACAGCTAATAGAAAACTTATTTGGTTATTCATTTATTCAGCTTTTCTACACAGTATAGTTTGACCATTATGGGTTATGTACATTCCTTCACGTTTTATACTATAATCTTCTAGTCCATTTAGGAAGCTCATTCCTAATAACACATGAGGATTTACAATATTTTTATCTACATGATATGGTACTAAGAAATTTATTCATCCTATTTTTACTGTTACTTTAACTTCAAGTTCAGTCATATGTATTTGTCCATCGAAATTTACAAATCTATACTGATCAGTTCTATGAGATATTAATCCTTTATTCATGTTTGAAGCTATATGACATTCACTAGCTCATGTGTCAATTAATATATTTGATCATTTTATATGTTATTTTCCATTGAAATATTCACTTTCTATTTTCATAATTCCAGCATTTCTATAAAGTTTTATTTCTCTTATATTACTAGTTTCTCTTAATTGTTTAGGTAAACTTATTGCTCTTCTAATTAATCTTCCAACTTCAAATGTTATTTTATTATTAGGGTATTCTTCTTCTCTTAATTTTATTATTTCTGGTTTATTTTTTTGTTATAGTGAGTTCATAATTTTTTGAGACTAAATTTATTTGTTTAGCTGGTTCTATAATTTGACCAAAATCTCTACATTTTTTATGAACTTCAATATATGATTTTTCGGAATAAATATTTCCATAATTAGAATTAGTAAATGTGTATGACGCTCTATATTCTATAGTCATGATTCGATCACTTGGTTCCATTATATCATCCTTATATAACTTAAAATGTAGTCCTAAAACTTCATTAAAGTTTCTATCTTTTAATGAGATACAATATTTTGGATAACACGTAAATATGATTTTCTTATATGCTAGATTTCCTTCTATTGTCCCTAAATGACTATCTTTTAAATTTATTATTCTTCCATCATGTAAACTCACAGTCGAAGGTGAATCTACTCCTTCCCTAAATAAGGATTTAAACATTATTTGTATACCTGCTAAATAAACATACTAAATCTTTTCACTTTATTTTTTATTGATCTTTTTTAGTAATTCTGTAACCGTATTTTTTGTTAAAAGGTTTAATTTATGTGTTCCTTGAGTAGTTCTAACATTTATTGCTTTTCAATTTTATGATATTCATTTATTGCTATTCTTTCTGTTCTCCATATTCTATCTAATATTTCTCATTTTCCTATTTTCAAATCTAAAGATAATTTTTGGATTTTCTTGAACTTATTATTATCAAAAGTTACTTTTAATCCATAACCCTCTATTCCTTCATATTCCTGTATATCTATGTTATTATTTTTTATTTCTTCTATTTCTCTATTCTGATTCTGAATCATTGCTTTCTGAATCTGTTTCACTTATATAGACTTCTTGATCATAGTATCCTTCAATGTCAGATATTTCACTTAGTTCGCTTTCTATTTCTGATATTCTTTTTGTAATATTTTAACTTTCTTTTTGTTACAATCAGGGCTTATATGCCCCATTTCTCCACAATTCCAACATTTGCATTTACTTTTGTCTTTCTTATAAGTTTTATTTTTCTGTTTTTTATTTGAATTATATCTTCTTCTATAATATCTTCTCTTAGATTTTATATATCTTTTCCTAAAGTTTCTAAATTTTTTAAACTTTCTATTTTTATATTTTCTTTTATTATTTTTTCTCTTTTCAGGGTACATCCCCATTGAGTAGGTTTTTCCATATCTTCACAACATATTCCAGTTCATTTTCCTGATTTCTTTAATAATTGTCTTTGTCGACATATATATGCTAATCTTTAAAATAGAAATTTTATCCTTGATCCTAATGTTCTAGGTATTTCAGGGTTATCTCTGATAAATTTTTCAAACTCTATTTTAAAGTATATTCCCCATGAACCTGATAATTTATTGTAATACATATATCTGTATACTTTTTTATTTTCATTACTATAGAATTGGATATAATAGTATTCTTTGAATTCACAAGTATATTCTTTGATTTTACACATATCACATATTATTAAATTTATTAATCTTATTCTTGCATTATCTTCTTCTCTAATTGACTCTGTTCAGTATTACTTATCTAATTTTCTCCTAAAAATTCATCCGCAATATAATCTACTAACTTTTCTATATCTTTTCTATCTGATTTTATTAGTTCAGTTTGTATATTTCTCCTTATTAATGCTTTCGTATCACTACTTACTCATTTCCGCCAATTCCTAACATGTCCTCCACAAGATGATGTTTAAAAGTCTATCATTCTTTAAGTATTTTCCCATGTATCATCTTTATTGTATAAAAAGAACAATATCATTGAATCTGATCAAGTTAATAAGGCTTTTTTAGTATCTATTTTACAATCCAAATCTACTTTTGTTCCTCCGTGATTAATAGGTTTATCGTAATTATTATTTGGTTCAAATCTATCTTTATATTTATTCCCTTTAAGTGGTTGTCTATCTATGATTCTATCATAATATTGTCGATGTAATTTACTATATAAGGGTGCATAACTTTCATTTGAATCTGGTAATTCTTTTTTGGAAGTTCCTATTGGAGTTGGGCTAGATGCTACTCCAGTATTCATTAAAACTTGATATTCATTAAAATTTTCTAGGCTTAATTGGTTAAAATTTTCTATAATCAAATCTAATTCTTCATTCTTTTTTATCTTGTTCTTCTTTAGTTTTTTCTTCAGGTTTTAGTTTTCCTGAAGTTTTTTCTATAGATTTTTGTAATTCTAATTCTTCTTCTAATATTTTTGGTAATATGTTTTTTCTAAATTCATCATCCATACTTCCTGCTTCTATTATAATTTTTTCTTAAACAAAATGTTTCTTTCATATTCTAAGTATTTCTTTTTCTATGAGTTTTTTTTTGTCTATTTTCTTATCTTTGTTTTTATTATTTTCTTTGAATTCTCTAATCTCTAGTTTTAGTATATTTATATCATTTCCTACTTCTTTTAATTCATTTTTTACTTCTTGAACATCACTTATTAATGATTTTATTAATATTTAATCTTCAATATATTCACTTATCGATATTTTATACTCTTGATTTAGTAGTCTGAGTTTTTTGTACCTTAAATAATCTGTAATACATATCATCTATTTTTATTTCTAATTTTTTAATTCTTTCTTCTATTATGATTCTTTCACTATCATTCTTCCTTATTTTCTCATTTAACTTATCTATTTTTCTATAATTATTCTAATTTTATCTTGATTAATTAATTCTCCTGATTTTCTTTGGAATTCTTTTGAAATTTCTTCATCTATATTTTTAACTTCTCCTATCATATCTTTAATTCTTTAAATTTTATTGTTAGTTTATTTTGAATATTTTGTAATTTATCTTTGATATTCATATCTTGTATATTTAATTGTTCTAATTCTTCAATAGTTAATTTATCTTGTAAATTTATGTTTTTATATGTTTTCCATAAAAAAGACACTTATCCAATTTAATTGCATATTAAGAAATCCATCGAATTCTCCTCCACGAACTTAATGATTGAAACAGAGTTGTATTAACTCCTTTTATTTGATAAGATCCAACTGGAAGTCTTATATTTTCTATTATTTGTTTTTCAAATTTTATTTCTGAAAATTCTGTCATTAATTTCTTCCTTTGATATGTTCAATTTCTAGAATAAGTTCCGTTTCATATTTTGCTTCTTTGTAATTCATTATTTGATATTCACAAAATTCTTCTATTGATCTAAGCATTAATTTTCTATGATATATTCTATAATATTTTAGATAGTCTTCCAATGTTCTTGTTTCATCATATTTTCTTTTTCAGTCTTTTCTTTGTCTTCTAAAATCATTTGTTTCTATGTCTAGATATCTAACTAATTGAATATCTATTCTATGATAATATATACTCTTCTGTGATATCATTTTGTATTAATTCTTCGATGATGTCATTCTCTATTAAATCTAATATTTCATTTATTATAAAATCTTCTTTTATTATATTAAAATTTATTTAGATCATAAATATCTCTTCTTATATCTTTATTTAAATTTTTTAAAACTCTTAAGATTTCTATTTTTTTATTATCAGTTAATATTAATGTTTGAATGATTATAAATTCTGGTATATGTATAATATATTTATTTATTTATTTTGTCATATAATATTTATCTTTGAGATCTGCCATATGACTCTGATATCAATGGGTGCTACTATGAGCGAATAAAAATCATATAAACAAAAATCAATTAAAATTATATAAACAAAATTATCTAAGGACTTAAATTGAGTTTTTCTATACTTTAATGGCTTATATTGTAAATCCTATGTATGGTACTTTAGGAAGTTTAAAAGGTTCAAGTCTATTTTTAATATGTTTTTGCTTCAAAATTTATTTCTCAAAATATTATGGTTGATAATACTATTTGCGGGTATTTCCCATTCACTATATTTGTTCTTTTACTTGCTATCCATGATTACAAATTATACTAGAAATCTTGATATCACATAATAGAAAATTTAAAGTGGAAAATTTTTATGTTGTCCACATAAAAGGTCGCATCACATAAACTACAATTTTATGCGAGATACCTAGCCGATTCTTATCTCCTCTCTCTATTTTGGATTTTTCCTTCATGAATTTTCGCCTTCACAGCTTAAGACGTTTTTCTCGTTTTTGTTCAGTTGAATAAGGATTTTGAAGGTGACAAGACATTAACGAAACACGTTAATCCATTATCTCCACCTTGACTATAAAACAACGTGTGTGGTCAATGGTACTAAATGTCAAAGACAATTTACAAATCTGATGAAGCATTTTCTGTCCCTTCATGTTCCTCAGGTTACATTCCTAGTCACATTGGACATTTAGAGCGGACCCTAAGATTTTGGGGGTCCCGTGCCACAATTTAAAATAGTGCCCCTTCATTTAACTTAGAAACATATTAAGAAATATTAAATTATATATTTCAATACTAGTATTTTTTTGCAAAAGGTGACATTTAAAAAATTGTTAATTTTTTACTCTTCATTAAAAAGAAAAGTACAAATAAATTTCAAAAGTATCTGCCAAACTTCTGAAAATGCATTTTTCTTCAGTAAAGCATTGTCCAAGCCACTAACCACTTTCGTACAACTCCACATGAGCAAACCTAAGAATAAAAAACAATAAAAATTGTGAATAATCCTCGAAATGCAAACTAGAGTGTGTTCGGCGGCTTTAAATTAAATTATAATTTAATTTATTTGTATTTTTTAGATAAAATATGTGATTGAAAAATGAAAAGAGAAAATATGATTAAAAAGTAGTTTGAAAAATTGTGAAGTAATCCAAAAATAAAGAACATGTAATTAAAAGTTTCAACATGTAGTTCCATTATTGTTAGGACATTCTCAGCTACAGTATTAGAAAATGCCATGCAATAAGCCATTATTGTAGGGTATAACTTGCTAAACAGCAGTCATTTCATCTGTTGAAATAGGGGATTTGAGACCCTCTTTTTCAACATAGATTTCCTAACCATTCAAGGCTCTAGATTTGGTATTCCTTTAGAGATCTAAAAATTATTTTTGACTCGTTTGACAAAAACAATTTAAAAATACTTTCACCAAAGATATTTTAGAGGAATGTGGTCCAGCATGTTCATTTGAAAGCACCTTTGAAAAGTTCTTTTAACATTTAGTTTTCAAAAAAATAAAATAAAACAAGTTAATCTTTTCATAAAGCGAAAATTAATTAAAGCAAAAGTTGTATGATCAAACAAACCCTTAAAATATTTTAGACCCTTTTACTCTTACTAATCGAATCCCACGAGAAATTATAAGCATGCATTACACTATACTACAAAAGGTCATCCTTTTGTTATTCCTATATAAGGTCCCGAGTTCGATTCCTGACTCTGCGTTGCACATTTCGCGATTTACAACCTCCACAGACTTTGGGCAGGGGTTGTCGGGGTTCCCGTGATTGGGCGTTACCATCTTAACATTAAAAAATTGTAAAAATAACATCCAACATCATAGTATATATTTTAGAAAAAATATTAAATATTAAAAAAAAAAAAGGCCAGTTACGTTTTCAGGCCATCATATCCGCACATTTCCAAATTCAAAAAAAGATAAGATTAACTTGGGATCTCTACATGCTTTCCAAAAAAGGGAAAAAAAAAAAAAAGGAACTTGGGATCTCTACACGTTATTTATCCATTTTACGGTTTCAAACTTCAAAGAGTACTAGTTTCAATATATGACCAACCAAATTCATCTCGTCAAAAATCCTGATTCACGCACTGACCGAATTCATAAAAAATTCTTCAATTACTGAAGAAAATCAACTAGATTTACTGTAATTCTGGGACTGATTGAAACAGAATTAATGTAAGAGAATGAAGGACTCAAATTGAAAAGATCATCTTTCTCAAGTGACTTTAAATTTTATGCATTTCTTAGGTTCGGCTAATGTGTTTGATATGAGTTTCTGCATGATGATTAAATCTGACTGAATAATGTTTCAAAGTAAGGGATGATGAATCAGTGAAACTTCGAAAACATAGCATTTGCAAACTAGAATTGATAATGATATTGTTCGTGCATGAATGGATCTCTCGTTTTGAGGTTTGGCCATATGTGGAGACGTTCGCTGAGGTGAGAGTACTTTCTATTGAAATTCTTAAATTTGGGTTCATTTCCAAATCCAAGTTCCCAGAGACTAGCTTCATTAGTGTGTGCCAAAGAAATTATTGCAGAGTTGCAGGCAAATCCCAAATTGATTATTGGTCATGCATTGCAGCACTGGAGAAACGAGACATCCTGATTCCGACATTTATTTGGAAAAATTGACGAGAAGTATCACTTGTCGTGTTAGTTTACTGCTGATCTATTGCAATGAATCAAACTAATTTCATTAACGCTAGCACATTCCAAGAGATAGCTGGAAAACATCACTTCATGCTGAAATAGAGGAGTTTCTTTACAGTTTATTACTATAATATGAAATGAAACTATCCATGTAAATATATGGTCTACAAATTACTTGTCAGTTTATTGAAACTGAATTTGGATCTCAGGGATATCTGTATCTTGTGATCTTGATAACGTAGAATAATACCATTTCTGTGTCTCATTGTGAGATCAAATGTCCTTGCACGTTTTCTATTTTTTTATGACTAGATGGAAACCAATAAATTTTCTATCAAGGAGTCACATTCCATGTGCACTCCCATTCTTAACCCAAAACAGCATGTACACACTGTATGGCATGTTGTTATTGAATAGAAAAAATAATGATCTATCGATCAAGTGAAAATTTACTTGCACTTGAAATGAAAATATTTAATAGAGAAATGAAAATCGAATGTTCAAAAAATGGAGGTTATTCAACCCTTCCATAATTCCCAGGAATTCTCAGGATGACGATGTAGTAAGGATCATCATGTTGGGTGGAAAAGTATCAATGGAGAACATAGCTTGTTTAAGTGTATGGTAATCAAGCTGGCAGACGAAATCCAGAAAATAATTACGACGAAACCCAAAAATGCTCTCGGATTGGTCTTTACAGATAATCATTACAACACATCACTTCTGCAGGGGATGACTGAAAGGGTGATTGACCCTTCTGACAAGCATACATCAAATGATTATTCTGACATATTACAAATAATGATGATTACTGACACATAATACGGCTGATTTGACAATACTACCTACTCCCACATCGTCTTCCACCGTTGAGGTCGGCTCGCATAATTCACCTCGGTCGAACAAATCACCTCGGTCTCATGAATTCACCTCGCCGGGATAGATCACCTCGGTCCACAAATCACCTCGGTCTCACGAATTCACCTCGCCGGCATAGATCACCTCGGTCCACAAATCACCTCGGTCTCACGAATTCACCTCGCCGGCTTAGATCACCTCGGTCCACAAATCACTTCGGCCTTTGACATTTCATCTCGTATGCTTAAATAACCTCGGTCGTGATGCAGGACATCGAGGTCGTGATTCAGAATGCCACCGTTTCGTCAATTTCTGGATAACTATTTTCCGTTGACTGTTTGACCGTTTTCCACCTCAGATCGGTGTATAACACCACCGTTTCGTCAATTTCTGGATAACTATTTTCCGTTGACTGTTTGACCGTTTTCCACCTCAGATCGGTGTATAACAAATGTCCCTTCTAGATCGGTTCGAGATTATGAGGGCGGATCTAGAAATTCAATCCCTTATTGAAAATTTTAATATCGGCGTTCTTTCCGTTAATTGTGTAAACCCTGCCACGCGTCAATATCTGATTGGTGTGTCAGGCTTCGGATCACGCGTAGCCGCCATCATTATGACAACGCGTCTTGTCATAATTACAGCCGCCCAATTCTCTCTCCTCCTTTCCTATATAAAGGTTCATTTGCCACCTTCTCCCACGATTTTTTCTTGATTCTCTTCAAATTCCTGCAAGGTCGCTTTATATTCCGTTCTCCGTTTCTGTTTGTTTTTAAATCCGAGGTGAGGCCCGTATATCTTTCATTAAAATTTCTTCGCTTTTATCATTATTTTTTTTATATATATATATATATATATAAGAAAAAATGAGTGGAGACCTGAGTTCTAGCGAAAGTGGCGTGAGGTCGGTTGGTGTAGGTAGTACTGGGGAACCTTCCGTGTCGTGGAACGAGAGCTTGGAAACTCAGTGCTTATTTAGAGACGATGTGGAGGAAGGAGAAACCGCTCAGCCTCTTCCGTTAACAATAGTCCCCGCTTCCCGAACCGTCTCACCTAGTTCGTTCCGACACCCTTCTTACGCAAATTTCACCCGACCTGATCCTTGTACCAGCTACAGTTCGGACTTCGCTTGTAAACACTTCCGTTCTAGTGCCACCGAAAACGAACTAGCCATGTGGAAAAACAAATATCGAATCCCGGGCTATGTGCATTTCTTCCTCCCTGAGAGTTTTGAAAGAGCCGACCAGCCACCTCGCGGCTGCGTGGCCGCAAACTATCAGATCCTAGAGACCGGTCTACGCTTTCCCCTTCCCTTCATAATTACCGACTTCCTCCGCGCTTGGGGGGTCGCACCGACTCAGATCCATCCTAACGGGTGGAGACATATCTTGGGCCTCATATCCCTTTTCAATCTAATGGGATATGGCGACCCCACCATCGACGAATTCCATTATACCTACCAATACCGGGCTGATGGGAAACGGACGGGGTGGTTTTATGTGATGCAGAGGTCGATCTTTGAAGGGAAAAAACTTCTGGTAGACCTGCCTGATTCAGTTCGTTGGTGGAAGGAGAAATGGTTCTTTGTTGGAGGGAATTGGATGAGTCCCTACCGAAGCGAGGACATAAGCCACATCGTATCCATTCGTTATAGGGAAAATATCAGTAAGTTATATTTTGAGATAATTTATAACTTAAAAGGTCTAATATTAATCACTCCGTTTTTTGCAGAGGTGAAGGAACCGGAGTTGGACGAGGGAACAATTGAAAGGATAATGAATTTAAAAGACATACCGAAACCAGATAGGTCGGTAAAAGAGTTATTGACTGAGGAGCATTTATTTGAAGCGGGACTCACTCATATTGATCCGTCAGACTATTACCCTCCACTTCGAAAATGTAAGCATCCACCCGGCAGATTTATATCCTATGTTATTTACGAACTGGATACTTGTATAAATTCTTGTGTTTGATTTTCAGCTCGAAAAGGCAGAAAAGGGATGGAGTCCATGAAGGCAAAGAAAGAGGCCCATGCCAAAGCTGAAGCACGCAAACGAGCTGCCCAAAAAAGGGCGGCCAAAGGCTCACCGCCTCGTAAGGAGGGTCAGGTTCCTCCTCCATCTCCTCAGAAGAAACATAAGCGGGCTGAAATCTCAAAGGGTAGACCTGACACTGTCATCCCTCCTCCTCCTCCTCCTCCAAATTTCAACGAGGCGGAATCTTCACGAGGAACTCATGCTGCTGAAGGTTCCTACCTTGGCATCAACAGAGTTCGAGCCGACTTGGTGAACTCGCTGAAGGGGAGTCGTCCCAAGATTTACCGGGACTTTGTTTCTGCTGCCCACTTGACCCCAGTTGGATTGATGAGGCTCCCAGATCGGACCAAGGTGGCGATGGACGTCCCGGCCAAAACTTGGACACCTCGGCACGAAAAATATTGCGAGGATATGCCAGTTGACGACCTGGTGGCTACCGGCATGGCGCACCTCGGCTAAGCTATGAATTATCTCACCCGGACTTAATCTAGGCTGTCCGAGATGGCTAGTGACACCAACCGGTTCAAGAAACTAGCCACCGAGGCCAGAGGGATGTTTGAAAACGAGGTGAAGGCAAGGAACGAGGCCGAGGATAAACTGAAGAACGCTTTGGCTGAGGTGGAAAGGTTGAAAGGAGCCAATGAGGAACTCCAACTATTGAAGGAGGAGGTGATTCCTCTGAAGGAGGAGTTAAAAGACTTGAAGGAGGAGGTGTCCGAGCTAAAAAGGTCAAAGAAGGGGCTCCTGAAGGAGTTAGAGGCTGCTAACTGCATCGAGGCGGACCTAAAAAAAGAAAAATTTGAGTTGGAGGCAACAGCTCAGCTCGCTTACAAGGAGGCTGTAAAAAAGTTCAAAGACTCTACGGAGTACGAGCATGACGTTGATGAGACCTACTATCTCACCTTCAAGGAGATAGTGGAAGACCTGGAACAGAAGCGACCTGAGGTTGACATCAGATTTCTCAAGGAGAAGCTCGATCTGATTTACAAGAAATATCTTGAGTTAATGCCAACCGAGGTCGATGACGAAGAAGTGGATCTTTTCTCTCCTGCGCCAGAGCTCCAACCTCTGGAAGTTGACGAGGCCATCAACGTGCTGGATTAGCATGAATTTTATATTTGCAGCTTTTCTCCCCCCCCCCCCCCCCCTCTTTTCATTTTATTTCAACATTTGTATTCTTGCGATTTTCAATGAAGAAGATTTTTATTGTGTCTAAGTCTTATTACATGCAGAGGTGAATTATAAACGAAGTGAACACTTAAGCAATTTTCAAACGCCAATTCACTCCAAATAACATGCAGAGGTGAATTATAAACGAAGTGAACACTTAAGCAATTTTCAAACGTCAATTCACTCCAAATAACATGCAGAGGTGAATTATAAACGAAGTGAGCACTTAAGCAATTTTCAAACGTCAATTCACTCCAAATAACATGCAGAGGTGAATTATAAACGAAGTGAGCACTTAAGCAATTTTCAAACGTCAATTCACTCCAAATAACATGCAGAGGTGAATTATAAACGAAGTGACCACTTAAGCAATTTTCAAACGTCAATTCACTCCAAATAACATGCAGAGGTGAATTATAAACGAAGTGAACACTTAAGCAATTTTCAAACGTCAATTCACTCCAAATAACATGCAGAGGTGAATTATAAACGAAGTGAACACTTAAGCAATTTTCAAACCTCAATTCACTCCAAATAACATGCAGAGGTGAATTATAAACGAAGTGAACACTTAAGCAATTTTCAAACGTCAATTCACTCCAAATAACATGCAGAGGTGAATTATAAACGAAATGAACACTTAAGCAATTTTCAAACGTCAATTCACTCCAAATAACATGCAGAGGTGAATTATAAGTTGGTAAATATTCAGCTTGATAAATTCTCGCCAAAAACACCTCGTTTGTGGAATGGAGTTCGGTCAATTATCACCTCGGTTTTTATTTACCAAAACACCTCGTTTGTGGAATGGAGGTCGGTCAATTACCACCTCGGTTTTTATTCACCAAAACACCTCGTTTGTGGAATGGAGGTCGGTCAATTATCACCTCGGTTTTTATTTACCAAAACACCTCGTTTTTGGAATGGAGGTCGGTCAATTACCACCTCGGTTTTTATTCACCAAAACACCTCATTTGTGGAATGGAGGTTTGTCAATTACCACCTCAGTTTTTATTCATCAAAACACCTCGTTCGTGGAATGGAGGTCGTTCATTCGTCACCTCGATTTCTCGGGGGGAACTACTTCTTCATGGATCGCTTTGTCATGTTGATGATATTCTGCCTTACAGGTACTTACGGCTCATCAACTAAGGTCTTTGTCTTGCCTCTCACGGCGGTCTTCCTCGCCTTTAAGACGGATTGCCTTGTGACGTTGATGATATCCTGCCTTACAGGTACTTACGGTTCATCAACTAAGGTCTTTGTCTTGCCTCTCACGGAGGTCTTCCTCGCCTTTAAGACGGATTGCCTTGTGACGTTGATGATATCCTGCCTTACAGGTACTTACGGTTCATCAACTAAGGTCTTTGTCTTGCCTCTCACGGAGGTCTTCCCCGCCTTTAAGACGGATTTCCTTGTGACGTTGATGATATCCTGCCTTACAGGTACTTACGGTTCATCAACTAAAGCATTTGTTTTGAAAAAATCAATTCTTTCGAAACATTAAACTCTTCATTCATTGATTACATTTCTATCGACATCAAAGATAAAATATTCACATTCCATTTCACATCCTGTTCTACTGGAAATATTTCTTTAAGTGTTCTGCGTTCCAAGGGTGTTGAAGTTGAATTCCATCAAGTGATTCTAGTTCGTAAGACCCATTGCTCACGGCCTTCTTGATTCGATACGGACCTCCCCAGTTCGGTCCTAGTGGTTCTCGCGTCGTGGTCATTTTTCTTAACACCAGATCCCCCATTTGGAACTTCCTCGGCCTCACCCTAGCATTGTAATACCTCGCACTCCTCTGCTTATACACTGCATTCCTGACCTGTGCTTGTAATCGCTTCTCCTCCATAAGGTCCAATTCAGCAGTGAGGGCATCATTGTTATCTTTCTCATTGAAGTGAGCGACTCGAAACGATGGCATACCCACCTCGATCAGGATTACAGCTTCTGTTCCAAAGGCCAAAGTGAACGGGGTCTCTCTTGTTGACGTCCTGTGGGTGGTCCGGTAGGACCACAATACACCTGGTAGTTCTTCCGCCCACGTTCCTTTTAGGCTTTCGAGTCTGGTTTTAAGATTATGCTTGATAATTTTGTTCACCACTTCGACTTGCCCGTTGGACTGAGGATGGTTCGGAGTAGAGAAATGTTTCCTGATGCCCAGCCCTTCACAAAAGGATTTAAACCTTTTGTTGTCGAATTGTTTCCCATTGTCCGTCACAATGGATTGTGGGATTCCGAACCTACAAATGATTGACTTCCATATAAAGTCTGTAGTTTTCTGCTCCGTGATTTTGACCAACGGTTCAGCTTCTGCCCATTTTGTAAAATAATCCACTGCAACTATAGCAAACATGTTTCCCCCTTTTGCCGTTGGTAATGGCCCGATCAGGTCTACTCCCCATTTAGCGAACGGCCATGGACTCATCACTGAAGTCAGCTCTTCTGGAGGGTTCCTCATAATTGGGGCGAACCTTTGACATTTGTCGCATGTCTTTACAAACTCAATCGCGTCCTTCTTCAAGGTAGACCAAAAATACCCATGCCTGATAATTTTGAACGCCATCGCTTGTCCCCTGGTATGGTTCCCGCAAATTCCCTCATGGATTTCTTTCATCACATATTCAGCCTCTTCATTGTCTAAACATTTCAACAGTGGTAGGGAGAATCCTCGCTTGTACAAGTCATCCCCAATTATGGTATACCTCGCAGATCTGATCCTCAAACTCCTGGCTTTCACTTAATCGGGTGGCTTCGTCCCTTCTCGCAAGTATTGGATAATTTCATCCTTCCATGTCCTCTTCAGAGAGGTTTGCAGGACGGTTGAAGGAGATGGTTTTAAGGCGGATTGCGACAAGGTCTCGATTGATATGTTTTCCAATTCAGACGTTCCTTCGCTTGTCGATAAGCGGGCTAAGGCATCAGCTTGACTATTTTTGGATCGAGGGATCTGGATAAACTCTGCATGCCTGAACTTCTTCAACTCTTCCAAAACCCTTGCTCTGTAGGTCTTCATCTTTTCACCCCTGGCTTCATACGTTCCCTGGATTTGGTTGATTATCAGCTGCGAATCGCTGTGCAGGATAAGGCTATCAACACCCATCGCTTGAGCCATGTCCATTCCTACAATCAGAGTCTCATATTCAGCGTCATTGTTGGTCGCCTCGAAATCAAAACGATAGGAGCTGCAGAAGAATTGATTATCAGGGCTGATTAGGATGACCCCAGCCCCTGCCCGGTTTCCTGCTGATGAACCATCGACGTATAAGCGCCAGGTCGCATCCACCTCCGCACAACAACTTAAGCGAGCCGGTGTGAGATCCACCATGAAATCAGCTAAGGCTTGCCCTTTGATGGCGGTTCTCGCTTTGTAAACAAGGTCGAACTGTCCCAACTCTACAGCCCACTTTAATAACCGCCCAGACATCTCGGGTTTTTGTAGCACCTGCCTCAGGGGGTAATTCGTCAACACTTCAACCTGATGCTCCAAAAAGTAAGGCCTTAATTTTCGAGTCGACATTATCAAAGCGTAGGCTAGTTTTTCCATTTCAGAATATCGGAGTTCGGCGTCGTGCAGGGCCTGGCTGACATAGTAGACTGGTCGTTGAACTCCCTGCTCGGTTCTCACAAGGACTGCACTCATTGCTAGTTCTGAAACGGCCAAGTATATAGAGAGTATTTCTCCCGACATTGGTTTGGAAAGGACAGGTGGGGACGCCAATTGCTTCTTCAATTCTTCAAAAGCTGTCTGGCATTCTTTCGTCCACTCAAAATCCTTGTTCTTTCTGATAACATCAAAGAATGGCCTGCATTTATTCGTAGATCGTGATACGAAACGACTCAAAGCTGCTATCCTTCCCGTCAAACTTTGCACCTCTTTAACTCTCCTTGGTTCCCTCATCTGCATCAGAGCCTATATTTTATCAGGGTTAACTTCGATACCCCTTTGGTTTACCAGGTAGCCCAAAAATTTCCCTGATCCTACCCCGAAGGAACATTTCTTGGGATTCAGCTTCATTCTGTAAGTTCGCAGTATTCGAAACATTTCATCAAGGTGATGAATGTGGTCTTCAGCTTGGATACTTTTTACGAGCATGTCATCCACATATACCTCCATTGTCTTCCCGATGAGGTTTTTGAACATTTCATTCACCAAACGCTGATACGTTGCTCCGGCGTTCTTTAAACCAAATGGCATCATCTTGTAACAATAGAGTCCTCGATCAGTCATAAACGAGGTATGCTCCTCGTTTGCTTCATTCATCGGTATTTGGTTATATCCCGAGTAAGCGTCCATGAAGCTGAGGAGCTGATGTCCGGCCGTAGCGTCCACCATTTGGTCTATCCTGGGGAGGGGGAAACTATCCTTGGGGCATGCTTTGTTTAGGTCAGAGAAGTCGATGCACAGCCTCCATGTCCCATTGCTTTTCTTTACCAGCACTGGGTTAGCTACCCACACAGGATAGAAAGATTCCCGGATAAATCCGTTGCTAAGCAATTTCATCACCTCCCTTGCCAGCGCTTCATACCGTTCAGGGTTAAGTGACCTCCTTTTTTGTACCTTAGGTCTGAAATCAGGATTCACTTGAAGGTGGTGGCATGCATGTTTAGGATCAATCCCTTCCATGTCCGAGTGAGTCCACGCAAACACATCTGAATTCTTTTTCAAAAAATTGATGAGGTCGGTCCTGATGGGCTCCACTAACCCACGTCCCACTCTGAATTCGACATCAGGTTTTGCATCGTCAACTTTAACAGTATCCAACTCTTCCACAGGACCTGACTGACCCCTATCCTGTGTACCTCTTGGATCTAGCGTTTGCAGCTCTGTTATTGGCTCGTCCTCTCCACTTGGTCCCACGATGGGACTCTCTTCTTCTTCCATCTGGACATTGTTGGAAGCGAACCCCAAATTGCACTCCCGCGCAACCCTTTGATCTCCTCTTATGGTAGCCACCCCATGTGGTGTAGGGAATTTCAGACAATAGTGATAAATCGAAGCTGTTGCCTTGAGTTCGTGGAGGATCGGTCTCCCCAATATGGCATTATAGTTTGTCATGACGTCCACTACTACAAAATCGGAAATCACGCGCCTCTGGCAAGATCCTGTCCCCAGTTCTACTAGTAAATATATTTCACCTTTTGGACAGATGTAATCACCCGTGAAACCTTGAATCCTTGTTCTCCTCGGCCGTAAGTTACGGGGATCGATTCTCATTTTTTCAAAGGTCTTCCAGTACAACACATTTACAGCACTACCGTCGTCCACCAGAGTTCTGTGGATCTTTATACCGCTCACCGGCATTGTGATCATCAAAGCATCTGAATGCGGTTGGAGTACCCCTCTGGCGTCTTCTTCCGAGAAAGTGAAAGATTCTGAATCATCCGGCGCGATTGCTTGACTGCATATCTGGTAGCTATTTTGGGCTTCTCGGGCGAACTCTCGTCTCTTCCTCTTTGACCCGATCTGCACTTGATTTCCGCTCACAATTGTACGGATTTCGTCAGGCCGATCTTTTCCGTGGGGCTCTGTCCCCTGATGGGCGGCGTACTTCTCCTGTTGTTTGAATTGCCTTCCAGAATCCCGTGGTTCGGCAGCATATTCTTGTAAGCTCCCCCTCTTTATTAACCTGTCAATTTCGAATCTTAAATTTCGGCATTCATCCGTGGTGTGTCCCACTGACCTGTGGTATTTGCAATATATGGATGAGTCCAGGTTACTCGGGCTCTGCTTTATTGGCCTAGCCGGCGGGATAATTCCCTTATCTTTCTCGTTCATGAAGATTACCTCAGTTGATGCATTCAACGGGGTGAGTTTACTTCTTTGTTCAGGATTGTACGGGCGGAACCTATCAACTGGTTTGTAGTCTCTCTTTTTTCCAAAAGCATTCCTTTTAAATTCTTTCTTATCATCCTTGCTTTCTTTCTTTCCTGACACTGCAGCTGTATTATGATGACCTTCTTTGGAACCTGAAGCCTCCTCGGCATTAATAAACTTCTCCGGCCTGTTAAGAAACTCCTGGTACGTGCGAGGTCCATCCTCATGCACCGACCACCAGAAACGAGTCTGCGTTTGTAGGCCTGACAGAACAGCCATGAGAAGCGCGTCATCTGATATTCTTTCCATCCCCATGATCTGCCTATTAAAGCGGCTCAAATAACTCTTTAGTGATTCCTCCTTCTCCTGCCTAATGGTCACCAAGCTCTCCTTCGGGGTGGTCGGAATTTTCGATCCCATGAATTGCTTCAGGAACTGGCCACTTAATTGAGACCAACTTGATATGGAGTGTTGAGATATATTGCGGAACCACCGTTGAGCTCGATCCCCGAGAGTTAAAGGAAAAACCCTACACATTATTGCGTCACTCGCCCCTTGAAGCTCCATCCATGACATGTACTGATTCAGATGGGAAACCGGGTCAGTCTCCCCATTGTACCCGGCGAGATGAGGCATCTTCATTTTGCTTGGCAGGGGTTGTGACAATATAATATCTGTGAAAGGTGACGTCCTCTTGGTAATCCCAACCCTTCTTGTTTTGCCTCCAAGTCAGACAGTCTTTTCTTCAATTGTTCAACTTCAGTTTGATCTGGTTTTCCTGACGGAAAAGTCGGTGGCTGACCCAAGTGAAGAGTCGAGCTGCCAGTCGGCTGGTTTTCTGGGTTCACTTTCTTCATCGGTGGCTGTCCACTAAGCTGGTTACCAGGGAGGCCTTTGGAATTCATATATTCCAAAGGTCTAAGGTTCGAAACCCCCTGGGGACGCGTCCACCTCGCGTGGAACAAATCCACACCATGCGGTGGACAATTTGTGTGTTGGCCGAACCGTAGGTAGCCATGAGCCTGGTGGCGTCAACATAAAAACGCGTGTTTTTATGTTGACGCCAGTGGTTACCAGGGAGGCCTTTGGAATTCATATATTCCAAAGGTCCAAGGTTCGAAACCCCCTGGGGACGCGTCCACCTCCCGTGGAACAAATCCACACCATGCGGTGGACAATCCGTGTGTTGGCCGAGCCGTAAGTACCCCAGAGGCTGGTGGCGTCAACATCCATCGTGGGCAATAGAGCAATTTCATTGAAGATGTAGATATTTCAGCTCAAGAAATCACCCCTCAGTTGGTTCCCACTCTTGGCCATCGAAGTTAAATTTCAGTTTGAGTACTTCAAGATTCGGCATCGAACTAAAATTCACCATATATTCTTGAGAAAGATGACAGTGTTGCCCATTCTCTTCAGTCAAACAAACGCACAATTTCTTCAAATTTGGAATTCTTTCGAGGAGCTTCCTTGGAACATCTAAAATCTTCTACCATGGACAATATTTGGAGGTTTTTTAAAAATGTAATAGAATTTCCCCCATCGAGAGAATCAGACATGCGTAGTACCTTTCCCTGGATAAGCCTTAATTGTGTCAATTTCCATATTGACACTTATGGTGAGCCTCTTATTGAAGATTTGCTATAATTTAATATTAAGGTTTGTAAAATTGGAAATGTGCATTCTGATGATGACCATGGATAGTCAATGTCACACCAACTTGAAAGGAAAAATGTGTACAATACTCTGAGTCGCCTTGAGTTTAGATGCCCTACAGAATCACAAAAATCTTCATCAAAACTAACAAGAGATCCAACTGTTGAAGATGATAACTTCTTTTCATTGCAAGGAAAAATATTTGTAGTATTTTGACAAATACATAGGCATGGAAGATCAGCACCCATTGAAATATCATAGAGACTTCTATCCTTGATTCGAAAAACCTTTTCATTTTCAGTTTCTCTAGAGCAAAAGTCCCATATGAGATCATGGATCTTGCATGTTTTTTTTTTCCTATGGAACTTTGTTCATCAACCAAAATAAGGCTTCTATCAAAAAGATCCAAAAAGTATTCATATGCCACATCTTCGAAACTTTTAGATTTCTCTGGTTTTGACAATCCCACACCAACCTAAAATTTCATGAGTGTCGAAACATGATTAACATAATCTTTTGGAAAAATTGTCATATAAAGGAAACATCGTTTTGGATGATGAGACAAAACATTGTAACTTAAAAATAGTGTTTTCATTAATTGCTCATCATTCGCGATGATTACTGAACTTAAATGTTCAGCAACATTTTCTTAATAATGTCGTGTTCTAGTATCCTTCGAAAGGAGGCCACTGATTACAGCAATTGCAAGTGTAAGTCCTTGACCATTTCTTACTATCCACTTCCCAATTCCTTCTAGTTCAGGAGGGAAACGATCTTTTCCAAAGACCTTGTCATGAAACAATTTCCAACTTGCATCCTCATTTAGAAAATGATCGTGAAAAGGAGTATTAGAGTTGACATAAACAGCCACGTTCTTGAACCTAGTAGTCAGTAAGATTCAACCTGCATTCTTATCATTTGGAAACAGTGTTCTCAAATTATCCCAAAAATTGGTGTCCTACACATCATCCATCACAATCAAATATCTTCTACCTCTTGTACAAATGTTCTTTGTTCAGTGAAAGATGAAAGCATCGTTTGTATGATTTTCCTTTGAATCTAGCTAGAAGGGTAATTATGGTTCGTCACACATCAAATGATTACGATATTGTTACTGAAGCACGAACATCAAAACGATGAGAAATTGATGAATTGCTATAAATCGCTCTACCAAGAGTAGTCTTACCGATTCCACACATGCCAACAAGAGAAACAATTTTAAGCTTTTTAGAATCACTTAGCAGCAGAAGCTTGACCTCTTTGAAATCATCATCAAGACCTACCATAGTGATATTGTCATTGGGACAAGCAGGTTCTAGTGAACCACTACCAGGTTGCAAATCTTGTACGTCGCTCTCCTCCTCAATCTCCATTAACAGTTTCTTTATGAAATAAAGTATTTCTTTTACTTTCCTCAACCAATTTGATGAAAATGTTAAGTTGTAGTGTGAGCAATTTGAACCAAGTTGTTCCCGAATTGTTAGGATATTCGACCCAAATTAAGAATGGGAATATCTTGAACAATTGATTTTCTTGTTAAAGTGGTTAACTTGGAGACCAAGTTAAAGATGAAAAGAAAATGAAGATAATCTTTTTGGTATGGATTTCTTTTCTTATTCTAAATATTATACTTCAACAAGGAAATATCTTAGGGTATAAGTAATACATGTTTTGGGTTATGTTTACCTATAAATATGTGTGTTGATGAGCCAATTAATTGCACATTGACTAGAGAGTATTGTGAGGAAAAATGTAGTTTAGCATCTTGATTTTTCTTGGGTTCTTTGTGGGTTGTACAAAGAAGTAGAAATTGGTAGATGTGGTAAAACTTGGTTATTTTTCCTACAATACTTAGAGGGTTTGGTAAGTACAAATTCTATATAATTGTAACAATTTATTATATAGTGAAAAGTTTTGGCGGTCCGTGGACGTAGGCAAGTTGCCGAACCACGTAAGTTTCTGTATTCGTATTTTATTTTTTGGTTTGCTCAATTATTTCTTGAAAATCAAAATTCATGTGGGTTAATTAGAGAGGGAATTTGTGTGTAATTCCCAACAGTTACGCCATCGACGGGGAAATCGATGTTTAATTAACAGAGCATTAGGTGGTTCAAAGATTTTTGGAGCAAAAGAAAATATTTTTGGAAAGTAAGTGGAGAAATTTGAATGGAAGATCAATTTTGGCTTGTGGTAAGTACAAGTCATGGATGAATTGATTCAGATGGGATTGCGGAAAGCTTTGAAGAAAAACCAACACCGAGTTCTGATAAAGAAACTAAATCCTGCACAAGAAGATTGGGGATATTTGGATTTGAAGGTTACTAGCATGTTACAACTTTGTTTGGCCAAAAATGTTCTTACAAATATTTATGGGATATTTGCTGTAAAGGAACTGTGGGAAAAACTGGAAGAGTTGTATCGGATGAAGAGCTTGTCAAATAACTTATATCTGAAGGAGTGGTTTCATTCTTTGAGAATGAATGTAGGTATGAAAATCTTAAACCTTCTTAGTATTCTCAATGGGATTGTTTCTGAACCAGAATCTATTGGAGTTAAGATTGATGATGAGGATAATGTTCATCTGGTCTCTTCCATCCACGTTTGAGTACATCATGTTGATTTTGATGTACTGGTAGGAAACGGTGGAATTTTCAAAAGTTAAGTTGATTAGGTTGAAGTGACAGTTCATCTGAAAAGTTTTGCTTGTTACTGAAAAGTGGAAGAGATGTAACTCCATGAAGAAGAAGGTAATGTGTTGGAATTGTGGTAAATCTAGTCATGTCAGATTAAATTGTTCAAAAGGTGGAGCAGAGTCGGCTAACTGCTCGGAGGTGGACAATGTGACTCTCCTGGTGGAGGGTGGTGATGATGTACTTTAGTAAGATGAGACTTCCTTATGGCATGAAGCCAGCTGCCATGATAGAGGATGTGTTCTTACTGGCGGGTACATGTGTTTGCACACGGGCATTGGTTTGGCGTTAATGCAAGGTGTGTGGTGAAATTGATATCGATGACTGATGAGCTCCCAAGGAAAGCCAAACATGGGAGTTGCACCATAATTTTTCAGCAATGTTTATTTCGACATGAGCCGATGAAAAGCTCAGAGTTCTTTGATAATTCTGAGTGCTAGTTATACTCATATGGTGGAGTATGTTATCGTCAAAGTGTTAAATTCTTGCTTGTTTACCCAATGATTGAATTTGAATTTTTTGGCTTGGATGAATTTGTGTCAAGGTGGAGATTGTTAGGATATTTGACCCAAATTAAGAATGGGAATATCTTGGACAATTGATTTTCTTGTTAAAGTGATTAACTTGGAGACCAAGTTAAAGATGAAAAGAAAATGAAGATAATCTTTTTGGTATGAATTTCTTTTCTTATTCTAATTATTCTACTTCAACAAGGAAATATCTTGGGGTATAAGTAATACATGTTTTGGGTTATGTTTACCTATAAATATGCGTGTTGATGAGCCAATTAATTGCACATTGACTAGAGATTATTGTGAGGAAAAATGTAGTTTAGCATCTTGGTTTTTCTTGGGTTCTTTATGGGTTGTACAAAGAAGTAGAAATTGGTAGATGTGGTAAAATTTGGTTATTTTTCCTACAATACTTGAGGGGTTTGGTGAGTGCAGATTCTATATAATTGCAACAATTTATTATATAGTGAAAAGCTTTGGCGGTCCGTGGACGTAGGCAAGTTGCCGAACACGTAAATTTCTGTATTCGTATTTTATTTTCTGGTTTGCTCAATTATTTCTTGAAAATCAAAATTCCTGTGGGTTAATTAGAGAGGGAATTTGTGTGTAATTCCCAACAGAATGTAGTTTTCAATGAGGTTTTTTAAATTTATGACTTTAAACTCCAAAGATTTCATTATTATTATTATTATTATTTTTTTTTTGCTGTTTTTGGGTGAAGAATTTTCAAGAGAATATAGTAACAAACGAACCTTTTTTAGGAGAGATTCAACTCGATGTCTTTTATGAAGAATGATTTGTTGATGCTGCAGCGTTTGCTCAAGAATTTGAGTAAGAGACCTAACACATGTTGCAATGTTTGCAAATTTGGAAGCCATCTCCGCTCTCTCCTCAAAAAAAAATTCTCTAGTGCCTCAAGCTCACGAGGCTTCTTTGTCTTTACAAAATGATTTCTTATTCGGAGGGTGAAAGAGAGAGTACTGGGCAGTGATGTGGTATAGATGTGATAGACTTTACCTTTTCGTCTACTTTCACACTTTGTAACAGGACTGCACAAAAAAAAAAAAATGTGAAACCTCGAACCGAGCCTAACTCGTAGGTTTGAAACCGTTGATTTGAGACCTCATGAACCCGTGGTTTCTTTTCTCTCAAACCGAATCAAACCGTCTCAAAATGATTTGATTTAGGTTTTGATTTTTAAAAATCGCAAAAAAGGGAACCAAACTATTTTTAATTTTTAATTAAAAATCAATTTTATTAATATGAATTTACTATTTTCCCACCCAAAAAAGTTAGATTTAACTATGAAAATAAAATTCTCATGTATATCTTTTCCCGTTTTCATTGCATTGCAATGATCCAGAAAAATGTATAGAAATTTCCTACCTTATAGTTTGGGTCATACATGTACTGAAGGCAAAAAATTGTACTAAGCAAGAAAATTGACCTATATAATGCAACAATAAGCCGTAATTACAATGAACTGCTGAAAATGAAAAGGAACTCAAATCCATTACTAGAGCTATCAAATCTTCCAAAGATGTGTAGTACATTTACATATCAACAATTGACAGTCTAAAATCATACTCCCACATTTCAGTGAAGTTGTTCGCTTATAATTATGCTTTTATTATCAATCTAGTGTAAGGGTAACGAGGTAAAGAATGAATCAAAGAATGTTAACATATTTTAGCTTATACTATCTTCTAATTTAGTTTTATATATTAAAAAATACGAATTAATTTGACATCTAAAATATATTATATTATGATAATAGGTAAGCCGTGGATTAAAACTGAGCCAAATCGCAAAAAATGGTTTGGTTTGAAAAATATGTAAAAAACCGCCCAAACTGGACCGCGTTCACCCCTACTTTGTAGTATTATTATGCATCTGTTTGGTAAACAAAATAATTTGTATAACTATATAATTTTTAAAATCACTTTTTAACTATACATATTTTTTCTCTAATTTTGAACCACTATTTTTTACCTCAAAATCATAAATAAATCACTTTATAAAACAAACAATATTACCAAACTAAGGCGAGTGTCTGTTTAATGTAAATAATGTTTGGAGAATTTTAAATTTTTTGGAGAATGTATGGTTGAAAAATATTAAAAGTATGAAAAGTAGTTGATCTTATAAAAATAAGTTGCTAAAAATGAATTTGTGAAAAAAATTTTAAAAAAAAATGGTTGGGAGCAAATCCATTCTTTAACACAATCATTACTATTTATAAATCAATTTACAAACAATACAATTTTTCAAATCACTTTTAAACCACACATTTTTCTCTCTCCACTTTTAACCACACATTTTATTTCAAATTTATAAATAAATCAATTTATAAATGTTACAACGCTGCCGAACGGAGCATTAGTAGTGTGTTTGATAACATGTTTATAAAAACTAGTGTTTGACTGGTCGGTTCGACGGGGAAACCCTGGAATCGGCAGGGAAAAAATCGGTCGGTTAACCTGGTTTTCAACTAGATCAACAGGGAAAATCTGGAGCTGGCCGATTTTTTGGTTTTTTTTTCTCTAATTGTTTTAAGCTACTTTTTTATATAATTTTATTTTTTAAATGAGTAAATATTAGTTTATTTGTAGAACAACGTATTTTTTAGAAAATTTATTGATTTTTGGAATATTTTTTGATGTTTTAATTGAAACTAGTTTGACCCATTCGGACTTTCGGACCCTTGGTTCATTACTTTTTTCGGTTCGAAACGATTTTTGATTTTCTAAACACGGGTAAAAACAAAATATTTTTTCAAACAAGTTTTTCACTACACATTATTTCAAACTTTTTTCTACCTAATGTTGAACCTCGAAAATTGTAAATTATTTGCTTATTAAAATATTACCAAACGGAGAATTATTATTTCTTGTTTTGCCTTTAAAAATTGCAAACGAGGCTCTCTAACCAGTTTTTCAAATGAGCATCATTTGTTAACTGGAGAATAAAAAATGAAAAGTTCTGATACCGTTTGTTCCAAACAGTACGAGTTTTCAATTTAAATGATATTAAAATCATTTCTTGTTTTGTCTTTACTTTAACTACAACTTTAGGAGCTCCTACAATCCCTCTTCCAGTTCTAGTGAAATGTTGCCTCTAAACCCGGGGCTGTCTCTTACCAGATTTTAATTTCAAACGAGCATCATTTGTTAGACGGGAAGAATTAAAAAAATTGAAAAGTTCTGATACCATTTTTTCCAAATAGTGCAAATTTTCAATTTCAATAATAGTTAGGGCTGTCTGGTAATAAAAGAAAAATATTTTGGGAGAAAGTGTAGTTAAAAATAAAAAAAGGTTAAAAAATGTCAAAAATGATGTGTCCCAAAAAATTTGTGACAAAAAATAAATTTTATGAAAAAGTTGTAAATTTCTCCCAAAACCAAACACGCCCCAAGAGTGAGAATTTCAACCGTCCACCATATTACATGTATATATATAAATGTCTAATATATACACAACTTTCTAACTTTTTAGTAGTGAGTCTATCTCGTCCACTCTTCCTCAAAATAATAGCAAATTCAAGCCCTCGGGGCACATGTCGCTGCAGCAAATGGCGAACCTTGTGATGACAATATCTCGTAAGGTCACATGTTCGATTTTTGGCCCTACGTTGCATATCTTGCGATTTAATTCCTCTGCATGCTTCAAGATAGGAATTGTGGAGACGCTCGTTATGGCACATTAGCCAAAAATAATAATAATAATAATAATAATAATAATAATAATAATAACAACAACAAAATCAACTTACGAGCTATGAAAGAAGAGTAGCCAATCTATCACGTGATTGAATGTTGCTACAGATCTTTTCAAGAAATAAGTTCCAACTTCCATCTTCATTTAGGAAATGCACGTGTTCTCTTGATTAGTGGTGAAATGAATTCAAGTGGCATATTAGGCTCTGTTTGTTAAGATTTTTTTGTTTAAAACATAATTTTTTATGTTTTCTAGATAAAATGTGTAATTGAAAAATGAAGAAAGAAAATATGTGTGGTTAAAAAGTGATTTGAGAAATTGTACTGTAAAAAACATGTTAGCCAAAGAGAGGCTTAGTCTCAAACAATCTAAGGCCTCGGTATTCCAGTACAATCAAATACCTCCTACCGATTAGACCCTGAACTAATAAGAGCATCTCCAATTGTGTTTCATTTTAGATGAACTAATAAGAGCATCTCCAATTGTGTTTCATTTTAGATGCATTCAGTGATTTACCACTCCAAATTAGATGCAAATTAGATGTATTATAAGTTTTTGGTGAAAAATCTATATTTAGATGCAAATTTGCATCTAATTTTGCACCTCGTGTGGCCCACCTCTGTGCGCACTAAAGTCCAGTATTAAAGGCATTTAGCATGTGAATGTATGAATATATCCGGCCGGATATATGCACATATATCTAGATATATATACCATTTTTTGGGGATAAAATGGGATAAATCACAATGCTTGCTGCTTAACCAAAATTTGTAATATTAAAATTAAAATTTTAATTTCTTAACCAAATTTTAAAATTTTTAGATTGATTTTTTTGTAATATATATATAAAAATCGAAACTAAATTGAGTTAAGAAATTTTTTAGGAAGAATATTTTATGCAAATTCAAAAAATAACACAAAGTAATGAAATTTATAAATTTTAATTTACATCGATCCATTGGAGGAAAAACTTAATTTAGATCCATGAGGGTGTAAATTTAATTGTAAAAGTGATTTTTCGGGATGTTAAATTACACCACCATTGCGGATGCTCTAATGTTCAAATTATAAAAGTTGTGTTCTTTTAAACAACTAGTATTCGCACCCGTACGTTGCACGGAACAAAAAAATTATAATTATTAATTAATGAATAACTAACTAAATATATTCAATAATTAATGAAAGTGTAAGAAATATATAACAAAAACAATTTAATTCATATATTATGAGAAAGAATATGAAGAAACAAAAAAGTATTCAATAGCAATATTCAATGTAAATTAAAAAAACTTCTTTAAAAATAATAATTGTGGTTCATAATTTTTAAACAATTACGATTCATGATCATTGCATACAATACAATTAAAAAGAAATGTGGTATAGAAATGTATATTATAGGAGAATTTATGGTTAAAAAGTAGAGATTTTTTTATATCATGTATAGAATACCTCATTAATAAAATATAGTTAAAAACGAATTTTAAAAAATGAGATGTGAATTAATGAATACCAAACATAATTCAAAGAATAATCACAAAAAAAATGTTTTCACAAATAATGAATAGACATAATTTCTTTATTGGACTTTATTATATCAATCCTTAAAATTTAGGATATTAAAACTTTCCAATTAGATCGTCCAGAACATCAATCAATACATGAAAAGGAATTGCATTTGTATTAAATTTATTTATGGAAAATAACAATATTTTTTATTTCTTGTGTTAATGTTGCTCAACGTTACAAATAATATTTTTGTAGATATTTTTAGTAATGTCAAAATATAATAATGATAAAAAAAATTCTATTTCACAAAAGGAATTATTTTTTTTTTTTTTTTTTACATTCTTGAATGTTACATAATTTGTTCTTTAAATCCATATAAAAATGATCCAACTAATAAATCAATGTATTATATAATTGATTAAACAATTTGTTAGTATCAATGCACTGATTCTCGTGTAGTGGGGAATGAGTGCTAATGCAATTGTGTTGATATAATTGATATTTAATGATCTTAAGTCAAATAAATAAATGCCATATTTTGACCCAAAAAAATGACGTCAGCAGTTTTAGCGGGAAAACTTGGGCCAACTATCTTGTCATCATTATATATATTAAGATAAGATAAGATTAAGATTATTACAAGTTATAATTCAATTTATAATGTACACAATTTCTCAAATCATTTTTAAACTACACACATTTTTCACTTCACTTTTCAACTATATATTTTATCTAGAAAACACAAATAAATCACATTATAATTGTCACATCGAACACACCCAAAGTTATGGACTAGCTGCTTACTTTTGTATCGGTGCATATTTATTTATTTATTTTATTTGTTTTTTTTTCTCTCTCAAGAATCAAACCATAATCTCAAGGGTCATGCTATAAGTACTGTAGCGCCTCGAGTTCTAAATATCCGGTTCACCACGTCATTATCTGGTCTAAACTTTAAAATAATATTTTAGCGGAAGAAATATCTGAAAGTTCATTTTTTTGGCAAAATTAAATAAACTGTAATTGTCGATAAAATTTGAAAACATTTATGAAACAATTCAAAATAATAATTCGAACAATTAATATTACAAAACAATTGACAATGTCATAAATTCTCAAATAATTGAAAATCTCAAAAATATCCAACGTTTGAAAATACGGATCATCAAAATAAGATTTTCAATTATTTAATGACTATTACTACAATCATTCATCACTTATCACCCTCTCCAAAATCTACAAATATTGTTAAAAACAGGAATGAGCATTTCATAGAAATACTCAGTAGACTCATCGCCAATTAATTAATCTACATTATAATTGAACACATAAATGCAAGCTCTTTAGAAATCATAGGGTGTGGGTTGCTCTTCTCGTGCATTAAAGCACATGGGTTCCCTTTAAAAAATCATAGGCTCTTTAAAATTCATAGGGTGTGAGTTGCTCTTTCTTCTCGTGCACTTAAGGCACATAAGTTATGCATAACATCATCATTTATCTTGCAAGACATTCTATTCTTTCTTTCTCATGCATAAAAGTATATAAGTTATGACAAGCATAGCAACATAAATATTTCCAAAGAAATATATTCTCGTCTCTTTTCATAAAAATGATTTTCACATAAGTCACATAACATACACATTCACATGCAATCATAATTTAAATCAACTAATTGAGGCGAGTCTACCTTAAATTCAACGAGTGCAAAGTCGAGCGGGAAATGACTTCAATCCTTTAAATCTCTATACGCCTCGTCTAGCCAATTAGAAAAATAAATTAAATTAGTCTTTTGAAACTTATGGTTTAAAAATGATAAATTAAAATTTAGGGACTGAAATTGATGATTTGAAAGTTGGAGGACTAAAATGAATACTTTTAAACTTGAGGGACTAAAATGTAAATTTTCAAATCTTGGGTTAAATCTCAAAACGGATATTAAACTGTAGGGATTGAAATAATTGATTTTTAAAATGAAGGGACTGATTAAAATTATTTAAAACTTAAGGGGCTGGAATGATTAGTTTTAAAACTACAAGGACTGATTTAAATCATTTTACAAACTTAGGGACCAAAGTGTAATTTTCACAAATCAAAAAATTCACTCATCTCTCTCTCTCTCTCTCTCTCTCTCTCTCTCTCTCTCTCTCCTCCGATTCGAAGCAGAGGAGAGGAGGAGAGAGAGCGGCGGCGATCCAAGCCCTCTCCGGCCTAGGCTGTTGCCGGCGATGTCGCCGCCATCACGTGGCGGCGATGGGAAGGCGAGTGTGAGGGTTTGAGAAAAAGGGTTTTTGGGGAGATTTTGGGTATAAACCATGGCTGGTGGTCGCGGTTTTCGACTACAATCCAGTCAAAACAAACTGAAGGTTGAGGTATGTGGATGTGTGATGTATGCTTATGGGTTTTGGGTTTCATTTGGTTGGGGATTTCGGAGTGAGACAGTGGCGGGTTTGAAGTGGGTTGGCCATGGTGGTTGTTGGCTGCGTGTGGTGGTGGTGGCGCATTTTGTGGAGGTGTTGGTGGCTGATTGGTGTTTTGAAGTTGAGTAGTGGCGGTCGGAGTTGGTGATGATAGTGGAGGTTGGTGCTTGGTTGTGAGGTTGAGGTTCGGCAGTGATGGTGGGTTGGTGTGGTTTGAGGTGAGGCCGGTTGTGGGTAACACTGCAGTGGTGGTGGCTGCTCAATATCGATGATGGTGGTGACGTTCATGATGGGATTTGGCGTTGCAGGTGGCAGCTTGTTTGCTGGAAAAGGGGGTTGAAGGTGGTTGGTGGAGATGAGGTCGTGCAAAGGAAGAGGAGGGTGATGTGAAGAATAATGGAGTGGGTTGTGTAGGAGAGTTTGATAGGTATGTGATTGATATAGTTGGTGGAGGTATAGTTGATGTATGATATTATGGAAACCTTGACAAGCAAGAACGGAATTCGAGGAAAATAATACGTGTGAATCAACTGAATCGAAAAAATGAATCTGATAAAATGGGCTTGACCAATTTGAAATTTAAAACGATTTTGAAAAGAATAATTTAAATAAATAAATAAAATGATATAATTTTAGAAACTTGAAATTTATTTAAAATTGAATTGGACTCGATATTTCTCGACTCGGTTAGACGAATACGTCGTGACTTTAAATTAAAAATTTGGGTGAGATCGCAGCGGCACGTTTTCATAATTTAAAATAATTATTAAACACGTGAAGATTTCTTGGTCGCTACAACCTTACCCCCTTAAAATAATTTCGTCCTCGAAATTAAACTTACTCGATCTATGATTCTGGATACTTGGTTATGATCTCCTCTTTCTTTTTTCAAGTAGCCTCATCACTATTGTCAGGGACGGATCCAGGATTTTGATCAAATGGGGACCAAAATTTACAAATTTGGGGGGGGGGGGGGCCTCCGGGGGTTTGGGGGCAAAGTCCCCGAATTTTTTTGAACCAAAATGATTGAAACAACGATTTTGAGTACCAAATCGAATATAAGGATGCTAAAATGATTGAAACAATGAATTTGTGTGTAGCATTTTGGCTTTGTCCATCTGTAAGATATGTTACGAAAAGGTTAATCAGTAAAATATGAATTTAAAGTAAAGATATATATTAAATATGAATGCTTACAATGTCTTACTTTGATGCGTTACTTGGATGTAAATTTTCTACTTGACGAACACAGTCTCGCAATTTTGAGACAGTCTTCGTAATTTCACCCATACGCGTTAAGGTGGATCTTTCTGGTCGAGGATTCACGTGGGCTGATTTAGTGTTATTGTATGCCTATGCCACAGCTTCGAACCTTTTTGGAAAATACCGATTATGGAATCCTACGAGATGTCTAAGTACACACGAGTCAAGTGGATATCCTCATCCACTGTGTAACTAGCAGTTCGTTTGCTTGAAGACATTTTTATGTTGCAGAAACAATCTATTATATTGCACAATTTGAGTTGTTTGTTTAAACTTGTTAGCCCAGGTTTTATAGGCAAATGGGCAGTGCTTTTTCTGCAAATAGTGTTTCATACAAATATATTATTGATACATTTATCGCTACAATTTGTAAAAAAAGGAAGAGAATAATTTACTTTTTATGCAAATAGTGCTTCATACAGAGATTTTTGCTAGGCTATTGTCAAAAAGGAAGAGAAACTATAATTTTTCTGCAAATAGTGCTTCATACACTAAACTTATTACTCCAATTGTCAAAAAGGAAGAGAATCTATTACATTTTCTGCAAATAGTGCTTCATACATATACGTTATTGATACATTATCGCTACAATTGTGAAAAAAGGAAGAGAAACTATTACTTTTTCTGCAATTCGTCCTTTACACAGATACATTATCGATACAATTTTCAAAAAAAGAAGAGAATCAAATCCTTGGTCCTGCAAATATTGCTTTAAACAGATACATTATTGATACAATTCTGAAAAAAGAATTGATTCTCTGCAAAGAATCAATTCCTTTTCTGCAAATAGTGCTTTGTACATATATATTACTTATACAATTGTCCTACGGGAGCTTACTTTTTACACAAAAATAGGAATTGATTCATAGTATAAATAGGTCATTGTTAATCATCTAGATACCAAGTGTAAATCAAATATTTAACAGACATGAATTTTAATTTAGGTGAATCCTCATCATCCATACCCGATCACGACAGTGATGAAGAGTTTGTTGAACATCTTAAACACATTGACGAGCAAAAGGAGATTGTGCTTTGCATTCGAAAAAACAACATCCGTCGTAGGGCTCGTCTGCTTGAGAACCAAATGGACGATGCACCTCGTAGGGGTTCAATCGTTGGCCGTCTTGTGGTCGAACGTGATCGTGAAGCGACAGATCAACGCTTGTGGAACGATTACTTCTCTGTAAATCCACAGTTAAATAAAAAAAGGTTCCGTCAACGTTATCGCATATCCCGAAATCTATTCATGCATATATTTCAGGCAATGCAAAGTCATGATGAGTATTTCGTGCAAAAATGCGACGGTCTTGGAAGGCTAGGTCTGTCTCCATTTTAGAAAATCACGGGTGTAATGAGGATGTTGGCATATGGAGTTGCAGTCGACACCATTGACGAGTTCGTGAAAATAGGTGAGTCAACTTGCTTGGAGAGTTTGCAACGATTCTGTCAAGCAGTCTTGGAGATATTTTCACAACGATACCTACGGGTACCAAATGCCGAAAACATTGCGAGATTATTGTATATTGGGAAACAACGTGGATTTCCAGATATGTTAGGAAGCCTTGATCGCATGCATTGGAAGTGGAAGAATTGTCCCACTACATGGACAGGATAATATACGGGCCGTAATGGGTCTCCTACAATAATTCTCGAGGCTGTGGCCGATTATGATATTTGGATATGACATGCTCACTTTGGATTGTCAGGGTCAAATAATGATATTAATGTGTTGGAATCGTCTCATCTATTTTCTAACTTGGCAGACGGCATAGCTCCACCAACAAACTATGTCACATAAGGAAAACAGTACTTAATGGGATACTATTTAGCTGATGGAATATACCCAAAGTAGTCACACTTGTACAAACGATCCATGATCCTCAAACTCCAAAGAAAAATATTTTGCACTGAGGCAAGAAAGTTGTAGAAAGGACGTTGAACGCGCATTTGGGGTGCTTCAATCAAGGTTTAACATTGTCAGCGGATCGGCTCGGTCTTGGAAGAAAAATGTGTTGCTTGACATAATGACAACATGCATTATTATGCATAACTTGATAGTGGAGGACGAACAAGACCTCAATGCACCAATTGGCACATTTGTGGAAGCATCCAATCCCATAGTTGAGGTTGTCGTAGACGAGAATTAACGTTTTCAAAACTTTCTTGCTCGACATCGAAAGATTAAGAATAGGGAAGCATACATTGCACTAAGAAATGCATTGATTGAGCATTTGTGGGAGGAATATAATAACTCCAAGACTAAATTTTATGTGTTATTTCTACTTGTTTCATTGCTACATATTTCATATCCCGTATTTTAAATTTTCATGTTTCTTTTTCGAATTTGCAGCTAATAAAAAGTTTAATTTTAATTAGTTTATGACAAAATTAATTTTTAAGTTTCAAAATAATTAATTATTAAATAATTTAAATTTATAAAATATTAATTATTATAAATATAAATTGACTTTTTGTATTTAATTATCAAAATAATTTAATGTAATGAAATTATATATTTTTTTTAAATAGAAAATAAGGAAAATAATGAATAGTGTATATTATATATAAGATTTAGTGTTACTGGGTTGAAGTAGAGAAGTTGGAATAGTGTAACTGTAATTTAAATTTAGTGTAAAAGTTAAAGTTTGATATAAAATTTAGTGTATTTGAATTAGAGATGACCTTACAGTCAGGCTGGGTCCAGCCCCCTCCTTGTGAGGGGGCGATAAGCCCAGTTGTAGGTCGTGTTATGCTTTTAGCATTATTTTAATCTCAATATATTACCAGCTTAAGCAACATTAGTGCAAAATGGACTTGATGACCAACAGAAAATTTTACCAATTGACAGATGACTAAAAATGTGATGGGTTGTGCTATCCATACTAATATATTGTACTAGCAGCCTACTAACACACTAAGAGTCTGTTTTGATTTTTTTACCTCAAATTTTCAAATAAAATCTCTTGAATGTTTAATTATTATGTTATCCTTTTATCTAAGTTTAAAATATATTTTTTATAATTGTATTACAATAAAATGTGTAATACTATTATATTCTAAAGTTTTTCGACAATAATTATATCTAATTCTTCAATTTTTTTCTTTTAAATTCCTAACCAAAATTTTTAAGATTTTGGAGTTCATCTTACAAGGTCAGCATTGTTAAGAAGAGTAGTCCAAATCATTGTAAATTAGTCTATATTTTTCATCCTTATTCGATGTGAGATTTTATCATTTAACCTGCTTCCTCAAGAAGGGGGCTCGTTTGGGCAGACCAATTTTGAAATTCCATGCTCATTTTTTGAGTCTTAATCAGATCAAATTGTTCGTTTGATTAAGATTAGCTCTGATATCATGTTAAAATTTGAGGGTCCATAATAAAAGGTCAACATTATTAAGATTAGTAGTCCAAACATTTATAAATTGACCTATATTTTTCATCTTTATTCAATGTGAGATTTTAAAATCCTTAACAAAAATTGACTTTTCAAAAAAATATTGTGTGATAAAATGTTGATACGTGGTTGTTTATAAACAAAATTTATAAATAAATTTTACCAAACATAGGCATAGTATTTGTCTAAATATTATATTGTAAAATGGCATATTTGTTTTACAAATATTTAGGTAAGATTATAAGTTGTCAAATATTCAACTAAAAAGAAAAACAGGAAGATTATTTCGATAGTCGTGTTAAAGCAGCTGTGAGAGCATAATTCTAAAAGAAATATGATACATGTATAACACATATGTATAATTTTACTTACAAGTCATGATGTGGTAAAATCAATCATATTATTTTCTAAATCAACACACACCAATTTACCACATAATGAATTGTAAGTAAAATTGTAAATATGTGTTGTTCATGTATCATAATTCTAAATGGAACAAAAAGGTTAAGGACAAAAAAGGACAAAAAGATTAAGGCAAGTAACTTTTGTGAGCCTTAATTTGCTTTTATTGTTATAGTTAAAATTTGACATAGAAAATGTCCTGTAAATTTTATATTGTTGAACCACATAAATTTGATATCTTTGATGGTACTTGGGTTATTTATTTGTCTGCATTTTCTGCACAGAGAAAAATAAATGCATGAGAATTTTCAAAAATCAAAATTTGAGCAAGTTTCACCTGCAAACTCGATATATTGTGCAGAAATTTCCAGGTCCCCGAATCGGGAATCCCGATTGCGAGGGTGTGTATGGTGAGACAATTGGAATTCCCCGATTCGGGGTCTAGAAAAGTCCTCATATATTGTGTGTGAGTTCAAAAAAGTGAGAAGTGGATGCTATGATCGATGAAATCAATGTCAACAAATTATTCTTGCAACGATTTAGTTTAAGGTATTTCTTTCTGGTGTTTGCTTATATATCGAGTGTTTGTGTGGATTAGCAGTGATATAACAAAACAGAATATAAATAGATAATCTCTAAATAATAATAATCACTAATTCCAATCAGTTTTTACTGATTATAATCAGTTTTAGTACACATCTCGAGGTGAATTTAGGGTTAAAAATTAAAGAGAGGAAAGATGTGTGGTTAAAAAATTTATTGAAAATTAAATCGATTATAAATAATTTATAAACTTTATTACCCAACAAAGGCTAAGAAGCTGGGGTGGAGCTGGGGGAGCTCTTCGTGGGGGCCTGTACCCCCAGTTTTTTAATAATACACCATTTTTTCTTCTATTTTTTTTTTAAAAACAATATTTATATAATTTTTTCTTTTTTTCTTTTTTTAAATATGGGAACCCCCAACAAAAAATTTCTGCTCCGTCCCTGCTAAGAACATATAAAATCTTTGGAAAATATTTACCATTTCTTCTGCATGAAAATGAAATATAACAATACCAACATACCAAAGTTTTGCTTAATCTGCCTTATCTACCAAGTATTTCTTTTCCCAGCACAATTTATTCAGCAGCATCTTACAGGATACATACATATATATGTGTGTGTGTATATATGTTGTTCAAAGGCTTAAGTTGTGGTAGGATGACGAAAGACACGAGTCGCGCCGAGCTTGTGTTGATGTTGCAAAAGAGTGGACATACTTGCAGTTAGGACAGGAAGGAGAAGTCCTTGAAAGTATTACAAGGAGATGACAATTTGAACAAGCTAAAGCAATCATGCTACTGCTGCTGCTGTTTGGTGAATTCTGCTGTTTCTTGATCATTTCTTGTTGATTTTCCGATCCCCAATTATTATGTTGCTCACTGCCGCTTGATATGTTTAGTTCAAGATCAAGCTTCTGTTCTTTGGGCCGGTTCCAGGTTTTTCTCGACGTTTCCCGATTTAGATAATACATTCTTCCAGACTGCAAACACAAAAAAATACACACTCTTCATCGTGGATTCGATGAAATGTTACTAAGCCCTTGTTTGAGCCCCATTATTTTCAATTTATAATTTGAATTTTGAAAATTTAATGGTTAAAAAGTAGATTGAAAAGTAAAAAATTGTGGGCTTAACTTTTTTGGATGGTTGAGATTAATTACTGTAGAAAAAATTGGTAAATTTTATGAGAAATAATGGGGCTCAAACAAGGACTAATTAATTATATTAATTAGCATGTAACATACGAGACATGCTATTCTAACAACTCTATTCTACCACATTAGTTGTCACACCCTCACATGGGGTGGGGTCGCTCATTATGAGATCAGTCTCATATCAATCTATGTAGAATGAAATGGGTAAAGTAGCATATATAATTCGTAATACAATATCGTGTGTGTGTGTGTGAGAGAGAGAGAGAGAGAGAGAGAGAGAGAGAGAGAGAGAGAGAGAGAGAGAGAGAGAGAGAGAGAGAGAGAGAGAGAGAGAGAGAGAGAGAGAGAGAGAGAGAGAGAGAGAGAGTACTTCAAGATCAAGGCATTGCTCCCAATCCAAGGGAAGGGGGTCTTTGAGCTGAAGATCAACACTAGGAGATTCTGCATTCAACCATTTCCTTTTCAGAGGAAGACTTACATCTGATGGATCAAAAGATTCATAAGTGGGAGCCAAAGAGAGTTCTGGGAATTCCATCTATCGAGTACGATATCAACTGCGTACAAACTGAAAAAAAAAAAAAAAAGGATATTGGAAGAAGAAAGAAACACATATATTTTTATTTTAATATTCAGGAATTCATGCAAGATAGTTTGTGTCAAGTCCTCCTTAAATTGGATTTCATCACACATATTAAAAGTAGGGCAGGCCAAGCATTAAAGGCGACGAAGATATCACTTTAATGCCTAAATCCAACTCTTTCACACTGTATTTAAAGCCACTCTATGCATTAAAATCTGAATTTATTGTAACTTGAGTTGTCAAGAGTATGTTAACTCGAGTATAGATCGGTCTTTATTCATGATAAATAGCATTACTCTAATTAATAAAATGAGAAACACGCAAAAGAAATGCGCTCCAGGATTTATATATAGTGACTCAATTATACGATCAAATATGATGGTTAAAGCGTTGTGTCACAATTTCATCATAATTATCCCATTTAATCTTGTCTCTCAAGTTAATTTCTAAAGTTATATTCAGTCAAATTACTAATTGAATAAATTTACATTTCTTAGGTTCAAATCAATCTTATTTAGTTGAGTCAACTAATTTTATTTTTATGTGAATCCGAAGAAACTTGCATTTAAGTTATATATCAAGTGATTCAATTAAAAACTCAACAATAATAAAATTGTATGAGACCTTTTATTTAGTTTTTGGATTTTATTACATGGTTTAAATGTATACCTCAAATCTTGATTTGTTTCAAATTCACAAAATCATTGATATATATATATATATATATATATATATATATATATATATATATATATATATATATATATATATATATATATATATATATATAATGGCTATTGTTTCAAAGCATGAAGAGTAGAATAAAAAATACATGAACAATTAAATATGAGAATATTGACAATTGAAATTAAATTTCAAAACTAAATTACATTATTTGTCCTAACGTTACGAATCATAATGGAAGAAATCAAACAAGGGTTTTGGAGTAACTGGGTTAAAAGGAAAAACAAGAAAAATATCTTAAATAAAGAATTTGCGTTCCTCACGCCAACGTCTTTGTAATATCCTAACTTTTTCTTTTCCCTTAAATCTTCTCCTTTGTCTAATTGTGTGTGTTGGTATAACCTTCGTAAGTTTCATATCTTTGGAATTTAGTCCCTAATTCAAGTTTCTGTACGGTTTGATCTTTTTGTCTAAATCTTCAATTTCTCTCACAACTTTCGAAAGCATTCATGTTGGTCCTTGAACGTCAATAATTATACAAATTTGGTCCTTCTAGAGTTCCGAAATTTCAATACATTAATTTTTAACTTGTTGTATTGTCGCTTTCTTAGAGGTCTGGTTTATGCTCCTCTTGTCCTATACATTTTATTATTATGATATATACATAATCGAAGAATTATATATAACCCTCATCGACCTTTTTAGTACAGCCTAAAAATCTCACCAAGGATGCGTGGATGTTTTTGCTTTAAAAATAAAACAAAACTCGTGACCTTTCCTCAAGTTGCTTGGAATGTTCTTATCAATCTTGTGCAATCCAACTACTCTTCAATTAGACTGAAAATCTCCATTTCTACTCCAAGATCTTCTCAAGAAATTTGCACTTTGGAATTTCAATGTAAAAAATTAATACAATAAGAATTTAAATTGATTGGAAAACAAAACTTAATTAATTTTTCATACAATTAATATTTTAGAAAAATAAATTTACACACATCATACTTCAATAATTGGCTTTCTGAACAAGAAATTGAATCAGCACTCTATTTTTATGAGTGTGGACTGTGGTGAGAATGAGAAACTTAAAATTGGAAAATAAAATGTTTAATGTAGAAAGTAAAAATTATTTTCTAATTATTTTTTTAGAGTTGTTAGTTTTATTTTAAAAAAATAGTGAGAAATTGAAGAGTTTAGATTGAAAATATATGAAAAATAATTTTTATCGATAATACGATTATAAAATAAAATAAAATAAAATGTTAAAAAAATTGTACATTAATTAAAATTAACGGTAAATAGATATTATTAAAAGGTTTGAGGGACTTTCAAAAAAAAAAGTTTTAGGGTAAAATAATAAAAAAAAAAAAAAAAGTTTATTCCTTTAAGGCCTTTTAGAAGTACTTTTTTAAAAAAAAATTATTATATGCATGTAAAAATTTAAATTCAAGAAGTATATATTTTTTCTTTTTCTACTATTAATTAAAGGACGTATTAGAAATTATAAATTATATGAGAGTTATATGTTTTATTTAAAAGATTTTTAATGAGAAATTGAAGAGTTTAAATTGTAAATGTATGAAAAAAAAATTATTGACAATACGAAAATAAAAAGAAATAAAATATTAAAAATTTTACATTAATTAAAATAAAGGGTGAATATGAAATTATTAAAAAGATGCGAGGGTAAAATAATCAAAAAAAGTTTCTCCATTTAAGGGAATTATTATATGCATGTAAAAACTTTAATTCAAGGAGTACACTTTTTTTTTTTCACATTAATTGAAGGATGTATTAGAAACTATAAATGCTATGAGAGTTATTTGTTTTATTTAAAAGATTTTTAGTGAGAAAGTGAAAAGTGTAGATAGTAAATGTATAAATTTATTGACAATAAGAAAATAAAAAGAAATAAGATATTAAAAAATTTATATTAATTAAAACTATGTATGAATATGAAATTATTAAAAAATGCAAGGGTAAAATAGTACCAAAAAAATTTCCCATTTAAGAGACTTTTAGTATAGAGTATAGATATAGATAATATTAATAAACGTGATTTTTGCAGTAAAATTAAACGAAACTCTAATATAGATTTTGGGATTCAGTCAAGCAGTACCACATAACAAATGCTCAATGACGTACCAAAATATTTAATTTCAAAGTCAATAAAGTTTCCTAAATCAACCAGACATATATATATTTTATTTTCTTCATCGTGTGAGGATAAGGGAAAACATTTATAACAATTAATTGCAAATGGGAAAGGCGAAAGAATTAAGGGATGTAAATGATATGTCTCTCTTATTTTGGTAAAAGGAAGGAATTGAAAAGTACAAGTGAATAAATAAAAAAGTGAAATATCATGTAGAATAAAATTCTATTGTCATGCTCCCTTAAATTTTCAATTCAGCATATCGAAGTTCGAATCGAATAGATACTATGGCATTCATTAGGAATAAATACAATGAAATATATGTTCATCAGTTCATGGCTATGCTTAAATAGTTCAACACATTAAACATACCGCCCCTCATGCGGGGTAGCTGCGTTGGTGAAATAGATGAGCTCAGAAACCTTTGGTCACGAGTTCAATTCACCAACCAAAACTTTCTCGATCGAACCTATTGCACGGACTTGTCTAGCATGGTTTATCTGGCTGGCGTTGTTTGCAGACTATTGTAACAAGTTCGGGGGTTTACCCAATAACGAACACATACCCCGTAACGAGTTGGTGTTTAAAGAAGATGAATGAATATTTCACCTGCGCCAACAACAACAATAAATGGAAGCTGCTTTCATTTCAATGTCGGGGCGTGAACCCATTTATTAGGATTTTAAATGTTGCTTGCAGCTCTATACCGACAACTTCTTCAAGCGTGCTGAAGAATCCTAAAGGGTAGATTAGATACCACGAAATACTTAACTATCAGTCAGGGTGGCAACGATCCTGACCATTCCCACCTCCTCGGCGGCCCGGCCCAACAGGTTAACACATGAGCAGTGCCTAATGTTGAGAATTTTTTTAGGGACATTTGCAAAAATACCCATATTTTTGTATCATAATTGAAATTTACTTCATTTTTAAAAAAACTGAAAAATACTTCTTTTTTTTTTTTTTTTTGGAAAAATACTGTTTTCACAAGTATCATAACATGATACTTTGAAAGTATCCTATGATACTTTACAAGTATCACAACATGATATTTTGCAAGTATCTTATGATACTTTACAAGTTTCACAACACCATACTTAAAGTATCATAAGATACTTGTAAAGTAGCACAACATGACTTCAAATTTTCAGTATCAAAATATGAAACTTTATTAATTTTTTATGATACTTTGGACGAAATTATAGTATCACAACTTGAAACATTACACTTTGATTATGATACTTTATCTCTAATATGGTGGTGAAGGACTCCACCGGCGACACTACCAGGCCCACTGCCCACCTCACCGACGCTGCCACCCCAACACCAACCACCACCATCATCATCAACTCCACCAGCACATCACCACAACCCCTCTCTGCCACAGCCGGCAACCACCGCACCGTACACAAGCATCACCACCCCAACTCACCACCACCACCACACCACTTGCACTACAGGCGCCAATCGTTCAGAGACGAGAAGGCTTAAAATCGGGCAGTAGTAGAAGTTAAGGAAGATTGCGTGAGGAAAGCCTGATTCCTGGTCATCTTCCCTCGCCTTCACAGTCGCAGTTTTCGCTCCCTTCTCCTGTGGTGGTACAGCGGGTTTATTTGATGAAGTGGTGGTGGTGGTTCGGTGTAGGTGGTGGCTTGTGGTTGTGCGGTTAGTCGGGGGGATGAAGGTGATGTAGCAACGACGATTTCGCTTTGGAGAAGAAGATAACGTAATTTTCAATTTTCTTCCTTTGGATAGTAATTTGTCAATTGAGCCAAGAAATGAAGTGCATGGTGCAATTAACCGATTTTTTTAAACATGCAGGATCACTACTAAAATTGAGAGTATTAGGAGCATATTTGAAGTGCCCCAATTAATGTTACTAGAGGCGAAAAACAAAGTTAAAACGCCCCTAAAAAAAGGAGAAACGAATTAGTAAACTGACGAATTAGTAAACGCTTCTATAAATGGTGTCCCTAATAATAAATAGGGACTAATTGAACACTAAAAATGACCCTAATAATATCTATGCCACATAGAATTATTATTCTCGTAATTCTATTAAGGACATTTAATTAAATTTCCCAAATTAATTTAAAACAATAGAGACGCTTATAAATACCCCTATAATTAATATTAAATCATTAATTAATATTAATTGTAGAGACACATATATGTGCCCCTAATACATTCAAATATAATTAAATAAATAATAAATTCAGCCACTATAATTTATTGTAAATATAAATATTCAATATTCAATAGAATTAAATATTTATTCCCAATGAATAAAAATAAAGAGAACACAAAAATTTTAATATCAAATAGAGTTTTTATTCATATGTCAATCTGTCTTGAGTACATAATTAAATATAACACTAAATAAAAAAGTAAATAACAAGTAATAATAAGGTCACTAATTAATAACATCAAAATCTTTCATAAAAAGAGCATAACAAGAATAATATGTGCTGACTATTATCATGTTCACTATTCATCTGAACCGGAGGCATGAATTGTTGTATGATGTCTAGGTCATTGAGCGTCCCTTTGAACTCTCCACGAGGGTAAGACACCGACGGGTGCAAAGGAGTTGGTCTCCAATAACCTCTCCAAAGTCGTCGTACTTGCACGGTTGTATCCACATGCAAAGAGAGTTTGCTAGACTAAAGCTTGAGTAATCATATGTTTTACTCCAATCTGCATAGAAAAGAAAACTGAATCGCCTTTGAGACGCTTCATTCAAATAAGCCTGTCTTTTGATATTTCTCCGCTGCGAAATAGTTAAGAATTTAGTACTAAATTTCTTCAAATTTTTACCTTGTAGAATGTTGTATCATTATTTCAAGTGCAAAGCTTCCTACACTGCATTGACAGTAAACCCTTTCGTGTTCTTCACCGACAAATATAATTCCCTGAAAATTTTGCAAAGCCCACAACTTTTGGCAAACACATTTCATAAGCAAACTAGTCAAGGAAAGTTTCTGCGTAGAAGTAAATATCAAGTTCCACACAAACAAATGCAAACACAAACAAAATAGAAATGCCTATAAGAGGATTACTTGCTCAGAGTGCATAGTATAACAGATATCTTCAATTGTTGCATTGATTCCATGGAATGTCATCCTTTTCACTTGTAAATTCATTTTTCATAGTTGATTTAGTGTATCAAAAAAATCAAGAAGGAATATTAAGAAGGTACATAACAAAATGTACTTCCAACAGTCTCTCTCTTGTTTTCTGCCGCATAGAAAGTAGGCGGATTTCATGACACGACTGAAAAAGTTCAAAAGCTTGCAACAATAAAGAGTAGCTAAAATCCACTAATTGCAATATTAGATGCTAATTCAAGAACCAAATAAAGATGTAATCTTCTTATAATTGGCAAATAAAGGGGACCCTAATTTTTCTTCTTATTTTTCTACATCCAGGGAAGCCATCCTTTCTATATAAAAATAATTTGTTCTGTGAAAAAGAGCTATAACTTTCATTGAATATATTCTACAATTTGCATCAACCTCCACATAACAAAAGATAGATGCAACACACATACAAAACTATTACACACAACAGACAGACAAGTAAGAATGTTTTGCCAAAACGAAGCTAAATAACAACTATAGAAAAATGAGTTAAAAGAAATTAGATTTGGTTATAAAATGACATGTTCTTTTTTCCTATCTCAACCTAAGAGAATTTTTATTTTTTATTAATATTTCTCATCTATTTTTATATAGGCAACTATAAATCAACAATGGGATAGACATTAAATTTCTCCACCTTGTCCTGATCTCCAACAGTCTCAGATTTAAGTTTCTCAAAAAAATAATAAAGCATCACAAATAATATAGTTGCCTTCTTGCTTTTGATCCCTGCAGATTATCATACAGATTTTGTTATATCCATATTTCATCTATTGGGTCACCACATAAACTACAAAGTGCCATGAAACCTTTTGTGCAATTTCTCAGGTACAAATCAATTGACAGTAGTTTCCTTATTGCTGACCCCAGCTTCTCTCAAGCCCTTCACAGTTTCAAACAGAGGAACTACTCGGAGCCTATAAGGAATTTTTATTTGGTGTCAAGTACATTTTGTAAATGCTACATGAAATGCATAAAAGTTCAAAAATCTTTCAACCTATAATGTTAAAAAATACACCTGTGAATCTACATCCAGAAGCTTTTTGGTGAATTATATTGTACATATTTACAATAAATTACATTACATCGTATCATACAAATAACTATGTAGATACATGTGAATTTAAATGAAGAAAGGAAAATATCCTTACCTTTCAAAGAAGAGACTGCCGAGGGAGGTTCTTCTCGAAGGATCGAATCAGCTGCTCTTGCTCTACAAATATTGACAGATATTGATATATAAGAAAATTATCGTAAAGAAAGAAAATTAAATCAGATGGTGTTGAAATTAATAACTTCCAACGAGCTAGAAGATGAGAATCTCAGATCCATGTGTTGAAAATCACTCACAACAATCAAATCGAGTGCAAAACCAACACACAAAAGCCCTTTTTACCCAAATAAATCTGACACTTACTTCCCAGTTCTTGTAGACGTTATCGCAATACTAGAATAATAGGTGCCCTGAAGCCCTTGGTTTCGAACAACTGGGTTTAGCCAGAGAGGGAAGCAAGAGGAAGATTTGGGATTTTTGTTTCAGGGCTTTGACAAAATCTTATTATTATTATAAAGAGCTTAGTAGCCCAATTTTTCCCTCCAGGATTTCCCCCAAAATGTTCCTTCTTTTGATGTTTGTACAGCAATTATATCTATCTATCTCTATCTTCTATTTAAAAGTATATTCTAATATAAAAGGAGGATAGCTGCACAGTACTCCCATGTTCATCCCGCCTAAAAGTCCTACTTAGAAGGAAAGAGACGTGCATAAGGAAAATCACGACCATGTGATCTCTATAATAAGGATATATTTGGAGGGGCCCACCTGCAATAAAATCCAGCATATGCACTCCAGAATCTGATTTTACATTGAGGAGATGACCCTTTTTGAAAAATGAAGATATTTCTCTTTCTTCTTATTTTCTAAAGTGAAGCACTACATTTGCTTAAATTTTTTTTCCTACGTTGTTTGTAAGGCTCATTCATTCATTTCTGTGTTTTTTGTTTCGTTACTACATAGAAATGGCTCCTGTAATTTACTTGCTAGATCCGGCTCCGACGGTGGCTGTCGAAGATGAAAAAGGTGTCGGGCTGATGTCCGATCGACTCGAAGGGGGATCTAAGTTTCTATAACGTAAATGTTGGATTTTTTAGGGGTTTAGCTTGAAGAGGTAACAAATTATGAAGAACACCATTCGGGTTATTTTTCAGGGTTTTTTCAATCTTTTTTTAGTGATAAACCTATGATTTTTATGAAGCTTTTGATATTCGAGTTCAGCAAGTTCATTAATCAACCACTAGGTTGTCCGATCTGCAGGTAATTCCTGCTGTCATCTCCCTTTGTTTTTCTAAATTTTCAGTTTCTCTTGATTCGTTGATTTATAACGTGAAATTGAGAAACTTTGTGTCAAATTGAGTTGTTATCTAAAAGTTGAAAATAATAACCGTGTCTGTGCATATATGCACTACAGGAATATTTTGATTTTTCCCTTTTCCTGCAGTTTGGTAAAATTATAGTTTTAATGATACATAAACCCATTAGTCCTCAATTTCATTGAATATGTTGGCAGCCTATTGCGTCCTGTGCTTATGAATTGGAAGGTCACTGACTCAGTTTATTGAAGTTATTGAAATCTTGGTTTGAGAAAATGAAATCTTGGTTTGGAATTTTGTGTTTCTTGAACTGTTTTCTACTTAAGGAACTGATCTTAGTATTTGGATGTCGCCACTAGGTTGTCCCATTTGCTGGGAGTGTGAAGAAGAGGAAAATAAAGAGATGCTATTGGTGTAGAGAAAGTAATAAACAGAGTATGATCAAGTGTTTGAGTTGCAGGAATCGGTTCTTTTGTGCTGATTGTGTTAAAGAGAGGTTTGATATTCTAATCTACTCAGATTTTCACACCTGGAAAATTAGACTGCATATATTGCAATCTTTGATTCTCAAATGAAAGTTTCTTTCTTTGTTACTTCCATACTAATCTCTTTATACAGTTTTCAACTCCAAGTAAAGTAATTTTATTAAAATTCTAGCTCATGTTCGCAGGTGAAAATCTGATTGAATGGTCTAACTTTATTTTTTGACCAAACTTCAGCTCCACCACCACTGCTACATCCTACCGTCGTCGTGAAGCTAGCTGCCACCATCGAAACAGAGTAGGTACCTCTCTTTATAGATTTTGTGTCATTATCCATGTGTTATCTATAGAAATTGGTTTGATATTCTCTTATTGTACCTTGATCCTGAGGGTGCATTTGCAAGTAGTGGAGGAAGGCCACAAAAGACGTGGTCCAAAGGGCGTCCATTAATCGACAGGCTGCAAAAATCACTTTCCCTTCTTGCCTCAAATCGACAGGTTGCAAAAATCACTTTCCCTTCTTTCCTTAAATTGTATTTAATTGATGGTTTTATTTTGTGATTTTGCCCTTAATTTTTTTATAACTTCGTTAAAATAGTGTTCTTGTGGCAATTTTATTTAGTATTGAAAATTGCTGGAATATTCTGTAGTAGTTCATTAAATGAAAGCATCAACTGATGCTTTATTGAGCAAAAAGATTAGCCGATTAGGTGGTAATTGATTTTTGGTTTTCTATGTTGTTTGTGTTCAACGTGTTTCATTGGCATTAGATCTTTAAAACCTTATCCATGCTAAACTGGGAACTTTAGAAATTATGTTGGCTGATGTTCTAACTTTGCTTTATGCTGCAGCCGGGGACGCCGCCGCCGAAGTCTCCACATCAGTGTCTTATAAAGCATGACAAGAGGAATGCTACATTTTCCCTTAAATTTAGCTCTTTCACCAGTAATAGCATTTCCATTCCTAGATAGCACTGGTAAAATAATACTAGAATCCCCTGGTCTGTGCTCCATCTGATTATATGTGGCCTCATGAAACCGGTAACATTATCGATTTACTTTTTAAATTTCTTATCATTTTTGTACGTTTTTCTTCTCTAATTTTTAGTAAATTGATGGATTAGGAGCCCCTTTAAGTCATTGAATGTATTTGATTAGAGCCCTCATTATATATTATCATCCTATTTCCTCTACTTTATCCTGTCTTTTCCAAAAAATGTTATTCATTCAAAATGCTCAGGATTATAGCATTTTTACCTACCATGAGGTACTTTGGTAGAATATGGAAGATAGTAAGCGCGGTGATGTGATTCTTACTTTTAGTATTTTATTTTCTTAATCGTTTGATACTTAGCATATATGTCATTGATACTTAGTACATATGTCATTACCTTATATGAATCATGATTTACTTTACCTACAGTATCCATTGAAATTTTTGTGTTACTTATTGAGCTCTTATGTTTTGACAACATAAAATTTTGTTACATCTTAATGACACTTTTTTTTTTGTTGTATTTCAGCAACCAACCACCTCACATGGTCAGCTTCTACAGTTAATACTTGAAACTTTTCCAAAAGAACATCCTTCATATGGTCTTAGGTTTCTTCTCATACCTCCTATAAAAGTTGCAATTTGATCAATGCGTTAACTGAATGGCAGTGAGAATTTTATTGGTAGAGTTTTACTATTATCTAGCAGGATGTCATAATAATGTGTTTTATTGGTCCAGTTTATGCTGAACTTTGAATTGTCATAGGAACTCGGTGAAAAGAACATTGGACTGGAAAATCCGAATTTTTTTCGAATCTGCTATTCACAGTTTTCAAGAACCAGTCATATTGCAACAGTGGTGGCATCTGTGCTAAATATTTCACTTGAAAGTCCACATTGCAAGGTAAGCTATTCCGTCCAATTGATTTGTGTATAATGCATTAGTAGGTATTCACATCTTATGCAGAATAACCACATTCGTAAAACATGGGCAGATGCATCCCGAATCCCAATCTTCATTTCAACAGATTAGTTTATTCTAATTGACAACAATAAACTAATAACAAATATGAGTAGGAACTATTATGGCATGCCATAAGCGGAGCGGATATTGGAACTGTTAGCCATTTGGTAAACTGGGACTTTTTTATTATATTTAGCTGATTCATCAAAATTCTGTGCATAGATTATTCTCTGTTTGCCCTGTGCGGATGAAAGATTTCTCTTTAAAGAAACAAATATGTTGATTATTTTTTTCCCCTTGAAGTTTCGAATTTAGGATTTTTATTATTGCAAAGTGCGTTTACTTCTCCACTTTAAGTGCACATAATGTGTGTATGGAGTATGTATTTGATTAGTAGTTTTTTTTAATCTTTGCATTATACACACATATTTCAAGATTAACAGGATATTAGATAGTATTGTGATGTTGATATGATGCTTAACTGATATTTTGGAGTCTTAATTGCAGTTTTATAGTTTCTCACATAATTCATTGTACATCTTGGCATGATTGATGTTGTGTTAAATTCTGTTTGTAATTTTTTTTTTAAAATTTGATGATAGTATGGAAAATTACTGGTGACATTATAAAGAAATTGAAGGAGAATGAGAATGGGTATGGGTACACTTGGGGAAATTAAACAATAAAGCTCGAAGAAGCTTATGGCTTTTGTTGAGGGGTTGAACGGGCGGTCTAGATTGCTTGCTTATGAAGCAAGAAAACAATTCCCAACTGAGAAGATTTGTATCACCAATGAAATTATTCATAATCCCACTGTTAATCAGGTATTCATTTCTGCAGTCATTATCTCTTTCATCAAAATTCAACTATATTTGGAAGTAGATAATAGTCATAGGCAGAGGTCAAAAATTTTGGGTAATTTGTTCCTTTTCTCAATATATTGTTTGTTCAGTCACCTTCTTTGAAGCATTTAGATTTTATCTAGATATTCTCTTCTTACATTACTGGCTTCAAGGTTTTATATTTATATGTTAAGGCTTTATTTTTTAGCAGTACTTCAAGTTTACACTTTGCTCTAAGTTGTTGTTAATTTATGTTCTTTGGTCTACGACATATTTAAGCATATTTCTATGTTTAAACTTCATTATTGGGTTCTAACAAATTATGCAAACAATATAGGATTGTGCCTGAGCTCATTGATACATGTGTATAATATTAATGTGACGGTGATATTTACAATTTTTATTGCTCCTTTTAGTCAATTTGTATACATATATTTCACATAATGACCTGCAACAAATGAGTGAGTGAGGATCTGTCATGTTGTTAAAGAGGATACTATTTACAGAAACATTTTGAAATTGTGGCTTTTATGTTATTTACAGGTTATACATGATTACTATTAATCTTTAATTTTGCATTAGACATAAATTCAATTTATGCAGAATAGAATCTTGGCCTTTAACATGATCATGTGTATTCTTCATTTAGTCTACAGAATCATGTATCACTTTAATTGAGTTTGTTTGCCTTTTATACTAATTAGTCAAAGCTTAAGCCAAACAGTTTGGTTGAGGGATGTCTTAGTTTTAGGCAAGTGAAGTGATGATAGCTGAAAAAAATACTCATTATCTATTTGGGTTTCCAATGGCATTTACCAACACCATGCTTTCTTGGAGTGTTATCGAATTTGGTGGTCTTATGAAGGGAGAGTAGCAGAATGCAAAAGAAGTCATTCGTTGGGTTACTAACTATCTTCTCCAATGTTCTGTCACATGCTTTTTTGTTTTCTTTTTTCTGTAGAAGTTTGGAAGTTCTCAAGGCTTGATATCGATATTTCTCTAATTGATACAGATTATCGTAAGGGTTGATTTAGGGAATCCAATTCTTACTATCTCACCATTTATCCTTTTGATGATATGATATATATGATAGTATAAAATGGGCATCAAACCATTGATTCATAGTATTTGTGTTCAGTGCAACATTTTGATGCCACCCTACCTATCCGACCTACAAATAATCTAATTTTATATAGCTGTTCTTTATGATGAGATTTTGTGCCTCGAGTGACAGGGATGATTCTTATTTTCCTCTTGAATCTACGAGCTTTGGAGGGGTATGGCGATGTTCATGATTCAAACATCAGGTAGGTGTTTACTAATGCTTATCGCCAAAAGGGTAAATTTTCTTAGAGTATGAGCTCTAGATGTTTTCTATTCTTTCCTTACTGATGAGTGCAGATGGGAATTATGTGAATGTAATAGGTTTAGATTTATGGATTTTTTATGTTGGAAATCATTTTGGCAGGAGGAAGAGTAAACAATTGTGTTTTTTTTTTTAGGTTTAGGTTTAGATTTATGGATTTTTTATACACATTTCCATCAATGATTGGTTATTGAAATAGGCTTGGTGCTTTGTTTGGTAAATTATGTGAATGTAATAGGTTTAGATTTATGTTTTTTTTTTTTTTTTTTTTTTTTAGGAAATCATTTTTGATTGGTTATTGAAACAGGCTTGGTGCTTTGTTTTACTAAGAAAAAAATGTTTTTGAGAAGTATTAGCACCACGTTCTGATAGATTTGGCAAACTGCATATCACATGATGTCAAACCACAGAAACCAAGTACTTCAAGTATATAGTGCATGTATTAAACGGTATTACGCTTGGATTTCACAAGTCCAGATTTCACTTCATGAGTCCATTAACTTGCAGCGTCTATTAATTTTCACAATGTTGGAGTTGGTATATTGTGAGTTCTTGGTATAGGTATATTAGTAATATAGTTTAAGTGATACATTTTCTTTCGTTAATATTTTTGAATGATGTGAACGCAAAATTTCCGTGAACTGAGTTTGACAGCAATTTTTTTTTTAATCTTCTCTGAACCTTTGCTTTCAGTCTTCCCAATGGCGGAAAGATTGCAGGGTGGCTCAGGTTTCTTATCGAATCACTGCAAGTGCGGTTACTTTGATTAATCAGTTATGCATAGTGTTCTGAATGCTACCAAGTTTCTAATTATTTGACTTTAATGTGAGGTAGACTTCTCGAGAAGAAGGCAAAGGAATATCAGTTGTATTAAAAAATCACGTCTTCAATTTTCAACACCGTTAACATGCGATTAGTTATTGTTACCCTTATGCATTTGCATTTAACTTACAAAAATAAAAAAAAATACCTGTATGTGATGACTCATTCAAAATTTTGATGACGTGAAATTATTCCGTGCATCGCACGGGTGGATGAACTAGTATGTATGTATGAGAATATATTAAAGACCACCAATATTCCCGCTCAAATTTTCAGTAAAATATTAGGGCCATTTTATCTGCCCCAATCTTTATATCTTTTTTTATATATATATATGTAAAAAAGTAGAAGTGAGAGAGATAGTCATTTTAGAAGAAATTTGCACTTAACAACCCTCTCTCCTCACTTTTATATATATATATTATAAATAAAAAATAGTAGTAATAAATGTACTATATGTAAATGTGTTATATTAAAAATGAAAAATGTTGATTAATATATTTGAACATAAATAATGTAATATTTATGTAAATGTATTATGTAGAAAATGAAAAAATTGAATTAATATATTTGAACATAAATAAATGTAATATATATATATATAAATGTAGGAAATGAAGAAAAATTGTATTAATATATTTGAACATAAATAAATGTCATAATTATGTAAATGTGTTACTTTGAAAATTAAAATTTTGGATAAATATATTTGAAAATAAATAAATACGTGCTATATAAATTTGTTAAGTTAGAAATGAAAATTTTGAATCAATATATTTTGAAAATAAATAAATAAAATTATTGATATTTTACTTCCTAATATATCAATAAATGAGTAGGTTTTTCAATAAGCATATTACAAAAATAATTAATTATTTGTTATCAATTCAATAACATGTGTTATGTAGGAAATGAAAAAATCAATAATTAATTATTTGCTATCAATTCAATAACATGTGTTATGTAGGTTCTTCAGAATTTTCTATTTTGATTAGTTTTATTTTATTTTTGTAAAGTTTCAATTCAATAACATGTGTTATGTAGGAAATGAAAAAATCGGATTAATATATTTGATTTTGAACATAAATAAATGTCATATCATATCTAAATAAATGTGTTACATTAAAAATGAAAAATTTGGATTAATATATTTTAAAATAAATAAATATATGCTAAATAAATTTGTTAAGTTAGAAATAAAAAAATTGAATTAATAATTTTTGAAAATAAATAAATAAAATTATTGAAATTTATTTCCTAATATGTTAATAAATGAGTAGGATATTCAATACGCGTGTTATAAAATAATTAATTATTTTCTATCAACTTTTTAACAATACATATTTTCTATTTTTAATTTTCAGTCACTATTTTTTAACATTATTATCAAACAGAGGCATCATTTGACAAAAATTGGCATGTTTAAAAAATAATGAAAAATAAAATCTATTAATTAATATATTGGATTTCAAATAAAATATATGTAAGCAAGAAACACATTAAAAAATATAATTAATAAAAAATTATAACATATTAAAAGGGAAATAGGTGATGAGGTGGGAAAATTTTCAGAGAAAAACGTAAATAAAAGTCAAAAAAATTTTATACAAAAAATCTAAATGAGTGCCAAATTTTGAGTGGCGCAGGTATACTTAGTTTACATATAGTATTTTTTTTATTTTGAATAGTTTTGTCTTTTTTAAAGTTTCAAATTCAATAACATTTTGTATTGAAATTTTATTTAAATTACGTTTTTATTTGATATAATTGAATCAAGATATTTTTAAAATTATGATTTAAAAATTATATATTTCGTGCATCGCACGTGTTGAGATCAAGCCTAAAAAGGAGTACACTGATCCACTATCGAAGGTACAATAGAGGCCCAATGGACCTTGGCTCATGGCTAAAGCTTAAGATGTCTTCTTGGGTCAATTGCCGAGGTGGTAATGTACGTGAACTTCTTTAGCCGAACTGGTTTATGACTAGCCGAGGTGTTTTATGTTTAAACGGAGGACCTCCTTAATAACAGCTCGGATGAGTGATGGGACAATGGATGAATTCAGATATGTGACGCCACCTTTATCAAAAAGTGACAGGCGCCCATCCCCTACCAAACGTAGCAATGATTACTGTCAAAAAGTAAGATCCGCTTCTCCAAAAACTAGGGTAAATACACATGTAAAGTCCGCCACATGTCGCGATCCAAAACAACAAATTCCTCTATAAATAGAGCACTCCTCCCACTTTGTAAAGAGGTGAGCAATCTGATACTCTGAACTAAATATTTTATTCTCACTCCCTTTTCTCTCTTTTACATACATATATTTCCCGCACTCAATTTATATTCGCTTGAAATGAGCACTGACTTTGGCATCGGAGTGCAACGGTAGCCACCTCGGCCCCCTTTGCAAACTGATTGTTTGTCACAGTGCGCGGGAAGTCCACGTGTTCAAGAGGGAAGAGCTGAGACGTGTTGGTCCAAGGTCCAGCCAAATTTTGTGGTCAACATTTTGGCGCCGTCTGTGGGAAACCATACTGCTACGAAAACGCATGATGAAAAGCCACACATAGAAAGGAAGTTTTGAAAAAGGACGAGTAATCTCTTGCAAAAGAGTGGAGAATTGCAAGGACTTTGAAATATAAGTTTATTAACCTTGAAAAATGCGTGAAACTTTGAAACACAAGTTTATTAACCTTGAAAAATGCATGAAACTTTGAAACATAAGTATAACAACCCTGAAGAAGGATTAGGACTTTGAGATAAAAGTTCACTCATCTTTGAAAGAAAAGATAAAACCAAGGAATTGTTCTGAACATGAATGAAAGTGGCGATGATATTAACCCTCGTAGGAGTAGAGACGGCCAACACAGAGAGGAAGAGGCTCCTCAGAGGCCTCATGAGAATGCAAACGAGGGAATGGCCCAACCTAACCCTCCGCACCGGCACCGAAATCGCCGCATGCTGTGAGACATGACTCGCATGGCAGCACAAATGCTAGAAATGCAGAAACAGCAGATCAAACAAACTGCTACGATGAATGCCTACATAGCTCAAGGGTATGTTGTAAATGAGCCCATGATGACCCCGCAATATGCGCATCCACATTACTCACCATCTGATGCAGCTACTGCCTCCTATTATTATCAAGATCCGCAGGCATTCTCCGAGGTAGAATCTGCTCCTTTCAACGAAGAGGACCCGGTGCATGAAGCACCAAGAGCACAAGATCAACCCCCTATTAGCCGCAGGGAGGCTTCGCCTTCGAATTCTGGTAGCGTTTTTAGCCGAATAGGAGGATTATTCCGGGCCAGACGAGGTGGCCGAACTAATCAAGGTCAACACCATGCAGCTAAGCCTAGAAATAAGCGGGAGCGTCGCGCTGAAGAAGTCATGTCGCGGGGCCAAATGCATAGACCCCCGCATAACACAGGGGCAGAAAAATTAGCCCCCACACATGAGCCTAGGAATAGGCAGGAAAGGAGAGCAGAAGCAGCTCGGACAAAATCTCGTAATGATCTTCTGACCTTCGAAAGGCCAAACTACAGGCGAGTTTTGCCACCACAAAGACAGGAGTACGCTCCACTGCCCTACAACCAACACCATGACCCGATATATTCCGGTCACGACGAGAACAGTGAAATACCGTCATACGAGCTAGATGACAAAGAGGAAATAAGCCCCTTCACGGAGGGCATCAGTAGGTGCCCAGTGTCTCGTGACTTTGAAATACCAGAAATAGCAAAGTATTATGGCTGAGGTGACTCTGAAGATCACCTGTTAAACTACCGCGCTAGCATGGAAATAGCCGGAGCCACTCCGGCACTGAAATGCAAGGCCTTTGCTTTAACCCTTGAGGGAAGTGATATACGATGGTACAAAAAACTCCCTCCTGGTAACTTCCACAGTTGGAGAGATTTGAAGACAGCATTCAAAAATGGCTTTGTTTCCTCCAGGTCTGGCCAGCTCCCACTCCAACGCCTTCAGGACTTAAGGCAAGGAAGGGAGGAATCTCTTAAAAGTTACCTAGCCCGGTTCACTGAAGAGATGCACATTTGTGAGAACATCACCGAGGAGAAGATGTTTTCCGCGTTAAAAGGGGGGCTAAACATGACGAGCATGTTTTGGAGGGATGTCTGAAGCAGAAAGCCGAGGGATTACAATGCCCTAGTAGATCTGATGAAGGAAGAGATCGCCTCAGAAGAAATGGCTAGAGCCAGAGACAATCATCCTCAAGGGAGATACAATCTTGGGTATCCTAATGAAGCGAACCTCAGGAAAGGAGGTAATAAGGATAGGTTCGGCAGTAACCGAAGTGGAGCGCTAAGTCCATTTCCAGGAACCGGGTCCAGCTATGCAGCAGAGATCGCGGAAGCTATCCCTAACTTGCACTCCAACGCTCCCTCTCAGAATCCCCCCATGGCTCAAGGAAGAATGGAAAGTAGCCGAAGTGGAAAACAGCCTATGATTGGGGCTTACTGCGCCTGCCACATGTATTATGGCCACACAACGGAAGATTGTAGGGAAATCCACATGTTAGCGGACCAAAAGGCACACGGAAGAAGGGGAAGTGATTTCTCTCATGGCAAGGGGAAAACACAAAAATCAAGTAGTCAAAAGTTCAACCCAACTGACAGGCGAGCTCCATGGAAGAACCCAACCAAAGAAAGGATTGACAGTTGACAAAGAGACAGGAGCAAGGGTCAGGATGACGCCTCGGCACATGCTAAAGATACGAGAGAACCACCTATGCCTGCAAATGATCCGCCAATTCGTGGAATCGACACAATATTGGGAGGCCCCCATCCAGGTGGAAGCACAAATAACTCCCAGAAGAGATATATCAGAGAGGCCAAGCAGCCCGCCAACGTGAATTATCACATCCATTCACATCCTGTGGGATGCCTCAGACAAAATCTATCACCTTCACACAAGACGACGCTATTGGGGTACACTTTTCGCATAATGATGCATTGGTTATCAGAGTGGTGGTGGTTCGGAATGGGTTGTCACGAATGATGGTGGATGATGGTGCCTCGGTAAACGTAATTTACGGAGTAACTTTTGATAAGATGGGGATTAGCACCCCACTCATTCCAGTTCCAAATCCAATATATGGATTCACAGGGGACATCATAACTCCCAGAGGATCCATAACCCTTATGACTGAGGTAGGGCAAGCACCAACTTTATCAAGAATCCCCATGGAACTCTTGGTTGTAGACAAGATATCCTCTTATCATGGCTCGATTGGAAGGCCAGGTCTCATCGACTTGGGGGATGCAAGCCATACGAAATATGTTTGCATGAAATTCCCCACAGAGTACGGTGTTGCAACTGTTAGGGGGAGCCAAACTGAATCGTGAGCCTGTTACACAAACGCTATCCGAAAATTTCAAGACCGGAGCTTGAACATGATTAGCGATGTGGCAATGGCCAAAGCTGCTCTGGACCTTGAAAGACTGGGTGGAGGGCCCTTAGAAAATGAGGATGTTACAATGACGCCGGAAGAAGATCTGGCAGATCTAGACCCAAGAATGGCTGGAGACAGTTACTCTACCCCAGCTGAAAGGCTGGAATGCTTCGGTGTAGATCCACTTGACCCAATTAAGGAGTTGCAGATTGTATTAGATTCTCCGGTTGAATACAAATTTCAGCTGAAAAGCTTCTTACTTGAGAACCTCGATGTATTTGCATGGAAACATGGTGACATGGTTGGAATTGATTCTAAAGTGGCTTGTCACAGACTCCAACTCGATCCCAGAAGTCCTGGGCACAGGCAAAAGAGAAGACCGATGAGTTATGATAAATATGAGGCCTTGAAAGAAGAGGTAGCAAAGCTATTAAAAAATGGCTTTATCAAAGAATCCCGGTATTCGAAGTAGGTATCAAACCTTGTTTTGGTACCAAAACAGAATGGAAAACTGAGAGTATGTATTGATTTTTTGAATTTAAACCAGGCATGCCCCAAAGATAGTTTTTCACTTCCTCGGATTGATCAGTTAGTTGACTTCATAGTGGGACATGAGATGCTAAGGTGGCGTTCTGTTTGTATTTTATTTGTATTTTCATTTTCGAAAATGTTTTGTGTTTTGTATTTTCATTTTTCTTTTCAAATTTTCTGAAAACGCGTTTGGTTTGTCATTTCTGAAAACTGTTTTTGAAAATAAAAAGCTGGAAAACACGTTCTGTTTGAAATTTTGCAGAACACTATTTAAACTATTTTTAATTAATTTGCTTGCAGATTACTACTAACTCCAACTCAAATTTCCTTTCACAACACGCTAAAAATATGGTTACATGCAACACACTAATGTGAGCATTAAGAGTCTATATTAACACAGTTTGGTGAGGTTCGGGACTTGAGAAAGCTCTACTTCTATTAAAATCCAGAAAATGCAAGTTCTTTCAAAATCACCAGAGTCCATTTATCATTGCATTTTTTGAAATATAACAACAAGAATTCTCATTTAATTTTTTTTTTTTGTAATGTTGATATTGAATTCAATAAAACTTTATTTAAACTAAGTTCCAAGTTAGGATAATTCTCAAAAAAAATAAATAAATAAATAAAATATTTATTTGAGCTTAGTTCCAAGCTAGGATAATTCTAAAAAAAATAATAAAAAAATAAAAATTTTATATTAAGCTTAGTTCTAAGTTAAGATAATTCTATTAAAAAATAAAAAAAAAATTCCAAAAACGCGTTTTGGACATTTTTTGTCGAAATACACACAAAACGCCCAAAACGATGTTTCGGGCGTTTTCCGTTTTGTGTACAAATTTTTTTTTTCCAAAATGCGTTTTCAAAAATGGTAAAGAGAACGCGTTTTTAGCGTTTTCGAAAATAAAAACAGAAAACGACCTCAAAACAGCAAAGAGAACAGGGGCTAAGCTTTATGGATGCATACTTCGGATACAAATAAATCCCCATGCACGAATCGGATGAGGAGCACACCTCGTTTATTACAGATAGGGGACTCTATTGTTACAAAGCTATGTCATTTGGCCTAAAGAATGCTGGAGCCACCTATCAAAGGTTGGTAAATCGTATGTTTTTCGAACAATTGGGAAACACCATGGAAGTATATGTTGATGACATGTCAGAGGCCTTCGATGTTTTTAGGAAATATCGAATGAAGCTCAACCCAGCGAAATGCGCTTTTGGAGTAGCATCCGAAAAATTTATGGGATTCATGGTAAACAGAAGAGGGATTGAATCCAATCCTGATAAAATCAAAACTTTGATGAACATGCGATCGCCTTGGAGCCCAAAAGAAGTGCAAAGCTTAACGGGAAGGATTGAGGCTTTAAATCAGTTCGTTTCTAAGTCTACTGACAAATGCTTGCCATTTTTTAAGATCTTGAAGGGAGGGAAGCGATACCAGTGGACGCCAGAATGTGAGCAAGCTTTTTCCGACCAGAAAGCATTCTTGGGGCAGGCCCCATTGTTATCAAAACCAAGAGCTGGCGAACCACTTTATCTATATTTAGCCATATCGAAAGAGGTTGTTAGCTCAGTGCTGATTAGAGAGGAAGATGGGAATCAATTCCTAGTGTATTATGTAAGCAAAGCCATGCTAGATGCAGAAACACGTTACCCAGATATGGAGAGACTTGCTCTCTCGTTGATCACAGCAGCTCGTAAACTCCGCCCCTACTTTATATCGCACTCCATACATGTTCTCACCAAATTTCCCATGAGGCAGGTGTTACAGAAACCAGATGTATCTGGGAGGTTAATGAAGTTGGCAGTAGAAATCAGCCAGTACGACCTGTATTATGAATCTCGGACAGCAATAAAGGGTCAAGTATTGGCAGATTTCATAGTTGAGTTCACCCATTCGCCAGAGGTGGAGATGATTGATAACGCGGAGGATAGCCGTGAGTGGAAGTTGTTCGTTGACGGGTCCTCGACTGATGGAAGATCCGGGGCAGGCATACTACTAATGAATCCAGAAGGGTACAAACTACACAGTGCCATCCGCTCTAGCTTTAAAGCCTCAAATAAAGTTGCAGAATACGAGGCACTCTTAGCTGGGCTAAGACTTGCGAAAGATTTAAAGATCAGGTCCGTGGTGGCAAATAGTGACTCACAGCTTGTCGTAAGCCAGTTTAACGGAAAATTCGCTGCTAAAGAACTAACCATGGTTGCTTACTTGAAAAAAGTGAAAGATTTGGCCGTGAACTTTGGAAAAATGGAGTTACAGCATATTCCCAGAAATGAGAATTCTAATGCAGATGCTTTATCCAAACTAGCAAGCAGTAATGATTTCGAGCTCCACAATCTGATTCCAATTGAGCATTTGATGACCTCTTCTATTGAGCCAGGAATAGAGATTTTGGCAATAAAAAAAGAAGGATCCTGGATAAGTCTCATACTAGCATACTTGAAGCATCAGACAGTACTAGACGAGCCGGAAGCAGCTCGAAAATTATAAAGATATGCCGCAAATTTTGTACTCTTAGATGATCTACTTTATAAACGGAGTTACTCCTCTCCTTTGCTGAGATGTGTTGGGCCGGAGAAAGGACGGTATGTGATGAAAGAAATCCATGTGGGCATATGCGGCAACCACACCGAGGCGTTGTCGCTGGTTCGGAAAGCCCTTAAACAGGGATATTTTTGGCCGACTATGCGAAAGTATTCCCATGACTTCGTCCGCAAGTGCGATAAGTGTCAAAGGCATGCAACCATACCGCATCAGCCGTATCATAAGTTGACTGTGGTAACTAGCCCTTGGCCTTTTGCGAAGTGGGAGGTTGATATTATTGGCACTATGCCTAGGGGTGCTGGTAACAATTGATTTGCAATAGTGGCAATTGACTACTTCACCAAGTGGGTAGAGGCAGAACCCCTGATGAGGATTACCGAGACCAACACCACCAAGTTCATCTGGAAGAATGTTATATGCAGATTCAAAGTACCGCACTCGTTGGTTAGTGATTATGCAAAACAGTTCAAAAACAGAAGCATAGATGAATTGTGCGACGATTTGGGAATTAAGAAATTATTTTCGTCTCCGCATCATCCACAAGCTAATGGACATGTTGAAGCTGTGAATAAGACCATAAAAAATACCCTAAAGAGGAAGCTGGAATCCAAAAAGGCGCATGTGTAGATGAACTCCCACAAGTATTATGGGCACTTCGGACCACCTCACACACTGCCACTGGTGAAATGCCTTTCTCCTTAGCGTATGGATCTGAGGCGGTATGCCCAGTTGAAATTGGGGTGCCTTCTCTTCATCAAATTCATTATGACGAGGTGGGAAACGAAGAAGCACAGAGGGCTAGCTTGGATTTCCTCCTGGAAAAACGGAGTGATTCTCAAATAATAATGACAAAATACCATGAAAAAATGGCCCGCTACTACAACAAAAGGGTAAAGGGTCGACACTTTAACATTGGAGATTTAGTCCTCAAAAAGGTTCTTCCCTCTACTCAAGAACCAGGAGTAGGGACTTTAGGTCATAACTGGGAAGGCCCTTACAGAGTCGCCTCTGAAGTGGTACCCGGCATGTACATGATCGAAGACCTATCTGGGGTACCTTTGTGTAATCATTGGAACACAGATCACCTTCGTCGCTACTTTCAATAAAATCAAATTCCTCTTCGGTGGTCACAACGTCTCCTATAATTTAATGAAAATCTTAAGTGAGTTACGTTAAGGATTACACCAAGTGCTATCAGTAAGCATAACGGATAGTAAAAATGCCTACATTATTTTTTTTATAGGACAATACATCTCCACAATGCTTGAAATTTGTTAAAACAAGGGACTCTTATAAAGCCTGCACTGCGATCACTGCGTGTAGGTTGAACGTATTAACACCGTCAATAGGAGTTCATCCAGACTAAAAAATGCAGGTGTTACGGAGTATAAATAAAAAATGTTCAGATGTTTGTCAAAATCAGATCTAACCAGCAAGCATGAATGTCTTAAGCTACTTAGATCTGAGGGACTATTCACATATCGTCATACAATGCGTTTGTGTTTGGAAGCATTCACACTTAAACAAATAATTTTGTACAAACCTAAACATTGAGCTAAACTAAATCACTACGTTTATAAATCAAAGTATTTACAATTCAAAATTTCGTTACATTTACAATTTAAAGTGTCATTGCACTTACATTTTGAAAAAATTCGAACAATATACAACATGCAAAATGACCAAAGCAAATACAAAAGAGGATCATTGAGGAGGGACATCTTCTGAAGAGCTCCTGCCAGGTACAGCCAAAGGATCTGCGGGATCATCGAGGGAATCACCCTTATCTGCATCTTGAGGTTCGGGGTACAGGGCTTCGATGGAGTTGGGAAAGCTTCCTTCACGTCCCCCAAAAGCCATCCTGGCCCCTATATTGCCAAAGACCCTCTGCATGGCCTCATACTCTGGTGTCTCTTCAAAAGTGTCTTTAAAATTCTGGATCGCCTCATACACCTTGGCGCTCAGAGCTTTCTCCACTCGTGTCATAACAGTCTGCTCCAGAACCTCCGTGATCCTAGATTGCATATGCCGTTCTAGAGAGGCAAGATCCTCCTCCGCCTTTCTCCTAGCTTCCACCTCTCTCCCCAATTTCTCAGTGGCTGCTGCCACCTCAGCCGCTAGCTTAGCTTTGGTCGCATTGGCTGCTGTCAGGGTCTCAGAAGTTATGGACTGAGCTCGGTTGGAGTCGTCCAATTTCTTACAGAGGGACGCCACATCTGCCTTGGAAGCATGAAGATCGTGCTTTAACTTTTCATTATCTTCTTGAAGACATTTGGCTGTTACCCTATCTTCCGAGGAGGCCTTGCGAGCGATGGACAGATGCTCCTTGAGGTCCTTAATCTCCCTCAGCATATTCCCGCATAACGGAGTGCAGTCTCAGCGTCCTTCTTTTTCCCGCTGCGCCTCCTCCACTGAAGACTCCACCTCGTCAATAAATGCCAGTGCCCTAGCATTTATAGCTTTGGCAGCAAGCAGCTTCTGGGATGGAGTGATACTGGAAGAGAAGGCAGACCAGCCCTCTGTCCAAAATTGCTCAGTGACCAAGGCAGCCCTGGCAGGAGGAGAACTGGGGGAGTCAAACAAGGAAGGACTGAAAGTAACATCCTCGGGAAAACACTGGCTTTAATCTGTTGGAGCTCTTCTGCTCCCGTGGGTGTCACTTCGTAAGCCAAGTCCGGGATAGACACAAAAAGCTCATCCTCCAAGTCTTGAGTCTCTGGGGGCGGAGGTGCGGAGGTGGTTTCCTTTCCCCTCTGAGCCTCTTCAAAGGGGTGGGTTACTTGTCAGATACGTGCTCAGAGATATCCTCGGATAAGGGAGATGGCACAGAAACATTCTTAGACTCCCTCTCCCTCTTGGAGCCGCCCCTATCTAACCTTTTTCCCTTCCCCGTTACAGTAACCTTCTTAGGTTCAACCCCTTTTTCCAAGCTAGGCTGTTGGGGACCCGTCGGCAGCAGACTGGGTGGTGGCACCTCAAGTTGGGCAGTGGACGCCTTGGATGCCTCCTTTGCCACCCCTACTTGCAAATTAGCAAGTACTGGTTTCTGCCTCCTTTCAATTTCGCTACCGTGGCGAAGGGCAGGAGGGATCTTTTTGGCCATAAGACCATTCAAGGAAATCTTTGGAAAGTCCTTGGAACCTAGCAAGAAAAGAAGGAGAATGAGGCTATGAACGGACGAGACATAAGATATGAAGGCAGTAAGGAAACATACTCACTCATAGCTTGCATAAGGTCGTACTTAAAAAAGAGTTTATTTTGTTGAATGACCCCCTGAAAAGTGCTCTTGTAGGCAAACAAGAGCCTCACTACCGCTAAGTCCGCGTCGGAGAGGAGGCAAGCAAAAGTGTCCCCTGCCATAAACCAATAACGTGGAAAAAACAAGTAAAGAAAGATGAACAGAAAATAAAAATTGGATGACGCACGATACGTAAGGACGCAAAAGCGAATACAAGACTCGCTAGGTAGGGAAAGAGTTCGGGAAACGATAATTTCCGGACTAGGGTCCACAGGTGAGCTCTGCCACTCCCCCTCAACCCAAAACCATTGGTTCCTCCAGTTCTTTATCGAAGTGGGATGACCAGTAATAATAGGAGGATATGAGCCTCTGGGAGACAAGTAATACTAGTCCTTAACATCCGACCTCACATCCTTCTCCCTTCTAACGGATTTCTTCAAGGTATATAAGGTGTGAATGATGTGCAGAGAGATGGGGTAGTCAGGATTGACCTCCTGCCATACCAGCCAAGTACCCACCGCCTGCATCCAGAAATTTGGGGCCAACTGGTGGGGGCATAAGTTGTAACTCCTAAGTAGAGCCCTGAAAAAGGGGTGCAGGGGCAGCCTTATCCCGCAGGATAGAGCATTATAACACACGGCCACCTGACCTGGGGGAGGGCTACAGGGTCGGAAAAAAGGTGTAGGGTGCACCAATCGAACCCCTTCTGGCATCCTGAATTTCGTTGAAGCTCGAGCCAAATCAACCCCTTGAATTTCCGTGGCAATCTCGCTGCTTTCCCAAGACTCAGGATTTGGATCAAGGTCTACATGATACCCTGACATTTTATTTACCAGGTCTACCCAACCTTCAACCTGGGCTATTTCCTCCTCAGAAAGCCCCAACTCTTACCTATGTGCCCTAAATGGGACCCTAATAATTAATCCGAGGTCCTGGTGACTGGAAGAAGAGTCTACTGCCTCTCCTCGTTCCAAATCCCTGTCCCGCTTGCTTTGAAGCTCCCGCAAAGAAGCCTCCTCCTCGGATGATAGATGAGCCATATAGCTCTGGTCCTTTTCTTCTTCGCCGTCAGAATCATTCAAATAAATTATACCACTGTGTTTCCTATTCCTCTTCTTAATCTGCTCCCTAAAGAAGTGGGAGCTAAAAACCGACAAAGACAATGGACAGAAACCTCTAACAGGAATCTTGCCAACAGTTTCTGTGAACCCGTTCCCCCAACTCTTTCCATTTATTCTTAAAAATGGGTCAGACTCACCAAAAGGAAAACAAAATGCAAAACAAAATTTTCAAACTCACACTCGAATATTAGAAATAAAAAAGAGGCTTTCTTTGCACTCACAAAGGAAAAGAAATTTACCTTAAAAAACGGACGATCAAGATTGTATACTCGGAGCGAAGAACGCGCCAATGAAGAGTGTAGAACGATATTGATGAGTTGCTATGTAAAAAACCCTTGAAGAGATACTGAAAGACTTGCAATAATGGAAGAGACGCTACAACTTCTTGCGGAGACGCTACTGCAAAGATTCTAAGAATACGGTAAATGAGAAACAATGAAAAGAAGAAGGCTTTATAGGGGACTCAATAAACCAAAACCCTTGGTCTTTGAGCCGCATAATTAACACGGGTAACCAACGTCTTTTGGAGGATGGATTAATCAAAGCGCCAACTGTCAAAAGAAGGGAGAAAACCGTTCAGTTACCATAATGGGTGCCACGCGCGAAGAGATGTCACCTCTCATTCCTTTCCTACTTCTTGGGAACCGATATTAGTAGCCTCCCTTTATATTAAATGCGCCGCCTAAGAGACATGCTAGTATAATTCCAACTTTCACCTGAGAAGTAAAACGGGAATAGAAGGTCGGCCTTACTTTGAATCCTAGCTCCCTCTAAGGAATGTCATTACGAGCCTTAAGCTTGCAGCGTCATATGAGAATTCTCAGCTGACAAATGGCGGAATAAGTATAAAATATATTGGATGTAACAAATAACGAAGTTCGAACAAGACCGCAATCCCATAGCAGCATAATTACAGAACGCTATCAGATCAAAGTTAGTGCTTCGAACATATAACAAATCATATCCGCCCATGAATGACCACATCAGATTTGAGAGACTAGTGTTGAGACCAAGCCCAAAAAGGAGTAGAGTGATCCACCAGCGAAGGTCCAATAGAGGCCCAATGGACCTTGGCCCATGGCTAAAACTTAAGATGTCTTCTTGGGTCAATTGCCGAGGTGGTACAGCACGTGAACTTCTTTAGCCGAACTGGTTTATGACTAGCCGAGGTGTTTTATGTTTAGACGGATAACCTCCTTGATAACAGCTCGAATGAGTGATGGGACAATGGATGGAGTCAGAGATGTGACGTCGCCTTTATCAAAAAGTGACAGGCGACCATACCCTACCAAACCCAGCAATGATTACTGTCAAAAAGTAAGATCCGCTTCTCCAAAAACTAGGGTAAATACACGTGTAAAGTCCGCCACGTGTCGCGATCCAAAACAACAAATTCCTCTATAAATACAGCACTCCTCCCGCTTTGAAAAGAGGTGAGCAATCTAATACTCTGAACTAAATATTTTATTCTCACTCCATTTTCTCTCTTTTACACACCTATATTTCCCGCAGTCAATTTATATTCACTTGAAATGAGCACTGACTTTGGCATCGGAGTGCAAACGGGAGCCACCTCGGCCCCCTTTGCAAACTGATTGTTTGTCACAGTGCGCAGGAGGTCCACGTGTTCAAGATGAAGGAGCTGAGACGTGTTGGTCTAAGATTCAGCCGAATTTTGTGGTCAACAACATGGGTAGACAACTAGTTATCTTAATCTTAATATATATATATATATATATATATATATATATATATATATATATATATATATATATAATAACATGATAGTTGGCCCCTATTTTCCCATCAAAATTGCTGTCATATTTATTTATTTATTTATTTTTTTTAAAAAAGGGTCAAAATATGGCTTTTCGTTGTCTGGTGCAAGATCATTAATTAATAAACTATCATTAATACCAACTGCACGTGGATCAGTGCATTGATACTGACAAAATGTTTAATCATTTTTTTTATCGTAATTTTTTTTTGATCATATAAAATTTTTTTGATCGTAAAATGTGTAATCATTTGTATAATGCAAATGGTCCATGCACATTAATATTTATTGTATGTTATATTATGGAGCAGTTAACGTCCAAGGAGTGTTGAGAATATTTCTAACTAAAAATTTCTATATGGCTAAAAAATTAATATATATATATATATATATATATATATATATATATATATATATATATATATATATATATATAACTAATGCAAGTAATAAAAAAATATTGTTATTTTCAATAAAATGGGGGTTTTTTTTTTTTTTTTTGGCTATGGGCATCATTTATGCTATTAAAGCTTTGTATTATTTAATATTTAATATCCATTTTTTATTTTTTATTATTTATTTATACATTTTTTTCTCGAGGTTAATGTTTACTGTATGGTTTTTTATGGATCATTTAACGTCCAAATAAGATGAATAATTGGACTTTCCACCTGCACATATAACTATTTCTATAAGTTTAATTTTATTATTTAAACTATGCTTTTAACCACATAATTTCGAAAATATGGAATGCCATACAAATAATCAAATGAAGAGACGACGTCTTCAGTCCAAATAAAATAATATCATCCAGGATAATATTTCTGCTCATTCAACTTTATAAAAGATCTCTAATTTCTGATATGAAAATGAAAAGATGAAAATAAGCATCATATAGTTGGATCACCAAATTTTTTATATTGATTTGAAGAACATATTATGTAACATTCATGAATAGAAAAAAAAAAAAACTATTTTTGTTTGTAAAATATATAGAAATTGTTTCTTACTTTTATTTATTCTTATCATTATTATATTTTGACATTACTAAAAGAAAGGATTATTTGTAACGTTGAGCAACACTAACACAATCAATAAAAATCATTGTGAAATAAGAAGAAATAAATTAATTTATTAAAAATGCATATATATTTTTTAAAGAAGTGTTTTGTAATTTACATTGAATTTTGCTATTGAATACTTTTTTGTTTCTTCATATTCTTTCCCATAATATTTAAATTTAATTGTTTTCGTTATATATTTCCCACATTTTCATTAATTATTAAATATATTTAATTACTTATTCATTAATTAATTGTTATATTTTTTTCCTGTGCAACGCACGGGTGCGAATATTAGTTATTTATTTAATATATAATAGGAGAAGTGATTGTCAAAATTCCCCCCCCCCCAAGTTTTCCCGCCTAAAATTCTCAGCTCTAATATTTGAAAGAAAAAAAATACTTTTTAATTCAAATTTCAAACAAAAGCTTCCATGAAAAGCTTCTTTATTAAAAAGAAAGAAAGTGAGGAAATATTTCCCGCCTAGCAACTCTCGCTCAATTCACTAAAATAATTAAAAAAAAAAATCCATACGAAAGAAAGATACAATTTCTGATATGATAAGCCTTTGAAACCGTGCACTCACAAAAACCTTGCACTTCACTTTTTCTTTTTCAAATTTCAAATTTCAAATTTCCCAATCGCATCAACGATGGCAGGCCGGAACTTCATTCCACAACTTCAAATTTCCCAAACGCACGCAGCAAGGTATTTTGGCAAAAATCGTTCCCTTTTGGTGAAGAAGAATCGATCAGTCGTTCTAGCTTCTTTTTCCGGTTGGACGAAAGCTCGAAGCAGAGTCAACTGGTAGTTTCGACAGACAAGAGCGAAGCCTTGACCGTGGGAAATCACCGGCGACGGCTGAAAACTTTTTTCATCGGGATGCAGTTTGACTGGAACATCGAAATTCGATCTAGGCCAAAAGATGACCGTGGTAGGTTTTCTTCTAAGATTTTTTTTTATTAAGTTTTGTTATTGATTTATGATTATGATTTTTCAGATTTTGCTAGAAGATGCTCGGTGGGGAAAGAAGGTATCGGTGATTCGAAAGGGTATAGTTTCAAATTTTAGATGTAAATCAGTTGGTAATTTTGGGCATTAAATGTACATAAAGCTCCTATTTTTCGTTAGATGATTTTATGTTCATCTTTTATGCTAATGCCTTGACTGAGTAACTAAGTGTTGCAATGGCTGAGCAAGAGGAGGATGGTGAGGAAAATGCTCGAGTAAGCAAGAAAGTAAGACCTACACCTTTAGCTAAGCTGTATGGTTGTGAAATTCTGCTTGTGGTCTTCTATTTCTTTCCTGGACGTCATCATCAGATCCACCATTAATCTTCATTTATTCAAAATCCTGCTGGCTATTGTACGAATATATTGATGTTTTGGAGTTATTGCGGTACTTCTTTGCAGAGTAAATTTGATAGTAGAGTATCAACTTACTTGAAAAATGAATTTGTTAGGATACACAATAAAGAGAAAACTTGGGGAATCTGATCCACTCCTATAGAATGTAAGATTTGTGTGCTGGTTTTGATTTGCAAATAGCATGTGACTGATTCATTTACTTGGTTTTTATTTAAGTTCAAAGTTTTTGAAGATTCATTTTCCTGAAATGTATTTTAATATTATTAAATATTTTTAATAAATTTACTCTTTGTTCGACGGCTATACTTTTCTCAATAAGCAAAATATTAATTTTGTGAAAAAATATATATTCCAGAAAGAGTTAAAATAAATATATTCTATATAAAATGTGTTACGTTACAAATGAAAAAATAAAATAAAATTGGATTAATATATTTTAAAAATAAATAAATAAAAACATTGAAGATTTACTTCCTTAAAAAAAAAAAAAAATGAGTATGTTCAACATGCATATTATGAGAATCATTAATTTGTTGGTTTCAACTTTTTGTTGTCAACACATAAAGTTAAATAAAATTTAATCATTTTTTTTATTTTGACGAAAAAATTGCATATATATAATATTAATATATTTATAAAAACGATGAAATAAAAAATTAAATAATCTATAAATTGAAGTTTGAATGAAATGTAAGTAATACATTAAAAAAAAATAACTTAATTGAAATTTAAAATATATTAAAAGGAAATTTCGTGATAAGATCGACAAATTTTCAAGGAAAACGTAAATAAAATTCGAAATAAATTTAATACAAAAATTTAATTAATTGTCAAATTTCAAGACACGTGGAACACTAGGGTATTGTTTCTTTTTCTATTTTGATTAATTTTTTTTTAAATTTCAAATTCAATAAAATTTTGTATTTAAATGTTATTTGTACTATTTTTTTTTTTTTAGCATGATAGTATAATCAACATATTTTCATAAATTTCATTTCACGAATATAAATCTCGTGCATCGCACGGGGTGATAGAACTAGTTTTGATTTGCAAATAGCATGTGACTGATTCATTTACTTGGTTTTTATTTAAGTTCAAAGTTTTTGAAGATTCATTTACCTGAAATGTATTTTAATATTATTAAATATTTTTAATAAATTTACTCTTTGTTCGACGGCTATACTTTTCTCAATAAGCAAAATATTAATTTTGTGAAAAAATATATATTCCAGAAAGAGTTAAAATAAATATATTCTATATAAAATGTGTTACGTTACAAATGAAAAAATAAAATAAAATTGGATTAATATATTTTAAAAATAAATAAATAAAAACATTGAAGATTTACTTCCTTAAAAAAAAAAATGAGTATGTTCAACATGCATATTATGAGAATCATTAATTTGTTGGTTTCAACTTTTTGTTGTCAACACATAAAGTTAAATAAAATTTAATCATTTTTTTTATTTTAACGAAAAAATTGCATATATATAATATTAATATATTTATAAAAACGATGAAATAAAAAATTAAATAATGTATAAATTGAAGTTTGAATGAAATGTAAGTAATACATTAAAAAAATAACTTAATTGAAATTTAAAATATATTAAAAGGAAATTTCGTGATAAGATCGACAAATTTTCAAGGAAAACGTAAATAAAAGTCGAAATAAATTTAATACAAAAATTTAATTAATTGTCAAATTTCAAGACACGTGGAACACTAGGGTATTGTTTCTTTTTCTATTTTGATTAATTTTTTTTTTAAAATTTCAAATTCAATAAAATTTTGTATTTAAATGCTATTTGTACTATTTTTTTTTTTTAGCATGATAGTATAATCAACATATTTTCATAAATTTCATTTCACGGATATAAATCTCGTGCATCGCACGGGTGATAGAACTAGTTTTGATTTGCAAATAGCATGTGACTGATTCATTTACTTGGTTTTTATTTAAGTTCAAAGTTTTTGAAGATTCATTTACCTGAAATGTATTTTAATATTATTAAATATTTTTAATAAATTTACTCTTTGTTCGACGGCTATACTTTTCTCAATAAGCAAAATATTAATTTTGTGAAAAAATATATATTCCAGAAAGAGTTAAAATAAATATATTCTATATAAAATGTGTTACGTTACAAATGAAAAAATAAAATAAAATTGGATTAATATATTTTAAAAATAAATAAATAAAAACATTGAAGATTTACTTCCTAAAAAAAAAAATGAGTATGTTCAACATGCATATTATGAGAATCATTAATTTGTTGGTTTCAACTTTTTTGTTGTCAACACATAAAGTTAAATAAAATTTAATCATTTTTTTTTATTTTGACGAAAAAATTGCATATATATAATATTAATATATTTATAAAAAAAAATGAAATAAAAAATTAAATAATGTATAAATTGAAGTTTGAATGAAATGTAAGTAATACATTAAAAAAATAACTTAATTGAAATTTAAAATATATTAAAAGGAAATTTCGTGATAAGATCGACAAATTTTCAAGGAAAACGTAAATAAAAGTCGAAATAAATTTAATACAAAAATTTAATTAATTGTCAAATTTCAAGACACGTGGAACACTAGGGTATTGTTTCTTTTTCTATTTTGATTAATTTTTTTTTAAATTTCAAATTCAATAAAATTTTGTATTTAAATGCTATTTGTACTATTTTTTCTTTTTAGCATGATAGTATAATCAACATATTTTCATAAATTTCATTTCACGGATATAAATCTTGTGCATCGCACGGGTGATAGAACTAGTTATTATTATTTAAAAGGAGAATAGTCGGAAAAAAATTTCCTCTCAAAGGCAGTGTTCGGTAGACATAATAATGAAATTAATTTTTGTGTTGGATTTATTTGTATTTTCTAGGTAAGATGTATGGTTAAAAATTAGTTTGGGAAATTGTTTAATTGGAGAGAGAAAATATGGATGGTTAAAAAGTTGTTTGTGAAATTGTGTAAATTAAATTTTGTGTTGAATTTTGTCTTTTAGTGTTATAAATTTACTGCCGAACGGAGGCAACATGAAGCAAAAAATTCCGCCCAGCTTTGTGATGATAGAGTAAGTCAGCTGCACTTTTTTTTTTTTAAAGAATTCTTCATTATTGAAGTGGGTCCCACATTTTAAATTTTGAAACTTTTCCAAACGTGAGCATCTTTTTTCATATGCTTTAGAGATTAGTGTCCAGACTACTTTTCCCCATTCTTCTCTCACACGATTCAGGAAGACTACCATATGTAGCAAAATGCATTCAGCCATTTTTTCTTGAAACACATTATCCCAGATCTACACATAGAAATAGCATTTCACCAAAGAAGAAACTCCTCTCTACCAGCTCTGCACGTCGATGACTGAACTCCGTCCGGACTCCAGTGAGAGAAGTCAAACGAGTAACCAAACTCTATTCGCACCTCGGTGAGTAGAAATGGTTCCATCTTATGCATTTTTATTTGATTTTTTAATTTATGTTTCGAACTTCAGTGATGATACTTGAAACCAGTAATCAAACTCCGTCCGGACTTCGGTGAGTAGGAATGGGTGGCACGAATCTGAATCATATTATTTTCGTGTAGTTCCAACTTCTCCGTTTTTCGCTGATTTTTTTTATTTCTCCTTTACTGTCGATGGTTTTTTGTGCAGTAATAAATAGCTCATTTCGATTTCAAATCCTTGATAACTAAAACTATTGTAGCTTAAAATTAAACGATCCATTAGCAGGGGATATTGGCTTGGATTAGGAGTCCGGTTTGTTTTTGCGAAAATTTAGTTTGGCTTGGATTAGTTAAATTTTTTTATAGAGTTATTTCGTTTAACTACTGCCTTAATATATCTATGCATAAACAAATGTTTTTGCTTTAATATCAGTACAGACTGAACTTGTGTTCTTATTCATTGCAGGAGTTGTTTGTAATCATTGCAAGTGTGATTCTCTTCCATTTCGCATTTATCTGAGTCGAAAATGAGCTTTAGTAGCTCTGCTGAAGGTCTAATTAATTCTTATTCTCCTTTTAATATGTATATACTCTTAGTTGTTTAAGTTGAATAGCATGATTTTTCATTGACCTTCGAATTTATTAGATGATCTCTCTGATAGATCCTTCAGAAACATATGCAGATTGGTCACTCAATATCTCGAGTGGATGCGGTGAGGTCAAAAATACTGCTTGTGCAGCCCGGATTAGCGTTTCTGGCTCAACATTTGATACTGACCAGCTTAATAGATACAAACTACTCTCTGGAGGAAGAAGATCATGGCTGGGAGACAGGTGAACTCTACATTTGATTCTTCAGTATAGATTTTTGTTGATAATAATGGCAACATTAAATTCCTAGAAAGGGAAATTTTCATTAGTATACGTGCCAAGGTGAAGTAATAAAAATGTGAATTCTCAGATGGGAAAATTTGTTTGAAATAGTTAGGCAAGAAGCTCTTGTGAGGGTGACATCTGATCATTGCCCCATTGTAATTGATACGAGTAGATTCAAATGGGGTCCTACTCCTTTTCGTTTTGAAAACATGTGGTTAAGGCATAAAGATTTTAAAAGCAATTGGAAGAGGTGGTGGGATGACTGTGATAAGCAGAGGTGGGCTGGTTACACATTTATGGAAAAATTGAAAAGAATAAAGGAAGAGCTGAAAGTTTGGAATAAAAAAGAATTTGGAGATGTGAGATTGGAAAAAAAAATCAATCATGAACAGAATTGGGGAAATAGATAAGAAAGAAGACACACAAAACATAGAAGAAATAGATAGATCTGAAAGAAGAAAGCTAAAAAGGAGATTGGAGGAACTCATAATTAGGGAGGAAATATCTTGGAACCAGAAAACAAGGATCAAGGGGGTTAAGGAATGGGACAATAACTCCAAAATGTTCCACAGGATTGCAAGCGGGAGGAAAACAAACAATCTGATCAACAAAATTGAGAGTGATAAGGGATTGATGCTATATACAGAAAAGGAAATAGAAGATGAAATCATAGGTTTTTTTGAAAACATTTTTAAAAAGGAGGTGGTTGCCGATTTTGGCATTGATGGTCTAGATTGGAAGGAGATTGAATTGGGAAGTAAACTGAAGCTAGAAGAACCATTTACAGTAGAAGAAGTGAGACATGGCCTATTCAGCTGTGAAGGTGATAAAGCTCCAGGTCCAGATGGTTTCTCTATGACAGCACTACAGGAGGGATGGGAAGTGATAAAAGAGGACTTGATGAATGTTTTCATGGAATTCCACAAAAATGGTATTGTGAACGTTAGAGTAAATGAAACATTCATATGCCTAATCCCCAAAAAATTGAATTCAATGTCTATCAAGGATTTTCGACCAATTAGTCTGGTTTCTTCTCTTTACAAAATTTTGGCAAAAGTTCTGTCTCTGCGACTGAAAGTAGTTTTACCGGAAACAATTGATGCGGCCCAATGTGCTTTTGTAAAGGGAAGACAAATTTTGGATTTGGTCTTGTTAGCAAATGAAATCGTGGAGGAGTATAGGGTGAAAAAGAAAGAAGGTGTGGTACTTAAGATCGATTTTGAAAAGGCATATGATAAAGTTAGTTGGGAATTCCTTGATTATGTGTTGGAAAAGAAGGGTTTTGGAGAAAGATGGAGGAAGTGGATATGGGGATGTTTATCTTCAACAAATTTTTCTGTGATGATCAATGGAAAACCAAGAGGAAAATTCGGAGCATCTAGAGGCTTAAGACAGGGTGATCCTCTATCACCTTTTTTATTTATTTTAGTCGGAGATGTCTTGAGCAGAATGGTGAACAAGGCCTGTAATGAAGATATGATAGAAAGCTTTAAAATTGGAAGGAACAATGTAAGAATATCACATCTCCAATTCGCGGACGACAGTATCTTCTTTTTGGAAAATAAGGATGAGAGTATCAATAATCTAATGGCAATTCTTGACATTTTTTCTAAAACCTCAGGACTAAAAATAAATTTGGTTAAGAGTACAGTGGTGGGTTTAAATCTAATGGAAGGAAGAATTGAACACATAGCAAAAAATTGGGGTTATCTTAAGGGAGTGTGGCCACTCAATTACCTCGGACTACCTTTAGGGGGAAATCCAAATGCCTATTCCTTTTGGAACCCAGTGATAGAAAGAATTGCAAAAAGACTAGAAGGGTGGCATAAAGGTTGTTTGTCACGTGGTGGGAGACTTATTCTTCTCCAATCGGTACTGGGAAGTATTCCAACATATTTCATGTCAATCTTTAAAATGCCGAAGAAGGTGTCAAAGATGATCGAGAAAATGATGAGAGACTTTTTTTGGGAAGGTCAGGGAGAGAATCATAGTGACCATCTAGTCAAATGGGAAATCGTGTCGAAACCAAAACAATTTGGTGGGTTGGGAATTGGGAATTTAGAACTGAAAAACATGGCTTTATTAGGGAAATGGTTATGGCGTTTCCCCAAAGAATCGGAATCACTTTGGCACTCTATCATTCTTAGTAGGTATGGCTATCACTCAAATGGATGGGATGCAAATATTGGAATGAACTCCACCCTTCGGGCACCATGGAAATCAATTGCAAGAGTTTGGGACAAATTTATGGAAAACATCAAATTTGTGGCCGGAAAAGGTGATAAAATCAGGTTTTGGCTTGATAAATGGATTAATGAACAATCATTTCAAGAGGCTTTCCCTAGACTTTTCCGTCTATCTAACAACAAAAATGCTCTCATTTGTGATATTGTTTCCTTTCCATTAGCATCAAGTCCGGTTTGGAATTTAGTTTTTGTTAGGAACCTCAGTGATAGAGAAACCGAAGAATTCACTTCCCTACTATATATTCTTGAAAATATCCACATGAATACTTCTTCACCTGATAAAAGAATATGGAATGTCCACCCCTCGGGTGAGTTTTCTTGCAAATCTTTTTTACATACACTACTTCAACCAACATGTCACACCTCCTACCCACTTTTTCAATTCATTTGGAAGAGTGTGGTACCCTCTAAGGTTAAAATTTTTGTTTGGTTGGTTTCTTTGGGAAAGGTGAACACTTGTGACGTGTTGCAATTGAAAAGGCCATATTTGAACATATCCCCCTCACACTGCATTATGTGTAAAAAGGCGGAGGAGAACATCGACCATATATTACTACATTGTGCGATTGCTAGAGACATTTGGTGTAGAATTTTGTGCATAATTGGTGAAGAGATGGCATTACCAAGAAGATGGTCAGAAATGATAGGGATAAAATGTTCTTTTGGAGGAAACAACAAGGAAAAAAAGGCGATATGGAAACTGATTTTAATATCATCAGCTTGGACAATATGGACAGAAAGAAACAGAAGGATTTTTTATAATATTGATAGATCGGTGGAGGATATCTGGGATAATATTATTTTCCTTACAGGATTATGGGCCAGAGCTGCTGGAATTTTTAGTGGTCTAGAAAATTTTCTTTTTCGACTGGACCCTAATAGTTCCTTATGTCCCATTGTAATGAATTGTTACTAATCTCGTGTTTAACCTTTTGTTAGTGTCACAAGTATTCTTTGACACTTGTAGTGGATGTCTTGTCCACTATTTTATTTGTAACACCATTCTCAGTTTCTTTAATAAAAGTCTTTTTCTTATCAAAAAAAAAAAAATGATGCCAATCTTCTTGGTTTTATCTATTCCATTTTGGTCTTTTTTTTTTTTTTTTTGTTTATGCCTTCTTTTATATCATGTTTTGAATTGCCCTTTGCTTTTCTGATACAAGTAAATGCATGAGATCATGTTTGAGTGAGAATTGACATGATCATATAGAATCTCATTTTAGTCATAATAAGAACAAAGATGATAGCAGTGTTACAATAGATATTAGAAATCACGTTGGATTGATTGTTTTAGGCATTTAGGTTTGGTTATCACTAAATATATGATGCACTAGAGACCTGCAAAGTCGAAAGATAAATTCTAGAGTAATAGAGCATACTTTATGAAACATTTTCTGGGTCATTGAATAATAAATAGTGACATATGAAAGTAGTAAGCTGAGAATGTTAAGTTATATTTGCATTCATAACAAGTTAAGTTATAATTGCACATGCATGTGTTTCTTTAGTATCTAAAAAATTTTGGATTTTATGTGTCTTCTTTTTTCTTTTTTTAATTGTCTTTTGAAGAGGATTTGTTCGAAAATCAAGCAATCTTGAATTTATGTGTGCTCGCTTTGGGAAATAAAGCTGGGAGAGTTGTTGGAAACACCTCCACCTGGTTTAGATGAAATTATTGCAATTTCAAGGGCATGTATTTTGTTTTGAGCAAAGGTTCTACTACATTTTGCTGCCACTCTTCAAGTTTTTTTTTTAACCGATTTCAAGAACTTCATTGCAGGTTATACAATTCCTTGAATCATAAGAATACAATATGTTTAATCAAATAGTGTTTGATACTGCCCCCACGGTGAGGAAAATAATGATTATTTTATGCTTTATTTCATTGAAGAAAGTTGTTTGGCCTTGATGAGTGGTTCTACAGGGTCACACGTCACGGATGTTATTGTTGCCCGACTTCTTAGATGCATCAGTTTGGAAGATATTGAAGTTTACAATTTCAGACTCTAATCCAGTTTTACAACGACCTTTATTGTACTTTAAACATAATTCTATAGTAGCCACACAAGGTCAAATAAACAAATTTTGTTGCAAGTGTGAGTAAGACATGCAAGGATTTCCTTTTGCTTTTAAATCTAATTTCATGGGTCTGTTTTCTGAGTTTATCTCTGGTCTCTCCAGATGTTATGTTTTGGAAATGAAGTTAGTTTTATTGTCAGAAAAATACAATGGTTTTGGTTCATTTAATCCCAATATTGATTAGCATATTTTGATTTGATTTTTCTTTAGTTTTGATGGTTTTACTGTTGAGTTAACTTAGTTCCATCATCAAATGTCTGTTTTTGTTAGTTTTCTGAGATTTGAAATCTTATGAATGTATGATTTGATTTTTTTGGGATTGAATTTAGCTTTTTCACGTGGTTCTTTTGGCCATAACATTTAGTCAAAAAGCTGATTACTCGGGGTTAAATCCTTCCATGGATTTAGTGGCTTTGGTGTATCAGAGAAAGTCAATAGTGTTCTACTGAGATCAAAGTCATCAGTAGGACTAATGAAAACGCAGATTCTCCAGAGAAAAAAGTAAGGAAAATGAGGATATCTCCATTTAACAAGAAAAGTAGTCCAGTGCTGGAAGGACTACCATAATGGAGGAAGATGAGTCTCCCACTTCAGCTAGGACAGAAGATTACTACAAAGTGGTGGTTTTTAGAGTCAGGCCACTGAGGGCTAATAGCAGGAATGCTACATATGTTTTAAGCGATGATGATTTTAAAGATGATGCAGTTGCTTTAGATTTAGACAGTGATGCTGTCGAAGATTCTATCAGTGATGTTGCTGATGATGACTCGGACTTCAATGAAGTTTATGCTAATTATTTAAGTATTTTTATGATGCTAATATAGACTTGGACCTACTGAATTTCATTTATTTTTGGTGTAATTGCTTGTCGTCAATGAAAAGGCAACTTTCTCTGTTTCATGAGTAAAATGCTTGGAACAATGATAAATCTCAAATCTTCAGGTCCACTTTTGCTTAGATGTTCATAATTTAGGCTAGGTGATGATACACTCCCCTCAGGAGTGACCTCCAGTCCGACCGCCCCCTCACATAGAGGGTAGTGGGACCACTTTTTTGGAGTGGCCCCGCTGCCCTCTATGTGAGAGGGAGGTCATGCGGGAGGGGACTCCTGAGGGGAGTCTATCATTTTTCATTTAGGCTTCAGTTATCTTAAACATAAAGGTTTGTGTTTCTTGCAGCTTGACCCTGCCATTTGGTTACGTTTTGCCTCTTCAGCATGTTATCATGTTAACCAGTCAAGACGTGGATAACATTGATCAAACTTGCTCATTCTATAATATATAAATGGGGAAATATTGTATCTGCAATGTTAGCGTGAACTACTTATTATTTCATTAACTGTTGCTTTTTGGAATGTTCGCAGCAAAGCTTTTAGGTCACCTAAAAGTTATGTTTGATGTATTTTATTCTTTTGATTAAGGGAGCTCCCAGTATAGATGTAGCTTGGAATGCTTACTATTATTTGCTTATTTGAGGATATTGTTGTAACTAATTTTTTAACGTTACTAGCTCTAGACATTCAGAAGAATATGAGTGAGCCAAAGTAGAATAGTTCTTGCATCGACATAGATGGTTTGATGTCGACCGAGAGAATATGTGCATGATATTATTTTCAATAGCAATGAAAAAGCTGTGAAGACAGATTCAGCTTCTATTGATGATGTCAAAGATGCCTGCCAGTGACTTCAACTGAGGCCAAATTAATTTAAAAAGTTGTTTTTAAACTGTCATTAAAAATTTCATTGATATTCGCTTTTTTTTTTTTTAAGACAAAATATTATAAAATTTATAAAAATATTATTAATTTTTTTTGGAAATATACAATTATATTATAAAATGTGTGGGAAAATATTTAATTAACCCGAAAATGTTTTAGTCTAAAAACTTAAGAATATTTCGTATCTTGGGTATTTTTATGAGTTTTCCACTTAGATTATTAAAAAAAAGTTTAAGTGACTAATCCAAAAAAATTACTTCTGAATGAATAATTTCATACTTGATTAATATTAATTTATACAATAATTTTATGTGATATAATTATATAATTAACATATTTTCATAATTTTCGATCAAAATCACTATCATAAACATATTCCCGTGCATCGCACATGTGGAAAAGCTAGTTAATATTAATAGAGACTAAACATATTTTCGCCCCTAATTAATTATTAATAAGGACGAAAATTTTTGAGAAAATATTATGGGCCTTTTTATACGCCTAATGTTAATAGAGGCAAAACATATTTTTGTCCCTAATTAATTATTAATAGGGGCGTATAATTTATTTTGTCCCTAATTTGGTGCCCCTAATACTCAGAATTTTAGCAGTGAATGGAATTTAAAATAATTTTTATTTTCAAACGAGGATCTGTTTTTTGTTGAAATAAAAATTGTGGTAAGAACATTATCTCTTGGTTGTCTTGCAAACTGATTTATGAATCTTGATTTCTCCAATTTACTTGCACATCACAGTTGTCCAATTGTATAGCCTCCAAAGATGATCCACACGAGATAACAAAAATGAGAGATTCAAGTTTCTCAATTCTTGCGTTAGTAAGATAATAATGAAATGGTATTGAATTTCTAAACACCAGTTGCATATTAATAAATGTTAAAGTGTACTTGACCCATCAATTAAACATATATAATCCAATCCATGTGGTTTAATTAGTCTAATTAATTAAAAATGGTACATAAGTTAATTAATTAATCGTGTATATTATTAAACAACCTAACTAATTAATTCTGCAAATGTCGAACACTTATTAATTAATCATATTTATATTCTTCAAGTTCTTCATTGTGTGTGACCTTGTAACGCATCAAAATTATGATGTCCCTATTTACTCATGACGACATAATAAAAGTATTTTTAGAATTTATTTAATCGTTACGAAGTTTAAATAAAGAAAAACAGGAATTTTATTAAAAAGAAAAGTTACGAAAAACGTGTTTAAATGTTTCTCTTTAGGAAATCTGTTTGATCAATTCCGACCTCCATTGAATGTATTTAATATATGCATGGATAAGTTCTCAAAAAAAATCAAGAATATGAAATCCGTTTTTAAGTTCAATCAACGGATAGTCATCTGTGAATTTTTAAAGTTGATACTTTACTGAACGGTAAAGAAAAACAGTTTCAAGTGACTTACTTCGGAAAGTCATAACTTTCTCCTTGGTTAACCATTTCTCGCTTGGTAAATTGCACTTGAAAGTACACTGTGAGTACTTTGAAATGGTACCAAGAAATCAAAGTTTTGAAATCATTTGATACCTCAAACCTAAGCTCAGTTTTGGCTCCTTAAAAACTGGAGTTTTGGAAAAGAACAAGTAGGAGGTTGCACCTAGGTGTGCCGCGCTCATATTCACCCAAGCTATGAAGGACACCTCCAGCTTGCATGTAAAGCATGTCCTCCACCTTAGGAAAGTAAAGCCTGAGGTATGTCCTAGTCAATTAGGAAAAGATAATATTATGCAACCATGATTTCTCCCCTTTTCCTTCATCCAATATTACTATAAATACTAAATGTTTTGAAATCAAAACCTCGCATTAAAAATATAGTCAAGAATATGAGGAGAATAGCTTACTCCTATCAAAACCCTAGATAAGGAAATTATGTCAAAATGTTGTTTGAATCCTTCTCAAATATTCATTTGTACCGCCAAACATGTTTTCTCAAAGTCCTTTATCAAAACAAATAAATTTAGATCAAAACAGTCAAGAAAATGAAGTTTCAAATTCTGAAGATATGCATGATGTCGATGCTTACTGGTTTTGTGTCGACGCCTAAGCTCAAAAAGATGAAACATGACTCTCTAGAACTTTAGTGTCGACACCAAAGCCTTAGGCGTCGACACTTGACACCAAATGGACAGACCATGGCCTAACTTTATTCAGCCATAACTTTTGTTCTATAACTCAGATTTGCAGTTCGTAAGTTGTTGAACTCTGGATTCGATGATATCTCCAATGATATTATATGACTCGTGGGGATTTACATACTAGGAGTTATGTATTTATTTGTTCACACACTTCGTGTAAAGCTATTCGAAGGACATCCATTCCAAAAGAAAACTATTCTAAAAGTCGTTCATGGATCTATTCATCCATTAAACTGTGAGTGATATTTTTTTATTATTCTGGATATGTTTACGTGAATTATATGATTTTATTATAAGGGAGTGGAATATTTTATATTGGTTGAGTTGGATATATTTATATGAATTATATGATCCATTATATGAGTTAGATATGTTCATATGAATTATGTGATTCAATATAAGAGAGTATTTGAGATATCAGTGTTGATCGTGAGGGCCTTGTGACTTCAAGGTACCGAAGAATGACTTGTGAGGTTTTAGTAGCTTTGTTGGGGTCAAATAAGGTTAAAGATAACATGGATGTAAAAGTCCTAAGGATAAAATAGTCATATGTAATCTGATATGTATCAATTTGTATCATGAGAGCTTTGTGACTCCAAGGTACCGACGAACAACTTGTGGGGATCTAGTAGCCTTGTTGGAGTCAAACACGGTGAAAGATGATAGGGACATAGAAGCTCTAGATGATGAAACAGTTCTATGCAATTTGATATATTATGGTCATTTTATCGATATCCGAATTATGGAAATGTTAAGTGCTTTGGGTAGAGGAGATAATATATAATTAGGGCCTGGAAGCATGATTTTTAAAAAAGAACATGCATGTGCATCGATTACCCATCTTGCTGAATTATATTTCAATGTACAATAAAATAAGTGCATCATATTTTGCTCACTAGACATGCTTGTACTCATCCCACAAATTCTAACTTTTCAGGAACTCGTAGAAATAAAAAGGATTGACGCGGTTCTTCAAACGGCGAGACAAATAGTTTTGCATTATGTGACGACCTGTAAGTTGTGGATACACCACCGAATAAAAAATATTATGTTTAAACAATAATAATTATCTAAAATATTGAATTCTCTATTTTATTATTATCTAAAATACTTTTAATTTAGTATCTTTTATTTCAGAAATTGATATCGTTAATTTTTAAAGGAGTATGTCGTCATTATTTTTTTAAAGAAACGAGTTTTATTTTAAAAACCAAGTTATGTGAAGTCGTTTACGTTACTGGCTAAAAATATTCACGTAATTTTGGAGTTGTCACAAGAGTGGTATCAATGCATAAATGCCTAAAACATTTGAAAAGGTCATGAAATTTGCATGCGTCACAAGAGTGGTATCAGAGTATAAAGTCTAAAACATTTGAGAAAATCTTGAAATTTTCGTGCTTTACAAGAGTGGTAGCAGAGCATTTGTTTTTAAGATTCTGTAGACTGCCTAGTGCACATATCTATCAGGTAGTTATCTGAAGTACTGCCAATCAAATAAATGATTACTTGATATACTTGATTTATTTATGAGACTGCCTGGGTTTGTAAATTGATAATTTATTTGAAATAATTTATATGCATTTATATTTGGTTTATATCCTTAGTTATACTTGAAATGACATTTCAACTTAGGAAATTAAGAGTTTATGACATAAAATATGGTATTAACATTTATGATAAATGTGATATATTGAGACGATATTTGTAGAGAGAACAAGCTCACGAGTAAAAGAAAATACATATTCTTTCCAGATGTCAATACTTGGGAACCTAAGTGTCGACGCTAATGAGACTGAAGTCTCTGTATGTGTAGTGTCGAGACCGGATAGACCATGTATCAACACTTAGATAATTTGAGACCATTTTGAAAAGTTCTATCCTTACGAATTTATTCACACATTATAAAAACTAATCGATTTCTCAAAGACTGAATCTTGATACTATCATTCCTTATAGTATCAGAGTTCGGAGTGGAGGCGTCAATTTACTGTAAATCCTCTTTCCAAAACGACTATGTAAAGTGTTTTCAAAAGGTTCTATAAAGTATTTTATGTTGCAGAAACCATGGGTTTAAAATATTATTTCCAAAAAGTGTGTTTAGACTATTCTGTGTTGAAAGGGGTTTTCTTCGACACAAAGTTTTTAAAATTTTATCCCATTTTCAAGTCCTATGATTATTCAAAATCTTAAGACATAATTCATTGTTGATTAAGTATATCCGATCTAAAATATTCCCTCAAGTAAATTTCGACGATGAAATTTTTTTAAGGGGGTTGATTATAACGCCCCAAAATTATGACGTCCCTATTCACTATGATGACATCAAAAAAAGTATTTTTAGAATTTATTTAATTGTTACAAAGTTTAAAGAAGGAAAACAGGAATATTATTAAAAAGAAAAATTACGAAAAATATGTTTAAATGTCTCTTTTTAGGATAAATGTTTGATCACTCCCGACCTCCATTGAATGTACGTAATATTGTGCATGGATAAGTTCTCGAAATGTAATTTGAGAATATGAAATCCATTTTTAAGTTCGATTAGCAGATAATCACTGGTGAATTTTTAAAGTTGATACTTTACCCATTGGTAAAGGAAAAACAATTTCAAGTGACTTACTTCGGAAAGCCATAACTTTTTCCTCGATTAACCATTTAAAGCGTGATAAATTTTACGTGAAAGTAAACAATAAGTACTTTGAAATGGTACCAAGAACTCTAGTTTTTGACATAATTTGATACCTCGAATCTAAGCTCAAATATGACTCCTTAAAATTAGAATTTTGGAAAAGAAAAAGTAGGAGTTGGCACCTAGGTGTGCCACGCCCCATTCTCTAGCTTACATTACTCACCCAAGTTGTGAAGGAAACCTCCGACTTGCATGTAAACCATGTAACACCTCCATCTTAGGAAGATAAAGCCTAAGTCATGTCAGGAAGATATAATCCTATTCTGAATAATAAAGGAAGGTTTATGCATAAAAGAAAGGTTTTTGCGTGAAGATTATAAATTTGAACTCTAACCCCTTTGTAATCAATATATTGTTTGGGATATCAATGTTAATTGTGACGGCATTGCAACTCCAAGGTACAAAAGAATGACTTGTGGGAATCTAGTAGCCTTATTGTAGTTGAATAAGGTGAAATATGACAGGGATGTAAAAGCCCTAGAGGGTGAAATAGTCCTATTGGATCTGATGTATATTGATTTCTATAGTGAGGGCCTTACGACTCCAAGGTACCGAAGAACGACTTGTGGAGATCTATTAGTCTTGTTGGAGTCGAATAAGGTGAAAGATGACAGTAATGTAGAAGCCCTAAAGGATGAAATAGTCATATGCAATCTGATGTGTTTTGACCATTTTATTGATATCCAATTTATGGAAATGTTAAGTGTTTTGGGGTATATGAGATAATCTACAATTGGACTTGGAAGCATGATTTAAAAAAGAAAAAGAACATTCATGTGCATCAACTACTCATCTTGCTGAAATATATTTTAATGTGCAATAACACATATGCACTATGTTCTGCTCATTGGGCATGCTTGTACTCATCCCACAAATTCTAATTTTTCAGGAAGTCATATGAATAAAAAGGATTGATGCGTTTCTTCTAATGGTGAGACAGATAGTGCTACGCTAGGAGATGACATGTGAGTTGTGGACACACTACCAAATAAAAATTATTATGTATGAACTACCACACATTTTATTGAACTCTCTATTTTATTATTATCTAAAATATTTTTAATTCGAGATATTTTATTTCAAAAATTAATATCTTTCATTTTTAAAGGAGTTTGTCATCATTATTTTTTTAAAGAAATGAGTTTTATTTTAAAAACTCAGTTATGTGACGTATTTACGTCATTGGACAATAAGTAACAATACAGATAGGTGGATTATTTTGACATGGTAACATTTCACAGTTCAAATCTTGCATGCCATCCACATGTATTCTTTTGTAAGTGTCTATTTCCACGTGAAGCTAAAAATATTAGAGCATAAATGTCTAAAATATTTGAAAAAAAATATTGAGATTTGTGTGTATTATAGTCCCATTAGGTTCTCAATCACTACGTCGAACGACGTGAATGATTATTTTGATCTATTCAAAATAAAATTAATTAAAACATATTTTAATTAATCATTAATTCTTCAAAAATTAATTAATTCACACGTGTTGTCTCAGATTGATATCTTGGAATGTGTTAGGGCAATACATGTGATCCTTTAGGGCAATGTCCCTTATTTAATTTGCAATAATATTAATATTATTATTAATAAACTAAGTTCATGTTTGATACAAATTAAAATCTAAATTTTAGTATAAATCAAATTCGACAATCAATCACAGTCACATATTTCATAAGTATTATAACTTTTAAACTATACATTGCATCAACTTTTATCAAGATCTACTAAAAAACTAATTTTAATCTCCATCAAACGGGAGTTAAATAATAGATCTTCCATATATAAAATGTATCAAATATATTAATAAGTATTTTTTCAAACGATTGGGTCTATGGTATAACACTTACAAACTCCAATTTGCATTAGATCCAATAACTTATGTATTTAATGCCATAAGAGTCTACATGACGATCATGTTTATGTTACGATAACTCATTGTTGGTGGATCTAGAATATTAATAGTTGTGGGAACTTGTTCTTTCTTCCTAGTTCACTTTCTCATTTAAAAATCTTCCAAGATTTTATCTATGCACGTAGATTTAGATAAGTAAATCAATCTTTTAGATATATCTCTATAGGTCTTTATCTATAAGATATAAGTTGCTTCTCTCATATCTTGCATGAAGAAAATCTTTTATAACCATAGTCTTATCAAAGAAGCATAGGAATGTTGTTTTGATTAATAATATATCACACACATATAATATTAGGAATACGCCGATGCTACCAATTACCTTTTATGAAACACACAATTTTTATTCATTTTTTTATAAAATCAAACATTTTAATTGTCCCTTCAAAATGAATATTCCAGCTCCTAGAGACTTGTTTTAGCCCAATTTGGAGAGGTCGAGTTTGCATACTTGTTACTTCTTTGGATTCAAAACTTTTTGGTTGTGTCACGAACACTCTTCCTTTGCATATTCTGTCATAGTAATGAAGTTTTGACATCCAACTGCCAATCTCGTAATCATGATTTGAAACTATTTGCAAACAAAACTCAAATGGACTTAAGCATGGCTGCAGATGAATAGATATTATCAAAGTCAACTTATTGCATTTGTTTGTAACCTTTCATTATTAGTCTTACTTTATATGTATGGATATTTTCATCTATATCGACCTTCTTCTTGTAAACACATTTACAACATTCTTGGTTTATTCCATCAGATGGATCGACCAAGGTCCATGCCTTGTTCACATACATCAAGTTCGTCTTGGATTCCATGACTTCTTACAATCTTCTTGAGTCAACACTTGAATTTTCTTCTCAATAATTTGTAGGCTCGGTATTCTAGATTAGTAAGGATTGATTAGTAATCGTGAATTCGTTCCTTCTAGGATGTCGAATTATCCTAATAGATTTACACTGTGTTGTCGTGTCATCGGGAGTCTCTACTTGCTGATCATGAGTTTATCCTTCAGCTAGTGTGGGATCTGTCTCAGGCTAATCTATTTGGTCAACTGAACTAGTGATCATTGAACTACTTCAAGTTATATTTTGCTTTCACTGTCCTTTACCAGTATGAGATTTTTCTGTAGGAAGACGTAATGTCTAGAAATGAAAACTTTCTTCTCGGTGAGGTTATAGAATTGATGTCCAATTGTCTATTTTGGATATGTCACAAATATGAATTATCGAATTTAAAATCTGGCTTAACCGATTTAGTAGGCTTCACGAAAGTGTCATAACCCCAAACTTCATACATAAAATGTATCAAATATATTAATAAGTGTTTGATCAAACGATTGGACCAAAAGCATAACATTTACACCAAGAGCCGAGTTGAGCTACGTATACTAAATATATTGGTGCATTAATATGGATGGCTGGATTCAAGTTCAGTTACAATTACAAATTAATTTGCAAATTTCATCAACCTCAAACCCCCCCAAACCACAACCCCACCTCACCCGCAAAGTCACAATTGATCACAAAAAGTTACTTTCAGTTACAATTACAAATTTAGTCATAAATTTCACCTCATCCCACCCGCAAAGTTACAGTTGATCACACAAACTCAAAGTTGGTCACAATTATAGATTTAATAGCAAATTTCACTACCACCCCACCCCACCAGCAAAGTTACAGTTGGTCACACAAAGCCACTGTTTGATCACAATTGCAAACCCCACACCAACCTACCCACACACAAAATCACAATTCGGTCATAGAGGTCTTCGGTCACATGAGGTCACAGTTCAGTCACACGAGGTTACAGTTCGGTCGCACAAGGCCATAGTTAGCTCATACAAAGTCATAACTTGGTTACACAATCATATTTAATACAACTATAGGTTACATCACGTCCTCGTCAAATGGTCACATAAAGTCACAGGTGGTCATAATCTCTAATATAATTGGTCACAATCATCCATAATTGATCACATATTATTTATTTATTGATCACAACTTACACATTTCTTGGTCACGATTAGTCTATATTTTTTGTCACAATTATCCATAATTGATCACATATTATTTATTTATTGATCACAATTTACTCGTTTTATTTGTCACATCCCGCACTTATCACAAGTCGCACAAAGTCACAACTGTTAATATTTTGATCACATTTACCTAATAATTGGTGACATCCCGTATTCGTCACAAGTCGCACAAAATCATAATTAATTAATATTTTGATCACAATTACCTAATAATTGATCACAATTATCTAATAATGGGTCACATATTATTATTTATTGGTCAAAACTTACTTGTTTTCTTGGTCACGGTTAGTCAATATTTTTTTGTCACAAATACCTAATAATTGTTCACATTCCGTACTCGTCACAAGTCACATTTAGTAGACATTTTGATCAAAATTACCTAATGATTTGTCGCAATTACCTTTAATTGGTCACAATCACTATTCAAGTCACTCAACCAGAACTAATTACCCTCCTCCACTACCAACGTCCTTCCACCATGACCAGGCACCACCACCACCACCACCACTACGAACCCCTTCACCACCACGTCACCACACCACCTCTCTGCCATAGCCTTCAACTACCACACAGCACACGAGCATCACCACCCCGACTCAAGACCACAACCAACACTCTACCACCACCAACAACCACAACAAAATTTGACCACCACCACCACCACCACACATCATTAAGTCCAGACACCACAACCACTTATCGCACCGTTAATTCCAAACACCACCATAAGATGTTGTGACTTGTGAGCACACTTCCCCATCACAGTGCCACTCTCCACCCAACACAACAATCACCTCACCTACGCCACCATCGGAGTTGAAAGCAATACCACCACAACTACCACAATCCGCTTGCATCAACTTCGCCACAACCTCACAAATCGCACATTGCACCTCAACCTCCATCGGCATTGGCACCACCACAACCCCAACTTAACCAATAATTACAACGAACACAACCTAAATAACCAGAAATTGCAATGAAGACAACAAAATTTTCACTGACTTCACCAGAAATTACAACTCCAACATTGACTCACCAGGCTCCAAAGGTCATTCTAGCCCACAATTTTCATTCTTAACCACCAGTATAGCCAAATCACACTGGCAGCGTAACAATGAGGCTCTTCATTGTTAGTAGTGAACTGGAAACTGGAGATCAAAGTTGTAGCAGTAATCTCTTTGCTAGAGGCTATCAGCATTGAGATCGCCACTGCTACACCTCAAAGGCGATGACCTTGCCGCGATTCTTCCAGTAGTTTAGGTGGAGACAATGTTATTGTAACACCCCAAGTTCAAAATCTTAAACCTAGGCGTGTTAACTTTACTTTACTTAAATGCGGAAAAGAAATCATTTAAAACCTCAACATTTTCATTTTCTATCATGAAATTTTACAAAAATTTCGACAGAGTCTCATCTGTAAATTGGACATAGCCAACCTGTAGAGGGACATCAAAACCATTTTTAAAATACACATCGCAACTCATTCAATCCCAAACATCATCCAACCATTACGATAAGTCTCAAACTCCTCAACAATGTAATTCTAAGTAAATAAACTTCAGCAAATGAAATAAGAGGTAATTTAACCTCAATAATACATGAATTAAGGAATAAATAATGAGAAATTGAAATAAATTCTAATTTAAATTTATTTAAAAGGGTTGAAGCGGGTATAGCTTGAGTCAGCTGCCGAGTGCTCTCCTCGGATCACCTAACTTTCATCACCTGAAATGTTGGGGAGGGATTGGGGTGAGCTAAAGCTCAGTAAGTAAACTTTATGCATGAATGGATGCTTATGACATGAAATGCTTTAAACTTTAAAATATGTATCCCCATTCACTTTAACCTTTCAAACTTTCAAAACTTTTCAAGCTTTCACTTGACATTTCAAAACTTTCACTTCATTCCATCGTGAGCTCACTTGGTGTATCTTCTAGTCAATCAGATAACAGTGGGCAATTCTTATTTGGAACCAGATTCACATTCACATTTCCACCGCAAAGCGGCTCATTCACTTCATTCCACCGCAAAGCGGCTCATTACATTCGGGTACGCCGGTCCCCCGCGCCCCATTTCCCACTCGCATCTTTCATGAACTAGAAGTACACCCATTCTTTCTTAAAAACTTGGGATACATAACTTTTGAACAAACTTGCACCTTGACACATTTCTTTCATTTAAAAACGTTTCACTTCCCAATTTCGATGCCAATGCATGCTTGATGATGCAATGACATGATAATGTGCATGCTTGAACATTCTTCATAATAACATATACTTTCGTAAAGTAAATGAAATTCATCAAAGTAAGTAAGTTGCAAGACAGTCATTTGCACATTTAATTTCACATTTACATTCAACTTCTATGAAAATACGGGGAAGTTTACTTACCTGACGTCCTTAGCATTTACCGTTATCTGAATTTGCAAGTGGAGGAGCTTCGACTGCCCGTGTCGTCAATGTACCAAAATCTTAGTTGCATCTATTCATTTAGTAAAATATACTTTCAGTTCAAATTGATATATTCATCATTCTTTTAACATTATATTAAACAAGTTAAAACAATACATCTTCTTTCCCTTTTTCATCATTGTGATCATTTATTCCAAACAAGGTATTAACATATATTAAATACTTCCATACAATACTCGAAAACAAAGATTTAAACCATTCGACACCACATTTTAAGCTTAACCATTAAGGTACTTAAATCAAAACCAAAGTTTGAAAAATGTACCCGCCTTTACAATTTTCCCAAAATTTAGGAATTATAATTATTACCTACGTTCACACAAAAATCATATTTGAAATAAGGGACTTAATTTCAATCCACGTTAGAAACTCTCATTTTTAAATTCAAACTCAAATTTACATAATTTAACCTAACGTTATAAAATTCACTCCCATAAAGTCCCAGAAATTTCAAAAACCTTAAAAACCAACATATATCCAAACTTCACCCAAACGGTTAACTAAACTACAATTTTCATAAATCTCAAAAATCAAAAAATTATATATATATATATATATATATATATATATATATATATATATATATATATATATATATATACATACTTTAAAGCAAATCAGAAATTTATTCATGTTTATACCACTTTCCCAAATTCTAAAATTCTCAATTTAACCCTTTATTAAACTAGAATAAAATCAATTAAACAAATCAATTTAATAATTTTTGAATCCTATCATTAACGCATACATATAAATACTAAATACCTAAATTTAAAAAACTGAAATCAATCAATTAAATTTCGAAATCATACTTAGTCCGAATTTGAAAAATTACCGTGGGAATTACACATCTATATATATACACACACACACATACATAAGCATTACCAAATCCCCAAATTAGCAATTATAATTCGAAATCTAACCAAACTTAAATCTGAAAATATAAAAAAAGATTATTATTATAATTCAAACTTTAACCAAACAGTCCACTAAGCTACTAATTTCATAATTTAGGTTTACAACACAATCTATACATACATTTATATACATTACTCAATCTGAAAATTGTTAGAACATACATATATACTTACATTCAATCCATATATACATCAATATATACATACAATTCCATATGAATTTGTGTATGTGTGTGAGCGGGTGTGTGCGTGCAAACCCGTGTGTGCAGTGTACGTGACTGCGGTTCGTGTGTGTGTGTGTGTGTGTGTGTGTGTGTGTGTGTGTGTGTGTCGTGAAGAGAAAGGGGAAAAGGGGTGGCTTACTGGTAGCGGCCGGTGGTTGGGTCGTTGTCGGGAGAGGTTCGGTGAGGCGGGAGACAGAGAGAGCCGAGAGACAGAGAGAGCGCAGAGAGAGACGAGGTAGGCGAGCGTGAGTTTTCGAAGGAGGGGGGAAGTGTCGGGTGAGAGAATGGCGAGATGAGAGATAGGTTAGGTTAGGTTTTGATATAACTTTTGGTAATTTGCAAAATCAGTCCCCAACTCTCATGAACACGTAAATTTAAGTCCACAGCTCATAAATAAATTTCATAGTGCCACCAAACCTTTACTAACCTCAATTTATGCGATTTAGGTCACTTACCACTTAATAACAATAGAAATCAACATGTTTAACAAATAAAACAAACAATTAGACATATGATTGTACAAAGAAATAATTTATAAATATTTTATTTGGCACATTGATCGTGACGGCGTCCAAGTCCTTCCACTGCAAAATAAGTCAAATATGAACAATAATAATAATCAAATACATAATTTATAATTGTACCAATATAAATTACGTTAAATTTAAGAATGCGCGTAAAATTAAAAAAGTATTATTACAGTTATAGAGAGAGGGAGAGGTGGTCGCCGATTCTAGATGAGACATGGGGAGTAATGTTTGATTTTGAGTGAGTCTAAGTGAGAGGTTTGATTTTTTGACGAAGAGAGAGGTTTTGATTTGATTAGTTAATAAGATTTGTTTAATTAGTTAATTACACTAATTGATACCTGAAAATTAGAAAGCAAAAAAAAAAATTACAACACAAGGATTCCGAATTGCATCTTTAAAATACAAGTGTTCATGTAATTTTCCTTGTGATTAATGTTCTGTTAGAAAAAAATTATTATGAATAATTGGACGAAGTGATGAAAATAGCTGGGATGAGTATACAATTCTGGGCCATGCCCTTTGTTAGCCCAACAAGAAATAGACCTAAAACTTTGGTTGGAAAATGTAATGAGCCTACTATCTTGGGATGACTTGTTGAGATTACGATTAGTTTAGGATGATATACTAATTTATCAACTTTTTTTTTCTTTTTTTTTTTTACACTAATTTATCAACTTATTAATTAGTTTCTTTACTTTTTAAGCACAACTAAAAAGTAGAAGTAACACCCTTCCTAAATTATATCTTCTTTATCTTATTTTTAAAAAAAATGCTAATTACAATTACAAAAGTATCTGGATTCACAAAATTGAAAACTGGAATTCTAAGTAACCCCATTTGGTACTCACCTAACAAACATTTTGTCGTACTTCTTAAAATTAGTTTTGTAAAAAAAAAAAAAAAAAAAAAAAATTGTCGAAATTGATGTGGTCAACTTATGTCCAAGATTTAAATAAAAAAGATGAGTAATAATGTGCTAAGACTGATAAAGAAAGACTAACTGAGGTATATAAAAAATGTATTGAATCAATTCTTTTAAAATATGAGCAAATGACAGAATGGCAAAACCTTTAATCCTTAATTATCGTCAAATTTTCTCACAGACACATGTCCTAATTGCCTGCGCCATAGGGTATAAAATCAGTTATGTTGTCCTATCAAGAAACAATCTACTTAAATAAACCATTAAAAATAATTAAAAAATTGCTTATACCTTTTGAAAAATAATTAATTATGTGGAAGCAGCCTCTTCTCTGTGAGAATGTTCTTGAAAATGAAATGTCAGTGGTCCACTATTTTTATTTTTATTTTATTACCAACTTTTTTATTATTATTATTATTATTATTATTATTATTATTTTGATCAAAATTACCAACTTTATCATATTATAAGAAATTGATTATTCGAGTATTGAAAAAGGTTAAAGAAAATGAAATTTTTGTTTGTTATCTTGCAATGTTATGTTAGTAATTAAAAAGGGAAATGAAATTTGTTTTTTGTTGGTGAAAATTTATAATTGTTTTAGATATAGAAAATCCGTAGGTAATAATTCATGGTTTAGTATGTCCCATAAAATTTATAAACCTATACATATATAATAATAAGATAATCGTCACCATTTTATGCACACAGTTTCCTGCCCATTTTCACTTGTCATTTTAGAAAATTTCTTAATTTTATCAACTTATTTTAATGAATAATGCCATGTATCTCAAGGTTGTGATAAATCTCAACCCAGTTAGCACCCTCCCATTAGAAATTAAAGAGGTGGCTTGTGCATTTGTACATGAACACCTTCACATTCTCTAATGAATGTGTGTCAATTGAGTTGAGATTGATCTCAACTTTGAAATAAATAGCATTTCATGAATTAAGAGAATTCAATTAATGTATATAGTAAATGATTCATGAATTTGTAAAAAAAGAAAATATTTATAAAAAATCAAATTATAGATTATTTTTATTCTTTTGATAGTTATTACATTATTTTGAAGTCGAAAAATATGTAATATTGGTGTCAAATTCAAGATCTCAACTAAAAATTTAATACAAGCTAACAAATGAGAACAAATTCTAAATATATCATTCGTAAAATTATCTTAAATATTAAAGGTAAAAGTTTTACTTATATTTTCTACTTTTTCCAACATTCAATTTTTTTAATTTATCTCATTTAAGTTATAAAATGATACCTATCATTTCTTACTTAAATTCAATTTGACCTAAATGATTAATTTCGAATCTTTTTCTTATCAAATTGAAAGAAATAATAGATATCCGATCCTTCTAAATAAATTTAATTAAATCATTTAATTTTTTACAACTTTAGGTTCCGATAAACTTATTTGTTCAACTTATAAAATAGAAGGTGTTAGCAAAATCATTCTATTTAAAAATAGAATATGATCTACACGTTTATTTGACATGCACAAAAATAGTATGTACAATTGTGAAAGATGAGTTTTAAAGAATGTGTGATTGAGAATGAATATTGAAAAAAATTATTTTTGAAGAATCAATTTTATACGAATAAGCGATAAAGTCTTATATCTTGTGGGTTAAGCCTCCATTTATAAATTGAGATGTATATGTGATTTTTTTTTATTTTATAAAGTTAATTATATTTGAAATATTCATTCAATAAAATTTAATTAAAATTTGGATTTCATATTATTTCATTTTATGAGTTGAAAATTGTAAATATTTCAACTTTTAGAAATAAAATAATCGTATGCACGACTTTAGTCATCAAATCAAAATTGTAAAATATAGAACAAGTCACATGTCGATATCTTACTTAGTCTAAATAGATTAAGAAAATTAGAGAATGAATAATTAACTGTTAAAAGAAATATGCAAGTCGAAATTTTATGTTTTACTTTTCTGAGTATTTTTCATTATATATAAAAGCAAAATTTATGTCGAACATTATATTTTTATAACTTATTCAATAAATATTTGTCAATTATATCTCCCGTGCATCGCACGGGTGCGATTACTTGTTAATTGTAAAGAATAATTTTAGGGAGACATTTTTAATTAATATTTGAGTGATCAATTTTAATAACAGTTTTCAATGATTTTATAAGCAATCTACTTATCTATCTAATTCTATCCATTTATAAATTACTAGTATTACGCCCGCGCGATGCACGATCATTTATTATTTACATATATTGAATTTATATATTAACATATGAAATGAATATTTAATTAAAAATGAAAAACGAAGGAAGACAACTAATTAAAAAACAAAAATCTCGCGATTATCATGATACGACAACATAGTAAAGTTGGAGATTACGAAATTATATCCAAAATCTTATACCCTATAATCTTCAAAAATATATTAAATTAAGAATGATTAAAAATATTAATCATTCTATTGTTATTATTAATACGGAAAAAGAAATTAAAGTATTAATTATTCAATATTAGTATTCGTTTAATAACTTTTTCTATAAATTATTTATAAGCAGCGCATTTTTTCAACCACATATATATTTCAAAAAATATGATTTTTAATATTAAAGATAACAAATGATTTGACCATTAATTTAAAACACAATTTTTATATTGATGGCTATACATAGAATTTATAATATTAAGAACATCAAATAAATAAAAAAAAATAATTAAATGATAATTTTAATACTGATAACTAAACAATATAATTGAACTCATTCAATATTAGTGTTAATAATAAAATTAAAATTGATTAAAAACATATCAACCTATATTGTGTGTGTGTGTGTTCACATTTATCCAAATTTTGCATTCACATTTGACAATTGACATACATTCATTTTACATTCACACTAATCCACTTATAGATAATAAAGATAAATATTTTTAATTTTATGAGAACTTACTATTTATAGAAATGAAAAATGGACGGAAAAATAGTTAAGAATTATTTTTGAAAAGTGCCTTAATTTTATATATAGTAAGTATGATATCGTTTATAAGTTATTGTCAATCAATGGCTTTCTATATCGAAAATGTTGGCCATTGGCCCATAACTACCTAATATGAAATATAAAGGTAATTGCATAAGTGAGTCAGTGAACATTATAATTAGTCTCGTTTCTAGGTTAAAATTTCCACCAAACTTGAATCAATTTTTTTTATTTTTGGTTTCTTTCTTGTAATCAGTAAAATGCTTCTACTAATGCTTTTTACTATTACGATTTAAGCCTCTGTTCGACAATTGTGTTTAGACCACAAATTTAAATGGCACAATTTCTCAAATTATTTTTTAATCGTAAACATTTTCTCTCTTCAATTTTTAATTACACATTTTACATAAAAAAACCCAAATAATCAATTTAAATTGATAATAATAGCCAAACATAGCCTAAAAGTATTCAATCATACTTAATTAAATTTAGAAAGTTGTTATTAGTTTTATATGTTTTAACAGCACTACTTACAATTGATATACAACCTTCAAAAGTTACTTTTTAAGTAAATTATTTTTACTAAAGTTATATTAGAAAATGACATTCAAAGAAAATTTTAGTGCAAAATGTTATGTTTTTAGGCTTTAATTATTTCCTCTTTTTTTTTTTTTTTTTTTTTTTCAGATTCAACCAACAAAACATGCTGTTTTACAAGCATAAACCAGGGGCGGAGGCAAGGGGTGGCTATACTGGGCCATGGCCCACCCCAAAATCTGAAAAACCTTTAGTGCCAAAAAAAAAAAAAAAAAAAAATTCTTCATTGGCCCAGCCCAAAAGTCCTCCAGGCCCACCCCATGTCTTGAGCCTGGCTCCGCCCCTGGCATAAACTAATCTAATTGTTGACATATTTGTCAAGCTGATACAAATGGTAAGCTCACGGCACTTGATCGTTGTCATGTTGATACAAAGTAAGTACCCAATAAAAAAAAAAATGCAATGTAAAATTTAGTTAATCGTCAAATTTTACTTCAGAATAGCGATATGAAACTCAATCATTTTAATTTACAATTCTTTGATCGAATTTTGCTTGAAAGTCTCTACTTGATATAAATAACCTATTAAAGGTTATGATCCTATCCACCAATAGAGGAAAGAAAAAAATAAAAAATCGAGGATGAGACGTGCCGTGTGACATATTCCAAATAGTGTAGAGTCAATTATTTTTTCCCCAAATGATAGGTTTACCAATGGCAAATAATTGGGCTCAAACTATTTTTTTATTTTATTTTAAACAAACTTTGGTAGTTTATGCGATTTAATGTTCCCAAAGAAATTATCTCAATCTATTTTGTCCATTCATATCAAGGAGACTTAGGAGAGGGCGATAATGTCGATCGGGTGTATGTACTCATGATGCTCCTAATTATATAACGCCACTCACATTACCATGCAGAATTAATTTTATCCTTTTCTTTTTAATTAGATCTGAAAATTAATATAAGTACCACAATTCTTCCTCTTCTTCTTCTTTTTTATTCTATTAGTTTACAATAATTATGTCTACAAGCTCAACATTGATGAATGCGTTAAGGAGGATATGCTAGTGGAGGGTGTATCACCAGAAATTACGGCAGACAGTTTATAGCATTCTACGGAGACTATATAATACTTGAGGCGGAGCTGCGAGCTATACTCGATGGGATTCTTCTTGCTTGCCGAATGGGTATCATTTCTATTTGGACCGAGGCTGACTCCACAGCGGTTATTCATTGCATCATCAGAACGGGTAGACCTTGGTCGATTCAGGGGATTCTTAGACATATCAAAGATATTCTTCATCGGGAATGGAACACCATCTCTCACATCTATCGTGGGTAATCAAGTTATTGATTTGCTTCTAAGGGATGGAACCAGAGAGTTTACCAAGAGTATGGACCATAGAATCTGTTGGGTGGATTTGTGAGTAGTGACGCCAAATAAGTAGAATGAAGTATTTGTAAATCCGTGCCGAAATTTGGACAGAGTAACGGTAAGGAAAATACGAAACAAGAAGAAGAAGAAAAGAGGGAACAATGCCGAGGCAAGAGTTGGACTCTTTGTCCTTAAGTCGAATTTGCCCCGCAACGGTGCCTACGGATAACGGCAATCGACTCCCAAGATACAACGACAACACTTGTGTTTGTAGCACTCCAAAACACAAGTACAACGAACCAAAATTAGGCTTATGTACTCCAAAGATGAAATGAAAGAAATCAAATCATTTGAATAAATGAATGATGAATTGATGAATTGATGAAATGAAAAAAATAATACAAGCATATGGGGTCTATATATAGATGTTGTAAAGTTGTATCTCAAAAGACACAACCCTTACAAGAGACACATCCTTTCAAATTTGTCTCTAATTGAAGAGACACAATTATTGGAAATTATTAATTTCAAAAGTCACAATCTTTCATATGAAAAGACACATCTTTTCATTTAAATTAATTCTAGAATATTCAATAATATTCTTTTAATTTTCCAATATTGTCACAATTTTAAGTGGCTTAATTTTCCATTCACTATTAATGGTTCCACTTAAATAATCACATAAATTGGTCAAAACCAATTTTTCCAACAGAATCTACCACGCAGCATCAGAGCACTTGTGCAGATTGACAGACATGGGCTTCCCAACTTTAGAGGGTATTGATATGTGATCCCCAAATTGGAAGTTTTCATACTTGGAAGGCCTAATTAGCAACCAGCTTAAAGTCAGAGGACTTAAAGGTGCAATTATCGTTGTTATGTTTCTATTGTGAACCATTGATCAAGATCATATGGTTTGGATTAAGTTGGCAATTAATATATTCTTTGCTTGAGTTCATTTGGCATAATGGAATGGATTAGCCATCTCCCTCTCCTCTCTTGTGAAATCCACCTGATTTTTTTCTCTCTTTAGTTCTTGCACCATGTAGTAAAATATTTTATAGCATAATTGAGTTATTGTATAGGCTAATTGAAAGTGCTATTGTGAAGTATTTGGTGTGGTGATATTGTAGAAAATTGGGGTGTGATTTGGTAATTCCTTGAGAAGGAATTGGCGCACGATTTGTGTGCGGGAATCTTGTAATATCGAAACTCTTATTGGATGATTTGGCTAGTGGAACGGGCTCAGTCCGGAGCCCCCAGATGTAGGTGCGATTGGCACCGAACTGGGTCACCAAGATTTGGGGTTCTTTGTTCTTGTTACGTTTTCTTGATTATTATTGTATGTTATCCGCAATTATCACAAAATTGGGACGCGAAATTCCGAACAGAGGGTTATAGTCAAGTTTTTATTAGTTATTTTTTTGATGTTCGGGACGTGCTTTCCCCAATTTATTTCTTTATGTTCGGTAATGTACGTGCTACATTATCTTTCTCTTGGAGGTCAAGTTTACGCTCCCCTCCTTTCATGTACTATCTCATTTTAATGTTAGTTCTTGGCCCGCACGAGAATAAACTGTGAATGACATTTTAAAAATAAAAGTTTACAATAATTATGTGGATTAAGTAATTGCGACTTTATGGGGGAAAAATCTTTAATATCCTTCTGGCTCCATCCCTGTGTCGATTAGCACCTTAATTACTACAACTAGTGAATCACCCGTGCAATGCATGGGAAGAAACGTCTGGATAAAGATAATTCAATGTGAAATTAGATTAATCCTTTAGATAAAAAAAATAAATTTCACAAGTAAGAAATAAGATCATCATTTATTGGTTTCATATGACTATAAATTCTGAAATAATTCTTTGTACGCAACATTGTTTGTTTATTTTATTGGTCTTTCATTCTTATCACAAATCAACATCTTTAATCTGGAACTATTTGTCACCCTAGAAATCGCAACATAAAGTTGTCCATGTGTAAACACCAGTCGTTTAAGAAGAAGTCTCACATGCGAGAATGATTATCCCTGACTCTTATTGATAGTCATGGTATAGGATACCATAAATGAAAATTGTCTTCTTTGAAATCTAATAGGTATCCTAGAATCAGAAGGGCTCAATAATATCATTAGAATAAAGAACTTGTGTCCTGCATTGATGCCACAAAGAATTTGACCTTTTAGAATATGGTCGTCAAGTTTCGTAACTATCAACATTGTTTCATTGCACAATCCCTCTGTATGTTTAACATTTCTCAGAAAGAATTTGTTTCCTTCATTTATCCACTGCAACGGTCCACCACGAGGCGCAATAATGATATCCCTGTGTCTAGGTCATGTATCAAACAATCAATTCGTCAATTTAATCAACAATAGGAAAATCATATTGGCTATCATCGGTCGTCCATCAACCAATAAGTATAAGTCTTACATTTGAAGTGTTTTCCTCAATCATCTTTTCTCAAACCGACCTAAACTGCCATAACAATTTGTTGTATTTTTCTAGCATATCCTTCAAATCAGAAACTATACAATCATGCAACATTGAATCGCATGATTCACTCCTACCAGGAGACATTAAAAGACATAATTAAATTTTAGACTATCACAACAAAATTATCCGTAAATAATATAAATATAAAAGCAATAAATACAAAATACGTACCCTACGACCCTTTTTTTTACTTTCAACCTAATTCACATTGTTAACAATGTAAAGCGAGCAAATTGTAGAATTAAACTGTCATCAGGTAACAGACTCTCAATCTAAGGGCAATTTTGACAGTGTAATATGAGGACGGGAGACCCTCTACCATCATTTAGCCCATTATCTATTCCCCCCATAGAAATGAACGAAAACATCATATTATATGTCCGAATGTTTTCAACAAAATTCTTAATCTTGTCGTCATTGCCATATAATAAATCTTGCAAAATAAGAGGATGCTCTTTCATAAAAGAAATCTTCACTTTCTCTTGCATACAACAAAGTAGGGATGAACAAATGATTTGGTTTAGGTTTCAAATATCAAAATCGCGGTTTCAAACAGCCAACCAATCAAATTTTAAAAAATTAAAAAAAAAACTAAAATAAAAATAAAAGCAAATGTTCAATTAAAAAAAAATGCAACACACTTTTTATTGTCAACAAATCAAAATTAAGGAATCAAATATTAATTTGTTCAAATCCACAACCATTTGGAAATAATTCTTGCTTCTACAATTCATAATTATCATCCAAGATATTTTCTTAAAACAAAATTTTTAATATAAGAGCTAACTACAGTTTTTTGTCAACACGAATTGATTCACAATAAAGCACTCAATTCGAAACCTAATACTATTATTGAGCTAGTTTCAACTCAAAATTTTAGACAAATATGTGTCTTTTAGCTCGCTTTGAAATATATTAATTCATTCGTTGGCAATTCACGGTTTCAAACAGCACCAAACTATAAAAAATAGTTTGATTTGGTTTTGTTTAGAAAATGAAATGGTTTGAGTTGGTTTAAAAAAATTCCAAACTTTTTAAAATTGTTTGGTTTGAAATATTACTACATATCGCTCAAACCAAACCGTGTTCACCCCACAACAAAGTGAGAAATTCGGATTACGACATGTTTTATAACGCTTATCCATTCTCTCCTAGCACCAAAAATTTGACTTGCAAAATAAACACTTAAATGTATGATCTCCAATGTCCATGCACTATGAACAATCAAATAATAGATGAAAAAGTTAATAATATAGATCATGCGTGTTAAAGATAAGATTTACTATTTTGACCATTAACAATGAAAAACAACAGTACAACACGTATAAGAAACGAATTCGATAATCATAAAAAAAAAAAAAAACTAAAATTGTGAGATTGACAAAGATGCATCAGATTCATGTTATTATAGGTTTTTGCAATATTTATACAACGTAATTTTTTTTCTGATGGAAATTATAATATAACATTGATCATCTTAATTTTCAGTTAAGTCAATTGGGAGACAATTTACTTATTGTTGTATAAATTTAAGAATCATAAATATTGAATTAAAATTTAACAATTAATATCATGTCATAGTTAATTATTTTTTAAAATTTAGATTTAACAGTTATGTCAAAAAACCATTAGTAACTATATAATTTCAGAGAAATATAAATAAATCTGTTAACCGTTAATTTAAAAAAATGTGATATGAAACTTTCTAGAATAAAAAATTAAATAATAATTAAATGTAATTGTAAATAAAATAAATAATCTGATGTAGAAAAGAAGGTTATTATGTAGAAGTATGATTATTTATAACAAAATTTAATACAAATTGATTAAATATTCGATATAAATGAAAATGAAAATTAGACATTAGATTTGTATGAGCGAACGAAATTATTCATCCATAAGATTGAGACCAATAAAATATCCCAATTATTGTAAAAGTTTATTTATGTATTAAATGTAATTTTCTATAAAAATACTAATTAATTTAATAAAACGCAATACAAATGAGCTTGAATTTTTAGATGTACTAAATAACGAAAAAGAAAATTTTTTATAAAAAATTTTATACGATAAAGTTTATTTAGTATTAGATGCGTAATACAACTTCGATATAATTTTGAACTGAAAATTTTACATTGAATTTGTGTGACTGAACACAAATACTTATTTTTAATATTTAAAACATTAAAAGATCAGAACAATTTTCTGAAAAAGAGAGGTTTAAATACAAATAACCAAATATAAATAAGTAAAAAAAAAATTTCCATAAAAATATTAAAGTGGAAGTAACAGTGTGAATATAATAAAAGTCGATTTTGGAATGTAAACACAATAAAAGCTAAGTTTCCCGTCAAAACTCAACTGTTTTTATATATTATTACTAGTTGTCTACCAGTGCGATGCACGAAATATATAATTTTTAAGTCATAATTTTGAAAATATCTTGATTCAATCATATCAAACAAAAAACATAATTTCAATAAACTTTCAATACAAAATGTTATTGAATTTGAAAATTTAAAAAAGACAATATTATTCAAAACAAAAAAAAGCTACATGTACACTAAGTATACCGCGTCACTCAAAATTTGGCACTCGTTTAAATGTTTTATATAAAAAATTTATTTACTTTTATTTACGTTTTTCTCTGAAAATTTGCCCATCTCCTCATCACCTATTTCCCTTTTAATATGTTATAATTTTTTGTTAACTATATTTTTTATTGTGTTGTTTACATATATTTTATTTTTCCTTTTTTTAAACATGTCAATTTTTGTCGAAATGATGAAATGATTAGGCTCCATTTGGTAATAATGTTTAGTTTATAAACTTGTTTATTTATGAAAAGAGAGGTTTAAATACAAATAACCAAATATGAATAAGTAAAAAAAATTGTCCATAAAAAATATTTAAGTGGAAGTAACAGTGTGAACACAATAAAAGCTGATTTTGGAATGTGAACACAATAAAAACTAAGGGACCGTTCTCTTTATATTTCGATTTTGAGTTTTGAATTTTGTTTTGAATTTTGGATTTTTGTTGTTTATTTTGGGATTGCTGAAAACATGTTCACTTTGTGATTTTGGAAAATTGTTTTCAAAAATAGAAAACTGAAAATGCGTTTATTTTGTAATTTTTTGATATATTAATTTTGTGATATATTATATATAAAAAATTGTTGATTTGTTAAATTACATTCATTTTAATGTTAATAAATCAGTTAGTTATCTATGTCAATAAATTCATCATTAATATTGTTTCAGCTAAACAAAAATTTAACCACATACCAACAAAATCTTAACATGGATCTATATATAATGGCAACATAATATAAGAATTTCAAGTAAAGGAAGTGTCTCACATTTACCCAAATATAATAATAATAATAATAATAATAATAATAATAAATAAAAAATTAAAAAAAAATCTTAACATGGATCTATATAATGGCAAAATAACATAAGAACTTCAAGTGAAGGAAGTGTCTCACTTTTACAAAAATAAATAAATAAATAAATACAAATAAAAAAAATTACAAAAAATAATAATAATAATCTTAAAATGGATCTATATATAATGGCAAAATAATATAAGAATTTCAAGTGAATGAAGTGTCTCACCTTTACAAAAAAAAAAAAAAATTCGAAACGCTCGTTTTGATCGTTTTGGACTTTTTAATACAAAATATTCAAAACGCAATAAACTCGTTTTGAGTTTCCTTTGTATTTTTTTTGGTATTTTGGAAAACGCGTTTCTGAAAATGGGTAAAGTGAACGCGTTTTCGATATTTCCAAAAATCGAAAACTCAAAACGAGCTGAAAACAGTAAAGAGAACGGAGCCAAAGTTTTCCCGTCAAAACTCAGCTGTTTTTATATATTACTAGTTAATCACCCGTGCGATGCACAAGAAGTAACATCTGGGTAAAGAAATCATGATGCGACAACAGATAACTACCGGTAAGAATATCAGCCACCTAAACAAACCGGTAAGAATGCATGTCTTAAACTGGATCTATGATACACAAGCGGACTTCGGTGCTTCATTCCGTCTGCATCTTAGAGATATCTGTTGACCGCAAAATCCGGCTGAACCTTGGACCAACACGTCTCAGCTCCTCCCTCTTGAACACGTGGATCTCCTGCGCACTGTGACAAACAATCAGTTTGCAAAGGGGCCCGATGTGGCTCCCTTTTGCACTCCGATGCCTAAGTCAGTGCTCATGTCAAGCAAATATAATTTGAGTGGGGAAATATAAGTGCGTAAAAGAGAGAAAAGGGAGTGAGAGTAAATATTTAGTTAAGAGAGTAAAAATGCTAACCCTTTCCTTGGAGGCAAGTGTGCTCTATTTATAGAATGTATAATTATCTTAGATTGTGACACGTGTTATACTTTACACTTGTCTTCACCATAACTCTTGAAGGTGACAATCTTACTTTTTGATCGTAATCATTGCTACTTTTCGTAAGGAATGGGCGCATATCACATCTTAGTAAATGCTGGGTCACATTTTAGTAAAGGCTAGGTCACATCTCTGACTTCATCTCTCTTCTGGTCATCGCCGTAGAGCGCCTCGGCTGAGTATAAAGCACATCAGTCAAACGTAAATCAGTTCGACTAAAGAGGTTCGCTTGACACATCACCTCGACACCTGACCCAAGGTAATATTTTAGACCTTAGCCATGGGTCAAGGTCCATTGGGCCTTTGTTAGTGGATCACTGTACCTCTCTTTGGGCTTGGATTCAACACTAGTCCCTCAAATTCGAAGTGATCATTCATGGACGTGTAGGATTTGTTGTACGCTCGAGGCACTAACTTTGTTATGGTGGCTTTCGTATGATGTTGCAGACCTGAAGCCTAGGATGACATTCCTTAGTGGAGGTTTGGATTTGGAGTAAAGCTGACCTCCTACTTCGGCTTTTCTCTCCTGAGTGAAGGTTGGGGACGCACTAGCGCTCATTTTAAGCAGCCTGTTTAATAAAAAGGGGCTACTGGTATCGGTTCCCAAGGAACATAAAAGGTGATGGAAGTGGCATTTCTGTCGCGCGTGGCATTCACTGTGGTAGCTGAACCGTTTTATTCCTTTCTTTGACGGCTGGCGCTTTGAGTAGCCCATTTCCCAAGAGGCGTGGATTACCCACATTAATCATATGGCTAAAAACCCAAGGGGTCTAGATCATTAGGATCCTTATAAATCCTCATTCGTTTCATTATTTTTCCCTTTACTGTTTTCCTATAATTTTTGCAGCAACACTCTCGTGAAAGATTACGTCGTTCTTTTCCTTTCTTGCAATTCCCGAATCTTCTTCCCAAGGGTTTTCTACCCAACTTATCCAAAATAGAGATTTCATAAAGATTAGCTAAAATACCTAAGGGCTCGTTGAAGACGGCACGGCGGGAGGAGGCGATGGTCTGTTGAGAGAATACGATCTGCGTTTCTTCCTATAGCCTGTAGGTAATATCTGAGTTAATACGTATAAATGAATTGGGTCTTAAAGTATTCATATGTCATTTGGATTTGGGCCAGTAATAGAGGCCCAAATATATATATTCCCAAAACTATACCCAAATCTTTCGATTCTTCGTCTTCTACATCTGCCTGGTTACATCTTACACCAATTCTCACAGATTGTGGTTCTGTCGGCGACAGGTGCATTCACTTAATAAATCAGAAAGGAGTTACACCACATAGACAAGAATTAAATCACAAAAACAGAAAATCATTCTCAAGTCTCACTTTCCTATTTAAAAAAATGCAACCCCATCGGCGATCTAGGTAGCGCGACCGCACTACCTCGCCACGAGCTGGTTCCATCTCTGCAAGCAATAATGGACAAAATCACATTCTTGACAAGCAAATAATAAATTTTCGTGTTGGACTCAAGATCGGAAAATAATTAGAGCAACTTGATTCATGCAGTTGAAGAAGAGGGTAAAACAACAAAGCAACCGCGCACCTAAACCAACATACGATCACCCAGTAGCAACTTTTGTAAACAGAGAGTGCATTTCAATAACCAAACGATTGCTTGGCCATCTTGGTTCAGAATTTCTACGTTTTTTTTAAAACTTATTTTCCTTTTCCTAGTTGAAGTAAAATTCTGGTTTTTGGTAAATTTTTTCATTCTATTTTCATTAATTCCATTTTAGACTAGAATTTTATTCTTGTTGCCTATCTAAAGACATCATTATTGTAACCTTTAATAACATAATTCAAGAGGCGTACTTGCTTTCAAAACTTGTTCTTTGTTGTAATATGTGTTGGTAAAAAGTTAATGAACATAATTATATTCTAATAACGTACCTTTTACGTGTATAAATTGGACATAATTTCGACTTATCAAAATTGAATATATGAAGTAAAAAACAAAAAATGCATGAATATGAATTCGATCGAGGTAAGAGTTGGACTCTTTGTCCTTAAAACGATAATGCCCCGCACAGGGCTAACGATTTTTCGGCATTTGTCTCCCAAGATACAATGACCACGTCCCGCAATAGGAGCACTCCAAATTACGAAGACCAACGAACTTTACTTATACTTTGAACTCTCTTCATTTGGAACTCAACTCCAAATAAATGCAAAATCTTTCAAAGTGAATATGCATTAGTTTGATAATGCAATCATGAAAAATAAATGAATGATGAATTGTTGAAGGAATGAAAAATCCAAGCATATAGGGTCTATTTATAGATATTGAAAAATCGTGTCTCAAAAGATACAACCATTTCAAAGGACACATCCTTTGAAATTTGTTTCTAAAATAAAGAGATACAACTAATGAAAAATAACAAATTCAAAAGTCACAATCTTTTATATGAAAAGACGCATCTTTTCATTTAAATTAATTCTATAATATTTTATAATATTCTAAATAATTTTCCAATATTGTCACAATTTTAAGTGACTTAATTTTTCATTCATTAACTAATGTTTCCACTTAAATAATCACATAAATTGGTCAAAACAAATTTTCTATACAAATTTCTAACAATATGTGTGTATATGTATATAGAGAGAATTTATATTTGGAGAGAGAGAGAGAGAGAGAGATAGATAGAGAGAGAGAGAGAGAGAGAGAGAGAGAGAGAGAGAGAGAGAGATTAGGTATTAGGAAAGATATTTAAAATTGGGGGTAGGGGAGGGGGGAGTCGATTTATAGATATTGAAAAATTATGTTGAAAAATTATGTAGGAAATGAAAAAATTGGATTAATATATTTGAATATAAATAAATGTCATATCATATCTATGTAGATGTGTTACATTAAAAATGAAAATTTTGGATTAATATATTTTAAAATAAATAAATATATGGTATATAAATTTGTTAAGTTAGAAATGAAAAATTGAATTAATATATGTTGAAAATAAATAAATAAAATTATTTAGATTTTACTTTCTAATATGTCAATAAATGAGTAGGCTTTTCAATACGCATGTTACAAAAATAATTAATTATTTTCTATTAAATTTTTAACCACACATATTCTCTCTCTCCAATTTTCAGCTACTATTTTTTACCTCAAAATCATAAATAAACAAGTTTATAAATCAAACATTATTACCAAACGGAAGCTTAATCATTTTATCATTTTGACATAAATTGGCATGTTTAAAAAATAAGAAAAAATAAAATATATTAATTAAAATATTGAATTTCAAATAAAATATATTTAAGCAACACACTAAAAAATGTAATTAATAAAAAATTATAACATATTAAAAGGGAAATAGGTGATAAGGTGGAAAAATTTTCAGAGAAAAATGTAAATAAAAGTAAACAAAAAAAATTATATAAAAAATTTAAATGAGTGTCAAATTTTGAGTGGCGTGGTATACTTAGTGTACATGTAACATTTTTTTTTTATTTTGAATAGTTTTTTCTTTTTAAAGTTTCAAATTCAATAACATTTTGTATTGAAATTTTATTTTTTATTTGATATAATTGAATCAAGATATTTTTAAAATTACGATTTAAAAATTATATATTCCGTGCATCACACGGGTAGACAACTAGTATATATATTATTATTATTATCTTAATATATATAATAATAGTATAGCAGCCAAAAATCCACACGTAGTTTCCCTTCTATTTTAGGAAACTTTGTAATTTTATTAATTATTTTAATAATTGAATTAGAAAACTTCAATTAATGCAAAATTAATTATAGGTGACATGTAATAAATGACTTATTGATTGTAAAAAATAAAAAATCTATAAAAAGATCAAATTGTATATTATTTTTATTCTTTTGATAATTATTGTAATATTTTGAAGTCAAAAAATATGTAATATAGGTGTCAAATTCATGATCTTAACGAGAAGTTCAATACAAGTTAAAAAATGAGAGTAAACTCTAAATATATCATTCTTAAAATTGCCTCAAATAATAAAGGTAAAAGTTTTACTTATACTTTTTACTTTTTTCAATATCCAATTTTTTTAATTTCTCTCATCTAAGTCATAAAATGATATTTATCATTTCTTACCTAACTTCAATTTGACATAAATGATTAATTTCAAGTCTTTTTTCTTATCAAATTAAAAGAAATAATGATATCCGATCTTTCTAAGTAAATCCAATTGAATCATTTTAATTTCTACAACTTCAGGTTTCAATAAACTCTTTAGTAATTTTGAAATTAATTTTATAAATTTACTCATTTTGTTCATTTATCTATTTTTTAATTTTTATAAATTTAAAATAACATCAATTTGTAAAATATATACTACAGACTTTAACAATTAATTCATTGAATTCTATAGAAAATAAAAATATAAGGTTTTATCAAACTTATTCTATTTAAAAATAAAATATAGTCCATACATTTATTTAACATGCACAAAAAATAGTTTTGTGTGTGGAGGGGTAACATGACCATTTTCAATACTTGGTAAAAAATAAAATGTCACATTGTATTTGAAACCATTGAATATGAGTAAGTTTGATATAAACTATAGAAATGGTTTTAAATGTGTGATTGAAAGTGAAATAAGGTAATATAAAAAATAAAATAATTGTCAAATCAATTAATTGAGTGGTTAAAAATTGATTTTCTTTTTTTAGAATGGGTGGTTAAAAAGTAGTATGTGCAATTGTGAAAAATTAGTTTTTAAATAATATGTGGTTGTGAATGAACATTAAAAAAAAAATTATTTTTGAAGAATCAATTCTATATGAATAAATAAACTAAGGAAACTAGATAATGAACAATTAACTGTTAAAAAAATGCAATTCATAACTTTTTTTTTTTTTTTTTTTTTGATATTTTGATTGTATATTGAATATACAATTTATGCATTGAAGTAAGAAATCTTATAGGGAGAAATGAAATTACAAATTATTCACAATTTGTGTATGCAAGTTATTATTATTATTTTTTATTGTGTTATTTTTATCGGGCATTGTGTTTTTACAACTAATTCAATAAATATTATTTATTCCGTGCATCGCACGGGTGCGATTACTAGTTATTATTATATAATAAAAGTAACTGAGCTTTTATGGGTCTCACTACCACTTTCCCGCCCAAAATTTGATCCCTTTTTTTTCTTTTTTCTTTTTTAAATTCATTTCTTTCTTTCTTCCCTTTTTTTTTTAAAAAAAAAAGCAAATTCCTTTTTCCTATTCATTCATATGACACATTTTCCTGTATAGTCCCTTCGAATTCAGCACAATCAATAATTACATATCTACGATTGATAAGATATTTCCAATGGAGTTTTGAAGATGCTTGAATCTAGGCTCATCGTCTCGGCATCTCCCGGTGACTCGATGGTGTTCTACCTCAAAATGAAGGGGGATTATCATCGTTAATTGGCTGAGTTCAAAACTGGTGCACAAAGAAAAGAGGCTGCTGAGAGCACCCTTCCAGCCTATAAGTCTGCTCAGGTCTATTCAATTTTTATGTTCTATTATAGCACATATTTGTGGAAATCAGATGCAATTTTTTAGTTAATTTGTTTATATTTTATTGAATATTGAGATTGACTTTTGGTAAATTTAACAGACTATTTCCAAACTCGACCTTTTTTCCATTTTAATAATTTTTGCTTCTATGATCACGTGGATGACACACACACACACACACACACAAATTTTCCTGTACATCCCCTTCGAATTCTGCTATTTTGTGTGCATTAAACTGCCTGCTACCTGTATAAGCCAATTTTGTATTCCTTTATCCGTTAAACAGTTTTTGGAAAAGAAATGTAAACAGGATTTGATTTGGGAATTTCATAGCTTCACCGAGTTCCGAGTGAGTGGTCTACTCTGTTGGGTATTTGACCCAAAATTCAACAATGGAGACTAATTAATTAGGTAAGAATGGTTGGTGAAGAATTTGTTAGGTATTGAACCAACAATTCAACATGAAGACTAATTAATTAGGTAAGAATGATTAGTGAAGAGTTAGGTGAGATAAGTTGGTAAGATTGGTTGGTGAAAGAATTTGTTATTCCCAATCCGTCCCTAATCTTTGCCTATAAATAGAGATCAATTGTTGAAGAGAAGGGAACCACAAGCACAATTGGAGAGTGCCAAATATTGTGAGTCAGTGATCAAAGAGAGAAAATTGTGAGCCTAGCAAATTGTGAAGTTTCTTGTAACTCTTTATAGTATAAGTCAAAGGGTAGAAATTATATGTGGTAAAGCTCGTTTGTTGTATTTTCTCTGTGGTCTGTAGGATTGGGTTGGTGAGTGAAAGTCTATATATTTGTAACAATTTAATATATAGTGAAAAGCTTTGGCGAGGGTCTGTGGACGTAGGCATTTTGCTGAACCACGTAAATTTCTGTGTTCGTATTTATTTTCTTGTTTGCTTATTTTATTTTGAACATCGAAAGATCCTGTGGGAAGAAGAAAGTGAGAATCGACGTGTTAAAATTCCCAACAAGTGGTATCAGAGCTACAGGTGGTTCAAATAATTTGAAGCAAAAGAAAATATGTCTGTCAAGTACGATGTGGAGAAATTTGACGGGAGAATCAATTTTGGCTTGTGGCAAGTACAAGTCAAGGATGTCTTGATTCAGGCGGGTCTGCACAAAGCTTTGAAGGGAAAACCAACTGAGAGTTCTGACAAAGAAATTGAATCCAACAAGACTGATGAAGATTGGGAAGATTTGGATTTGAAAGCTGCTAGTACAATACGACTTTGTTTGGCCAAGAATGTTCTTGCAAATATTCATGGGATATCTGCTGCTAAGGAACTTTGGGAGAAACTGGAAGAGTTGTATCAAACGAAGAACTTGTCAAATCGCTTGTATCTGAAGGAACAGTTTCATTCGTTGAGAATGAGCGCAGGTACAAAAATCTCTGACCATCTTAGTGTTCTTAACGGAATTGTTTCTGAACTGGAATCTATTGGAGTCAAAGTTGAAGATGAGGATAAAGCGTTGAGGCTCGTCTGGTCTCTTCCATCCACGTTTGAGCACATCAAACCGATTTTGATGTACGGGAAAGAAACGGTGGATTTTGCTGAAGTTACAAGTAAATTGATCTCTGAAGAGCGGCGATTGGGTGGAAGTGATGATTCATCTGGAAATAATTTGCTTGTTACTGAAAAGTGGAAGAGAGGGAACTCCATGAAGAAGAAGGTGACATGTTGGAACTGTGGTCAATCCGGGCACGTGAGAAGAAATTGTCCAAAAGGTGGAGCAGACTCGGCGAACTGCTCGAAGGACAATGCGACTCTCCTAGTGGAGGGTGGTGATGATGTACTCTGAGTAAGATGGGACATCCTCATGGCATGATGCCAGTTGCCATGATAGAGGATGTGTTCTTACTGGCATGGGTACTGTGTTCGCATACAGCATTGGTTTGGTTTAGATGCAAGGTATGTGGTTTAATTTATGTCGATGGCTGATGAACTTCCAAGGAGAACCAAACATGGGAGTTGTACCATAAATTTCAGCAATTTTTGTTTCGACATGGGCCGATGAAATTCTCGGAGTTCGTTGATAATTCTGAGTGGTTATACTCATATGGTGGAGTATGAGATCTGTTAAAGTGGAAAAATGCTTGCCTGTTACCCAATGGTTGAATTTGAATGTTTTGGTTTGGAGGAATTTTGTGTCAAGGTGGAGATTGTTGGGTATTTGACCCAAAATTCAACAATGGAGACTAATTAATTAGGTAAGAATGGTTGGTGAAGAATTTGTTAGGTATTGAACCAACAATTCAACATGAAGACTAATTAATTAGGTAAGAATGATTAGTGAAGAGTTAGGTGAGATAAGTTGGTAAGATTGGTTGGTGAAAGAATTTGTTATTCCCAATCTGTCCCTAATCTTTGCCTATAAATAGAGATCAATTGTTGAAGAGAAGGTCACCACAAGCACAATTGGAGAGTGCCAAATATTGTGAGTCAGTGATCAAAGAGAGAAAATTGTGAGCCTAGCAAATTGTGAAGTTTCTTGTAACTCTTTGTAGTATAAGTCAAAGGGTAGAAATTATATGTGGTAAAGCTCGTTTGTTGTATTTTCTCTGTGGTCTGTAGGATTGGGTTGGTGAGTGAAAGTCTATATATTTGTAACAATTTAATATATAGTGAAAAACTTTGGCGAGGGTCTGTGGACGTAGGCATTTTGCTGAACCACGTAAATTTCTGTGTTCGTATTTATTTTCTTGTTTGCTTATTTTATTTTGAACATCGAAAGATCCTGTGGGAAGAAGAAAATGGGAATCGACGTGTTAAAATTCCCAACATACTCTGCCTTTTTTGTCTTTGGAATATCTACTGTGCCTTTCTTTTCTTAAAGTGTGTTTAGTATTATTTAAAATGAGTTTTTTGAAATGAAATAGTGATTTTTAAGAGAATAGATGGTTGACATTTAATTAAAAAGTCAAATATTGTGGGCTTGACTTTTTATGAATTGTTGAGATTGAGTACTGTAGAAAAATGAAAAAATTAAAATGAAAACAAAACAAGGGTTTAATATTACAAAGTTGATAATTTTATGATGTAAAAAAGGACCCCACTAAGTACACAACATTGACTATACAGTGTTCTATTATACAGTAGAAAAGAAGAATAAGAAATACAATTTAGACGATTCCTTCAACAGTAATAATATTTTTAAGGAAGATGGTCACGTTCAGCCTTTTCAAGGTCCGATGTGCCCGGAAATGACTGGTCCCAAAATTTGATAGGTTTAAAACCAGTCTAAAGTTCGTCTTTACCGACACAGACTGGTGCATCCCGGCTCGAACATATTTAATATTCATCCCATATGTCCTGATCTATTTATAACTGGGTTTAGCTAAACATATTTTAAATTCATACTATATTTTTTGTTCTATTTTGGAATTACGAGTGTTAATCTAAATGTTTGAATCTATTTTACAGCCACCCTGGTACATTTTAATTTATTTAAGAGGTGTTTTTCTTACTCTTAATTCTGCAATGAAAGGCCATGATTATGTACTACTAAGATTGGTGAATCTCGGCTCGAGTTTTATTTGGAAGATCTACTGTAAGTTGTTATTTATCTAAATGTTTGAACCAATTTTAAATTCATCCCATATGTTCCGGTCTATTTTATAATTGGGTTTAGCTAAATATTTGAACATGTTTTAAATTCTTACTGTATGTTTTGTTCTATTTAGGAACTACTTTCTTTTTTTCTTTTTTTAATGTTTCCATGTAAAGTCTCGAGTTGTCCGACCGGTAGTAAAATATCATATCTAGGTGGGATACGCACGTTACGACCACTATCTTCCGAAAAGCATGTATTGTGCAGGATGACAAGAATTGGATCACTTTTTCACAGAATTTCCAACACTGTGGTAGAGAACATTATTGTTGGATCAAGATGTTTCTGTGGCACATGTAATATTTCTTATATTGTTGTTTTGTATCAGACCAGTCTGATTTCCTGTAATAATTGATTGAGCAAATACTTATATTTTTTTAGTTATTTATTTCAATTGTTTAGCATATTATTATTATTATTATTATTATTATTATTATTATTATTTGACGTATTTTAACATATAACACTAATCACGGAAAAAAATAGATGATATCTCACTTATTTAGTTTCTTTACTTTTAGTAGGAGAGATATATCTCTAAGTGGTCGTTCTCTCAAGACCGATCCACCAACGCTTTCTCACTAACATGTCTGCTATCTTTTCCTCCGTCTGTAATTGAAGTAATTTGCCATGGAATTTCAGTTGCAAGAGGTAGTAGAACTTCATGGTCATTTGTTTTCCACATGAAAAGTCTCCAGCAGATTGCTTAATTCCTGATAGTCGATGGATGGTAGAGATAGCAATAATACCAAGTGAGAGGTGTGGAAGTGTGACAGGATAAGATCACAACTCACAAGATGATATGGAAATTTCACACTGGGCAAAAAAGGATAGCCCATTAATGAGATTTCTTTCTTCCTAAAAAGGAAACTGGATAATGCAGCGGCATTTCCAAAACTTTGTTTTGATTAATGCAAGTCAATGAATTATCTATTGAAAAATATAGCAGCAGCTTAAAAAAAAAAAAAAAAAATGGATATTGTTGAATCCAAGCTCAAAGAGAGATACAGTGATCCACTAGTAAGGGCCCAATAGAGGCCAAATGGACCTTGACCCATGACTAAGGTCTAAAATATCACCTTGGGTCAGGTGCCGAGGTGATGTGTCAAGCGAACCTCTTTAGCCGAACTGATTTACGTCTGGACGATGTGCTTTATACTCAGCCAAGGCGCTCTATGACGATGACCAGAAGAGAGATGAAGTCAGAGATGTGACTCAGCCTTTACTAAGATGTGACACAGCATTTACTAAGATGTGACATGCGCCCATTCCCTACGAAAAGTAGCAATGATTACGATAAAAAAGTAAGGTTGTCACCTCCAAGAGCTAGGGTGAAGACAAGTGTAAAGCATAACACGTGTCACAATCTAAGATAATTACTGTAGCGACCAAGAATTTTTACGCGATTAATAATTATTTTAAAATCATGTCGCTACTATTTCACCCATTTTTATTAAGTAACGCCGTGACGTATTCGTATAGCCAAGTCAAGAAATAATCGAGATCGTTCGATTTTAAATTAAATTCCGAATTTCTAAAAATATCTCCATTCTCTTGATTTAAAGTATATTAAGTCCAAGTACTTAATTCAATGTTATCCCAATATTTATTTATACAAAAATTATTTTTATTAAGAAAATATATGCAAGCATGAGAGGTTCCATTATATATAATAATTATGAGAATCTTAATTTAATAATATGGAAAAGTATATGAATGAATTATATACTCCATTATATATAATCATGAAGAGCATAATATTTGTATAAATATGGAAAAGTGTATGAATGATTGATAAGACTCCATTATATGTAATCATGAAGAGCATAATATTTGTATAAAAAATGGAAAAGTATATGAATGATTTATATACTCCATTATATATAATCATGAAGAGCATAATATTTGTATAAATATGGAAAAGTATATGAATGGTTGATAAGACTCCATTATATGTAATCATGAAGAGCATAATATTTGTATAAATATGGAAAAGTATATGAATGGTTGATAAGATTCCATTATATGTAATCATGAAGAGCATAATATTTGTATAAATATGGAAAAGTATATGAATGGTTGATAAGACTCCATTATATGTAATCATGAAGAGCATAATATTTGTATAAATATGGAAAAGTATATGAATGGTTGATAAGACTCCATTATATGTAATCATGAAGAGCATAATATTTGTATAAATATGGAAAAGTATATGAATGGTGCTTTACTTTAAGAAAAGGATGTGTTAAAATTAATAGAATTGAATGATGATGTTTACATTATGCCAACTTTACACATCTATATAAATCCATCTCTTTTACACACAACTCTACACATATACACTTATTTCCAATCTCTTGACAAAATCCACAAGTAAGAGAAATTCAAGGTGGTCAAGAAAGTTTTGGTCCATTTACTACTACACTTCATTTTAATCTTTTAAAAGGTAAGTATATCTTATGTTTTTATGAAAAGTAAGTATGTTTTTATGAAAGGTAAATATACCTTATGTTTTTATGAAAAGTAAGTATGTTTTTATGAAAGGTATTACTTTATGTTTTTATGAAAAGTAAGTATGTTTTTATGAAAGGTAAATACACCTTATGTTTTTAAGAAAAGTAAGTATGTTTTTATGAAAAGTAAAATACATTATGTTTTTAAGAAAAGTAAGTATGTTTTTATGAAAAGTAAATATACCTTATGTTTTTACGAAAATGTTTGGATCATTGCTATGAAATCAATCTCACAAGATTGCTATGGGTCTCATATGATATGTTTATGATTATGCTAAGGGGACCGGAGTTTAGTAGCGCTACACATAAGAATTCTTGTCATCTAAGTTCGGTAAAATTCTTGTGTCTCTCTATGTTTATGAGTATTTCGATCCTATCCTATGTTATGATGAAAATGATCCATATGCTTTCAAAAGAAAATTTATGCTTGGTATACTTACTGGGATTTTATAAATCTCACTCCACGATATTTACCATTTTCAGATAATTGAAGGTTCGAGGCGGTCAACATGGAAGTGGCAAAAGTGGTTAAGATTGATGAGATAATTATGTTGAACTTTATGTAAGAAAATTATGTTCTATTTTTATTCACAAATAAAATTATGGGATTCTAATTATTCTTTTGAATAATTTTACATTACTATTTAAGTCTCGATAATATGATATGAGTCACTTTTAGTGGCACTCGAATGGTCGAGAATTCGGGTCGTCACAGTTGGTATCAGAGCAAAGAGTTTTAAAAACGATTCTGTAGATTTTTGAAATTTTATTTCTTTAAAAAAAAAAAAAATCACTATTCACGTGAACAGTAAAACGACGTGCTATTCATGATGAACAGTGAACGAAATCACTATTCATTATAAAAAAAAAAAGTTGAATTTTCACATGTCAAGTATGGTTATGATTTTGAAAAGCATGATGAAATTTGATGTGCGAATTTCAAGGACAAAATTCATTTTAAGCAAGGGAGTTTGTAATGTCCTGAAAATTTTATGGAATATAATTAGTTAGTGATATGATGTTTATATTGATGTCTTTGATAAATTTCTAGAAGTTCGGGGACTAAAGGAAAAATAAGATTTGACGATAAATTTTATTTGGGTTAAGTTATTAATTATTGATGGGGAGATAATTACTATATCGATATTGGATTTGTTTTGAAGACTGTGATTAATTAGGAATTATGATTCAAGAAAATGTTGATTTGGATACAACCACATTAAATTATTGTTGATTAAAGGAAAATAAGATTATATGAAATATTTTAACTCATCACTCTACTATGTCACTCTCCACGTATTGACTCCTCGAACCAGGTATGTTATATGCTTTGCAAGTCATTTACGATTTTATTAAGACATGTTAAGTATGAAATTTTCATATGTTATGAATCTTTAAGTGAAATATACATGTTGAGTATGATATGAATTGATAGAAGCCTGAATTTTAATTTATTCCTTTTTATGTAGAATCATGAGACATAGAGGATATTGATATGAATTTTGGTTCATATTAAGCTTAGTAAGACTGACTAAATAAGAAAAATAAGTTGGTTCGTAACTTTTGCCAAAAAAATATATGGAATAATATATTAAACAAACAAAATTAATAATGAATTTGTACAATAATTTATCCCTTTATCACTACCTTTGTGTAAAAACAAGGGAAAAACTGTGGATGGTTATTAGTACTTCCTCTTCAAGTTTCAATTTTCGGTTCAATAATTTATCCCTTTATCACTACCTTTGCTTAAAAGCAAGGAAAAACTGTGGATGATTATTGGTACCACTCTTCAAGTTTCAATTTTGAAAAAAAAAAATTCAGAAAGAAAAGAAAGAAAGAGAACGGGTGTTGAGCATAATGGGAATAATATGACTTAAGAATGATTTTCAAAATAATTGTTGTCCTCGAGTTTAGAAATGATGAACCTTAAATGGACTTTGCATAATTGATTTTAGACATGGCACTAAGTATAAGAAGTCAACAGAAATGATTAGAAATATGTTCAGATTATCTATCATTTAGATTTAATGAGAAATAGCGAGCCAATTTTATGAAGTTTTATGAGATGTTAAGATTATAAGTGATATGATTTTAATGAGACTTTTATGAGAAGCATTATGAAGTTAGAGATTTAAAGATTTGGTTATTGGGAATTAAGTAATGGCTATTATGTTGAGTAAGTGAATTATGCCTCTATATTGAAGAGAAATTTATTATGAACTTTGGCCTTGTGATTAAATTTTGGGAATATGATTTATGACTTATAAATATAAGTATGAGTAATCTTTTGAGCCAATTAAGGTATTGAAGGAAGTGATATTGTGATATTGACGACTATGATTTGAAATTTCTATGTTGAGGAATTATGAATTGATTTTCTGGAATATTTTTTTATGATATTGAAGTTTGATGAAATTGTGGTCAATTTTTAGATCGTTGTGATCAAATGTGGAATTATTTATTATTGTGAGTTATGAAGTATGCTTACGGTTTGAATAAGTCCAAATTTCAAAGGAAACTCTGCCTAGAATTTTATCGTTTGGAATTAAGAGCATAGTATGGTATGCAATCACTAAGAGAATTGAGGTTAGACATGCAAATTCATTTACATCACAAACGAGATTTAGTAGATGATAACAGAGATATTATTATTTTCTCGTAAGGAGAACACACAAGAGTCACACTGGAAAGAAATACATGAAACACGCAAAAGCAAAAGAAAGCAACATGGGAAATTCTTCAAATTGAGAGATGTGTTTCCGGAGTAGCCGTATCCTACCACCTCTGACCTTTTGAGGAAATAAAGAAACCTTCAAAGAGGTGTGTTTCGAGAGTAAGAATACTCCGTAATCTACCACCTGGAACCTTTGAGGTACACACAAGATTTAAACATTAAGGAAATCCTAGGAAATTAGAGGGGTGTCTCGAGAGTAAGAATACTCCGTACTCTACCCCCACCTATTCTAAGATTCATAAAGTTAAGTTTACATTAACCGGACTCCATTTTCGCTTGATTCCCCTTCCTTGCGACCAATCTATCTTAACCCCTGCTGGATCTTGTATTGAGATATATGACTGCAGCTTATCCAGTAGTTCATCAATAGTAGGAGCAGAAATAAGAAGCCTTCTGGAAAATGGAGAGATGAATCCCTGTTCCACAGCATAATCAAGAAAGGTTAACAAACCATCAAAGAAATTGTTAACATTCAGAAGCCCAATAGGCTTAGTATGGAGATCTAGTTGAGCCCACGAGGTAATGTTAAAGATTTCTTCTAAGGTACCAAAACCTCCGGGCAGGGCTATAAAGGCATCAGAACCATATAGCATACAAGTTATGCGTTCATGGATGGATAAGGTTTGAACTTCATGCCCTCGTGTTTTGCCTGCAACATCTACCAAAGGGACAGGTATGACACCGATTACTTTTGATTTCTCTGCAAGAGCAGATTGGGAAACACAACCCATTAGACCACTGCTACCACCCCCATACACAAGAGTGATACCTTTTTCCCCCAGTTTCTTTCCAAGATCTACGGCCGCTTCTAGATAACTGAAGCCTTTCCCCACTTTTGATCCACAAAATACACAAATAGTTTTGATCTGTCGAAGTTTTGGTGCTTCCATCTTTGATAGTATAGAAGAGAAAACTTACGAAGAAGATGTGATTTTGGGATGCCTGAACTATGAAATATGTTTGGCTATTTAAAGCCGGAAAAATTTACTGTTTTTGATTGATTCTGAAAAAGTAAAGATTTACTTTTGACAAAATCGGCCAACTTTTGACTGTTTTACCAAAGATATCACCTTTCGGTGATTTATTTCCATCTTTATCAAACCTCGAGAAAGGAAAATATATTTTTTTCAATATTTATAAAAACTCGAGAAAGGAAAATATATTTTTACCAGCTTTATCAAAACGTGTGAAAGGAAACAGAAGAATATTTTTAAATGCGTATGAAAGATTTACCTTATATCAATGCTGAATTGCCACAACCTCATTTTGTAAAACAGACTGGCAAACAGGATCTTTTGCGATTATATTTTTGAGACTATAACGATTTTTGTCCTCGTTAAATTGAGCATATAAGGAAAGGAGTTCACGTTGCACATACCCACTTGGGTGCGTCTCGAGAGTCAATCGAATATCATCCAAAGACTCCTTACTCAGTCCACCCTTTATGAATTCGATTTTATCATCTCGATTAGTAGAAGAATATCCTAATGATTTGCAACGAGTATTACAGTTCCAACGAGCACATTTGTAGCAACCACCCAGTCTTTTTGCTCTTCGTTTCTTTGCAAACGTGCTTTTGCCTAAACCAGGCATATGTTTTGGAAAGGTCATAGGTAATTCACCAGATAGTCGAACTTTTGCTTCGATCAACCAGCGAACATCTTCTGGAATATCATGAGCCATCAGCAACCTCAATCTTTCGAGCCTTATTCTATAGATCTTTCTCAGATCATTCATAGGAAGATTGGAATAATACTTGCGAATGTTAGAAAGGATGATATCCATTGTTTGATGATTCTAACCTCTTCCCAGCATGAACTATTTAAAAGCATTAAGGATCGGAGGGAATCCGCGTGATATTGATTCCAGCAAGAAAGCGCGGAATAGAATAATGGAAAAGAGGGAACAAGAGTTTATGTGCCGTTTACTTTCTTGATAAAAGGAAGATTTGATGATGACGGGATTTGAGATATGGAATATTTTCTTGGATTTTGGGTACTGATATTTTGATATAATAATCAAGGTATAGAAATAATACGGGGATACGTGAAAGAGAAATAAGGACCGTATTAAATCAGAATTCATACGTATATACAAGTGAAAGAAATACTTTGCAGGAAATGTGGTGATATTTAAGTAAAGAATCTTAGTTTGGGAGATATTTGTTTACTGAATTTTGGGTTACAAATATTGGAAAGATAAGTTGATGATATTATGTTGATATGTTATTGGGTATATTACATAGAGAGATTATTCAGGGAATTGTTTTGATTATTTTGAGAATATTCGATGATAAGAAGAAAGGAAAAATTATTATGATATGATATATCAGTAAAGATTTGTTGAAATTTTAGAGATATATACTAATATCTGAGGTCACATGATACGATGATAAGTGACAAGTTACATGAATACTACAAGATATGATGAAATATCACATACGATTGGGAATTTTCATTTTGATTCAGAAGAATTTATGAGTAGACATATGTCTATTATTGATAGAAAAGTCCATGTCTTAAGAAAACAAATTGATGCATTTAGTCAAAGTCCAGTGGGTTAAATATGGTTGGGTTAAATATGGTAGCGATGATGCTACATAAGAAGAAGAAGAGATTCTGATTAAGTGTTCAGAAATCATAAGATCAAGTAAGATTAATTTCGAGGACGAAATTATTTTAAGGGGGTAAGTTTGTAGCGACCAAGAATTTTTACGCGATTAATAATTATTTTAAAATCATGTCGCTACTATTTCACCCATTTTTATTAAGTAACGCCGTGACGTATTCGTATAGCCAAGTCAAGAAATAATCGAGATCGTTCGATTTTAAATTAAATTCCGAATTTCTAAAAATATCTCCATTCTCTTGATTTAAAGTATATTAAGTCCAAGTACTTAATTCAATGTTATCCCAATATTTATTTATACAAAAATTATTTTTATTAAGAAAATATATGCAAGCATGAGAGGTTCCATTATATATAATAATTATGAGAATCTTAATTTAATAATATGGAAAAGTATATGAATGAATTATATACTCCATTATATATAATCATGAAGAGCATAATATTTGTATAAATATGGAAAAGTGTATGAATGATTGATAAGACTCCATTATATGTAATCATGAAGAGCATAATATTTGTATAAAAAATGGAAAAGTATATGAATGATTTATATACTCCATTATATATAATCATGAAGAGCATAATATTTGTATAAATATGGAAAAGTATATGAATGGTTGATAAGACTCCATTATATGTAATCATGAAGAGCATAATATTTGTATAAATATGGAAAAGTATATGAATGGTTGATAAGATTCCATTATATGTAATCATGAAGAGCATAATATTTGTATAAATATGGAAAAGTATATGAATGGTTGATAAGACTCCATTATATGTAATCATGAAGAGCATAATATTTGTATAAATATGGAAAAGTATATGAATGGTTGATAAGACTCCATTATATGTAATCATGAAGAGCATAATATTTGTATAAATATGGAAAAGTATATGAATGGTGCTTTACTTTAAGAAAAGGATGTGTTAAAATTAATAGAATTGAATGATGATGTTTACATTATGCCAACTTTACACATCTATATAAATCCATCTCTTTTACACACAACTCTACACATATACACTTATTTCCAATCTCTTGACAAAATCCACAAGTAAGAGAAATTCAAGGTGGTCAAGAAAGTTTTGGTCCATTTACTACTACACTTCATTTTAATCTTTTAAAAGGTAAGTATATCTTATGTTTTTATGAAAAGTAAGTATGTTTTTATGAAAGGTAAATATACCTTATGTTTTTATGAAAAGTAAGTATGTTTTTATGAAAGGTATTACTTTATGTTTTTATGAAAAGTAAGTATGTTTTTATGAAAGGTAAATACACCTTATGTTTTTAAGAAAAGTAAGTATGTTTTTATGAAAAGTAAAATACATTATGTTTTTAAGAAAAGTAAGTATGTTTTTATGAAAAGTAAATATACCTTATGTTTTTACGAAAATGTTTGGATCATTGCTATGAAATCAATCTCACAAGATTGCTATGGGTCCCATATGATATGTTTATGATTATGCTAAGGGGACCGGAGTTTAGTAGCGCTACACATAAGAATTCTTGTCATCTAAGTTCGGTAAAATTCTTGTGTCTCTCTATGTTTATGAGTATTTCGATCCTATCCTATGTTATGATGAAAATGATCCATATGCTTTCAAAAGAAAATTTATGCTTGGTATACTTACTGGGATTTTATAAATCTCACTCCACGATATTTACCATTTTCAGATAATTGAAGGTTCGAGGCGGTCAACATGGAAGTGGCAAAAGTGGTTAAGATTGATGAGATAATTATGTTGAACTTTATGTAAGAAAATTATGTTCTATTTTTATTCACAAATAAAATTATGGGATTCTAATTATTCTTTTGAATAATTTTACATTACTATTTAAGTCTCGATAATATGATATGAGTCACTTTTAGTGGCACTCGAATGGTCGAGAATTCGGGTCGTCACAATTACACCTTCTATAAATAGTGCACACTTGCCTCCAAGGAAAGAGTTAGCATTTTTACTCTCTTAACTAAATATTTACTCTCACTCCATTTTCTCTCTTTTACGCACTTATATTTCCCGCACTCAAATTATATTTGCTTGACATGGGCACTGACTTAGGCATCGGAGTGCAAACGGGAGTCATATCGGCCCCCTTTGCAAACTGATTGTTTGTCACAGTGCGCAGGAGATCAACGTGTTCAAGAGGGAGGAGCAGAGATGTGTTGGTCCAAAGTCCAGCCGGATTTTGCGGTCAACATTTTGGCGCCGTTTTTGGAAAACCATACTCCTAACCACGGAAACGCATGATAAAAAGCCACTCACGGAAAGGAAACCTTGAAAAAGGGCGAATAACCTCTTGCAAAAGAGCGAAGTGCTACAAGAATTTTGAAATATAAGTTTGTTCACCTTAAAAAAGGCGTATAACTTTGAAACAAAAGTTTGGTAACCTTGAAAAAGGTAAAGAGCTTTGAAACATAAGTGTGGTAACCTTGAAAAAGGTAAAGAGCTTTGAAACAAAAGTTCGGTGACCTTGAAAAAGGTAAAAAGCTTTGAAATATAAGTTGATTCACATTGAAAAAGGCTTAAACTTTGAAACATAAGTTTAACAACCTTGAAAAAAGGCTCGGAGTATTGAGATAAAAATCTATCTATCCTTGAAAGCTAAATTAAAACCAAGAAATTTCTCTGAAACATGAACGAAAGCAATTGTGATATTAACCCCCGTAGGGAAAGAAATGGCCAGCACAGCGAGGAGGAGGTTCCTCAAGGACCTCATGAGAACGTCAATAAGGGAGTGGCACAACATAACTAACCACGCCGGCACCGTAATCGCCGCATGTTGCGGGATATGACTCGCATGACAGCCCAAATGATAGAAATGCAGAAGCAACAGATAGAACAGACTGCTGCGATGAATGCCTACATGGCTAGAGGATATGTTGTGAATGAGCCCATGATGCCTCCGCAATACCCACAGCCACATTACTCACCATCCGACGTGGACACTGCCTCTTATTATTATCAAGATCCACAGGCACATGTCGAGGTGGAATCTGAGCCCTTCTATGATGAGGGCCCGGAACATGAAGCACGTGAAGAACAAAACCCACTCCCAGCTAGACACAGGGAGGCTTCGCCCGCAAAATCTGGCAGTGTCTTCAGCCGGATAGGAAGGTTATTCAGAGGCAGGCAAGGGGGTCGGAACAATGCAGCTGAGCCTAGAACTAGGCGGGAGCAACGCACTGAAGAAGCCTTGTCGTAAATTCCAATGCATAGGGACCAACAAGGTATGGAGGCAGAAAGGTTCACCCCCACGCACGAGCCTAGGAATAGGCACGAAAGGAGAGCCGAAGCAGTTCGGACCAAGTCTCGTGATGAGTTACTGACCCATGAAAGGCCAAACTACGGCCACGTTCTGCCACCACAAAGGCAGGAGTACGCTCCACCACTCTATGACCAATATCATGATCCAATGTATTCCGGTCACGATGAGAACAGTGAACTACCCTCATATGAACTGGATGATGAAAAGGAAATAAGCCCCTTCATAGAGGGCCTCCGTAGGTGCCCCGTCCCCCATGACTTTGAAATGCCAGAAATAGCAAAATATTCTGGCCGAGGTGATCCTGACGATCACCTGTTAAATTACCGCGCCAACATGGAAATAGTCGGAGCCACCCTGACACTGAAATGTAAAGCCTTTGCTTTAACCCTTGAGGGGAGTGCGATACGATGGTACAAAAAACTCCCCCCCCCCCGGCAGCATCCACAGTTGGAGAGATCTGAAAACAGCTTTTAAAAATGGCTTTATTTCCTCCAGACCTGGCCAGCTCCCACTCCAACGCCTTCAGGATCTGAGGCAAGGAAGGGACGAATCTCTGAAAAGTTACCTAGCTCGGTTTACTGAGGAGATGCAAATTTGTGAAAATATCACTAAGGCAGAGATGTTTTCCGCTTTGAAAGGGGGGCTAGATATGACAAGCATATCAGAAGAAATGGCTAGGGACAGGGACAACCACCCTCAAGGAAGATACAATCTTGGGTATTCTAATGAAGCAAACCTCAAGAAAGGAGGAAACAAGGATATGATCGGTAATAACCGAGGTGGGGCACCGCTTCCATTTCTAGGGACGGGATCTAGCTTTGCAGCAGAAATCACAGAAGCTATCCCCCACTTGCACTCCAACACCCCTTCTCAGAATCCTCCCACGGCTCAAGGAAGGATGGAAAGTGGCCGAAGTGGGAAACAAACCCATGATTGGAGCTTACTGCGCCTACCACAGGTACTACGGTCACGCAACAGAAGATTGCAGGGAAATTCACATGTTAGCTGACCAAAAGGTGCAGGGGAGAAGGGGAAGTGACTTCTCCCCCGACATGCGGAGAACTCAAAAATCCGGTGGTCAGAAGTTCAACCGAGCTGATAGGAGAGCTCCGTGGAAGACTAAAGAGAGGATTGACAATCGTCAAAGAGACAGGAACAAGGGTCAAGATACCGCCTCGTCGCATGCTAAAGATACACGGGAACCACCTATGCCTGTGGCCGACCTTCCTATTCATGAAATCGACACAATATTGGGAGGCCCCCACCCAGGTGGGAGCACAAACAACTCCCAAAAAAGGTATATCAGAAAGGCCAAGCAGCTCGCCAACGTGAATTACCATATCCATTCGCACCCTGTTAGGATGCCTCGGACAGAATCTATCACATTTACCCAAGACGATGCCATCAGAGTACACTTCCCACACAATGATGCGTTGGTTATCAGGGTAGTGGTGGCCCGGAATGGGTTATCACGAATTATGGTGGATGATGGCGCCTCAGTAAATGTAATTTACGGGGTAACTTTCGATAAAATGGGGATCAGCACTCCACTCATCCCAGTCCCGGACCCAATAAATGGATTCACTGGGGACAGCATAACCCCCAGGGGGTCTGTAACCCTTATAACTGAAGTAGGGCAAGCACCAACCCTTTCCAGAATCCCCATGAAACTTTTGGTTGTGGACAAAATCTCCTCCTATCATGGCTCAATTGGGATGCCAGGTCTCATTGACTTGGGGGCTGCGACGCATACAAAATACATTTGCATGAAGTTCCCCACGGAGCATGGCGTTGCAACTGTAAGGGGGAGTCAAACTGACTTACGGGCCTGTCACTCAAATGCAATTCAAAAATTTCAAGGTCGAAGCTTGAACATGATCAGTGATGTAGTCATGGCCGAGGCTGTTCCAGACCTTGAAAGATTGGGTGAAGGGCATTCTGGAAATAAGGATGTTACGATGACACTGGAAGAGGATTTGGCAGATCTAGACCCAAGAATGGCAGGTGACAATTGCTCCACCCCAGCCGAAAGGTTAGAATGCTTCGGTGTAGACCCACTTGATCCAATCAAGGAATTGAAGATCGGATTGGACTCACCGATCGAATACAAGAGTCAATTGAAGAGCTTCTTACTTGAAAACCTCGATGTATTCGCATGGAAGCATGGTGACATGGTTGGGATCGATCCTAAAGAGGCCTGCCACAGACTCCAGCTGGATCCCCGAAGCCCTGGGCATAGGCAAAAGAGAAGGCCCATGAGTTCTGACAAGTATGAGGCATTGAAAGACGATGTCACAAAGCTATTGAAAAATGGCCTCATCAGAGAGTCCCCCTATCCGATGTGGGTATCAAATCCTGTTTTGGTACCAAAACACAATGGGAAACTGAGGGCGTGTATTGATTTTTCAAACTCGAACCAGGCATGTCCCAAAGACAGCTTTCCACTGCCTCGGATCGATCAGTTGGTCGACTCCACGGCAGGGCATGAGCTGCTAAGCTTCATGGATGCCTACTCCGAGTACAATCAAATCCCCATGTGTAAATCGGACGAGGAGCATACTTCGTTTATTACAGATAGAGGACTCTATTGCTACAAAGCTATGCCATTCGGCTTGAAAAATGCGGGAGCTACCTATCAGAGGCTGGTAAACCGCATGTTTTCAGAACAATTAGGAAACACCATGGAGGTATATGTTGATGAAATGCTAGTCAAAAGCATGGTCGTCGCGGATCATATCCGCCATTTGTCAGAGGCCTTCGATGTTTTGAGGAAATATCGAATGAAGCTCAACCCAGCGAAGTGTGCATTTGGGGTAGCATCTGGAAAATTTCTTGGATTCATGGTGAATAAGAGGGGAATCGAAGCTAATCCCGACAAAATCAATGCTTTGTTAAACATGCAATCGCCTCGAAATCCAAAAGAAGTGCAAAGCTTAACGGGGAGAATTGCGGCCTTGAATCGATTCGTCTCCAAATTCACTGACAAATGCTTGCCATTTTTCAAGGTCCTAAAGGGGGGAAAGCGATTCCAATGGACACCGAAATGTGAGCAGGCATTTTCCGACTTAAAAGCATCTTTGGGACGGCCCCCGTTGCTATTGAAGCCAAAGGCTGATGAGCCTCTCTACCTGTATTTGGCTGTATCCAAAGATGCTGTTAGCTCGGTGTTGATCAGAGAGGAGGATAGGAATCAGTTCCCGGTATATTATGTGAGCAAAGCCATGCTGGATGCCGAGACACGCTACCCAGTTATGGAGAAACTTGCTCTCTCGTTAATCACAGCATCTCGCAAATTTCGTCCCTACTTTCAGGCACACTCCATACGCGTGCTCACCAACTTTCCCATGAGACAAGTGTTGCAAAAACCAGACGTATCTGGGAGGTTACTGAAATGGGCGATAGAAATCAGCCAGTTCGACCTACATTATGCGCCTCGGACCGCTGTAAAGGGTCAAGCATTGGCGGACTTCGTATTCGAATTCACACATCCACCGGAGGTCGAGATGGTTGATAACATAGATGACAGCCAAGAGTGGAAATTGTTCGTTAATGGGTCCTCGGCTGAGGGGCGATCCGGTGCCGGAATATTGTTAATAAGCCCAGAGGGATTTAAACTACACAGTGCGATCCGCTTTGAATTCAAAGCCTCAAACAATGTTGCTGAGTACGAGGCGTTATTAGCTGGGCTAAGACTTGCAAAAGCTTTGAAGATTAAGTCCGTAGTGGCGAATAGCGATTCACAGCTCGTTGTGAGTCAATTCAATGGGCAATTTTCTACCAAAGAACCTTCTATGGTCGCTTACTTGAAGAAAGTAAGAAATTTAGCTGTACACTTCGGAAAAATGGAGTTACAACACATCCCCAGAACAGAAAATTACAACGCCGATGCTTTGTCCAAACTAGCAAGCAGCAGTGAGTTAGAGCTACATAATCTAATCCCAGTTGAGCGCATGTTGACTTCTTCTATTGAGTCAGGACCGAAGATTTTGGCAGTAGAAGAAGAGGGATCCTGGATGAATCCCTTGATCGCATATTTGAAGTATCAGACAGTGCCAAACGAGCCAGAGGCAGCTCGGAAATTGCAAAAATACGCTGCGAATCTCGTACTCTTGGATGACCTACTTTATAAACGGAGTTACACCTCCCCTTTACTGAGATGTGTGGGGACAGAGGAAGGACGGTATGTAATGAGAGAAATCCATGAGGGCATATGTGGCAACCATGTCGGGGCGTTATCGCTAGCTCGGAAAGTCCTCAAATAGGGATATTTTTGGCCTATTATGCGAAAGGACTCCCATGACTTTGTGCGCAAGTGCGATAAATGCCAAAGACACGCAACCATACCACATCAGCCGCATCACAAGCCAACTGTGGTGACTAGCCCTTGACCTTTTACAAAGTGGGGGGTTGATATTATCGGTCCTATGCCTAGGGGTGCTGGTAACAATTGCTTTTCGATAGTGGCAATTGATTACTTCACGAAGTGGATCGAAGCGAAACCTTTGATGAGAATCACCGAGGCCAACACCATCAAGTTCATTTGGAAGAATGTCATATGCCGGTTCGGAATACCACACTCACTGGTTAGTATAATGCGAAACAGTTCAAGAACAGAAGCGTCGATAAGCTGTGCGACGATTCGGGAATTAAGAAATTGTTCTCATCTCCACATCACCCACAAGCCAACGGACAAGTCGAAGCTGTGAACAAGATCATAAAAAATACCCTGAAAAGGAAGTTGGAATCCAAAAAGGGCGCATGGATAGATGAACTCCCACAAGTACTATGGGCGCTTCAAACCACCTCGCACACCGTTACTGGTAAAACACCTTTCTCATTGGCATATGGAGCCGAGGCGGTATGTCCCGTTGAAATTGGGGTCCCTTCGCTTCGTCAAATTCATTACGACGAAGTGAGAAACGAAGGAGCACAAAGGGCCAGTTTGGATTTCCCCATGGAAAACGGAATAATTCCCAAGTGGTAATGACCAGGTACCATGAAAAAATGGCTCGCTATTACAACAAAAGGGTGAGGAGCCGGCACTTTAATATTGGGGACTTGGTCCTCAAAAAGGTTCTTCCCTCAACCCAAGAGCCAGGAGTAGGGACTCTAGGCCCTAACTGGGAAGGTTCGTACAAAGTAACTGCTGAGGTGGTACCTGGAACATACATGATTGAAGACTTGTCTGGGATACCACTATGTAATCCTTGGAACACAGATCAGCTTCGTCGTTATTTCCAATAAATAAAATTCCTCCTCAATGGGTACAATATTCCCCTAAACTATTTTGGTTACAAAACCACGAGTCTCCGCCATGCATAAAATTTGTTAAAAACGAGGGACTTTTATCAGCCTACGCTACGGTCACTGCGTAAGGGTCGAAAATGTTAAACACCATCAATAGAAGTCCACATGAATTCATAAATGCGAGAGCTACAGAATACAAAAGAAAAATGCCCAAAAGTTGGTCAAAATCAGATCTAATCAGCAAACGTGGATGCATTAATCTAGTTCATACATACAGAGCGCTTTCTTTTGCGAAGTGTTAAACGTTTCCGCAAAGTGTTTGATACATTCATACATATATTCAGGCAAAGCGTTTGCAATACATATGTGTACTAAGTACCATGTAAACAAGCGTAAAGGATAAATGTAAAAGTTCCTATATTATTTTGGTTGCAAAACCACACGCCTCCTCCAGGCATGAACTTTGTTAAAAACGAAGAACTCCTGTGAACTTACACTACGACCACTGCGTATAGATTGAAAATGTTCACGCCATCAACAGGAAGTTCGGGCAAAATATGAATAAATTATCATACAATTCAAGACGTTTACAATTACAAGGCATCCGCGCTTGGAAACATTCATTCTTAAACAGTTTGAAATGTTGCTGCCAAAATACTGGGCAAAATATGAATAAGTCATTTCATTCATAAAATCAAGGCATTTACAATTTGAAATGTTACATTTATAGTACAAAGCGCCATTGGGGCGAAAAAAAAAAAAAAAAAAACCCAACAATAAGGCAAATACAGAAGAGGATTATTGCGGAGGGACATCTTCTGAAGAGCCCTTGCCAGATGCATCCAGAGGATCCGCAGGAGCATCTTGAGGCTCGGGGTACAAGGCTTCAATGGAGGACATGTCCAAAGTTTGAAAAGCCTCATTCACGTCCCCCAAAGCCATCCTGGTCCCTAAGTTCCCAAAAACTTTCTGCATAGCCTCGTACTCTGGGGTCTCTTCAAAAGTGTCTTTGAAGTTCTGGACAGCCTCAGACACTCTGGTACTTAAAGCATTCTCCACCCGTGTCGTGACAGTCTGCTCCAGAACCTCAGTGATCCTTGTTTGCATATGCCTTTCCAAAGAGGTAAGGTCCTCCTCTGCCTTCCTCCTGGATTCCACCTCTCTCTCCAATTTTTCGCTGGCCGCTGCTACCTCGGCCCCTAGCTTAGAGTTGGCTACATTAGTTTCGGACAAAGCTTCAGAGGTGATTGACTGCGCTCGGTTAGAATCATCTAATTTTTTGCACAGAGCCGCCAAGTCTGATTCAGAGGACCGGAGATCATGCTTCAGTTTATCATTGTCCTCCTGGAGGCGCTTCGCATTAGCCCTCTCTTCTGAGGAAGATTTACGGGCTATGGACAGCTGAGCCTTGAGGTCATTGATCTCCACGAGCATGTTGTCCGCATGGCGAAGAGCAGTCTCAGCGTCCTTCTTGTCCCTTTACGCTACCTCCACGGAGGACTCTACCTCGTCAATGAGGGCCAGAGCTCTAGCGTTCATGGCCTTGGCAGCAAGTAGCTTCCGAGACGGAGTGGCACTGGAGGAGAAGGCAGCCCAACCCTCTGTCCAAAACTGCTCAGTGATTAAGGCCGCCCTGGCAGGAGGAGAACCAGGGGAGTCAAATAAAGTAGGGCTGAAGGTAACATCCCTGGGGAGAACACTGGCTTTAATGCGCTTCAGCTCTTCTGCCCCCTCAGGCATCACCTCATAAGCCAGATCAGGGAGGGACACGGATGGCTCATCCTTCAAGTCTTTAATCATTGGTGGCGGAGGTACAAAGGTGGACTCCTTGCCCTTACCTCTTCTGAGCCTCTTCAAGGGAGCGGGCTCCTCCTCAGGTGCATGCTCAGATATGTCCTCGGGCAAGGAAGGTGGCGCCGAGGCATCCTTAGTCTCCCTGTCCCTCTTGGATCCGCCTTTATCCGACCTTTTCCCCTTCCCTTTGGCAATGCCTCTTGCAGGATTTGCCTCCCTTTCCATGCTGGGCTGTTGAGGACCCACGGAAACAGGTTGGGTGGTGGCAGCAGTGCTAGAAGAGGACCCTGAAGTTGGGCTGTGGACGCCTCCGAAACCTCTTTGGCCACCCCAACTTGCAGATTAGCAAGCACCGCTTTCTGCTTTTTCTCAATGTCACTGCCGTGGCGAAGGGCTGGAGGTATCTTTTTAGCCATGAGACCCTTCAGAGAAATTTTCTAGAATTCTTTGGAACCTAACCAGAAAATAAGTAAAATGAGGCTATGAACAACAGGGACATGAGATATAAAGGCAGTAACAAAACAAACTCACCAATGGCTCGCATGAGACCGTGTTTAACGAATAATTTGTTTTGTTGAAAAACCCCCTGAAAGGTGCCCTTATAAACGAACAAGCGCCTAACGGCCGCTAAATCTGCGTCAAGGAGTAGGCGGGCAAAAGTGTCCCCTGTCACAAATCGATAACGTGTTAAGAACCAGTAAAGAAAGGTGAATGGAAAATAAAAAGCAAGTGACACGTGACACTTAAGGACACTAAAGAAAATACAAGACTCACTAGGAAGGGAAAGAGTTCGGGGAACTGAAATTTCTGGACTAGGGTTCACAGGAGAACTCTGCCACTCCCCAGCCACCCAGAACCCTGGTTCCTCCAGTTCTTTATAGAGGTAGGTTGGCCAGTAATGACGGGAGGATATGAGCCTCTAGGAGACAAGCAATACCAGTCTTTCACATCTGGCCTCACGTCCCTCTCCCTTCTCACTGATTTCTTCAGAGTGTACAAAGTATGAATAATGTGTAGTGAGATGGGATGGTCAGGATTGACCTCTTTCCACACTAACCAAGTGCCCACGGCCTGTGTCCATAAGTTGGGTGCCAACTGGTAGGGGCACAAATTATAGCTCCTAAGCAAGGTCCGGAAGAAGGGATGCAGAGGTAACCTCATCCCGTAGGACAGAGCATCGTAACATATGGCCGCTTGGCCTGGGGGAGGACTGTAAGGCCGACAAGAAGGTGTAGGGTGCACTAAACGGACCCCTTCTGGCATCCTGAATTTCGCCGACGCCCCAGCCAAATCAACTCCTCGAATTTCAGTAGCGATCTCACTGCTCTCCCACAAATATGGGTTTGGATCAGGGTCCACATGATATCCTGATATTTTATTTACCAGGTCCACCCAACCTTCGACCTGGGCTATCTCCTCCTCTGAGAGCCCCAGCTCCTCTCTATGCCCTCGGAAAGGGGCCCTAGTGCCCAAATCAAGATCCTGTGGGCCAGAAGAAGAACCAGTTGTTCTCTCTCTCCCCATGTCTCTATCACGTTTGCTTCGGAGTTCTCTTAGTGCGGATTCCTCTTCGGATGACAGATGTGTAAACTGCCCTTAAGTTGTTGATTTGAGATTTTTGATTTACAATCGATGCTTAATTTGATGTGTCCTTTGAAAAAAAAAAAAAAAAAAGCAAAAGAATCAGTAAGTTTGGAAGAAAAATGATAGATTTTCTTAGCCTTTTTGAGTTACAAATTACAATTTATGCTTAATTTGATTTTGATGGTATAATTCCTTTACGGTTTTTGTTTGGAAATACAAGATGAGCTTTCCAAGATTTCTGGTAATATTTAGGTAATGAATCATAATAAATTTGATTGAAATTTATCCTGCAAAAATCCATTTGCTTTCTTTTGTGGACTGTGTGCCTATTTGAGAGCTTAATTAACGTGTTTTCATGTTTTTTTTTTGAGATTTATGAATGTTAGAGGTATCGTTGGATTGAGATGTGGAGATACTAGCCTTCTAGGGATTTTAATTGTTGATGCAAACTTTTGTCGTCTATCAATGGTCCACCATCAACGATCGATCGATCGACCGACGACCGCTCTAGCTGGACTTTCATCCTATATCAGTCTCTGGTTGCTTGCACAAGTTTTTCCATCGCTTCTTTGACCTTCTTTGCTTGCAACCGAGTCATAAGACCTTCATTGATGATCAAAGAATATTTGCTCATATTTGTATTCGGGTTCTAAATCACATCACTACATCTACATCTTCTACAATATATTAATTCCATGTTTGATAGAGATGAAAATGAGATTTTTAGTAGATTCTGATCAAAGTAAATTGAATGTATGGTTGAGAAGTTGTGGAATCTGTAAAATATGATATTAAAATTAATTTTTTTGATTTTGACTTAGATTTTAATCAAATTTGTTGTAGTACCAAACATAAGCTAAAAGAGAGGATGATTCTGAAGCAACCAGAACACGAGAAGTCACAAAAACTCACCACCCAGTTGAAGTCGGGTGAACAGTAGTGACTAACCTTGTTGATCGATTTCTCTTCTAGTAGGTGGAATTTCTTTGAAATAAAGTTGAATCCGGGTATTGGGAGCAAAGTCCGGTATCCAAACTCAAGGAATTTGGAGAAAATCAATCACCAAGTTGTTGTTGGAAAACAGTAGGAAGAGAGAAGAGGAAGGAAACGAGAAGAACCGTTTTCCGCGATTCTCAAATTACTTGGGTTTTGTACTTATTTTAGTGTTTTCAGTTTTGTATGTAATTTTTTTTTTTCGAAAACTCGTTTTGAAAAATAAGGAAGTAAAAGCGTTTTCAATGTTTTCAAAAACAGAAAACGACCTGAAAACAGTAAAGAGAACAATGCTTAAATTTTTTCCTTACATAATGTTAAACATTTTTTTTAGAATAATAATATGCTCCTAAATTAATTCGATTAATCTGTGCAAATATTTTAATATTTATCCTACGACTTGTCATAAATATTATATAAGTTTTCAATGTCTAATGTTATGATGTCATATTACTTCTTGATATATAATACATGATTTCTTTATTAAACTGACATATTAAACAATTATCCAATATATATTTCTAGAAATTCAATGAATTTTTTTAAAAATATATTAATTTATTTAAAATTGAAATCAATTTATAATTTTAATTTTTGTTTTTAATAATATCAATTACATCAACTACTTTAAAATATATATATACACTTCAAAAAATTATTTGTATCATTTATCTATGTACAAGACGTGTATACCACTAATTTTAAAAAATGTGTCGGTTCGTGCTTCTCAATTAAAATAATGTTCTTAGCATATCCTATAGGATTTATCTGTTTATTGCTGTTTTCATTCTTGAAGAAATGCAAATTTAAGAAGTGATCGTGTTGACACAACAAAATCGGCCCAGGCCGTCTAAGACACGGTTTATGTGCAAGACAAAGCTGGCTTGTAAATTCATATTTTAATATTAAATAATGCTTTGACCTACGGTAACATATGTCAACAGAGAAACAAAAATTGTTTAAATTTATTGCTAAAATTAGTTATCTTGACAATTTGTCTTCACGAAATCCTAACAAATTAATATATACCTACAAAGAAAACTTGACAAATAAAATTAAAACTGCATATTTTGAGAACAAGGGCTCTGTCCAAGTATGGGGACATCCCTTACAAAGATTGAGATCTTGAGTTCGATTTTCTTTGGGGGAATTAGGGTGAGTTTGTAGTTATATAGGAATTTGTACCAAAAAAAAAAAGACTCTGCAGGCTTGATAGAGTGGAATTGAATTGGACAGAATTGAAAACATTTTTCACCAAAATTCTCTTACTTTGACGTTTGGTGGGAAGATGAAAATGAAATTCAATTTTCATGGTACAATCTGAGGGTCTGTTTGATTACGATTAGGCTTGGACAAAAGAATCGGAACCAGCGGTTCGGTTCGGTCCCGATTCGGTTTGGTTCTATCAAAATTTTAAACGGTTTCGGTTCTAAAAATCAAGAACCATCGGTTCCAGTTCTGGTTTCGGTTGTTGGTTCAGAACCAGAACCAAGAACCAAAATAAAACACGATTTTTTTTAAATATAAGTTTAAAAAATAATTAAAAAATCATTAATTCCTAATCTTAATGCATGTTATCTGGTTCATTAATCAATATCAATTATCCAAAACTATTAACTCATTAAACATTACAATAATTATAAGCAAAATAAGTAATAAACAAAAAATCATAGATCGAAAATCAATTTTCTTTTATTGATTCTATCGTTCAATTTCAAACATTCACCCGTCATTTCTTCAAGAATGAACAAACAATAAATCTTCACTCTTCATCTTAAAATTAATTGTTATCTTGTTTTCAAGTATTTGCTGGGCTTGTGCGAATGTTCCATGAACAGGTGAAGAATTACGAGCAGAAATTAAAGAATTTTTAGAATTAGCACAGACACACGAATGAGGAGATATGTTACTGTTTAAAAAGGAGTGAATATTTTGGTGTCAATGATTTTGAGTGTTGCATTCACAGTTTGATCAAAGTCGATGACTTTACCGTCTTACGACTCTTACCAGCCAGAATCTACCATGACTTTATCGCTTAAGTTTGAAAAAATTAAGTTTAGGAAATTGGAACCGGAACCAGAAAAAAAAAAAATCGAACAGTTTGGTTCCGGTTCGGTTCTTCTCTTGCAGAAAGAACCATCGGTTCTTGGTTCGGTTCCATAGGAACCAAAATCATATGGAACCACGCTCACGCCTAATTACAATGGTGGAATTTGAATGCAAAAAAACGAATTTTAGGAATTTTTTTTTTTTTTTTTTTTTTTGAAAAAAAAAATTGAATGTGTTTGGTTGGATTAATTTTTAGGTAAGAAATGTCGAAAATTTTCAAATTCTGTTATTTGATTGATATTATTTTTTATGAAAAAATTGGCCAAAATTGAGCTATTTTAATAAAAAATCAATTGATTTTTTTAAAAAAAAATTGTCTAGTAAAATATTGACATGTGGTTGTTTATAAACAAATTTTGAAATATTTTTTTACAAAAACGAAGCAAAAAAAATTTAGAATAGTGACAAAAAAATGAAATATTAAATATTGAAAATTTTATTTTATCTTGTCAAGAACGTTCATTTCAATCTGTGCAAGAGTTTCGTACACATTTAAGATTGTTTTAATACATGATTAATATTGCTGTCTTTAACAATTGTATATCCCCCCCACCCCCTCTTTGATTGACAATTGGATATATTCTTGTTGGAAGTTGTTCACTCACTATTTGTTTTTTAAAATTATTATATTAAAAAAAAGGGAATTCAAAATTTACTTTATTTATTGACAACAAATTTACTTTATTTGTTTATTAAAAGGGGGATCACAGTGAAAGGGAGGGAGTAAGATTCGAACCTAAGATCGAAGAGGAGAAGTTTGAGCACATGATCACAGCGACGTGCTCCCGAATCCTTAAAATTTACTTATTCACTTGTAAGTTAAACTTAGTCAATCATTCACTCAATAATATCATTTCACTTGATCTTATCTTATAGTTGTAATTTGATCTTTAGGAACTCTAATGTTTCTCACTTATCACATAATTTACTATTAGGATAATTAATGACCAAGAAAATGTTTTGTAGCCAAATTTGGGTACACGATCATATTAACTTATTACTGTCTTTTTCGCGATATTTCTTTTACGTGATTGCTCTCTCATTAAGCATTGACATTTTTGTTCTTCAATTACATCGTAAAATTGTTTACAAACTTCTAATGGAGATATAAAATATTTGATAAGCTATTAATAGATTTAGTTAGATCTTATCATTCAATTAATGTGACGTACAAATTTCAACCTGATTATATTTTTCGAAATTAAAACAATGACCGACTTTTTTACTTTCTAGATACATCTCCTTATGTATTTAGTCAGCACAAAAACATTTTAAATCTAATTCTCCAAATTGCAGTATGTATCATGCAATTAAATAGAAAGGAAAATAATGTGGATGGTGACAAGAGGGATATGCTTGGACTTCTGGGATATCACATGGGCTCACAACGAATTAAGCCCATGTTAGGTATGGATTTAAATTTTAATTTTAATTTAATTCAAAATCAATCATTAATTTTAATGACATATTTTATAAGACTCGTAATTTTTAAATCACACATTTTATTAATTTCTATCAAAATCTATTTTTAATCTCCACCAAGATTATATCACATCAAAATGCTTTTATGAAAATGAGTAAGTTGAAAATTTGAAGCAAGAAATTGAGATTTTCTGAATATGATTAATGTTTTGAGACATATTAGGTGGCAACCTAGATGTTGTCACGTCTTTACAACCCTCTTGGAAAAAAATAAATAAAAAATCATTGAAAAACTAGTGATTTGAAATGACATTTTTTTGGTGAAGTAAAATAATAGTGATTGAAATTTACAATATGTCTAGAAACATGTTGAAGATTTAATTAAAGTGAATTCTTGCATGACACGGAGACGTCTATGTGTTCTCTAACGTAATCATTATTATTTATAAATTAATTTATAAATAACATAATTTTTCAAACAATTTTTTAATTATCCAAATTTTCTTTCTCCAATTTTTAACCACACATCTTACTTTTTAAATAATAAACAAATCATTTATAAACCGCTACAATGTTACCGAACAGATCAATATATATTTGAGAATGAGAGGGGCCTTACGAATGACTAACAATTATTCAACTTATTCACTTTCTCTTTTATAGTGTAGGAAAAATCAAATGCACGAATAATATCTTAAAATTAACTGTAGTCATTTTGACTGTGACAAAGAACTTAACAGATTCAAAAGTATTATGATTTTTTTCCCAATTGATGTCTCTTTTTCGTTAATTGTTCCACGTTACTTGTCGTGTCTAGTAACGTATTTTTGGTAAATCTAATTAGGGACAATTTGATAACTTCACTTCTTATTTTATTTTATTTTTATTTTATTTTTACTCTTGTTGGAACAATTTCAAGCTTCTCAAGTAAGCAAAAGCAAGAAAAAGATAAGAAGAAAGTTTCAAAATTCTCACATTATTAACATGGATATGGACATATAATTGATGAATAATGCCTGGCTCCAACTATATCTATTTGCTTTTTTTTTTCTTCTGCGAAGAGTCAATGGCGTGCTTAAAAGTACAAGTTATATTCAAACACGTGCTAAATTGCAGGTAGGATCCCTAACCTTCTATCCCTTTTGCTCTTCGAGCTACTAACATTTATTGTATATGCAATTATGCATTAAGTTACCTAACCATTGTCCGAAAACCGGTAAAAATGTTACGAGTACAATTAACCACTTTTCTTCACCTTCGACTAATGTATTTTGATAAAAATTGTAATGAAAGATGGAAACTAGTGAATATGATGAATATGATAACAGTTTCGAGGCTTGGCCTCTTATTAAGATTCATTAGTATCAGTTGCAACGATAAAATTGTGTACTTTCAGGGAATTGGTCACATTCTCAAAGAGGCATTTTTGGGGATTGTGTGTGACAGAGTCGGCAAGAATAATAAACTTTTAACTGTGGTTAAAGAAGACTGTTTTTTAAACCTTTTGCGTAAATTTAATATTTCTATTCTTCTACTTGAGTTTGTTGAACAAAAAAAAAAATGACGACTTCCCATTAGTTCCCCTATATTATAAGTCACATGCACCGCAACAGTTAACTTAAACGATTTTTAGATAGAAACCGTGTGGGAGCGAAATACATCTAAAAGTCCAACGTTGAAGAATTAAAGAAAGAGGAAGGGGTTAAAACTACAAAAGCAATCAAATATTGGGGTGATATATGAAATTTTTCTATATCTGTATTTGATTACATACAAACGAAGTCTATTTTCAGTAATTATTAGTTATTACAAAGAAATCTTATGGATTGTTTTCGTGTGATTTTTACTGTCTTTTTCGATCGACGAACTACGATTCTACAGATTGGGAAAAAAAAATAAGAAAATCTTGAATTTCCAGCTTTATTAGGTGCATTTAATTGTCTTAAATACACGTCTATCACACAATTATTTAAGATAATGATAATGACTTTCAACAAGAAGAAAAGGAAAGAACTCATTTTGTTATAGTACTCAATTTTAATAATAAAATATTTTGCACATAAATCAATTTTTTTTTTTCCTAACCATCCTAATTCCTATCAATCACTATTTAATATATATATATATATATATATATATATATAATGACAATCAAACAATGCTAAAGAAAGTTTTATTTTCAAACTTTCAATTCATTTTGTGTATTGCATATTGACACTTAAATAGTCGAGTGTGTGTTAGCTATTTGCACTAATTACATTATCGGTGATCGATTGACTTTTATCATACCTTGAATTTGGTTAAATTTGTTTATCAGTTTTGTTAATAAAAGAATACATAACAACATTTTATTGAACTTTTTTTTAAAAAAAACATCGACAATTTCGATTTTTCAAAAATTCTCGTCCATCATTTTTTTACTTTTCAAAAATAGAGCCAATTCAATGTTATCATATCACTGTTTATAAACAATATTAAAAACAATTATTTATAAAAGATTTATCAAAATTTATTTCACAGATTCTTAAGCCTCCCTTCAGTAAACTGTTATAAACAATACATTTTTTCAAAGTATTTTTTAATCACACTGCACACTTCCCAAATTAATTTTCAACTACTTATTTACCTCGAAAACATCGCATTCATTGTTTTAAAAAAAAAAAAAAATTACCAAATAGAAAAATCTAACCTTATTTCTACAAAAGATGCCGACAAACTTCGAATGTGAGATTTTCTTTTGAACTTCATCGAACATCATCCAATTCTATATGTCGTTTGCTGCGATGATGATATGATTAAACGAGTTGCATTGTATTTTATTAAATAAGAAAATTTAAATATTTAAATCAAGTGTTCCATATGGATTGCAAATAATCCATGTCTACATAATTAAGGACCGCCCATTACGATAAAAAATAAAAAAAATAAAAATAAAAATAAAATTAAGGACCGCCCATGGTTTGATGATCTGAAGAGCGTTGACTTTTCAAAAGCTACACCTCCAACATTCTAATTTTACTTCATATCTTAGAATATATTTTTAGAAATATAACAAAATAGTAAATGTTTATTAAATTCTAAATTTTTATTTTTTTTTCAAAATTATTTATTGATTTTTCACTTTTAAAATCAACTATATACTTTTACTTGAAATATGTGTTTTAACAATTTAAACATTTTGACGACACGCAATATATATCAGAGCAAGCAAAGATTTTGATTTACGATTACTCACATATAAAGATTTTACTATTTTTAGGGGAAAGAAATGAATTTGACCCGCATATAACAATATTTTTAGATAAACATAAAATATTAATCACTTTTATTTTTTAATCTTTCAATTTAATTTAATATGGCTAACACGATAGCTTTTTATATTGCAATTACATAAAAATAATGTCATACATAAATAAAATAGTTACTTTTGCAAAAGGTTAAGGTAAGGAACCTTCAAAAGGGAGCTGGGGCTTTGTCGTTTCTTGAAGAAAAAATAAAACTAAAAGACATAAAAATAGAGAATTTCTTCTTTTTTAATTTTTTCCTTTTATGAATTTCCTAATATATTCACATATTACTCAAGAAAAAAACCATATTAATAAAAAAATGTATCTTTAACATTTTGACAATGTTTGATTTTACTTCGAAGCAAGCAAAATTTGTGAATTTAAGATGTAAGGTTACTCATTAACGACAATTCGACTTGTACGAGTAGAAATTATTAAAAATAAATTATTAATAAATAATTTTTCATGTCTAATTGTTTGAGTTGTATTAGACTAGCTACGATTTTTTATTTATTTTTTTAAAGTAGAAAATTCAAATCATTTAATTTAACAAACAGTCACTTTCACAAAAGAGTGGAAATATCTGTATTTGAAAGGAAACTGGAAATTATAGTTTTCTTGAGGAAAAAAAATAAATTCAAACACAAAAATAGACTTTTCTTCTTCTTTTTTGCCTTTTATTTGCCTCTCTCCATAGATGTTCGTCAATACACCAACCAAAGGCTGCAAAAATAATTGATTGCTTCCACATACAATTCTCATAATTGAGAAATCACATGCACTTTCTACAAAAAAATTATTATATATTGTAAATTCTAAGTACCAAAAATATACTGCAAATCTCTATCTTGGTAGAGGAGAACTGCAAACGTATAATAAACTTAGAATAATTTTTCGTGATCGAGCAATATAAATGGAAATTATATTGATTAATTAATCACTCGTGTTCAACAAATCGCAATTCTTTTTATGTTCTAGATTTTTGCGTTAAGATTGATTGTATAGTTGTTTGCACAAAGCAATATAAGTAGTCGAGTTTGACCTTGTTCACAAAATTACATAGTAAGAAATTAATTATATAATTTATTCAAGGGGGAAAATCTAAAATGACTAAAAGCGAGATAAAATATTAATTTACAAACTCTCATACTCAACTTCATAAGAAGGTATGGATGGTTCCAACAAAGATAAAAATACGTGTGTGTGTATGTATATATATATAAGAAAATGACGGAATTCAATGTAGATGAATCAAGAAACGTAGAAAGTATGAAAGAATAAGAGAATGAGCATACGCGTTCAACAAGACGCAATTCTTTTTATATAATTTACATTTAGAGTTGTTATCTAATCGTCCAATTGAAGCAATATACGTAGTCACGTACGATTTAAACATTTCCAAAATAATATATAGAAATAAATGAACCTTATAAATAACTTAAGACAAAATTACGTATAGTTTCATCATTCATATATAAGAAGTACAATTGATGTCAACAAGTTAAATAAATATTCGTGTATATGGTAAAGAAAATGATGAAATTTGTGTGATCAAGCAACATAGATATATAAAATACGAATTGAAAATAAATGAAACTTGATAATTGTCTCAGGACAAAATAATGTATAGTCGGTACATGGATGGTGTGAATGAACAAAACTGAAAATATAAACATGCTTTGTGATGCATCAAATTGCAATTTTTAAAAGTGTGTAGCAGGTGACTTGTTCGTAACAGAAATAAATTTAGAAAATAAAAGTGGATCGAACATGTACTTAAAATAATTAATTTTTCCAGCTGTTACAAGAGTTTAAAATTGTACAAATTGCTTAATAATCAAATGAATTGGTGACTATACAGCTCTGTCCTAACGACTCTCTTTTTATCATTTGCTTTATATAGTGGAGTTATTGAACACTCTTAGCAATCACTTCTAACTAAAACACCAACAGACTTTGTCTTGTATTCTTGTCACGAGACAAAAATAGAGAGCAGCCGCCGAGGCCGGAAATTGGCTGGAATTGAGGAAGTTTTTTGGTGCAAAATGACGACACAAGGCGGCGGCCCCGTAAGGGGTCGTGTGCTACCACAATTGCTAGTGGCATTGGCTATTTTGGCAATTTCTAATGTTGTTTCAGGTGACCCTTATGTTTATTCATCACCACCACCACCATACGACTACAAGTCGCCTCCGCCACCTTCACCGTCTCCACCACCACCATATGAGTACAAGTCACCACCACCACCACCACCTTATGTGTATAAATCTCCTCCACCACCCTCACCATCACCACCACCACATTATGTGTACAAGTCACCACCACCACCTTCTCCATCACCACCACCACCATATGTATACAAGTCCCCTCCACCACCATCTCCTTCACCACATTCACCTTATGTTTATAAGTCACCTCCACCACCTTCTCCCTCACCACCTCCACCATATTACTACAAATCTCCCCCTCCACCCTCTCCATCACCACCTCCACCATATTATTACAAATCTCCACCACCACCACCTTCTCACTCACCACCACCACCATACTACTATAAATCACCACCACCACCTTCACCCTCTCCGCCACCACCATACTACTACAAATCTCCACCACCCCCCTCACCATCACCACCTCCACCATACTATTACAAATCTCCACCCCCACCTGTTAAGTCTCCACATCCTCCTTACTACTACACTTCTCCTCCACCACCAATGAAGTCGCCTCCACCACCATACTACTACAAATCTCCACCACCACCAGTTAAGTCCCTCCCAGCACCATACTACTACAAATCTCCACCCCCACCGGTTAAGTCCCCTCCACCACCATACTACTACAAATCTCCACCACCACCGGTTAAGTCCCCTCCAGCACCATACTACTACAAATCTCCACCACCACCGGTTAAGTCCCCTCCACCACCATACTACTACAAATCTCCACCCCCACCGGTTAAGTCCCCTCCAGCACCATACTACTACAAATCTCCACCACCACCGGTTAAGTACCCTCCAGCACCATACTACTACAAATCTCCACCACCACCGGTTAAGTCCCCTCCACCACCACCGGTGAAATCACCACCACCAGTTCCCTACTACCCACCCCACCATCCTTTGGTTGTCAAGGTAGTAGGCAAAGTATACTGTTTCAAATGCTATGACTGGACCTACCCAGAGAAGTCCCACAACAAGAAACACCTAAAAGGTACATATTCTTATTATCCCATTAATTAATTTTCTTTTAATTAGTATTACATATATGCATGCATGCTTCAATAATTTCTAGCTCATTATGAAAATTTTGAGCCTGAATTTCACCAAAACAAAAAGATACATGTCACAATTTGAATTGTAAATTGTAATATATTTTTCCTAATTTCCATTAATATTGAAATTAAATTGTTAATTTTTCATAGTTAATAAAAAAGAAAGATATATTTTAATTTTATTTTAAAATGGAGTTGAGACTTGGTCAACATGGAGACTGAAATTTGTTGGAAAATTTCTTACAACAATGATTGTCTTGAAAATCTCACTTTCGATTTTCAAATTTCATCCTTAGTTACCACTTAATTAATTGAGTAATTAAGATATAACTAGCCAATAATAGTGTAGCATTGTATATATTGCTGGACATCACCAACGTACGCAACAGTCGGCTTTAATAAAATATAAAATATAATATGATCTAATCTTGTTGTAAACTGTAAAGGGAATCCTTTAATATAAATTATTTGATTAAATACAATTTGCATAAAAATATTGTAATAATAAAATAATTAATTTCATCAATAAACAATATTGAAAGGACAACATTATTGGTTACTGTGTAAGTAAAGTTTGCCTTTTGAAAATATTCCAAAATGGTTGGCAGCTAATTATTTTAATTTAAAATTCATTAATTTAAACTTGAATTAATTAATTAATTAATTTTTGTGCACATGGAACAGGTGCTGTTGTTGAGGTAACATGCAAGGCTGGTGACAAGGAAATTAAGGCATATGGGAAGACAAAGATTAATGGAAAATACAGTATTCCAGTTGAAGGTTTTAAGTATGTCAAATATGGAGCAAAGGCATGCAAGGCTAAACTCCATGCACCACCGAAGGGATCAAAATGTAACATTCCAACTGATCTTCATTGGGGAAAGAAGGGTGCCAAACTCAAGGTGAAATCCAAGGATAAGTATGAAGTTGTGCTATACGCGAAACCGTTTGCTTATGCGCCTAAGACTCCTTACGCGGAGTGTAAGAAGCTAAAGCCGAAGCCCAAGCCAAGCCCAGCTCCGTACTACCATAAGTCTCCTCCACCACCATCGCCGACTTATGTGTACAAGTCTCCACCTCCTCCGACACCTACCAATGTGTACAAGTCTCCACCGCCACCAACACCAACGTATGTGTACAAGTCTCCGCCGCCACCAACACCTACCTATGTGTACAAGTCTCCGCCGCCACCAACACCTACCTATGTGTACAAGTCTCCACCTCCTCCAACACCAACCTATGTGTACAAGTCACCTCCTCCTCCAACACCTACCTATGTGTACAAGTCACCACCACCACCAAGCCCTACTTACGAATACAAATCTCCACCACCACCTTCCCCGAAATATATCTACAAGTCTCCTCCACCGCCAACCCCCACCTACGTGTACAAATCACCACCACCACCAACCCCTACTTACGTATACAAATCTCCTCCACCACCTTCACCGAAATATATCTACAAGTCTCCTCCACCGCCAACCCCCACCTACGTATACAAGTCTCCACCACCGCCAACCCCCACCTACGTCTACAAGTCTCCACCACCGCCTACGCCCACCTACGTCTACAAGTCTCCACCACCGCCTACACCCACCTATGTCTACAAGTCTCCACCACCGCCAACGCCCACCTATGTATACAAATCTCCACCTCCTCCAACACCGACCTATGTATACAAGTCTCCACCACCACCAACCCCTACTTACATATACAAATCTCCTCCACCACCTTCACCGAAATATATCTACAAGTCTCCTCCACCACCAACCCCCACATACGTATACAAGTCTCCACCGCCGCCGCCAACACCCACCTATGTATACAAGTCTCCACCACCGCCAACACCGACATATGTCTACAAGTCTCCACCTCCACCAACGCCCACCTATGTCTACAAGTCTCCACCACCGCCAACCCCCACCTATGTATACAAATCTCCTCCACCCCCAACTCCCACCTATGTATACAAATCTCCTCCACCACCTTCACCAAAATACGTCTACAAGTCACCACCACCTCCTCCAACGCCTACTTATGTATACAAGTCTCCACCGCCACCAACCCCCACTTATGTGTACAAATCTCCTCCACCACCCTCACCGGCCTACACCTACAAGTCACCACCTCCTCCAACACCTGCTTATGTATACAAATCTCCACCCCCACCATCACCATCACCAAAACCAAAATACATTTACAAATCCCCACCACCACCATCACCCTCACCTCCACCACCCTACTATTACAAATCTCCACCACCACCATCACCATCTCCTCCTCCTCCATACTACTACAAGTCCCCTCCACCCCCATCACCTTCTCCCACACCACCTTACTACTACAAGTCCCCACCACCACCATCCCCTTCACCTCCACCACCTTACTACTACAAATCCCCACCTCCACCATCGCCATCTCCTCCTCCTCCATACTACTACAAATCCCCACCACCGCCATCGCCATCTCCTCCTCCTCCATACTACTACAAGTCCCCACCACCGCCATCGCCATCTCCTCCTCCTCCCTACTACTACAAGTCCCCACCACCGCCATCGCCATCTCCTCCTCCTCCCTACTACTACAAGTCCCCACCACCACCATCCCCACCTCCTCCTCCTCCGTACTACTACAAGTCCCCGCCACCACCATCACCCTCACCTCCCCCACCTCCGTACTACTACAAGTCTCCGCCACCACCATCACCCTCACCTCCACCACCCTACTACTACAAATCTCCACCACCACCATCGCCATCTCCTCCTCCTCCATACTACTACAAGTCCCCACCACCACCATCACCCTCACCTCCACCACCTTACTATTACAAATCTCCTCCACCACCATCGTCATCTCCTCCTCCTCCGTACTACTACAAATCCCCACCACCACCATCACCATCACCTCCACCAAAATACCACTACACCTCTCCACCACCACCATCACCATCTCCTCCACCACCATACCACTACACATCACCTCCCCCTCCCGTGAAGTCACCTCCACCACCAGTCTACACCTATGCTTCTCCACCTCCTCCAACCCACTATTAATCGTCAAGAAGTTAGTCCTTTTCCGCTGGCAGCCAAGTAAGTAATTGTTCAAATTGCATTAGTTATAGAATTTATTAAACTTAAAATTCTAAAATTAGTAGCCTAACTGATAGAATCTTTAATTTGCAGCATTCCATTACAAGCACAGAATAAAGGAGGGCTTCCGGAGGGCAAGCTTCAAGAACCAAATTTTCAGAGAAATTAGTTTTATTACCAATAAGGTCCTGAAAGCCTTACAAAGATCAAATCTTTACATATTGGACCAGTTTGCATCCACTTTGCCTGTTCTTTTACCCACAATCATTGTAATATCTGCATGTGAAAGTTGGTCAAAGATGGATTATTTATTTGTAAGAAGATGATATAAAGTTAGAAGTGTATCTAGGTTGTTTGGTCATAATGTATTCTTGTATTCTGATGGTGTTGTTTGATTGAATTTATATTTATTACTGTTTCTTGGTTCTCTGTGAATGTTCCTTAAACGTAGTGTTGTTTCCTTCAATTCAGTTAGTGTTTTATTGCATACGTTGTTTGTAAGTAATTGAGCGTGCGGACCAAATTAGATTGAGAAATTATGTCAGCTGGTTCAAGAAGGATTATAGAAGTAATTTATCCACAAATTCTATAACTATTCTGCCCTCTACTTTACAAGAAAGATATAACGAGACGGAACTAGTGTGGAATCCAATGCAAAGAGTCAAAGACCAAAATCCAAGTCATTTGCAAATATTTTATTCACTATATTACTTTGAATTTAAAGAATAAATTATTTGATAAATTCGATGCTTTGATAAATATATATATCGATACTTTTTGCTAAGAGTGAGTTTAGTTAATTGACAAAAATAATTGAAGAATAATTTATGTTTTCCAAGGTACGAGATAATATAAATTAAGCCCCTCTTTGACAAATTTTTAGCGAATTTTTTTATAAATGTTAATGAGATGTCTGATTAAACATTGTGATACTCGTGAAACTTATAATTAGTTATTGAATTTTACTTCAATAAATATTTAAATTAAAATCTAACTAACATACATAAACATAATGGAACTTGTACTATGTAACTTTTTTTCTTGTACTACGTAACTGTGTTTTGTAGTGTTGATATTTAATGGGAGTGGTTTAAGTGCAATTATTAGCTTTACTCAATAAACAAATTTATAAAAAATATATTTTCTCAACTCACTTCTTAATAGTAAATCTTTTCTCAAATCACTTTTCAATAACATATTTGACCTCAAAAACATCAAATTCTTTGTTTATAAATAATTTTTTTTACCAAATTAAACCAATCTAACAAGAATTGTTCACCGATATATATATCCACTTTTACTCGTACACATATTTTGTACTGTATTAGTGAAACTTGACAAGTTCATGGATAAGCATTAATTAATTTCTAATGTTAGATGATTTTTTTTTCCTCCCCCCAATTTTAGTTTTACTAGATTTCAAATGCTTTATAGACTTTAGAATGTAACTACTCCACTGGGTGACAATAGAAGTGTCTTTTTCTTTGATTATAAGCAACCACTACACATTTCAACAAGTGAGAAAAAAAAAATATCTTTGTGTTTGGTAAAAGCTTTTTGTTTCTAAATAAAGAATGTAGTATTTTCGTGATAAAATATATTATATTGTTAAAAAATAATTTGAAGAAAATATGTTATTTATAAATTTGTTTATAAAAAGTTTATTAAATCAGAGGCTTAATTTAGAGGATAAAATGATCGTTGAATGATGTATGAAGTGATGTGGCTTAGAATAATTTGTACATGTCATATGAATCAGATTATGGTCAGCCTCTGTGTGGTATTGCAATGATTGTTGATTATCAATTTATAATCTACAAAATTTCTCAAATTACTTTTTAACTTAGTCCCTGTTTGTTAAGAATTTTATATTTAAAAACATTTTTTTTATATTTTCTAGGTAAAATGTTTGGTTGAAAATTGGAGAGAGAAAATATGTGTGATTAAAAAGTAATTTATGGAATTGTGTAGGAAAAAATATGTTTAAAAACATGTTTGTCAAACACATTCTTAGACTCTGTTTGGAAACTCATTATAATGAGTAATTATTAATCATTATAATTTACACAATTTCCAAAATCACTTTTTAACCATACACATTTTCTCTTTCCAATTTTTAACCACAAAATTTGCCTCTAAATTCAAATAAATGACGGTTGCTCATTATAAAGAGTTGCCAAACAGATGTTTAACATCTTTTCTCTCTTCAATTTTTAATCATTGATCTTACCTTGAATACCGTGAAAAAAAAAAAACCCCCCCCAAAAAAGATTACTTCTTTTTATCATAATGGAGATGTTGTAGATTTTTTACTGTTAGGTTTACTTCGATTCAACTCAATTTGATCATTTAGCCTCTATTTGATAAATTTAAAAAAAAAAAAAAAAAAACATGTATTTAAATAACGGTGCCGCTACATGTACAATACATGTAACAAGCTGGATGACAACCACACTGTTATCGTGAGATTGTAGGAATCAATTTATCGCGAGATTTTTGTAAGAATTTTTTCGCGATATTTTGCTTTAAAACACATTTGAATAAAGCTCTGTACACGTTCAAAATACTTTATCGTGATTTTCTGAAAATTTTTCCTACCATCCCTCTCACTCGCTAGTTCTGCCTAAACGTCGATAGTCATCACAAGTCGGCCGACCACACTCCATTGATCATATTTTCAACATGTTTTCATCTTTATTAAATTGAGGTTTTTTATTGTATGTGTAAACTTCTCTTGTTTGGTAATCGTCTTTTTTTTTGTTTATAAATCAATTTATAAATCACACAAATTTTCAAATCACTTTTTAACCATACATTTTTCTCTCTCTAATTTTCAACCACTACTTTTTACCTCAAAATCATAAATAAACCAATTTATAAACCAAACAGTATTACCAAACGGAGGTAATCTTTTTTTTTTCACTATGTTTGTACAAATAATCCAAAAAAAAAAAAGCTTTTGAGGTTGAATAACGTGTGTAGTTCAGTGGATTATCACTTTCTGTTACCGAGGAATTAAGAAAATTTCTATAAGGGATTTTATAGCTTCTGGTAGAATTTTGTTGCCAATTTTGTAGCCACTGATTACTCTACACAAGTAGCAAATATTGGATATTCACTGTATCTTTTGTTCTTCATCTTCACTGATCGACAGTTACCAAAGGTGTTTCTTGACAAAGCCACAAAATTATTCAGAAGCTAGTTAGAATCTCCTCCTACAGCTTCTAGAACGATGACCGCGAGGTGATCCGCAAAAAAAAAAAATTAAAAATGGCCAAGATTATGTAATTTTAAGATAAGAAATCATTCGGATTCACATCAAGAAAATAAATTAGTAAAAAATAAATAAATAAATTAACTCATGGGAATTTTTAGTGACAAATCATATTGTGTACATGAGCTTCTTCGACTCAGTGCTTCAACCACCTGTATCGTAGATGGGATGTGGTCGGAAATCAGTGGATGGAAGTTGGGATGTAGCAAGAATTCAGTGGAAGGCTTGGATGTGGTCGAAAATGAGTGGGGGAGAATGGGCGCGATCTGAAAGGAAGCCCTAATTTCAAGAATTTGTGCGTTCCTTCATTTCAACAATCTGGTTTTTCAAATTGATTGGCAGCGAGTAATTTCCATATCAAGTTAAGGGTATTGATGTCTTTTCGTATTGAAATTGTCAACCAGCTTGTGAGTTTTATTGTACATCTAGCATTTTCCTTTAAATAATACAATTTTTCAAATCATTTTTTAGAGCATGTTTGCTAATGGTAAAAATTTTATATCAACTTTTCAAACTCAATTTCAACTATCAATTCTTAGTCAAGTCCACCATTGTTGACTTTTCAAATTTTTTTAAACCACATATAAAAAATAAAAAATAAATCACAAAAATCACAAAAACAAAAACTTTTCACATTAGCAAATAGACTCTTAACGTCAAATATTTTTTCTTTCTTTACAACCACATATTTTATTTCAATAATATAAAATAAAAAAAAATAAAAAAAAATAAAAAACATAATTTTAAACATAAAACTTTTAATTTTTTTTTTTTTTTTTTTGGGTTGATACATGAGCCAGTATTCAAGATATTATTTATACTGAGCAAGTTTTGTCCCGAATTTTTTTCTCATTTTCATCCAAATATTTTTTAACCATACATTTTTATAAAATTCATCACTTTTCATACTTTTTAACTATACATTTTTTCAAAAACTCAAAATTTATCCAAAATCACTATTATCAAACAGGATCTAAACTTCAATTATGTGTAATTTGTCGATTCAAAATCTCGTTTTTGGGTGGCACGGAATTTTTGACAAATACTGTCAGAAGAATATTCTTTATGCTACTAATCGCATTTTCTACACGTGAAATTAATCAAAAATCATTAAGCCTCCGTTTGGTAACTAATTTTTTTTTGTTTATAAACATGTTTATAAATAATACAATTTTTCAAATCATTTTTTAACCACACATTTTCTCTCTCTAATTTTCAACAATTACTTTTTACCTCAAAAATCATAAATAAACAAGTTTATAAATCAAACTTTGAAACTATTAATTAATATAATAAAAGACCTTCAAATACTTGACACTGACACGTTGCCCATCAAAAACAAACAAATGGACGAGGAAGATTGGATGTCAAAAGGACCATCCTTAAATAAATAAACAAAATTAGCAAGGACAGGTCTCTTTATTTCGTTACGAGTTAGGTGGGTTGGTAATGAATTGTTTGTCCTGAAAATTTTGAGAACTTATGTGATTTTACGATTTATCCTTCAACTTTAAGTAATGTGATGGTCGCAACATCCGCATTGACTGCAAATGATAAAATAATTTTATGGTGACATTTTTAAATGATATTGTAACATGGCGAACATATATTGGATGATGTAAATAACTATCACACTACTTACTGTTTCACCATCTAATGTATGTACGTCATATCACAATGTCAATTAAAAATATCTCTCTAAAATTACTCCAAATGATAATATTTGACTACGATAATTCAATTGACGAATTTGCTTGCAGATGATAATATTAGACGGAATGCTACAGAGAAAAGAGATAAAACAGCTAAACATGTGCAAATAAATAGTATAAAAAACATGTGAATGAAAAATGATTTTGGAGTTAATCTTTGATGCCTTGACGGAGATCGTTTCTTCAGTTTAGCAATCAGTTAGATCTCGACTGACTTAGCTTGAAGCATGGCTTGCCGTTTTGGGGCTTCGATGATACTCTTGGAAACATTGATACATCGACTTTCAAGCATCTCGTAGTTGAACGAAGATTCAACCGCTACCGTTCGAGCCCTCCTAAAGAGGAGAGATAGTCCCTTTCCCTTTTTAAGAGAGAGAAGAAAAATAGACTCCGATCTTGTTCTTCTAGCCCGTACCTTAGAAGCCCTATCAAAAAAGAAGAAGGAAATATTGTGTGGGAAACCACTCGTGGTCCACTCACGACTTATTTGAAATTACTTCTGGTTTTTGCGTCTGCGCAAGATGATGTTGTCAATTCTATCAATGATATATAAAACAAAATTCACCAACTCCTTATCCAAATTCTTATTATTTGAATTGAGTAGCAGCCTCTGCATGATTATTTGCATGTGGGGGTAATGGTCCCCTACATGGCTGTCCCTTACTAAACAATTTCAATTCAAAATTTCAACAACATTTTTTCTTTTATTGTTACCTGCTTTTATAATAGTCTTCGCAACTGCAATTATTATTCGTAGACATCATTTTATGTCTCTTTATTTTGTGCTCAGTTCCTTATCTAGATATTTAATTAAATATAATCATTGCATGCACTCGATCTAATTTTTTTCACCTTGGGAAGTTACTTTACAGGATTTTGTAAATTGAAATATAGGGTTTTTAAAAATTGACTTGTTATTATGCTGTAAATATAAAATATGTTTCTTCGTTGGGATTTTAAATTTATTTATTTATTTATTTTTGGCAACGCAACGAGGAGACACGTAGGAGTGGAATCGAAGACATACAAATTTCTTTTTTAATATATTGAAAAAAATATATAAAATATTACTTGTGAAAATTTTCTGATTTATTCGAAGAGTCGAAATTAGTGTATGTAGTAAAATTTAGCATAGTTTTCTTATCTATACTCATTTTAAACGTTCCTTAAAAAGAGAAACTTTTTTGGACTATTTTACCCTCACACCTTTTTAATAATTTCATATTCACCTTTTTTTAATTAATGTACATTTTTAATATTTCATTTCTTTTCATTTTTATATTTTCAATAAAAATATTTTTCATACATTTACAATCTAAATTTCCCACTTTCTCACTAAAAATCTTTTAAATAAAAATCATAACTCTCATATAATTTATAGTTTCTAATACTTTCTTCAATTATTAATATGAGAAAAAAAAATGTGTAATTCTTGAATTAATTTTTTTACATGCATATAAAAAAAAAAAAATACTTCTAAAAGGCCTTAAAGAGAGAAACTTTTTTTTTTTTTAATTTTATCCTCAAACCTCTTAATAATATCATATTTACCGTTAGTTTTTAATCAATGTACAATTTTTTTAACATTTAATTTTTATTTAATTTTCATACTCCTTTTAAAAGTCCTTAAAAGGAGAATTTTTTTGAACTATTTTACCCTCACATCTTTTTAATAATTTTATATTAACCTTTTTTTAAATTATTGTATATTTTTTAATATTTTATTTCTTTTCATTTTCATATTGTCAATAAAAATAATTTTCATACATTTACAATCTAAACTCTTCACTTTCTCACTAAAAATCTTTTAAATAAAACCAATAACTCTCATATAATTTATAGTTTCTAATACGTTATTCAATTACTATGAGAAAAAAATGTGTAATTCTTGAATTAATATTTTTACATGCATATTAATAAAAAAAAATTAAAAAAAAAAAAAAAAAAAAAAACCTCTACTAAAAGGGCTTAAAGAGAATTTTTTTTTTAACCTCAAACATTTTAATAATATCATATTTACCGTTAACTTTAGTCAATATACATTTTTTTAACATTTGATTTTTATTTAATTTTCATATTGTTGATTCATATATTTACAATCTAAACTCTTCACTTGCCCACTAAAAATCATTTAAATAAAACTAATAACTCTCTAGATAATTTAAAGTACATAAACATCCTTCAACTAATATAAGAAAAAGAAAAAAATGTGTATTCCTTGAATTAATTTTTCACTCGTATACACAAAAAAATAGAAAATTATTTTCAATTTCTTCATTAAACATTTCATTCTCCATTAGTCATATTCCAATTTTAAGTTTCCTTGTAAAGTATTACTTCGACGCTAATTATATTTTCACCACACCCATAAAAATGGAGTGCTGTGAAGATTCTTTTTTTGTTCAAAAAGTCAAAATTTGAAGTAAGATGCGTGTAAATTTATTTTTCTAAAATATTAATTGTATGAAAAATTAATTAAGTTTTGTTTTTCAATCAATTTAAATTCTTATTGTATTAATTTTTTATGTTGAAATTCCGAAGTGCAAATTTCTTGAGAAAATCATTTGTCTAAGTTTTAAGTTAGTTTATATGTATATATTTTTATCTTATATTCGAATTTTAAAGTGAAATATTAGCCCATGTTCTCTTTACTGTTTTGAGGTCGTTTTCTGTTTTTATTTTCGAAAACTCCAAAAACGCGTTCTCTTTACCATTTTCGAAAACGCATTTTGAAAAAAAAAAAAAAAATTGTACACAAAACGCAAAACGTCCAAAACCTCGTTTTGGGCGTTTTGTGTGTATTTCAGCAAAAAATGTTCAAAACGTGAAAAACGCGTTTTGGATTTTTTTTTTTTTATCATAACTTGGAACTAAGTTTAATATAATTTTTTTTTAATTCTATTAACCTAGTTTGGAATTAAACATATATATATATATATATATATATAGAATTATCCTAATTTGGAACTAAACTTAAATAAAGTTTTATTGATTTCAATATCAACATTACCAAAAAAAAAAAAAATCAGTGAAACTTCTTATTGTTATATTTCAAAAAATGCCTTGATAAATGGACTCTGGTGGTTTTGAAATAACTGGCATTTTTTGGATTTTAATAGAACTAGAGCTTCCTCAAATCTCGAACCTGATCAAGTTGTATTAATATAAATTCTTAATACTCACATTAGTGTGTTGCATGTAACCATATTTTCAGTGTATTGTGAAAAAAAATTTAAGTTTGAGTTAGTAGTATTCTGCAAGCAAATTAAAAATAATTTAAGTTGTATTCTGCGAAATTTCATACAGAACGTGGTTTCCATCTTTTCATTTTCAAAAACAGTTTTCAGAAATGACAAACCAAACGCGTTTTCAGCAAATTTGAAAGAAAAGAAAATAGGAAATACAAAACATTTTCAAAAATAAAAATACAAAATAAAATACAAACAGAACGCCACCTTAGTTTTTACAATTTATAAAAATATCACGAGGTATGCCCAACCATAAGTTAATATTTAGTAAATATGTATTGTATTTTGTTCACCTTAACTCATTTTACTATGTTTCTAAACCCATTTTATTATCATGTTTTTATTATGCCAAACAATGAAAAGAAATCACGAGGGCATGTTGTTGTTGTTTTTGTTTCATCAAATCGATGAACCCGTGTTATTAGGTTGTAGTAAAATTTGAGCCGATGATTGTTGGTGGTTTTATCAATTTAAAGAAATGTGTGTGCTACTTCAATTTGTTGAGTCAGAAATTTGAATGCACCGATTTCAGAACAATTTTCCTATCAAACATTACTCTAATTAAGTATAATATCTTCCGTGTCTCGAATAATCATACCTTAGTAGAGAACCTAGATTAGATACATCTAAGTTTTTCTCAGACATTTATGATCAAATGTTATTTTGAGTTCTAACTTCATATGCATAATTAGTGTTCTTTTTATGTCAGATTACAATTGATTTTTTTTCATCTTAGTTCTAAAATCTGGATAAATTGTACAATGATGTTTATCATTCTTTTTCTACTGCAACAATGGATTGATTATGAACTATATACATACATAGAAGGAGAAATCTCCAAACTTTAGTTTCTTCGAATAAGGTAGCCTAATAATATATTTCAGGAAAAATACAATTTAAAGAATTCAAAAATCAGTAATTAGAACAAGATGATGGTATTATTGATAAGGGTTTTCGTACTTAGAAATTTGAATAATGTTTGTAAATTGAGTTCGATATTGAGATTGTTTAAATTAATAATTTAAATATTTTTTAGGTAAAACATGTATGAGAATTTGGACAATTTTTATTTAATTTTAAAAACGTATATACTTGAATAAAAATATCACAATATCGGTACAATATCACGTGCATCGCACGAGTTATATACTAATAATACTTAAGTGTTTGGATGACTGAAATTCCATATAATTATTATACAAACTTTTCATATACTGAAAGTTTTGATAGATCATAAATTTTTCGTATTATTTTTATACTTTTTATTTGATATTCTTGTGTGACATAAATCACGTGGACAAGTACGAGGGACGAGGCTAACTCATGTACAAGTCGACTATTTTTAGTAATTTACTAGCTAACTTCCGTGCGATAGCGTGATAGTGTCCCAAGCATAATGCAATTTTAAACTAAAATAATAATACTCTGATGCTTTCATTGAATAAAAATAATTTAATATTAGGTACAACAGTAGGGACATTATTTAGATTTCAAACTTCTAAATGTGTCTATGTACTCTTAATAAAACAACTAATAACTTGGAAAAGTTTAGTCCCAGTTTCGCATTCATTTCTTAAAATCAATTTTTTTTTTCCCTATGAGATCTGTAATTTTATAATCATATATTTCATCAACTTTTATTAAAATCTACTAAAATTTTAATTTTTATCGAAACCAAACATGGGCTAAATGTTCATACAGTAAAAAAGAAAATGTAATAATTAATCATTAATGTTTTACTTTTATGCAGACAATACTAGTAAAATAGGACCTAGAGTTTAATGAATTTTTTAAGATTGATTTATGTATTTTGATAAGATTTCACGCAATTTATAAGATTTTAACATATTTTATTTTATAGATTTTAAATAATTTCTTTCGATTTTGATAAAACGATAGAACTTCTTAATTGATCACCTATTAAAAAAAGGTAAAATTCTAAACTTGCAATAAGAAAATAAAATTTATAACCTTAATATTTATTAAAGAAAATTCATAACTTCGAAATAACTTTTTTCACCAATCTACAAAATCAAGCAAAAATATCAATTAATTAAAAATCATTTCTATTTAAAAAATAGAACAAAGTCATATACTCATACTTTTAAATTTAATTTAATTTTTCTTTATGTTTGTCAAATGTACATGTAATGGGTGTACAAATGGGCCTCAAATACCATCGGGCCTTATCAAACCCAAGATGATAAAAAGGATATTGGGCCAAAGGTCGGGGCCCAATAACCAATAAGGAGATGCTACAATCAAACAAGAGCTATTCACATAATTACACTACTTTTAGGGATCAAATTGAAATTTACTTGAATTTTATAAAAATTGAAAATTACTTATAATAAAATCATAAAAACTGAAAAATACTTCATAATCACGTGAAGTATCATAATCTGATACTTTTGATACTTCTCAGATATGTTAGTATCACAGTATGATACCTATGATACTTTTCAATTTTTTTTTAGTAAGAATGCAACATGTACAAAATTAATCAAAATTAGGAAATCCTAATCTTTATAGGATTTTTTTTTCTTTTTAAAATTATTTTAATTTATTATTTTTTTATTTGTTGGACTTCTTCTTCTAAATAATTTATTTTTATCTTATTTTTTATATGTTAAATTATTTTATTTTGAAATATAATATAGTATAATAAATAAAATTAACAACCATAAATCTATATTTGCTATGAATTGATAATTTTTAAATTAAAGAATATTGTTATTATATATATATTTTTTGTATTTAATTTTATTCAAAATAAGTAAATGTTGCTTTATTTTTAAATAACTTTTTCTTTAAGAAAATGTTGTGATGTTCAAAATAATTATTAATTTTTTTATTAACAATGTGTTTGGCAATAGTATTATAAGTAAGTGTTATAATCAACACAATTTTCAACATCACTTTTTAACCACACACATTTTTCGAAATCATTTTTTAACCACAAATTCTACTTCGAAAATATCAAAAAGAAAAAATTACGGTGGCCACATAACAACCGAACACAAGCTAAAATCAGTTCAACGTCGGTTCGACCTGATTCAACCTTTGAGCCTTGACATGTTGTCTTTTTTTGGATCAGACCGATTTTAGTTTTTCTAAATACTGAGTATTATATAAATTAAATCTATCTATCTATATATAAAAATAAAGTAATCGTCACAAAAAATACACACGCACTTTCCCGCCAAAATTACTTGCTAATTTTGGAAAGTTTTTACCAAAAAAAAGAAAAAACAAGAGAATTATATTAGGCACCGTTCGGTTGGCATTTAATTTTCCAAATTAATACATTAAAAGAAAAAAAAAAGACAACAAATTTAATTTACACAATTTCTCAAATCACTTTTTAACCATCCATATTTTCTCTCTCTAATTACACAATTTCCAAACCAATTTTTAACCCCACATCTTATCTAGAAAACACAAATAAATCAACAAAATAATTTTAATTCTCTAACAAAAGTCGTCGAACGGACCCTAAGAAAAAAAAAAGATCCATTAAAGTGCAATGGGTATTGTAACCATTTCAAAATGAATAATCCAAACTCCAAAATGTAATGATTGAAAATTTGAATTATACTTTTGAGCTATATGCATTTGTTTCCAAAAGATAATAAAAAAAATGAAAAAATAAAAAATAAAATAAATGTTTTAAGCACTGTTAAATTATATAAAAAACAATGGTAGTTAAGTTTTTTTTTTTTTTTAAAAAAAAACAATGAATGTGATGCTTTCATGGTAAAAAATAGTAGTTAAAAAGTGAAGAGAAAAAAATATGTGTGATTAAAAAGTAGTTTAAAAACGTGCTTTTTAAAAACATTTTGTCAAATAGAGATGCTTAATTCCAATTCCAAAAAAACAATTTGAAATTATTTATTTTTATTTTTCTTGGAAAAAAATGTTTTTTTAATTGTTAAAGGGAGATGTTTCATTTTTTTGTGAAAAAGGTGAAAAAAAATTACATCAAAAGTATCATATGTCTAATTTAAAAAATAAATATATAATTTTCAAATGTTATAAAAAATATTCAAAATCCGTAATTTAGAAAAAATAAATAAGTTTATTAAAAAATGATTATTCAAAAATATTCGATTTATCATAATGTAACTAATTTGGTAAAGTAATATTAAATTATTTATAGAGATATATAAAATTATATTATAAAATATGTTCAAAAGCATTTAAATAATATGAAAATGTTTTAGTTTAAAGAATGAAATATGTTTTAGTTTAAAGAACTTAACAACATTCTTTATATTGTTTATTTATTTTATAAGTTTTTCAATTAGATTATATAAAAAAATAAAAAATAAATAAATGACTAATTTATAAATTTTCTTTCAAATCAAATAATCTCATACTTGATTGAATATAATTTTTTTTCAGATCGAATAATGTCATACTTGATTGAATATTTTATATATTTTTTGGAATATAGTGTTCATTTATATTGTTCTTGGTTTTTTGTACAATGACTATGTTTTAATTTGAAAAATACTATTAAAAATTCTATAAAAATATAAAATTATATATAAGCAATACATTAAAAATAAATTTCATCAAAAGTTAAAATATATTACGTTCGAAATCAAATTAACTAATTTTTTTTTTTTTTTTTTTTTGCATTGTTATTAAAAATTTACTTTAATTGCGTCATATGCAAGACAATTAACGATAAGTTTAATACAATATAATAAGTGAGAGCAATCTATAAACACTTTGTTTGTAAAAACGTCACAAAGATCAAATGTAAAAATTTATTATATATTTTTTACTTTTCCTTAATGTCTCATTCATTCATTTAACTACTTTTTAATCACACATATTTTTTTTTCTCTTCACTTTTTCAACTACTATTTTTGACAAAATGTTTTTAAGAAACACGTTTTTAAACTACTTTTTAATCACACATATTTTTTCTCTTCACTTTTCAACTACTATTTTTTACCATGAAAACATCACATTCATTGTTTTTTTTTTAAAAAAAAAAAAGAAAAAAAAACTTAACTACCATTATTTTTTATATAATTTAAATGTGCTCAAAACTTTTATTTTATTTTATTTTTTTCATTTTTTTTTATCTTTTGGAAACAAATGCATGTAGCTCAAAAGTGTAATTCAAATTTGCAATCATTACATTTTGAAGTTTGCATTATTCATTTTGAAATGGTTACAATTTTCATTGCACTTTAATGGATCTCTTTTTTTTCTTATATATAATTCTCTTGTTTTTTCATTTTTTGGCAAAAATTTTTCAAATTTAACAAGTAATTTTGCCAGGAAAGTGTGTGTATTTTTTATGACGGTTACTTTGTTTTTATATATAGATAGATGAGTATGTCTTCCAATTTTGTTCATTGCATTCTTATATTCAGCCATTCATATGCTATTTCATATTCTGAATACAATATTATATGTTCAACACTTCCGTGCCCAATAATCTTTGACGCTAATCTGAAGCCTTGAATGCACAACATTTCCGTACCCAATAATCTCCCAGACAAGACTACCATCATGTCAGAACAAACCTAGGCAGGATGTTTTGCTGTTAATGGCCCCTCCTGTTAATATGCTCAAACGACAAAAGAGAAAACATACAAGATCAATTGTTTGACAAAACTTGCTCTCCACAGGGAGGAAAGCCCAATTCCCCACCCCTCACAAAACCAACCCTCCTATGGGGTGGGTGGCAATGGGTCCCTAAGTTACACCAACACTCTGTCGAGAGTCAGCGTGTTGTGTCCGACTCCAACACTTTACGACACGAGGCGGAGCTACACCATATAAATCAAAATGAAAAAAGAGAAGGGGCGAAATGTATGCAATTAAAAAAATGATAAATCTTAACTTACAAGTTTGTTTTTACTTAATATTCTCATTTTGATTCAACAAATATATAATATGTTGTTTGTAATAAGACTAAAATAATAATAAAATAATAATATTAATTTGTATGTCCCCAACGTTTCGTGTCCTAAATCTTAAAAAAAATTACGTGTCGACGTGTCCGTGTCATGTCGCATTCGGTGTCTGTGCAACTTAGGCGGGTCCCACAAACCCACCCCAATTTCCCCACCCCTCTCACACTGGTAAATGGCTCTCCTCCCCGTGACGGGGAGGAGAGCAAAACTCTGTTTGCGTTGGAAGAAAATGCAAATAAGCTTCCACTCTCAAACAATCTACTTTAATAAAAGCTCATCACAAAAAAGTAAGTAAGTAGAAAAATAAAAGTCTTAAAATCTCCGGTAAAATGGTACCCAAGATATTATCTTTCCCAAATATTTCATTCTATTATGAAATAATCTTTCAAAACAAACTAATGCACCAAAGAACGGCCTTAAACTTAAAATACATTTCAAATATATTTACATATTATAGAAGAACTTTGATTCACTATATATTATTAGCAATAAAACAACACTCACTCACAAACTAATAGGTTATGCCACAGTGGCAGTTAAAAAAAAAAATTGCCTCATGAAATACAAAAAACATGTTGACAAGTTAACATATCTCTCCATCCCGTGATGGTATGCTTACTCATATTTTCACATATACTAAAAAATGTCAGTCAATGTGATTGAAAAAGTAAATTTTACATTCACTTTTCCTAATAAATATTTATTTAATACTTACTCACTAATAACAAAGCACATTAAATAATGGCATATTAGGAAATAAGAAAATTAAATACACACTCAAGAAGGTAAGTAGACTATAATTTGAGACGTACAAATAAGGAATACAAACTATATTCACGAAACGAAGGGAGTACTTTGATTGAAATTAGACAAAAATTGAAAAAGGTGTTAGACATCGCCATTTATATAATTTCAGTACACCTACTTTGGAAAATAGTGAATCATAAAAATTTCTCATCTATTCTAAATTTCAAGCCTTGATAGGACGAAAAAGGAAGTGTGTACCGTTTTTGGAACCATTGGAGAGACTTCACAAAAGGCTTTCATCTCTTCTTTAGAAGCAAGAGCATTAATGAACAGAACATCAGCTCCCGCATCAGCAAGAGCCCTGACCTCCAAAGCGATTCTTCCAAGGACATGGCTTGACGAGAATCGGTTCGTGTCACTATAATAGTGTTAGAGCCACTCTCTTTCTGCTTTTATTTTCATTATTGATTATTGATTCCTTTCTAGCTGGCCGGATTTTGCTAGGAGTAAAGTGATGCCCAAGACTCGGGCCCGATATTATTGGGGGTCTTTTTTTTTGGGGTTTTTTGAGTGATACCAACGTGTGAAACCTTATTGTGATATTTGTCGCGGCAAAAAATTTATCTTTAAAAATGCCATCTAGGAAGAAACAAATTTGTGAAAATGTCATGTTATATTATAAAAGATAATTTAGGTTAAAAGATCAATTTCAAATTAAATGGGCAGTTACAAGAAAAAGCATTTCGTAACCGAGAAATCAAATTTGAAAATTCAAAATGTGACTAAAAAAAAAAATTGTGAAAATGTCATGTTATATTATAAAAGATAATTTAGGTAAAAAGAGCAATTCCGAATTAAATGGGCAGTCACAAGGATGATAAGCATCTCATAACCGAAAAATCACATTGTTCTCGGTATGCTCCACTACCAACACATCATGATCATCTTGCGGTTGAGCAACATTCCTTGGAAATTTGTGGGAATATGGACACACTCCCACCTATCTATGAGGAATTAAGCTCTAAGGAATAACAAAATAGCAATGAGAAGGCAAAAATCGAGATGAGGAAATCTCTCAGCAAAGTAGGAACATCCTGAGAATGCTTCCCAAAATAATATGGCCGCAATTGAATCTGCAAAAGCAAAGCTCAGAGCTCAAGGATTTCCTAAGAATCTAAGATTGAAGATGGGGCTAAAAATGGTTATGAGCGACGTCATTCTCTGCCAGCCCCAACCAATGGAAAATTGATTTCATTGCCACCTCAGATGCAGAAGCCAGTTAAAGCTAATGGCAAAGGAGGGAGCAAGAAAAAAGTATCACTGCTGTCCTGTAGAGAAGGTGAGATGAAGAGTTTCATTATCTTGTTCCAACTTGTCAATTCTTTCTTTTCAACGTCTCGTCTTTTCTTATTAGCATTCTGAAGGACACTCCTTTTCCATGCATCCTATACAGATAAGGAGCTTCAACCAGGGTGAAGGAGATGAGTGTGACTGCTTCGGAATATCTTGGAGATATCGTTTGACCATGTAGCTGCATTATTATAGTTTTTTAGTAGGGTCTCTATTGCAAAAGATGATAACAAACTTGGAAAATCATATTTGTTTGTTACCATGAATCGTCGTATGTTGTCGCCAGTTGTGAGGCTTTGTATAGTCAAGTTTCTTTCGAAATTTGTTCACTTCTTATTGATCTAGTATAATTTATGTTCTTTACATTCCATTCTTTGTTTTTTTTTTTCTTGTTTATGAACATTTTAAGTTGGGCATGCTTTGTCTTTTGTACCTTTTGGATTACAGTCCGTTTAATCTGTCATCACTTACCATATCTACTTTCTCTAGTAGTGGCTACTTTTGAGTAGTAAATGGATAGTTGAACTTTTGTTACTCAACATGGGATTATATATCTGGAATAGCTTGTATGACGTCCAACTATAGCCATGGTAAAACCACTCAGATTTTTGGCACCATTTTGCACCAGAAGTGTTGATATAAGCGTCGCCCACTTTCCTTTAAGATGGAAGTTTTGAGGATCAAAACAGAGAATAAGGAATGGTTTGAAGATATGTGAATATTAGAAAAGTCGGATGCGGAAGAAAGTGCTTAACCTCATCAGGCTCTGAACTTGCCGCTGCCTTGAAATATTCGAAATCAGTATGTTGATGCCTTGTAATGAGACTAGGTGGTTCTTGATGTTGCTTTGCATTGTTCTCTCTTAATTATACAAATCTGGGAAATTACAAAAAGATTAAAGCAAGATAAACAGTTTCTTGTTCCGAACCTACTTATTTGTTGCACTAAATCTCTGGTTCTTGAACCGAATCAAAATAGACAAACTAAAAACCAAGGGAAAAAGCGAAGATAAGAAAAAATATTATATAGATTGAAAGTTCTGAGAGGGAAAAGAACCAAGGGAAAAATCATTTTTAACTGGTCACATTTTATGTGTATTCACTCCCTTCCACACTTTTTGTGTATTCACCCATGCATCAATTAATATTGAATTTCTTTTTACATACAAAAATATAATAATTAAATTTCTATTTATTGAATCAATCGATACAAACAAAATGTGATTCATTAGCACTACAACAGATAAAAAAAGGGCTGCAGTTACAACCAAAATGATACTCCAACCCCTTATTTGCCATTTCAAAACAAATTAGCAGCAACTATGCTACTACAACTTTATTATTTATCATTCCTTTTTCCAACAAGAACAAAAAAATGGAACTACCACTGCTACCTAGAAGTTTCTTGTACCCAACAAAATATGTTGCATTCTTCAATCTTGACTAAAAAATTATTTTGTTTTAACTTTATACTAATCTAAAAAATAATGCATTTCTTAGCTACTATCTTTAGTCACTACTTTGTTTCGTTGAATTCCATCCATTGAACTAGTAAAATCCTACTACTATTGAGCATTTGATTTGTTTTTTTCCTTCTCCATGGTTTTCTCAATCCAAAGGGATATTGGGTAGCAAATAAACTCAGAGTGCTTCTTGATCAAATCCTTCAACTTGTGCTGCTTAAAGTTTTCAAGTTGGTCTTCTTTGAGGAAGAGAATAATCTTGGTGTCCTGCCAAGTCTCTCACCAGTGATGTCTTTAGTAGTAGAGAATGAACCACGTGCTTCAGACTACCACACATACTGCTCATCGTTATTGTGCTTTAGGTGACTAAAACCTTCTCAGCCACCAAGTAAGCTGAATAGAAACCGACACCAAATTGCCCAATCATATTAACATCAACGCCAGTAGCCAGAGCATCCATAAATACCTTGGTTTCAGACCTTGCACTGGTACCAAATATGTAGTTCCAAACAAAACCAATTTGATGGCCTTCAAATGTAAAATTAATAAAATGATATGGAACTTAATTCATCTGGAGCTATACTTACCAGCCTTGGTCATTCCAATACCAGTATCGATGTAGACAGTGAGCTATTGGTCTTGTCAGGGACTTCATACATGAAACACATATTGCTTGCACATTCAAGAATTCAGTCGTCTAAGATATCACTCGAAATAGATATTTCCTTGATTGCCACCACATTGTTCGATCAATGAATTATAGCCTTAAAATCATTGCTATTGTACATGCAATCATCTTACTTCTAAACGCTTAATTATTATGCTAATAAAGCCAACATGTAAAACACTATACTACATTTTCAAGAACAATTTCTCCAGAAATTGATCGATTAGCTTAATTACCGTTGGAACTATTTGACAGGTAACTGTGGTGAGTATATCATGTTGCAAGTATTCTTCTCTTTCTTACCCATCTTTTGCATTTACCCAGATCCCAAACAATCCAGATAGCATATTAAAGCCTTATCTTACAAAATTTAGTGTAAATCACATTAAGAAACAGAAAATGAAACCCAACAGAAGCTAAAATATGAAATTAATATGAAAATGAAATTACAAATGTCAAGATTCGAAGCCAATTCAGTGAGATTCGAGATTGCAGCAGTCCATCTCTTGCTAACCACAGTTGTAGACTCACCCAAAAGCAGATGCAGCACTAGACGAAGAGAAATTGGAGATGAAAGGCTTATAGGTTGAATCCATCTCGATATAAAGAGAGAATCTCTGCCAAAAATTTATTGTGAATTTGTTAAGATTTTGATGATAATATTGACAAATTTTGGGAAATTAATCGGGGCGATTTACTGGGAGGAAAATCAGGATGAAATTTGAAATTCAATTATTATTGAAATTGAAAAGAATTTTTTTTTAAATTAGATGATATTTAACTGAATTGTTTATTCTTTAGGTGATAATAATTAAATTATACTATTAGGGTGTCAAATCTTAAAAATGATGTTAATAAGGTGAGTTTACACCTAAGTTCCTCTTTTTTTTTTTCTTCTCTCTTTCTGTAAAACCCATATTTTCTCTTACGTCCAATTAAAAAAATGAACTCGAAAATCAGGCTATAACTTTACATACACGCTACAACTCTTTAGGGGCCTAATTTATGACATTCGACTCAGGCATCGAAAATCACAAGATCGACACTGCTTTCTAGACACAACTTTTCGACTGTTTGTATGACCACAAGCTTTGGGAGAAGCCTTCCAAAAAAACCATTGTAAGCAAGGAACGGAGAATCATATTTTTATTTAAGTTGTAACAACTGTGCTGGAACTTTTTCGTTGAAATATAAGTAAAGAACAACAAAACACAAACAGCCAAGAGAAATGGCAGAGTTATACATGGTTATACTAAGTGGTATCCAAGAGTGTTACTCCTTCCCTCCCTCATTTTGTAACAGACCCTTATATAAAGCTTATCTTTCATCATGTCAACAAAAAAGTCTATATTATGCTAAACTTCATTCTCCAACACACTACATTATTATTGCTTGACTGTGATATATCTAACTTCGTACAAATGGCAGCATATACTGATAAAGGCTAAAAAATGGAATAAACAAGAGTCATTGTTGTTGGGTCTGACCCAAATTTATGAAATAAAGAATTCTTGTTTGACAATAAAAGGAAAAATGATTACATTAGATTAAGGGTATTTCTTTATGTATATATATATATATAATACCAAGTAAAAAAAGAGTAAAATACTATTGACTTTATATAAGGAAAAGAAGTAAGAAAATCTAATGCAATTAGGAAATTAATTGGGCATAGCTGATTGAAGATGCAACAATAAAAAAGAGAAGAAGGTTGTTCTTCTTTGTGTTGGGGGGGGGGGGGGGGGGGGAAAGTTACGAGGGTGAGAAAAATATTGTAACGTGTCATTTATTTATTTATTTTTATCAATAAATGTGTTTTCTCTTATGGCTGTCAGCAGTCAGCTAAGCCACGTTAAATTCCTTGTTCTCTTTTGTTCAGTTATTTTGTTTTTTGTGTTTTTGTTGCGTTAATTAATTTAGGGTGAAAATTTTGATTTTTTTCCCAACAAATGTTTGAATTGGATTAGTTTTTTTGCACCAAATATATTGATGATGAGACAATAAGAACGCAATAACGATTGGTTAATTTCACGGTGCTCCAGAAGCATTGCTGTCTCCTTTTAAGTTCACATGGAAGATATCAAGAGATAAAATGCAAAAGACCTTGATACATGAAGTTATGTGAGAAGATTTATGCAATAGATGAGATGTTTAAAGAGACACTGTACAGCAACATATACCTGATCTTCAAGAATTATTTCTTAAATAACCTTAGACTGTTCCCTTGACGTTCATACCATTACCATATATCCATTATCTCCATCCCCGATAACAGGGATGGACGCGGGTTGAGTTATTTGCTGTCCTCGATCCACCATCTCTCCATAAGAAATTAATCTGGTGTCTGGCAATCCCAAACGAGCAGAGTTGATATTCCGAATCTTACATATTACATCAATTGATTATCATCTTTGTTAGTAAATAAGCAAGATAGCAATGTGCTCAGCGCGGGGAGGGGTGGTATGTGCTCGGCGCGGCAGTGTGCTTAGTTCGATTCCCCGCAAGGTGAAATTGACTTTGTTGCAAGCGGGAATTATTGAGAATTGCTCATACTTACACAATCCTCTCCACCCTGATCCCTGAGAGGCATAACTTGGATTTACTATCTCGAACCAATGGCCTTGGGCGTGGTCGGTTCGGGCCCTCAGGGCGTGGGATACACTTTTTTTTTTTTTTTCCGAATTTCAATTCTTCTAGGATCATTATTTTTCTCTGCCATGACACAAGACCATTCACTTTAGTGTGCTCAGTAAAACAGTGTTATATCTACGATATGCTTGGACAAAATTGAGAAAGCTACAGCCTAATTGATGTCTCGATAGATCAGCATGCTTTTGCAGAGAGGAAACAAACTTGACATTGTCCTATTGGAAAATGAATGCCATCGAGTATCCGGAATAGAGTGGAAAGGTCAGTAAAAAGGCAGCAGTTGACTATGAAGTGTGGGATAGGGTGTCAGCATGAGGGCCACTCTTTCAGATCACTACTCTGTTCAGCTCCCCAAATTAAATGGGAAAAGACAAGAAAAATACAAAATTTAATTTACACAATTTTTTATATCACTTTATAACCATCCTCATTTTCTCTCTCTAATTTTTAACCTCATATCTTATCTAAAAAACACAAATAAATTAACAAAATAATTTCAATTCCTCCAAAGGCCGCCGAATAGAGGCTATAATATAGCTATATCATACATACTCTCTATGATGCATAGGCTTGCGCAGATCCAAATGATTGTTTTATGAACATGACGGAATGAAAGATAGCATAGTCTAGTTACAACTGAATAATTTGATCACCCTTTTCAAGAGAAACAATGGCTTTTGTCAATAAGTTAGAAGCGCTAATGTAATATCTCGATCAAGAAAACTTAAAAAGAGTTGATAAGTATTACTCATATCAATAAGATGCATCTTCTTTTTCGAAAGTTCATCGTTAAAAACTTTACGATTAAGCGTGCTTGACTTAGAGTAATTCTATGATGGGTGATCACTGGAAAGTTTTTTCGGGGAGAGTGCGAATGAGAACAAAGATTGCTGAAAAAACTCATATTCGTACAATGGGGATAGTACGTTATCATCTAATAGTCGGGACAACCCGTTAAATGAGACTCAAATCATTATAAATGGTATCAGAGCTGGTTGTCAGTCGAAAATCAGGAACTAAGTATTATGCGAGACAAACTGATACGCCATAGGGCGGGAGCCACCTCTTGAACCCGTAAGAGTCACCTCTAGAATCCCAACGTCTGGCAACGGATCCTCGGATGGTTTAAGCGTGAAGAGGACGTCACAAGTCTAACAAGGGTGATTATAATACCTCAACCAAGAAAACTTAAATAGATTTAATATGTACTACTCATACCAATAAGGTACACCTTCTTTTCCAGGAATCCATTATTAGAAACTCCACGGTTAAGCGTGCTTGGCTTGAACCAATCCTATGATGGATGATCCCCGAGAAATTTTTTGGGGAAGTGTGCGAGTGAGGACAATGAATACTAAAAAGACTCATGTTGGTACAGTGAGGACAGTATTTCGTCATCTAATGATCGGGACAGTCCATTAAGTGAGAACCGGGTCGTTACAGGTAAACGAGTTAAGGTGAGGTAAAACAGAATTATTATGATTTTGGAGGCCAAGAAGTAGTCTCAAACTGAAGAAAAATTAGCAAAAAAAGAAGATTAATCAAACAGTTAAAAATGAAGTCATCATTTGATATATTAATTGCTATATTTCTTTTGAACTTGTTTCTACAGATTATGTGATCCTTTCCTGTGAGAATGTAGAAGTGATATGTCTACCTCCTGTGCTGTTCTCAAGTTGACTGTTCAGAAAGTACCCAAACAAATCAGAGAATGAAAACAAAACAACTGAAAAATGGAGATATATAGCACATCCATGGAAGTACATTTTGTGCCCAACAGTCACAAAGATGAATCAAACAGGAACACCCTTGTCAATCCAACCGCTCGACTGACCATTTGAACCAATGACCCATCAACCTTGTTATCATAGTGCTTGAAGCCTTGAACTACTATGCAGATACAAGGGTGGAACAGAATGAAACTGGTAAAAGAGACCTCTCCCTGACCACCACCATTAGCATGTCACTAACAATATAACAAATTCATAACTATTTGAAAGGTAACAATGGAACGCAAAAGAATGCGTCATTTCAATTTGAGCACATAATGATAACATGCATTAGTTTTACAGTCAAAATTTAGAATTTTCCCAAATTACTATTTACTCCCAAAGGTAAAAATCAATAATAGACATCAAAAAACTCAAAAAAGAAAGAAAAAGTGAAATAATCCAGACCCATATACCTCCAGTAAGTAGAAATCAAAACCAGCTCTCTCCACAAGTTTAGCTTAGCGCTGAGAACATCGAAACAGGTCGGTCCCAGATGGATTCCAGGCGAGACCAGAACTCTTCGGAGGGCTTTCGCCGGAGAACTTGTGACATCATCTCCTCTTTCTGACTCTCTACCTCCGTAGCTAGCTAAAATGGCGATGGATTCATAGTATTAGACCGCGTTTGATTCAAACAGTTAAAATGGGTTTTTTTTAAATAAATAGCGATTTTTAGAAAAATGAATAATTGAAATTTGATTGTGCTTGACTTTTAATGAACGATTGAGATTGAGTAATATAGAAAAATGAAAAAACTTTAATGAAAATCAAATAAGGACTTATACTTGTATATATCTTCAATTAGTCACCGAGTAAATTTATCAAATTATTAAACGACAGTTATTGATTTAATTTTCATAACAGAATTTTGTGAAGACGGATGAATGTACATGTGACGCTACGTCACCTCGAACCAATCAATAATGACAAATCAAATTATCGAATAATTTTTTTTTTTAAAAAACTCCATCAATTAGTCACTAAACTTTTAAAAACATATTCCACTACTAATTTGTCGTACGTAAGTGATGATTTGGAAAAAAATATTTATAATTTTCATGTTCATGGTGTCATTTTTAGAAGTTTAGTGACCAAAATTCGATCATCTCAAAATTTAGTGAACAATCAAAGTCGTTTTTAAAAGTTTAAGAGGCTAATCGAAAACCTTTTGAAAATTCTTACATTGCAACTTGGAGTGTCGTGATTGGTTGATCGAAGATAATGTTGTGCGATGTGACACTCAATCTACAACGTCATCAATTTCGTTACAAAAATTAAGTTATTGACTTACGTCCAATATTTTAATAAGTTTAGTGATCAAAACTCGACACTTTAAACTTCAATTACATAAATTATATTATTCATACTCGAGATCAAAATAGCGGACATATCTCAACCATTTTATTTGGTTATTGTCTTCAATCTATGAGAAATTGATAAATCTCATGTTACACTTGCAATCTTTTTATCCAAAAAAAAGAAAAATTAAAAAAATCAATAAGTATAGGGAAACATTTTTTTGGAACATTTTTAAGTGATATTGTGACATGTCACACATTCATTAGATAGTGAAAAGGTAAATGATAAGGTAATTATTTTCATCACCCTATATATGTGTGACATGTCATAACGTCACTTAAAAATATTTCAAAAAAAGTCTCCTTACAATTACTTATTACTTAAAAAAGGGTAATATTATCGTTTAAACAAACTCCACGGATTAATGGATCATCTATCTATAGGGATGATATTTGGTAATTTTTCAAAGTTGAAGGTAAAAAAAAGTAAAATCTCTAACCCTGCGCTTGGACTCATCTGATCAATGGTTCAAACCTGGAAAATCAGACCGACTCACTTCATAAATCTCAGCAACCAAACAAAAATTTGCGGCTCAAAGCTCTTGTTCTCTTCTCTGGATCTCGATGTTGATTGCAGCTGCACCACCTTCTTCTTCTTCTATCTACCTCGGTATTTACGCTTTATTTTTCTTGTTAATTTTGTTGTTTCAATTTGTCTTGTAAGAACGAGTTTTCGGCAACGGTGAAGTTTTCCAGCTATTAGAATAAGATGATCAATTTAACCTGTTGAAAACGATCTTGATCAACGGTTAAATTGGTTGAGAAACGTGGCTCTGCCTTTTTCTTCTCTACCGTGCTCGTGTTGAGTTTGCAATTCTAATGAGAGGCTAATGGCTCACATTTTTTAATTTTCCAGTCTTACTGCGGTTATACTAATTACCTTTTTCCTGTTCAGTTACATGTTCTGGTTGAATTTAATTCGTTAATTCTCATAGTTTTATCTACTACCATCCGAATTGATTATCGGTATAATGATTGGTGGGTTTTACTTATTCGTTGTTCATTTTTTTCCTTTTCCTTTTCTCTTTCTTTGTTATTTTTCTAATTTTACGGTAAACTGTGTTAAGGGATAACTTTTGGTTACTCCTTAAGATTAAGGTTGAGCTATTAACATTGAATTGGTAGTCCTATTATGGAATTAGAGCCCTCAAATGTCCAAATTGATCCGTTTGAGTTCAAAGAACCATCTTGCAGGGCACGTGGCATCACTGGCATGTCTTCGCATTCTTTTTTATTTAAAAAATAAATAAATAATAAAAAAATTCTTTAGCTAGAAAATGTCAATTTTATAAATGGAAACTCGTGGGCTTTCACAGACCCAAAAGCAAGCAATGTGGCTAGATCTTGTGGAATCATATTGAATATTTGACGATACATTCCATACCTTTCTAAAAAACCGATCCTTCTTTTTCGATCGATTCAATTGTAATTACAATTCATTTGATAACCTTTTTAGTCGATGAAATCATAAAATGTAGGACAGAAAAGATAATAGCAGTAAACTAGATGATATTGTGAGAAATAAGAAAATAAGTTGGGAATGGCTTCAGGAAATATAAATTAGAGGCTTCAGGAAATATAAATTAGATAACTGAAGAAGGAAAGTAACTCTAAGAATCACTCTTAGAGACCTTAGGTCATCACTTGCGTCACACAAACTTTAGCCAGAAATGCTTGAATCTGAGTACTGAAAATTAGTTGGGAATGGCTTCAGGAAATATAAATTAGATTACTGAAGAAGGAAAGTAACTCTAAGAATCACTCTTAGAGACCTTAGGCCATCACTTGCGTCACACAAACTTTAGCCAGAAATGCTTGAATCTGAGTACTTTTTCTCTTTTTAAAATGATAGCTTACAAATATATTTAAAGAACTCTATGATTATTCTAGACTTCAAGCATTAAGACTTAACTACTACAATTAATTCCCTCTTAGACCAATCCTTTGACTTCCATTTTGATTTCCATCAGCAATTAATTCCCTCCTAGACCAACCCTTTGAATTCCATTTTTAGTTTATTCCATCAACTCCCCCTGGCTTGAAAAAACTCGACCTCGACGAATTAATGGCATGGAACTTGTCGTGAAGTTCAGGATTCAACAATTACTTTTTTAAAAAGTTAATTCCCTCCTAGACCAACCCTTTGAATTCCATTTTTATTTTATTCCATCAACTCCCCCTGGCTTGAAAAAACTCGACCTCGAAGAATTAATGGCATGGAACTTGTCGTGAAGTTCAGGATTCAACAATTACTTTTTTAAAAAGTTATGACACGACATGTTGGAGACACGCAAATTATTTTTTTAATTTATTATTATTATAATCTTATATACAAACAACACATTGTATATTTATTGCATCAAAATGAGGATATCAAATAAAAACAAACTTGTAGATCAGATTTATCATTTTTTTAATTGCAGGCGTTTCATCCCTTCCCCTTTGTCATTTTGATGCATATGAAGTAAGTCCGACACGTGTCGAAAAGTGTTCGAAGAGTGTCTGTGTCGGACACGACAAGCTGGCTCCCGACAGAGTGTTGGTGCAACCTAGGTAATACATGAGTCATGAAGCGCATGAAGGTGCTAGGAGCATTTGGAAGTCCGAAGGACGTGACTAGCCAATCGTATATCCTGTCTTGCGTCTTGAAGGCCGTCTTCCATTCATCTCCAGTTCTTATTCTTACTTGATGGTAGCCACTTTTCAAACTCATCTTCGAAGATATACAAGAACCAGCCATCATATCCTGCATATCATCGAGTCGAGGGATTGGAAATCGATATTTGATGGTGATCTTGTTAATGGCCCGAAAATCGATACAGATACGCCAATTACCATCTTTCTTAGGCATTAATAATTTTGGGACAGCACAAGGGCTTAAACTTTCACGAATGAACCCTTTCGAAAGCAATTCATCCACCTGCCTTTTAAATTCAGCTTGCTCAATTGAATTCATACGATATGTTGGAAGATTAGGCAGTTGAGAGCTTGGTATTAAATCAATTGCATGTTGAATATTGCGAGGCAATTCATTTGGTAATTTAATAGGAGACGCATCAGAGAAGTCATCCAGCAACTAAGCCACTTATGCTCACAATGAAGAACAACAAATGAAAGTCGTTTCTTTGACTTCTTTCAGTACCAAGGCATAAATGACACCAGATTCTTTGATTTCTAATAGAAATTCCTTCTTTGTTAGAAAGTGAAGATAGTGCTTACTGTTCATTGCAATTTCTTTTGCTTTTGCCACCTTGTATCTGTCCATTTCAGCACCAGTCATTGGTTTGAGAGTGACCTTTGACCCTTTTGCCTTTGAACATAAAAGAGTAGGTGTTTTCTCTGCCACAATGATGCACATCTCGATCATAAAGTCGCGGCCTCCCTAGAAGCATGTATGTTACCTTCATTTGAATCACGTCGCACCAAATATTGTCCTCATATATTCCGCAAGAAATAGAAGCAGTGCAGCGTTGAGAGACTGGAATAGTAGTATTATTAATCCATGTGACCTCATAAGGTTGATGATGTGGTTCAACAGGAAGCCTCAGATGGTTAACTATAGATTCAGAGATAACATTCATACAACTCCCGCCGTTAATGATAAGTTTGTGAGCTTGATTCCCACGTCGAACCAACTTCTGAAAAATAGATGTTCTTCTCCAATCTTCCTCATTCGCTTTTGGCACTGCAAGAGTGCGCCTAGCAACTGAGATTGAAGAAGGTCTGCTTCTTCTTCCTACTAATCATCTGGATTGTACTCCCCTCAAATTGTCTTCAATCTTTTGCCCTTCTGACTCTTCCTCGTGCTCTACCCCAATGTGCAAATTCTTCTTTGGACAATTAAATGCCAAATGACGAGGTTGTCCACACTTAAAACAAGTAGCTTGCTTACCCTTAGGATTAGTCATGCTGGAAGATGTTTTGGACCCTGCAGGAGTTTTTAGTGGCTGACCTGGTGCAGTTTGTGAACCTTGAACCCCCTTTTGACATCAAATCCGCAGTTGGAAATCCATATTTCATCTTCTGTAGCAATCCCAAGTATTCCTCCATGTCTAATTCTACTCGAAGAGCATGTTCAAGGTTGTATATTGGTTGACGCAGTAGCTCTCTTTTAATCTCAAATCTTAAACCAACCTTAAAATGTGCAATAGTTTGTCTCTGATCTTCTACTATCTGACTTCAAGTCTTCATCTTACCAAACTTTTGCATATATTCAGCGACAGCCATGATGTTTTGCTTCAAGTTAAGTAGTTGATCAGACAATTTGTCACAATAATTTTTAAGCATATACTTTTCGCAAAGCTTTGCCTTCATTTCTTGCCACGTGTAGATTGGTGGTTGCCCTGTACTTCTGATATCTCCTTCAACACCAGTCTACCATATTTTAGCTAAGCCTACAAGCTTCATTTTTGCAAATCTGACTCTCCGCTCGTCATTCATGTTGGTATCTTGAGTGTTGCCATTCTGAACGGTCTCTTCCTGGTCAACAGTTACTTCATTGTCAGTAGCTGGAGGTCTTGGTGTCTCTAAATTACTCAAACGTGCTCCACTATCTGAACAAGAAGCTTGTGCGCTGGGCATCTGTGAATCTGCCTCTCTAAAGTTTCTTCCTGATTGAGTAGTCATGTAAATAACCTCCCTCTGATACCAAAAATGATGTAGGACAGAAAAGAGAATAGCAGTAAACTAGATCATATTGTGAGAAATAAGGAAATAAGCCTGGAATGGCTTCAAGAAATATAAATTAGGTAACTGAAGAAGGAAAATAACTTTAAGAATCACTCTTAGAACCTTAGGCATCACGCCTAGGTTTAGTTAACACCCCTACAAACTTTAGCCTGAAATGCTTAAATCTGATTGTACTTTTCTGATTTTAAAATGATAGCTTCCAAACATATTTAAAGAACTCTAGGACTATTCTAGACTTCAAGCATTAAGGCTCAACTACTACAGTTAATTCCCTCTTAAACCAACCCTTTGACTTCCATTTTGATTTCCATCAACGATTAACTCCCTCCTAGACCAACCCTTTGAATTCCATTTTTATTTTATAACATATTTCCTCAGTGTTTCACATACATCGGAAGTTTATTATTTTGCAAACTGGTTGACATAGTTTCACTTTTTATTTTTTTGTTCTTAGAATAAGTGCCAACTTGTTGACATTGTTTTTACTTCTTTTTTTTCTTAGAATAAGTAGAACATTGAAGTTACATGTCCTATTATTTGGTCTACAACTTTTTTTTTTTTTATACAAAACTTAAACATTAATAAATTTACAAGTCAGGGTTTTTAAATGTGTTCAAGTTACTGAATCATCCTAATTAACTTTATGGCTATCTACTTTGGAAACAAAACCTGTAGTTAAACATTATGTTTTTGGGTATGTTCTTTAGAGCTTTATTTGTCAGTGTTTGAACTTTGTGGAGGGGCCTGAGGGGAATGGGGGGTTTTGCTACTTTGAGACTTGATTGACATAGGCGTGGTTTGGGATGTTGGGTGGTATATGGTTTTTCCTGCAGTCCAGTATTTTGTTTCATTCTGGGAGCTAGTGCATATTTTAATTTCATTTGGAATACAGGAATAGTTTGGAACCTATGGTCAATTAATCTTTAGTGATTAATGTTTATTATTTTTACGAAATAACGTTTTTGCTTGACACGAGACACCTCAACTTACACTTCTATTCATACATAAGCACACCCGTCTTTATGCTTTAAAACCAATCTGTGTCTTATATGAAATGGGATAATGTGTCTATCACATACTTTAGAGAACAGTTTGATTTTATTGGCCTTTTCATGGTTTTCATATGTTGTACTACTTATCACTCTATGCAGTCTCATATAAGATACAATGGGACTACAGATATGTTGATGAACATTCAGATTAAAGATACCACTGTGAATTTTCCCGTTCCCTATGGATCTCTTTTTTGTTGTTTTCTCATTTGGCTTCTCTTTTGCTATGTGGTCCAGGTCCTTTCCACTGCCATAATTGTCATGCCGTACCATTTAGTTGCTCCACATCATATGGAGTCCCCAGCAGCTGGATTAAACCATCCTTTGAGCTTCAAAGAGGTTCTGACCATTCAGCTGTGAGGTACAACTTTGCTACATTTTGTTAGTTTCTGCACGTGTTATGGTGATTTCCTCTTCAAAAGTTCCTTCACTAGCCACGTTGAAAGAGAAGATTGTATAGGGTTTCTCCAAGTGCTATAGATAATTTTTTTTCTTTTTCTTCTTTTTCTTCCCTCTTTCATGCTGAAGATTTGCAGTTTTGCTCAGGGTAGCAGCTCAAATTTAGATTCAATTCAGTAAATTGGTTCCTTAGGCTACAAAGACAACTGATAGACTTCCTATTTTTTTGTGCTCCTCTCTTTAGGATACTTGCTGCTCTTTTTTATTCCCCCTGAAGTTAAACAAACAAAAACAAACTTAAATGTATTTCCAGAAAATTTAAGGTTGAATACGTGAACCCTTTTATCGCATTCCATTCACCCCATCAATACATCTATTGGAAGAGCCAATTCGTTTAGATCCCTAGCAACCACATTTTCTCTCTCTTCACAAAATAGAAGGAAAAATATTTTTTTTCCTTTTCTTGTGGGGGTCAGGGTGGGGAAAAAAGGAATATTGAGGTTTGAGTGGGGACTATCAATCATGAAACAGTTGTGACTTGTAAGAACATCATATGATGCATGTTAGGGCTCCATTTGAGGAAAAATTTCACACCATGATATGTTCGGTGGTACAATGTGAAAGATAAAAACATAAAAACACCTTATGCTCTTTTATATGTTTGCACTAAGAATATTAGAATAGCTCTCCCTCACTCCCCCACAAAGCCCTGTACCTTTCGTAGGAAACTTTTCTTGCTAAAAGGTACGACTTTCCTAACAAGCATGCATGAGGATTATAAAAAGTAGATTAATCGTGCTAATTTTCTCGTCCTTTTCCTGCTATCCAACAATATCTTGAAGTCCCTTGCTCTTCTTTCTCTGTTCGTAATTTTTTTTCAAATGCTCTTCTTCATTATTTCCTTTTGAAATTGAACTATCAAATGAAATAACCGACATTCCTCCGCATGCAGTTTCAGGTGTGAGAATGCATTCTTTGGAGCGACACTGTTCAACTGGTTCCCTTTAGGAAATGATAGTTCAATATCAAGAGTTTCTGTTGCTGCTGATTATTCAGATTCTGTTCCGGATTCCTCTAATTATTTTACTAATAAAGGTTACCATCCTCTTGAAGAATTGAGAGATTGCAGACGAGTTCGGGATAAAATGCTCACATCTGCTGAAGTGGCAAGGACAGCTGTGGAGGTTTTCTCCCTTTCTTATATTGTATATTTTAAATTTAAAAAATCCAATTTTCTAGCCAAATCCTAAGAAAGCTCGTTAGGTGCGGTATGTTGGTGTGCTTGATCTATGTGGTTGCCATAATCTTTGCCTTTGCCTGGGTACATGCCCTGAACTCTGTTTTTCTCTTAGGCTAACAGTACTGCTTTGTTGATATTCCCTGGTATGGTGCACCGTGAACCACATGAACATATTTCGTGGGCTGAATTTCAATATGTTATAGATGAGTTTGGAGGTTTGGATTCTCTCTCAAGTAGTATTCATCATAATATTTGCATGTGACAAAGTTATCAGTATTTTAATCTTGATTGTGTTTTCTCATTTATTTCAGATATTTTTTTTGAAATTAATGATGGTGAAAACATCTTGCAAGATCGAGGAGCAAGTAACCCTGTGGTAAGGAATTAATCCTAATGAATACCTATTTCCTTTTGTTTGAAAATGTAGTTAATTGATTGCTTTCCTACAGTGAAATATGTTGTTGAAACTTTGAGGGAATTCATTATTTTTCTTTATTTTTCATTAATAAGGAATATTCTGGCTGTATTTTTCATTCTTATTTTTTAAGTTTCGAGTCCTTTTTCCTCGTGAACATAGAAATTTTTATTTGACATCCATATCTCATTTCTTGCATGTTTATTGTATTCTAAAGTAACTTTAAAGGTTTATAAAAGTATATGTTATGCTGATAATATTTATAGAAAGTTGTGACATAGCTTAATACTTGAGGAGACGAGAGGATTTTTCTGTCAAATGTTGTGTGGAACAAGGACGAGATAAAACCATTACTGTTTTTTTTTCTTTCCATCTATACATGTAATCCACCTTTGCTGATATACTGAAAACAGGTAAACTAAAGATCATGTAGAATGTTGTTTCACTTGCCTCTTGATACCAAATGTGTATTTAATTTGATATTTTAAATATCATTTTGTCTTCTTCATACTGTTTAGTCCTATATGAAATATGTCGTGACAATTGATATCACTTGCATGTCATTAGAATGTTCTGGTTGGGATGGATCTTTTGCAATATGAGAAAAGAAGGATAGACATTTTTTATGACAGAAGTTTGGAGACCGACTCTGATGATGATATTCTTTTCGAGGATGATTACTTCAACGTGAGCATATCTTTTATTATCATTCTTCATCTTTCTATCTTCCTGTAGGCTGTAGTGTACCAGCTTCCATTATAACTTACATTACCGGCCTTTTGTTCTACCAGGCTGAGTATTCTGAAACGTCTGATGCCCAAGTTGATTGGGGAATGCCAGAAAATTCATCCTTGATTCATCCTGTTTATTTCGCCAAGTGCTTGATAAAGGTATATATTGCTTCTTTAGTTCTTTTACTAGGTAGTTATTTTGTGAAGCCATTGGGAATTAAAAAACAGTAAAGTAGTTGGCTGTTCTCATCCTTCATCTATCCTGAAGTCCGATGCCCAAGTTGATTGGGGAATGCCAGAAAATTCATCCTTGATTCATCCAGTTTATTTTGCCGAATACTTGATAAAGGTGTATTGCTTCTTTTAGTTCTTTTACTAGGTAGTTATTTTGTGAGGCCATTTGGAATTAAAAAACAGTTAAGTAGTTGGCTTTTCTCATCCTTCATCTATCCTGAAGTGATGGGATCATATTTTCCTTGCAAAATATCCTTTTCTATCCTTTTGGGCAATTAAGTAGTTGAATTTGTAGTACAATTATTTTCCAAAACTAAAGCACCGTGTGGAGTAAATGTATCTGTAGTGTCTGTGGTCATGGTGGTGAGCATCCCTGCATATGTTTGGAATTTATGATTTTACACTACACGAGTTTAACAATTCTGGCTCCATTTGCTCGAACCCTTGAAATCATAGAAGTCTCTAAAAAATTGGTAGAAATATACATATAGCCCCTGTTTTTACAACTAAAAATCTAGATTTTAATCTAAGTCAAAGTCAATATTTAATGTTTGTCTGGGCTTAATTAAAAGGAAGAATCGATTTTTTTTTTTGCCACCGTGGGTCCCATTGTCTGACCATTTCTCTTACTTTTTTACAGCAATTGTGTCTTTCCAACGAAAAAGTGTCTGCTTTTTCCACATGTAGGCATTCATTGTTAATCAAAAACTAAATATTTTAATGCTTTTCAACATGCAGATGCTATTGTTGACCAAAATATTAATATTTAATCTTAAAACTATCAAAATCTGATAGAGTATTTCCAAAAAAAAGTGCTACCAGACAGATATTTAATTTTAACCACATATTTTATGGGACTTACAGCTTTTCAACCACATATTTTATCAACTTCTGTCAAAATTTATTAAAAATTTAATTTTTTATATACACCAAACAGGGGCATAATATGCAAACTGGTTTTCTGTGTGGTGGGGGTGCAGATGAATCTGGGAGAAGAAATCAATATAGAGAGAATATTGTTCTTATTTGTTAACTACTGGATCAAAGCCATATGCATCATCCAAGGCTGACTTCATTCAATAGAGGAAGTCGAGGTTGAAGGAATGGTCGCATACACTAGGTCATTTAGCTCTAAGGATGATTTAGTGGCTGTAAAATCTGAAGACACATTTGACATTCTTTCATCTTTGAATTGGAAGGATGATAGAAATTGGGCTGTTGAATCTCCATAGACATCAATGAGGACTTGCTACCCTGGTCAGGTCAGTAAATTTGATGTCTATGAATCTAAATAATCGTCAACCAGTATATAAAAATTTGGAGCTTTTAATTGTCATAGGTTGCAATAATGAACGAAGGTATAGATGCATGTTTGGTCACTGTAAATCTACACAAGCAAGGTTACTCTTTTCATTTTCTATTATTACTCTAGGGCTAATTAGCATGTCTTGGCAAATGGTTACACTAAGAGCCCGTTTGGTCCCAACCTCTTTTCAAGTTTTTAAGGAATTTTGGATTTTTGGGAGAATGTGTGGTCGAAAAGTAATTGAAAAGTGTAAAAAGTGGTGGATCCATAGAAATATGTGGTTGAAAATGAATTTGAGGGAAATTTTGAAAAAAAAAAAAAAATGGTTGGGACCAACTGGGCCCTAAATAAAAACCAATCAATTAAGTAAACCAATTGGAGATTTGGGAAGGACGGTATTTTTTCGATGATTTACAGAAGTAACTAGATTGTGCCAATATTCAAGTCAAGGTAACAGTTTCCACTTCCATTTAGGATGCTCTAGTACAGATTAAGTTCCATCTGGCTTTTTTTGTTAGTTTTATCCTCTTGGCGTTGGATTACCATATTGAAATTATTTTGGAATGGTCTCGATCAAGGTATTAAAGCAAATGCGAACAATTTATCTCGATGCGTGTTTGCAATCTTGGAGTTGGATATGTTATGGACAACAGCGCAAGTTATAGTAATCTGACAATTATCATCACTAGTAGTGAATCAACATATATCAGTATATAATGGGAGCAAAGTGAGATTTATCTTTTAACTCATTAGAGAGAAAGCTACGAGTCCGTTGACATATATTGGAAAATGGTGGAATTAGTGAGAAAGATAACCTAAGAAAGTAAACTTGGTCGTATGACAATATTGCATACTAGAAGGGTTTAAATTGACCACAGAGGGAAAAATAAAAAAGATTGAAGGTACACTTGATTTTAATAGAAAAATTTTGTATACTAACAGTTTGTTGCATTATGAAACTTCACCTGTGGCATGTATTATATGTAATACGTGTCAGGGGGATTTCTTTTGAACGTGGTTAAGATGATTGAGAAGATAGTGAGGGATTTCTTTTAGGAAGGCAAAGGTGAGGGTAGTAGTGATCACCTCGTCACATGAGATTTGGTTACAAGACCGAAGAAATATGGGGGCTTAGGAATTGGGAATCTTCACCTTAAGAATCTGGCTTTGTTAGGCAAATGGCTTTGGCTGTTCCCCAAAGAATCAGATTCACTTTGGCATTCAGTTATTATTAGTAAGTATGGCCTTAATTCAAATGGTTGGGATTCCAATATTGATGTCAATTCCACTCTTAAGGCACCATGGAAATCCATTGAGGGGGTATGGGATAGATTTGTTGAACGCACCAAATTAGTGGTTGGGAAGGGGGATAAGATCTGATTTTGGCTGGATAAATGGGTGGGTAACCAACCCCTTCGATTATCATTTCCTCGACTTTTTCGATTATCAATCCATAAAAACTCGATGATTAGTGATTTTCTTCATTTTCTGTCAATTTCTAACCCATCTTGGAGTCTTCAATTTACCAAGAATTTTAGTGACAGAGATGTGAAAGAGTTTACCTCTCTATTGACCTTGCTTGATACTGCAAAGAGTGATCCTAATACATTAGACCAAAGAATTTGGAGTGGCCATTCCTCCGGTTTTTTCTCGTGCAAATCCTTCTTTAATGCTCTATACCAACCTCTTGGTGATCAAACTTTCCTAGAATACAAATTCATTTGGAAGAGTGTGGTGCCATCAAAAGTTAAAGTCTTTGCTTGGTTGGTGACTTTGGGGAAGGTTAATACTTGTGACTTGTTACAATTGAGAAGACTTTTTTTATACATATCTCCATCATATTGTGTTATGTGTAGGAAAGAGGGAGAAACTATCGACCATGTGCTCATACATTGTGAATTTGCTAGAGGAATCTGGAACCGCATCCTACAAGTTTTTGAAGTGGTGACTGCTTTACCTTCACGATGGGCAGATTTAATCCTTTGTAAATGATCATTTGGAGGCAATAGAAAAGAAAAAAGGGGCTTTGGAATCTAATAGTAATGGCAGCAGCTTGGGTGATATGGAATGAGAGAAATAAAAGAAATTTTTACAACAGTGAACAATCTTTAAAGGATGTATGGGACTGCATCTTATTCTTTTCAGGACTATGGGTTAGAGCAGCTGGGTTATTTTGTGATGTTGAGAATTTTATGTTTATACTAGACCCTTTTAGTTTACTATGTGCTATTAGTGTTAGCAACTCATAGGATTGTTTTGAATGCTGTTTTCTTTTCTTGTTTCGTGGCTTTGTACTGGTGGATTTCTTGTCCACGTTTTCCATGTTTCATGTGAATAAATTTCAGTTTCTTATAAAAAAAAATAAAATTGTAGCAAAGCTTTTTCCAACATGCTTTTGGTTCTCACTATGTTGGAGGCATAATTTTATGCAGTAGAAAGTAAGTTGTTTTATGGTTCTAAACATGCCATCTTATTGAATTTGATGTGTTAATCGTAGAACAATAAGTAGAAAAACCTCTAAAATGTGTGTATATCTACAGGACATTAAGTCTTACTATAATGATTCCAGCTAATTCCTAGCTGAAACACTTGAGAACTTGCAGGGTCTAGAAATCCTTTTAACTCCCTCTTGTAAGGTGCTCTGACATGTGGCATTCAGTTAAACCAAAACTGCACAATTCTTTCTTAATAGAACAATTTTCCTAGGAAACTGATCAAAGCATAGATATGAATGATATTCATTGTGAAAGTGCAGAATATGTTCTGCGGATGAATATTTCAAAAGAGATATGTTTGATTATGTTGAATTTATATTGCATTTTGATTTGGCATATTTTTTAGGCTCTTAATGGGGAAAAAGCTGAAGTGATGGATTGTCCATCAAATGGTGTTTCAATCTTGGGAATTCTCAAGCCTGCCTATATTGATGAAGAGCTGTATCTCAGAAGACTCTTCAAAGATGAAGATGATGATGAAGATAGTGATGGTTACACCTCAGATTGGAAAGGTACTTTGATGACTCAAATTAAAATGGAGATATTTGAGCAGAACATTTTTTTTTTTTTTAAAGTCATAGGACTGGTGGGCTTCTTGGATGAGTGGATTTCCCATTGAGAAGATGTTATCAGTCGATTTGACTCTGATTTTCATTTAATGAATTCGCTAATTGATATTCACTTGATTTTTTCAACAGCTACTTTTCATAACTAGTACTAAAGCAGGGTAAGTTCAAACCAAATGGAGAGGTAAAATGGAACTAAACTAGTTTTCAGAAGCCAAAATATGATGGATCTGTTACATTTTTTCTTACATTGCTACAACTTGAAATGAATGCAAAAATTTAATTTGCTTGCACTTGTATGTTACACTTTATTTTGTTACCAAATAAATTGGATATGCCAAGTGACATTAATTTAAACAAGTTCATACTGAAAGAAATTCATTCATAAACCACCCTTGTACATTCTAGACCTGAACTGTCTAGAAGTAAGGATTGTCAAGTGGGCCAGGAGTTTCTGTTTGAGAACTGAGAAGTAACAGACAGATCTGAAAACATGATTTGCTTTGTACGCGTGAGTACCAATTTGAGTAAGCTCTTTCTCAATTTCTGTTTTGCTGATGGAATTGAATTTGTTATTTGTAGTTAAAGTTACTGGCCTAATTCTCTCTGTAGGGAATTTACTGAAACTCAGTTTTCTTGCCAGATGGTGATAGTGTGAGCTTCAGTTCTAAAGATGATGAAAGCCATGATAGATCGACTATTTATAAATTGGAAATCACAAAAATAGAGCTGTTCTCTGTGTATGGCGCTCAGGCATGTATATTGCAGATCACCCTTTTTTTGCACTCACAGCACAAGTTATATTCATTTACTATATGGATACATCTGTGTAGTGGTGGTTTGATTAATATGCATACATATACTTATGTGCACTCATGTAATAACGTAAGAAGTTGAAGGCATGAATTCAATGTGATACATGTTAAGGAACTCAATACAAGACAAAAATTAAATTAAATAAAAAATCATATATAGGGCACTAAAGTTTCATACAAGATTTGTCTATATTGAAATTTGCAAACTTGTTGTGCCGAATGGATCTACAAGTATGGTTTCTCATTGTATGTCTCATATTTTACTCTAAATATGTTAAAAGAGTTCCGTTTTACATTTTTATTGTTCTACAATGCTACTTGTGCACTGGGATTGCTCATCTTAAAACACAGTTCTCTAATTGTTCTTAGTACACATTTTTCTTTCCTATTCAAGGAAATCCAAAACCTATACTTTTTTTTTTTTTTGTTTCTTCTCATGTGTTTGAGTTGTTCATGGTGGTTGTGGCATGAGTTTGCGATGTTGGTGCATATTCTTGTATTGAGTAACTCCACATGGAGTTCATGTTCAGCACTCGATATTTGGCAATATTGAACAAGAATAGACAATAAAATGAACAAGAGTTGAACTTCTTTTTCTTTTTCAATGTTGTGGACTACTAGCCAGTCATCCATAACTGTTTATCTTGCTATGCAAATTTGAGCTAACATTCCATTTCATTCTAGCTGTTCCAATTTTGCAGTCAGTTGTTGGCTTACAAGATTTTCAGTATGCCGAGCCCGATGTTCTTGTGCATTCAACACCAGCCATTCTAGAGCACTTTGGTGAGACAGGTACTAGGTGCAATTTTGCTCTCAAAGCTCTTTGCAAAAAGAAAGGACTCCATGTTGAGGTAATGTTCATTTTATATGGACGAACCAACTGTATCTTGTTAAACATTGATATTAATAATCTTGAAAGTTTTATTTATTTGTTATTCTTCTGAGAAACCTATGAAAAAGATTTTACGAACTTTCCATTCGATTTAAACTCACAGAGCGGCAACTTTTCTTTTGTAATTTCAAGTTTATTTTTCCTCATTTGATTATTCCCCTCCTCGAGTTGGGACGTGTTTGAAGTCAATACAACTATCTTAAGTATCGCTTGTCTTGATTTCTACTCATCCTTCCATAGGTAGCAAATTTGATTGGAGTTGACAGTCTTGGCATGGACATCAGAGTTTCCTTGGGGACAGAAGTACGAACGCATCGTTTTCCATTCAAAGTCAGGGTAAGTAAAACATTGATGATATATTTGGTGAGTTGGAGTAACGGTTCAATGTTCTCTATTATAATGTCTATTAGTTCAAACATGCAATGAACATTTTCCAGAATATTAGAAAATACAAAATGCATCTTCTTGTAACACTCAAAATATATTACAAATTCATAATTTTCGTTTCGAAATCCAAATATCTACACATTACTGAAATATTTTGACCCCCACAAAAAAAATAAAAAATTGCTTACCTTCTCTCTCTCTGTCTCATTTTTGTGTGTAGGCAACATCTGAGTGTGCTGCAGAGAAGCAGATTCAGCAACTTCTGTTTCCACGATCTCGACGGAAAAAATTAAACACGCTTGATCGACCTAAAGATACAGACTCATTTTGATTTTTCTTTATGTTCCTAGTGTTGGAGTTACTCTGAGAAATAAAATTCTGGTCGAGGATTAGACAGGTTTAATTTTCTTTTGTGTGTGTAGAGTTAGAATCCTCAAGCACAATATATGGCATTTGCCATTTTTCCTAATTAATTACTAAGTTTAGCTTTGAAACTTCTGTGGGTTTACATTATTATAGTTTAATAAGGTAATTGTAATCCAATTTTGTTGGATTGAGTCATTATACTTTAATTTGATTTCAATCAGGTAACTTTATATAATTCTATTGTACGGAAATCAACGACATTGACTTCAATGAATTACACATCATTTTACATCAATAATAAAGTTGTACTTGTTTAATGTTAGAAAGTAATGGTACATGTTATAACCATCAGTTATTGATTGTCATGTCATTGATTACTTTTGTGGAATTGAACAAAGTTATTTTGATTGAATTAAATTTGAGCTTACCTGACTAGTATGAAATTAAAGCATAACTATCCACGAAAATGATTATGTGCACATCTGCACCATATCATGCACGTCTACCGTGGATGGTTCAGAACCCACACGTGGGTTCTCAAAAAGTGTACTGCACGTGATGCAGGTCAAATCAGTTATGTAACTATCAAATTGATTATATTATCATGTAATTATCCCATTTAACAAAATTGAAATATATTTAACTGATTGGCACTAAAGTGAAACTATTATTATTTATTATTGCAAAGTTCTGAACCTTTAAACCAAGGTTTAGCGAGTTACATTGATTTGTTTTCGAGTATTCAAAATTTATAAAGAAATGAAACAAAAATAGAAATTACATAGCATAACACTAGAATTTTAAGAATCAATTTATTGCTAAATGAAGAATCGAAGTTTTATAGGAACATCAAAACATAGGTAATGTGTCAATACTTTTTAATTAACTAGAGAAGAAAAGCATAATGAGATTCATGTGCAATGCACGTGCACAAATATTCTATGGCAAAGAGCAAGTATTGACAATCATTTCTTTATATTAATCATGCAAAATATTTTTTGGTGTTGTAAACGAATACCAAAAATTGACAATATTTTATCCATGTAACCAAATAATTTAGAGAGAGAATCTCATCTATCAAATTGCAACATCACAATAATGCCGTGTTTGGTCAATAGAATTAGAAAGTACTAAACAATATTAAAAATCTAAAATATTATTCATTATACTTGACAATAATTGTGAACATTTATGATTGCTTATTCCATGCTGTGCTGCTACTTCAATAGTGGCAGTGCTTCACCATTCTTTATAGCTGAAGTCATGCAGGAATTTCCCCTACCAACTACAAAAATTATTTTCTATCAAAATTTCTTTCCTTCTCTCTCTTTTTTGAAGTCGTCATTACTTGACAATTCATCTTTTTCAACAGCACTCGAAGAAGCAAAATTGTGATCCAGGTTACTCATACCTGCCTCCTCGTCAAAGCGCTTGCTTTGCTCGACCTCCTCGTCTACAACCTCGGCCGGGTTTTCATCCATTTTATCGCCCCTGCAATGCGTACGTCTCATAGCGCTGATCATATATTCTCATTGACAGTCAATAGTGCTCTTAATAAGGTAAAAGGGCTTCAACAAGCTAAGATTCCTTAAGCTCTGCATGTTTGGTAAGCAAGACTAGACAACTAGACAGTATAATGAATAAGATTTAAACTTTGTTTCTTTAACAATAATGTCAAGTGCTATCTAGTCCTCCGTACCAAACATACTTGTACATAGTATTGAACAGAACTAGATCATCATCATGCAATGGTCAAAATTTGACATCTTTTTCCTCCTTCGTGGTTCAACATTGTCGAGTATACTTTACTAAACATGCAATAAGTAGGCTACATATGCTAACTAATGATGTAGGGAAGGACAAAAACAAAAACAAAAAACTTGAGCTGAAATATTTACGTACACTGAATAAACAATTAGCCCGAGAGTAACGACAGCAAAGGCTACGAAATACATCCAATCAACCTGGAAAGTGTGCACTTTAGATTAGCTGTTAACTCAATCACCGCAAAACAAACACTTTAACTTGAGATTTAGAAGCTAATGTATCTGAAATTATATTGAACTCTCAGGATCTTACGAACCTTTTCGTGGTATGCAAAGATACGAATTAAAACAGCCCACATATCAGACGTGAGCAAAGACAAATTAAGCATTGTGGATCCACTAATCTGCACCAGAAGGTTACAACGTTTATTCATTTGATATGAATTTGCAAGACAGAAGAAAATACTCAAAATACACAAGTAAAAAAATGCACTAAAAATATGTAAAAAATTATCTATCCTAAAACAGCTATCCAGCCAGCTATACCTCTTATCATCATATCGTCGAGCTACCTCAGCTTTATTTTCCACGAAATTCTAGAATAAGTCCCTAACATCTATTGTTTACCACTAAAGTGGTAACTAGAGAAGTTTTAAAGTTCAATTGAAATCCTCACATAAATTAAAAAGGAAAATAAAACCATAATCGACAGTGCATATTAAAAATGAGGACATAGGTAGTTGCAAAACCCCTGTTTAGTTCATGATTAAAATCTAATTCAAAATCAACAATTAATTATACTCACGCATTTTATGAAATCCACAACTTCTCAACTTCCTATCAACTTTTATCAAAATCTACTAAAAATCTAAATATTATCTTAACCAAACGGGGCAAAATATTGTATACACGGAGGAATAGATAAATAAATTTTCTACATAATTTAAACAATAATAATTCTCCCTACAATGGGGAAGCCGAAAGGAACAGCTTCAATGGGATCAAGCTACTTCCACCATATGGATGGGAGGGTATTTGAAGACACATTTGAGTAATTAGCCTCATTAGGGTAACCAGATAGTCGAATATACTTAAATAGGTTTTGGAACTTAAATACCCCACCTAACTGTTAACCTAGCTCAGTTACAAATTTACCATTACTATATATGTTTTTATACATGCACGCGGATATATATATTTTTCCTACTAAGAGATATTAAGATATAAAAGAAAAATGTCTTACACTCATTTCTGTAGTTACTTTCAAGTGTTTTAAGTTACTTTTACTTGTACTATTGAAATTTTGACATAGTTTCAAATAAATTTAATGAATTGAATGCATTTCAACTTTCTTCTACATTCTATGAAAGAAATTTATGACATTTCATGTTGTCGGTAAATATTTTATTTTATTTTATTTTATTTTATTTTATTTTGGTGCCGATACGCGCTAAAATAAATAGGTAGGATTTGGACATAATATTAGAACTATATATGGAACTTTATATGCAGCAAAGTAGAGCAGGTAAGTGGGTTAAGGGAACAAGTTGTGTGGGTCGCTAACCCATTGCCATAACCAGTTGGAGTAAACGAACAAAGTCCTACCTTTAATAAGATTGGAACACCTGAGTAAAACAAAAACATGGCCACCGAAAATCCGACAAAAGGAAGCGCCTGAAAGAAAAATGAAAATAAATAGTCAACCAAGATATCACATTTTAGGTCTATTTCAGATATGATCATTTGAAAGACGAGGTTAAGTTATTTAATATTCCATGTGAAATAAGTCAAACTCAACAATATTAATCATGGTATCTCCTCTCACTATCAATTCCTGTTAAGCTGATTTACCACTCTCACTCACAAATATCAAGAAAAGACACTGCAAATGGAGGACAGTTGTTTCAACCATTCTTCCTTCAGCAGTTCTTTTATTTATGTAATTATCTTTCACAGTTAAAAAAATTTCAAACTTATCTGACGGAAACAGAGAAGACAGTCAGTGCTTATATATAATACGAAGTCGTAAGTTTGTCAGGTGAAACCTAGATCACATGGAGAAATGTGCACGTGAATCCTCCAAGACAAAAAAGGGATGAATAGACAGATCAAAATTAACATAGAATGTGGTAATTGCTAAGGAAAAATTTGCTTTAGATCTTCGATTAGACCTAGCAATGAACCAAACTGCACGAAAAGATTCATGTAGTCAACCCCAAATTCACAATGAAACGAACAAAAGAAAATGATTCTAAGCCGACTCCAAATTCAACTGGGAAAAAGTCTAATTTTTTTGTTGTAATTGTTGTTGCACGTGTATCATCCACGACAGTCTTATCACTCTCCATTTATCAGGAAATTTGTACACTAAAGTGGCCTATAGGATATGATACAAAATTTTAAGAAGTTATCCAATTAAACCTCGATCCGAGCACTAATCAGAAAGAGATCAAAGAAAGATTATGACAAGATGTTTCTTTTACTAAATGTTTAGTACATTTATATATACATGAATCAAAAACTCATTACACTCCACATTCATCAGGGAAATTATATCAATGAATCTATTTAGATGTGATATATTATGTGGGTCAGGGGGTTTTGCCTGGGGGGAGGAGGGGGAGAGCACTGATACTTACCGCCCCAGCTGACCATTGAATACTTTTAAGTTCATTGCGTTCAAGTATGCTTCTACAGACATGGTTAAAGAAGTCAATTGATCACAAAGACTTAAAACAACAAGAAAAATTTCATTAAGAAATGTAAAGGTTATATAGAATTATAACAGAACATGCTTAAATTATTATGAATAAATTATATCATAAAATTTTATCATAGCAATCAAGGATACATTTGGATAGCGCTGACAATGGCACCAAAAATGCCCAAGAATGACATGAGTTCGACTCTATCAGCACTTTTAACAAAAAATTCCTGCATAGAGCAAGAAAAAAGAGGATTAATGCTTCAATCACAGGGGTGAAAGAAAAACCAAAAATTTCTCTCAAGGATAAACTTTAACGTGATGTAAATATGCAATGGTAACAAATAGAAAATTTTCTAAATAAAAACTGTTACAATAAAGTTTATCGAAATAAAATCAATTATAAGAAAACAAATTGGAATATACTTTCTACTTTCATGCCTGAGATAAACGCATTGTCACATGCATTTGATGACATCTTCCCTAATAGGCCATGATGCTTAAAGGGGAGCATTAAAATACTTCAAGAAATAAGGAAGGTGTGAATGGAAGTCGATATCAAAAAGAAGGGAGACAAGGAAGGAAACATGCAAACGCAGAATATATAAAATAAGGGTCAAATGGGGACATGTATAAAACAAAAAATGAAAAAGAGAAGAGGTAATGGCTAGAGAAAGAAGCGGAAAAAATGAAACGAAAGCATGTAGTCATGTAGAAGGTAAAAAATGTACAAGACCGAGAATTAGAAGGGCACATAAATGTGAATTTAAATACTCGGAAAGATGGATGGATTGAAACACCTATATTGTTACAAAACTAATACCTACAAGGGTATGCAGGGGAAAAAATTGAAGAAAAAGAAGGGGGGATAGAAGAAAGGAACGAAACAAGCTTGTGAAAAATTACAAAAATGTTCAAGAGCCAGCAGAAGGAAGAGGGTGTGTAAGTGTAGAGAGAGGAGAGAGAGAACTGCAAGGGAACAAAAATGAAAAATGAGCGAGAACATTTTGTCAATTACAAGGGGAAATATATATACGTGTAGATCCCTTACCAATTGAGAAGAGAAAATAAACAATGGGTCAATTACAAACGGAAAATAAACATATCTATAAATGCATAGGTTTGAATTAACAATTTTGAAGTAACAATATTCAAAAACCTACCTCAGCAACATTACTAACAGCATAAAGCGTTGCCCCAGCAATTATAAGTAAATCACCTTTAATAGGGTTACTGCCACCTATATGCACAACAATCATAACATCAGTAATCAAAAGAGATTACGAAAGAAAAGAAGAAAGAAAAATATTTACGTAAAGTTGTTTGGGACAAAAAATATATGCTATGTAACATTAAAGGTTTAAGATGACTCTACAAATTTCCAATACTACATATAAACATGTATTAGTTTTTTGAAACTATGTTTATCTCTTTTATCAATGTTTATAACTTAAATGTGACCTGCTCTTAATTAATTATTAATGTAGTCCATACTTTATCTCTATACCACTTGCACCAAGGATAACTAAGCCAAAACAATAATTTCTGTAATTACACATCTATTAAGTTATCACTTCCTTGTAGCAATAAAATTAGTTTGAGCCCAGCATGACTATAGAGAAGTTTTCGTGTGTAATGAAATCTTAGAGAAGACAAACATCGTTAGAACTATATTTGCTTCTAGGCAGCAAAGGAATCAAGGGAGGAAGAATGTATACTTCCTTTAGAAAATTACACTTGTTTCCACTCTACCTTACTTGGTAAAGACAGAAAATTGATTTATTTGAAATTTACTATTACACCCCTCTAATCTTAATTTGTGCATTTTGATCGTGGTTAGTGAAGTCTTTTATTCCCCAAACTCTATTCAACACCAACTAAACAAGGTGTTGTTTATCTATTTCCACTTCCAATTAACTCGTTCTTTGCATCCCAACTTGGGCAGATTAAACTGAGGAAAACTAAAGAGGACTGGGATCAAATGCAGATACCAAAACATCACCAGTTTTACATAAATAAATTGATCAGACGCAAACAAGCATAACAGCAAAAGAAAACAACAATGAATAGAAACCAACAACGAAGTGTCAGGTAAGGAAATTTCCTTCTCTTCTTCTTCTTCTTCTTTTTTTGGGTGGGGCAGGGGGGGAGATAATTCTTCAACTACCGTTCTAACGTACTCGGATGAAGTCAAAGAAAATAATAAAATTATCTGTATACGAATACTTACTTGCCCTATCTGCAGAATGTACGTCTGAAAAGACAACAATCACAAGACCAGCAATACAAATTACTACACCAACAAACTTCTTGAATCTGTACTTTGTCTTCAAAAAGAACCAGGTGAAAAAAAGGACGCAAGGGATAGCCCAACAATCCAGTAGCATGACACTTGTAATGGACGTGTACTGGTATGCCTTGACCACTGTCAATTCAAAATATTAGATTATTCTCTTACAAGAACGAACATTTTCAAATGGTAAAAATAATTGTTTTTTTTTCCTTTATTTCCAGTTCTTCATCTTAATTGGTAATGAACCACTTTTTTCTTAGAAAATATCTAGTATACTGTTCTCAAACATAAAGTAAACGATCAAAAATGTGTGGTGATTGGTGAACAACTTACACTGTAATGCATCATTTCCATGCCACATATTTCAGAGCATAATTTTCTTACTACTCAAAAACTAATGAAGGCTCTCTAATCCCCTGTTAGAGCCCCATTATAATTTAATACATTTTTTTCTCTTACTTTCAACCATACATTCTCCATTACATTTTTCTCTCTTAATTTTCACACATATTCTTCAAAAAAATTACTATTCCAAAAAACATTATCCCAAATAAATTAATTATAATGGGTCTCAAACAAGCACTAAATAACTACAATTTTCAGTACAAGTAAAGTTAAATAGGAAGAGGAAAATGAAGACGGAGGGCTGTAATAACTCAAGCTTACAACAGAAGAAAGAAAAAGAAAGAAGTAACTGTCAAACCGTCAACAAATACAAAGAGGATCCCAATGTACCAATTAATTAAGCAGATAAGATGTTACTTTTTCCTTGCAGAACATAAAACTATAATATCTAGAAGCAGTTTTGAAAAAGAATATCAAATTCAGTCATTTATTCCTATTCTTACAGGTATTATGGGGGGAGAGGGCAAAGAAAAATATGGAAGAGGTGTTCTGGCTTTTAAAACATTTAACATACACAAGTTTCTTAAAACCCCTTGTTCCGGAGAAATAATGAATAGCAGTTTATTTTATTTTATTTTTTTCCAGTTCCTTTTGGTAGTAATGTGACACACTTAAACGTTAGCTTCAGGTAGTATGGCATCCATGTCTCCAAACTTCTCAAGATCCACAAATTTGATTGGCTATCGATTAGAAATTTGTACTGAAACTGAAAAGGATGCATGAACAGCTTGAAAAATAAGACACTTGTTGGTTTCTTTATATTATGTTCTGTTACAGAATTTGATAAGCTAGAAAGGTCATAGTAACTTACCAAGAAAATTAGCTTCAACATCAACCAATCCAAGCAGGACATAGTAATACCATTTTGCCTGCTTAGAGAAGAAAGAGACAAAAGGAGAAAGTAAAACCATGAGAAATTCATGCAATAACTAAGCAATTGAATATGTTGTGTCAATTCAAATAAATTAAAGCACCAATAAGGAGTATGAAAGAAAGGATTGAAAATATGTATTCACTTAAATTCCTCAAATGATGTAGGTCTTCATCACATCACGTGTGTATTATAAGCTACCAAAAATACATAATCATGATGTGCTTGTCCATTATAATATCATACTAAAACTTTTACAATCAAAATTTGCAAACTGCAATATTCTTTTAATTTCTAAAGGTCCTCTTTGTTGCTCAAGTTTTAGCCATCCATTTATACACCTGTCTTAGAAACCAGCATAAAACCTGTTAGCATCACTAGGACAGCGATGATAACATATACTGATATACCCAGGAGATGTTATAAAGTAACAACTACAACCTGTCCCCTTAAAGCCCCACAAAATCTCCCACCCCCACCTCTCTCCTCCACAAATGTGCAGAGTGCACTGACGACTAAATGTAAATGTCAACGACTGTTAAGTTTTATCTTAGTAAAAATCACTGGGAGGGAGGTACAATTGAAGCTTCATGAAACTTTACTAGTTTAATGCATAAAATTCCTTTCAGCACTCTTATCCAGCATTATCATCTCATGCTTTCTCCTCTCTGCTCAAGCAAAATAGGCCAACTACAGCCACTGAAGTCAGTGAAGTATGTGCATCACCATTGACATATGACTGGAGAAAGATTATTTGTCTCTAATTGTACCAACAAGGAGAGTAAAATTCAACTTTGCAAATAGGCATTTACTATCTCATGCAAATTATTAAATGGTAAAGGGAATAAAAATTCGCAATTGGAAAGGCTGTTCCTAAAGGCGCAGGCTGATAGAACAAACATTTTTCTTAACATATGTCTGTTACACTTTTTATTCCGACAGAATGTTATTGAACAAGTAAGCGGTGTTGATTTAAATAGGTATTCTGGTTATCTTTTAGTTATTAAAATTTATTTTATTATTACATAAATTATTAAATAAATAATCCATTTATTTTATTACTGCATAAATATTTGTTTTAATTATCACTTTCCTTAAATGAATTCTAGTGTTTAGTATTTATGTGGCTGTTGAGACATTTTCATCTTAATTTTAAATAACTGTGTTTGTTACCTTTTAAATTTATTGAGTATTTTTTTTTTAATTCATTCCTTAATTATTATTGATTACGTGATTAAAATTTATAAAATATACACATAGTAATAGTAGTAGTAGTAATAATAATTCTAATAATAATAATAATAATAATAATTAAATTGAGGATTAAAATTTACTGTACAAAAAAAGTCATAAAGCGAATAAAATTCGTTCTATATGGAAAATAAGCACAAAATGGTAAATTTAACATTTGCACAATTTTTGTGCAAAAAATGGCGCATGGCTGGAGGCACAAAACAACATTTTCTGGCTCTAAAATGGTATTTTGCACCAAAAAGGGGTCTCCATTGGAAATGTCCTTATTTTCTTTGTTTTGCCATCTCAATTTAATTTGTTGTATTTTACTCTTGTAATGAGGAAAAATATTGTAAGATTCACCAACTTTAAAATATATATTTTAGTAATTTTACTTGATTTTACTGAATGTCGAATTCAGGAATAAAATGTCATAAAACAATTTCTCAAAATTCAAAACCAAACGTGTTCTCAAAATTTCTGCTTGGAGAATTTTTTTTTTTTTTTTTTTTTTTTTTCAAGAATGACAAGTCAAAAAGTGTTTTAGAAATTTTAAAACACGCCCTCAAAATAGAAAACTGAAAATGGAGTCAAAACTCAAAATTTAAACGTAAACCTTACTCAACTGGAGTCAAATTGAAACCAAATCTTAGCCCCCGTTCTCTTTACTGTTTTGAGGTCGTTTTCTGTTTTTATTTTCGAAAACGCTAAAAACGCGTTCTCTTTACCATTTTCGAAAACGCATTTTGGAAAACAAAAAAAAAAAATTGTACACAAAACGCAAAACGTCCAAAACCTCGTTTTGGACGTTTTGTGTGTATTTCGACAAAAAATGTCCAAAACGCGGAAAACGCGTTTTGGGAAAAAAAAAATTTTTTTTTAGAATTATCTTAACTTAGAACTAAGCTTAATATAAAGTTTTTATTTATTTATTTATTTTTATAATTATCCTAACTTGGAACTAAACCTAAATAAAGAATTTTTTTTTTTTTTTTTTTTTTTAGAATTATCCTAACTTGGAACTAAGCTTAAATAAAGTTTTATTGAATTCAATATCAACATTACAAAAAAAAATTAAGTGAGAATTCTTGTTGTTATATTTCAAAAAATGCACTGATAAATGGATTCTGGTGGTTTTGAAAGGACTTGCGTTTTTTGGATTTTAATAGAAGTAGAGCATTCTCAAATCCCGAACCTGACCAAGCTGTGTTAATATAGACTCTTAATGCTCACATTAGTGTGTTGCATGTAACCATATTTTCAGTGTATTGTGAAAGGAAATTTGAGTTTGAGTTAGTAGTATTCTGCAAGCAAATTAATTAAAAATAGTTTAAGTAGTATTCTGCAAAATTTCAAACAGAACGTGTTTTCCAGCTTTTCATTTTCAAAAACAGTTTTCAGAAATGATAAACCAAACGCGTTTTCAGCAAATTTGAAAACAAAAATGAAAACAGGAAATACAAAACATTTTCGAAAATGAAAATACAAAATAAAATACAAACAGAACGCCACCTTAAATTCCATGCTTTTCATTTATGGAGAAATTGGACATTCGCTTATGCCTTAATTATATAAGTTCATTATGAACCCACAAAAATATAACTTTGTCTCAGTTCTAGAAAAACTTATATGTAAAAGATCGACCCATCCGGTATATTTTCCACGTTACGCGATGGATAGACTCCTGTAACCATGACATATTTGCACTTATTTGACAGCTTCCATATCTGTTTGTTTTTTGTTTCTTTGGGAGATGCAGAAATAGTACTTCAAGATCCATTACGTGTCCAAGGCCTTTTGAAATGATACCTTGGGACAGATGTAAAGCTAAACAAATTGCTTCTGCCCCAAGGACCGAGGACTGTGTTGGTTGTAAGAGATGTGAATCCGCCTGTCCAACGGATTTCTTGAGTGTTCAAGTTTATCATGACTATACTTAACAATAAAATACTCGGAAAAGCCCACATACGACGAAGATTTTTTGTTTTTCAATCTTTTCTACTAGGTAATCTAGTATACTTATGCATGAAGATTTACAAATTCTTGAATCCTATTATCCTAACATCAATACTAGTGTTGAGCATTAGAACACGATATGTTATCTATGGATTCATAAAAGTCTGTTTGGTGATGTGAAAAATTTTGGTTTTTGTAGGTTTTTTTTTTTTTTTTGATGGACGTGTAATTTAAAAATGTTTGAAAAGTCAAAAATTGTGAGTTTGACTAAGAATGGATGGTTGAGATTGATTTTGAAAAGTTGTGTTGAAAATTTTTGCTTTACCAAACAAGCTCTCTAAGTATGGAAAATATCGTATCGAAAAGATCAAACCATTAGCAAATAGAACCAATGAATGCCAAAATGTCCAAAAGCTGATCAACTAACCTTGAGAGCTTTTCTTCTATAGAGCATAATGCCTCCATAAACCAACGCCAATAATATATAATTCAAAAAGGACTGAGAAGTTGGTGCATTGATTCCTATTATTGATAAATAAATGAAAAAATTAAGTTGGAAATAGAATAAGCTTAAGAAAAGCATTTTTTTCTTCAAATTGCAGAAAATTCAATAGTTTATGAACTTTTTGATTATTAGAAACAAGCAATAACATACTTGAGAGGAAAAATGATTATGAAAACTATGTTCAATACATATAACAAGAACCAACAAAAAAAAAGAAAAACAAACAGTAGAACTATACAAAAATGCATATTAAGCACTTCAATTCAACCACAAAGGGGCTATCAGCCCAGGCACAAATGCAATTATGTGCAACTGAACTAATACCAAGTCGAGCTACCACTGTGCATAAAGTGAGAGGAACCCAGTCAAGTCAATTAGAAAAACAAACTAATCAAAAAGAAATGAACGATCATGGTAAATTAACAACTAAAAAAAAAAGGAACAAAATCAATATCAATATCAAAGGGAAGAAGGAAAAAACCTCTTTTGGCAAGTTCAGAAGACAGAAATCCAGTTGAAGTGATAAGAAGAGAAAGAAACTGTCCCAACCCAAGACCCACCACTGTAGTCTTTGACAAAACCTCCTCGCAATTCACCATCTTCTTCCAATCTATATATGAATACGATGCACTTCAGAGTACAATAATTTTCAGAAAATGGCTATAAGCAAATCAATAGCTGAAAAAAAACTCCCTCTTTTTTTGGCAAAAGTTTCAAAGCGTTAGAACACGGTCTTTAGTTAAAAAATACCCCCCACCCAACAATATTTATATTAGTATATATTAGTATAAAGTACAAAAGCACAAATCCACGATCTATGTAGAATAATTGCAGGTAGAAATAGAATGGTGATGAAATTTGCCTGTTCAGTGAGTGGAAGAAACCAGCGGCTGTGAATGATTTTCCCAGATGCCTATTGAGTATTGACTCATGAGAAGTTGAGAATTATTACGTTAATAACAATATCGATTTCACACGCAAGAACTATAATTGTTGAGAAATAGAGGACTCGAATGCTTCCTTATTGATTTTATCAATATCAAGATTGTTTGTACGGTGAATTATTCATGAATATTTATTAATTGTTAAGGTCAAACTTTAGTGAAGTTGATACATTCACTTTGAGGCCCCCACATGATCATCTTTAATTTATAGAAAATCACACTATTGGTTAGTAAAACATCTTTTTCTTTTAACACAATTATTATCATTATAATTTATAAATTAATTTTCAACATCACAATTTTTAAATCACTTTTTAATTACATATATTCTATTTTCACTTCTCAATCATACATTTTACCTCAAAACTATAAATAAACTAATTTATAATTGCTACAGTATTAACAAATAGATATCTACGTTTCGATTCGATTCGATTTATTTTTTTGTATGTCTTGTATTGGTAGAATGAAGACAATTTTTCGCTCTTGACAATGCACCTGTTTGGTAAACCGCATATAAATTATTGTTTATAAATAGTAAAGTTACAGTATTTCGTTGATTTACATTTTTGAATAGTAAAACATGGTAGACGAAAATATTTGATCAATTAACATTGTCGACTTTTCAAAATATTTATTTAATGAGATGTTGTCACGTGTCTATTTATAAACATTTTTTTACTGAACGGAGACGTAACTACATATGCTAGTAATGGAGATAATTTTTATATTTTAACCTAATTTAGTGCTGAAAGTTTTGAATTGAACTTTTTGTGGAATTTAGGTGTGTACATGCATTGTCTTTCTAATTGGGGAGAATGGGGTTAGTAGGATTAAGGTTTAAGAAAGTAACGTGGAGTTTACGGGTGTATAATCATCCAAACACAAAATTAATTTACTGTGTTCAGCTACAATTTATAATTCAAATTATAATTGGCACAAATTTTCATATCACTTTTTAACACACACATTTTTTCTTTTCAATTTTTAACCACACATTTTACTTTAAAAAAACTCAAATAATATACATTATAATTCGAAATTCTATTTATTTCAACCGTCAAACGGAGTCTGAATTAAAGTTAAAAAAATAACGGAGAGTTGGGGTATCAAAATTAGGTAACACGAGATAATTTAGGGACAGTTAAGTTATTTGGAACGCATTTGTTAACCCTATTGAAGAGCATATTTCCCTAAATTTATGTTATTTACTTATTTTTGAGATAATTGCAACAGCGATTTCAAATTCCCTTTATTCTGACCACCTTAACCTTCAATTTATGCCATCTACACTCCCTTAACTTTGAAATGAAGGACAAAATGATGGAAATTGTCAATTCATCCTTTAGCTTTTTGACCAATTAAAAATTGCATTTTCATCCCCCCCCCCCCCCCATATCTCCCATAATAAAAGGAAGCGCGGAAAACTTGTTCAGCGCAATCGAGTGCGGGGTTCAAATCCTGAAATAATGAATTTGTGTCATGTGACAAGCGAAAGTCACCAGCATTCGTGGGAGTTATCAATACCTTTCACCCGACTCTGAGAGGTACAACCTACGATTTACATCTTGACCCAATGATCCAGAGTATGATGGTTCGAGCCATCGAGATGTGATTTACACCTTTTTAAAAATTGCATTTTTGTCAATTCATACTTCTCCCCCTTCCCTTTACAAAATCATTGTTTATTTCCCTCAATTTTCTATCTCATTAGTTTAGATATGCTCGGCCCTATTATAAACAAAAAATATGTCTCTATTTTTTTCAATCACATATTTATCAATAAAATAATATTACATATAAACACAAAAAAAATTTCCCACTTTTTAATCACACATTCTCCTAAAAATTACTATTCAAAAATTTATTTTTTTCAAAAAAAAAAAAAAAAATTACACCTCATTAGTTTAGATATGCTTGGACCCTATTATAAACAAAAAAACATTTCTCTTTTTTTTTTTCAATCACATATTTATCAATAAAATAATATTACACATAAACACAAAAATGATTCCCCACTTTTTAACCTTACATTCTCCTAAAAATTTCTATTCAAAAATTTATTTTTTCAAATAAATTTTTTAAAATCAACATCATACGGGACTTTGTATCTCTCGTCAAGCAGCTGTTAGAAAATTTCAGCACGAAGATGAAGATGAAAGACCTCAGGACAAACTTGAACTCGGGAATAATATTTCTCACATGTGCACAGCGAGATTTGAGCAGATGTAATTTCTTTGACAGGTGGGATCCTTCAATGCGTGAAAAATCAAAGGATCTGATAGAAGCATTTTTACTTGTTAGGAGTGAGATGTAAGCTGAAATGAACACCATCCATTCAACAAAACCTGGTGTGTGGAAGACTTGGCTCTTCAAATTTGTATGTGAAATTGTTGTAAAATATGTTTGTATCTAGATATATGGAAGGAGTCAGATCAGAATTAGGTATAGATTTTCAGCAGGGGTTTTGAGTTAGACACCATTGTTTTGGAGGTTTATTGTAATTTAATTTCCAGTAATAAATATTGATTTTTAGAGAAAATAATAGGGATGGACAAAAAATCAGTATCGAGATAACCAAACATAAACCGAATAAAAAAATTGAAATCGGTTAGTTCTTTAGAAAAAAATGAGAACCGAAAATTGATCAGTTCCTATTTGAAAATCGAAAATCGAACCGAGAACCGAATATTCTTAATTTAAATTAAGCCCACATGACACTTTCTGTACTACTTTACATGATAATTATTGAATTTTTTAACAAAAGAACCAAACAAAGAATCGAAAAAATAACCAAACACGTTCTAATGGTATATATCTTAACATTTTAGTTAACTAATACTTTAGACAACGTTTACTACTATTCACACTTAATTTTTTCTTGGACTACCTTACTATCTGGAAAACAGTTGGGGGGGCAATGCTGTAATTTATTCTTAATTATTTATATTAAGATTAATTATAGCAATAGTAAGAACTCACAACGAATTCATTGCACAATTTAATGGAAAATGTTTGTTGTATAACATTATTTACATAATATTTTACAGATTGATGAGGTGTAATTTTTATTTTTTTTTTATTACGAGTTTGGGAACATAGGGGTGGGAGCCGGGAGGTAGGACTCGAAACCGAGTCTCCGCCCATTAAGGATGTCTTCCTAACCACTGGAGCGTTGCTTTGATCCTAGATGTTAAAAAAAATTGTTAAGAGTTTTTTTTTTTTTTTTTTTTAGTTTATGAATTTTTTGTCCAATCAAGTCTTGTCAAATCGTGTGCCATGGTAAATAAAAAATAAAAAAAATCGTGTGTCATGGTAAACAAATTTGTAAATTATGATATACATGTAGTATGATCATTTATACATTTTTAATTTTATCACAACTATATATAGTTATACTTTTGTTGGAAATTAATGTTACTATAGATGTGGTAAGGAAAAGAAACAAAACTTGGACTTCTCATAAAATATGAAACTCATACGATTTATTTGATAAGATCTAGTAAACAATACTAAATTTGGAAATATAAATAAAAGTTAGTTCATTGTATTATCAAATTAGATATATACTTCCAATATGTACGTGTATTGAATAATATTGTAAATATTAAATAAAAAATAGTTAAAATTCATACATTATACTATATATTTTACATACAATACATAAAAGATAAAATAAAATTTTGTAAATTATATTATGTGTTGTACATACAAAACATAATTGATGTTTTGAGTAATCGTAATAGAGTTGGTTTTGAGAGTGACCGATAAAAAATAATTGATTTGAACTTAGAAGCAAATCAAGCGTAACACGAAAACTATCATTTATGTTTATAATAATAATAATAATAATAATAGAGTTGGTTTTGAGAGTGACCAATGGGAATTAATTTATTAGAAGCAAATCAAGCAATGTGAAAGAAAATTAAAGAGTACTCATCACGAGTTTATATAAAAATAAGGTAACAACTATATTCTCCTATAAATTTAAGATAAAATTTATGATTTTATTAGGTGGTACACGTTTGTGTACGCAAAAGACAAATGGTACGAGGGCAAAAAAGTCAATGCAAGAATTAATGTGTCTTGTGTGTAAATTAGTGTATACACTTAGCAATTTTTTGAATTTTAATTCATTGAAAAATCTGATAGTAATTCACTATCATATGAATTGTTGATGGATAAGCACGACTTGCAAATAAAATTATTCTCTTAGAAAACGACACAAAATCTCACTTTTTTAGTCGGAAGGAATACGAAAGGAAATGTGAGAAAAAGACACCAAGGATGCTTTTTCTATTGGGAGGACATAGTCGCTTTTTAGGCTGCGTTATCTTTATATTTTAATTTTCTGTTTTTATTTTCGAAAATATTTTCTGATTTTCGTTTTTTTTGAAAGTTTTCAAAATTGCTGAAAACGCATTTTGTTTGTTATTTCTGAAAACTGTTCTCGAAAATGAAATGTCGAAAAACATGTTCTGTTTGGATTTTTTTCCAAAAAACTATTTTGTCATTGTTTGATTCTCATTAAAAGTGAGGTCCACAATATTTGACTTTTCAATTAAATCTCAATCATCAATTCCCCTAAATATTATTATTCACTTGAAAAAATTTCGTTCTAAATAATACAAACACATACTTTGTGCACTTGTAATTATATTACATGTGATTATATATATATATATATATATAGACACACACACACACACATTCAACATTCATACATATATGATATACACAATATAAATGAAATATAGATGTCATATTTGGTTATGTTAAAAAGTTCAAAAATCCATACGTTCACCAATGATGTCCTAATTTTCTACAATACAAAAGTAAAAAAGAAATGTTTAATAATTGAGAACATGATACATCATAAGAAATATTGTTGAATTTGGAGTTCGATGCAAAAAAGGAGTGCAATTCGAAGTTGTAGATCAAAAGTTATATATGTTTGAAGACAATAACCTATAAAGCAAATACGGGAAGGACTAAATTGAAAGAAAAGTAAAATGCAAATAAATTAGGATATTTTCGAAAGAAATTTCAAAATTTGAGGATTAAAATGACAAATTTTGAAAATCGAGGACCAATAATGTAATTAAAATGACAAGTTTTGAAAAATTTCAAATTTTTTAGGATTCTTTTTTTTTTTTTAAACGAAAAACGGAAAAATGCCTGTTTTCTTTTTTTTAGTTCAAATGAATGGAAAACGCGGAAAACGTGAATTCCGCGTTTTCCATTTCCTTTACAAGATTTGGAAAATGTTTTCGAAATTTTTTCCCGAAAACGCGCAAGAGAACACGTTTTCCACATTTTCGAAAAAGGAAAACTGAAAACGACTGGAAAACGGCAAAGAGAACGCAACCTTAGTTTCTTTAGTTCATGATAAGTCATTTGAGTCACTTGTGTAGTACATAGCACAAATGTATAATCTACATTTGTCACAATATATATTTAAAAAAAAAAAAAAAGATCTAGTAGAAATTTTTGAATATCTATTTTACATTTTTATATAGTTTTATATATACTCAATATATCATTACCATATATCACTCTTATTTAATAACATTAAATAATTCGTTACATTAATTTATTATCTAACAATTTACAATGTTATTATAATATAATTTAATGTTATTATATTTCTAATTTATTTAGTATTAAATAAATTTATTTTACAACATTTTACAATGTTATAGTATAACTATTTATTATTATTCTCATGTTATTATATTTTCTCCTTTATTTAGTGATTAAGAAATGAAGAAAAATTATGTTATAATTTTTACTTCGTAATTTTATAAATATTATTATGTCTATAATATATTACCATAATACTTAAAATATTATATTCAAACTTTCAAAATTTGTATTGTCTTATCAAATTTCATAGTTTAAATGTTTATGTTATATTATAAAATGTAATAATCACATAACCTTTAATCTAAAATATTACAATTTTATTAATTCTTGGCTTTTATTTTTATATGTTACACGAAAAAAGTATTTTGCAATTTAAAAAAATAAAATAAAATTGAGATAAACTTTTGAACACCTATTTTACATTTTTATATTTAGTTATATACTCAAGATATTCTTACTTAATACCATCCTTATTTGGTTTTAGTATCTGTTTGATAGAGATTTTTAGTAAATTTTGATAAAAGATTATGAAATATATAGTTGAAAGTTGTGGGTACCATAAAATATGTAGGTAAAATTAATTGTTCATTTTGATTTAAATTAAAATTTGGTTTAAAATTTCTACCAAACAAGGGCGTATTAACATTAAATAATTCACTACAGTAATTCAATATAAAACAATTTACAGTGTTCTAATATAGGGCGTTCGGCTGTGGACTTGGTATTAAAATGGCAATGATTGCCCAAACTTATTTACACAATTTTTCAAAACACTTTTTAACTACACACATTTTCTCTCTCCAATTTTTAACCATACATCTTACCTAAAAAATTCAAATAAATAAAAATTATTAATACAATTCTCTTTATTTTGCCACCGAACACAGCCATAATATAATTTCTTATTATTACATTTCTCGTTTAATTTGTATTAAATTAATCTATTATATAACAATTTACAATGTTATGACATAATTTCATATTATTGTCCTTTCTAATTTATTTATTACTAAGAATAAGAAAAATTACATTAGGATTTTCAATTCGTAATTTAATAATTATTATTATGACTATTATATATTAATATAATACTTCAAATGTTACACCCAAATTTCAAAAGTTGGATTGTTAACTCAAATTTCATAGTTTACACTGTTATGAATGTAACAACCATATAACATTCAATAAAAAATGTTACAATTTAATTAATTCGTGACTTTTATTTTCGTAGTTACATGAAAAGTATTTTACATTTTTTAATTTACATTTATCACTCTTTTATCATTATTATATTTGGGTGTTATTCTATAAAAAAAAAAAAAAAAAAAAAAAATATCAAGTTTTTCTGGTTTATTATTATAGTTTTTTTTTTAGGTTTTTTTTTTAAAAAAAAAATTCTATAACTTTTACTTCGTCTTTTAATAAATATAAATATTATTATAACTATTTTAATAAAATAATTAAAATATTACATTCAAAATTTCAAAACTTTGATTGTCGAATCAAACTTCATTGTATGAATGTAATAATCAAATGACCTTCAATCCAAACATTATAATTCAAGTAAAATATGTGAGTTTATTTCGATAGATCACATGAAAAAACATTTTATATATTATATTTCATCGACTTCCATTTTCATCCTTAATCACATTAATGACATTGCCTCCGTTCGGACTCCATTAATTAAAATGAATTTTTGGAGAATATATGTATTTTAAAATAGTATTTTTTGAAGAATGTGTAATTAAAAAATAAGATTTTTTTTTATGCATAATATTATTTTATTTAAGGACATGTAGTTGTAAACAATAGAGAACAAATGTGTTTAACCATTGTCTGAGTCCCCATTATAGTCAAATTATTTGGGAAAATGTATTTTAAAATAGTGATTTTGATTTTTGAGATTGTGTGTGGCTTCAATAAGAGAGATAAAATTATAACATTGTCACATGTTTGATATCAATTAAAATTTAGATTTTAATCTAAGTCAACAATAAATCTCAATCACATATTTCATGGGTCCCACAACTTTTCAAAATGTAATGACTGAAAATTGAAGAGAGAAAATGTGTGTAATTAAAAAGTTGTTTGAAAAATTGTCTAGATTATAAATTGATTTATAAATAAAAACTCAATAATTATTCACTATACTCGATTATTAATTACACCAGTATAAAAAAAAATATACCCGACAAATAACAAGTACGATTAGTGATGGCAACGGGTCGGGTTCGAGTTCGAATCGGCCATTCTGTGTCCCGCCCCGCGAACCCATTACTTGCCCCATACCTGCCCACGAACCCGCTAGATACGGGGCGGGTCGAGTTCCTCTGCCGACCCGTTTGCGACCCGGATTTTTTTTTTCTTCTCTTCTCTTTCTCCTCTATCGTTATGTATTCTAATGATAATTTTTTGATAGGTTTTAATTCTTGGATCCATTTTCAATTTAGTTAATAAGAATGAAATGCCAAAAAAAAATAAAAATGAATGCAGCGATTGAGTTGCTGATGCTCAACAACTACCTTAGTTGGTAAGTCTTCTATTTTGTATCATATTGATTTTAGACAAAAATCAATATGATAAAATAAATAAATAAATAAATCATGCTTTATAAATTAAAAGACGAGTTCCAAGTGATAAATGACTTTATGTTCATTCTTCTAGTATAATGATTAACTTATACAGTGTCTTGAATTAAATAACGAGTTCCAGTTTTTTTTTTTTTAATTTTATATTATAGCGGGTCGAGTCAATAACAGGGCGGGTTGGACCCGACCCGAACACATGGCGGGTTTTCAATTTTCATCTCAAACCTACGCCCGCGGTTGGCGGGGCGGGTTTTTTTTTACCTCATTAGGGACGAGTTCGGATCAGATACTCATCGGGTCGAATTTTTTTGCCATCCCTAAGTACGATAAATATGCTCGACAAATGACAAAGTGCAATCGTTACTAATAGTCTCTAATTGGGACTATCATTAACACTTCAAGCAGCCGCATAAAGTAGACAATTATTCTTCGGCGTTAGGCTAAAAAACATTTAATAGTAGTAATCAACTTTGTCCTTATATTCCATTTGACTTGCCTAGTCAAAAAGCGAAGGCGTAAAGTTGTTTACAGACCATTTTGGCTAATAATCCTTTTAAAGAGTTAAAATAATCAATTTTTAACTTCTTGGAAAAATAAAGAATATTGTGCTTTAAAAGTACTAGCAAGTATTATGCTTCGTTCGACGGCGGTAGTTTAATTTGGTTTTTAATTTAAACAAGTTTTCAAATTATTTTTTAATTAAACATATTTTTTCCTTTTCAATTTTCAATCACACATTTTACTTAAAAATCAAAATAAATCAATTTAAATTGATTTAATGAGCCGTCGAACGCAGCATTATTATGCTTTTAAAGTAGCCCTAGTACTAAACAACTCATGCGATGAACGTCTGGTAAATAATTTATAAACCACATGTATTTTTCTTTTCACTTTTCAATCGCACGTATTACCTCAAAATCATAAATAAATCAATTTATAAATCAATACAGTATTATCAAACGGAGGCGTAATGTATATAATAATGTTATAAGACATAAACAATTAAAAGAATATTTTGTCAAATTATAATAACTCAATCTGCCAGGAAAAGGAATCTACCTCTTTGTATTGAATATCATAATATTTTTCAAAAATGCATTCGACTTGTAACGCCCCGAGTTCTAAATACTCGAAACGTCACTTCATCGTCTCAAACTCAGTTTCAAAAAAAATATTCATTTAGCGGGAATAATTGAAATTTTAAATTTTTCATAAAATATTATTCCAATCATTCATAGAAATAAAAATCTAAATTCTCCATAGTCGTATAAAATAAAGTTCGACTTAAAATAAACGGAAATTTTTATATTTGAAATAACATTTAATTATTTCTTTGCCACTTGTGTCCATCACTCGCCACCACTTCCGAAATCTGCAAAAATTGTTAATAACGGAGTGAGTATTTCTAAGAAATACTCAGTAAGCTCATAACCGAATAATTCACTTAATCCATAAATTGCACATAAACATGTAATCATGCTAACATATTTTTCTCATAACATCATAACATATCGCATATTCACATAAGTGCGGAAAGTAGCCTCGTCTTGTCTTAATTCAACATGCAATTATGCATGGAAGTTATAGCGCATATAACATTTCTTCTTTATACACCATTTTCGGGAGAGCACTTGTCCGTCTTACCCCTCATGGTTAATCACATGAACATAACATCATATATGATTTACATAATTCCAGATTCACATGCAAATCATAGCTAAATAAATTATTGAGTATGAGTCTACCTCAAAGCTTAACGAGTATATATATATCGAGCGGGGAAAAACTTCAAGTCTCTAATCGTCCGTTCGCGTCGTCTAGCCAAAAAAAGATAAATTTGAATTAGAAATTTTGGAAAATAAAATAAAAGATTTGGAACTAAATTGACAATTTAACATAATTAAATTTTAAAAAGGTTTGGGACTTAATTAAAATTTTCAGAAACAAAAGGGCTGTCTTAAATATTTTAAAACTGCAGCAGCTAAAATAATTGTATTTGAAACTTGGGGACTGAAGATAAATATTTTAAAAATAAAAGGGGTTGAACCTAAAACACTTTCTGAAAGTTGAGAGACTTAAGGGATAATTTTGGAAAATCAATTTTTAATAAATATAACAATCTCTCTCTCCTCTCTTCATTTCCAAATCCAGAGAGAGAAGAGAGCTGCGATCGGGGCTCCGCCCCATACGGATTCTACTCCACCGGCGCCCTCCACACCGACGATTGGCTGGTGATATCACCACCTCCACATGGCGGTCATGGGTCCATGAAGGGATGGTGAATAAGGTGATGTTTGGGCAGATCTTTGAATGGGCAGTGACGGTTAGTGTGTGGTGAGACTGAGAATTGGTTTGGGTCGACCATGGAGGTTTTGGATTGAGTTTTGAGTTCTTGAATCGATTATGATGAATGGTGGTTTATGGGAAGTATGAGTTCGATGATTGAGGTTTCAACAAAGGCAGTGCTGATTTTTATTTTATTTTATTTTTTTCTTCTTCTGGATTTTGGAACTGGCAAGGTGTGATGTGTGACGTTGGGGTTGGGTCTTGAATGCAGAAATTGTGGACTGATGAAGCACTTACGATTGGTAGTGGAGATGGGTTACGCAGTGGTGGTTTTGTCGGCAATGCATAACGTGAAGACTAATGGCAGTGAGTAGGGAAATGCTTACCCAAATGTTGCAGCGTGTAGGTACGGGAAGAATGGAGGTATTGGACTTGAATTATAGACTATTCTTGGAAGTTGAAAGGATTGTAACTCTTGTGATGAAGATGGAGAAATAAATCTGCCATTGAATGGCAATGAATTGTGAGACGTTTGGGAAATCAGAATTTGTATATAGCTGGGGGTTTACACATCCTATCAGTGTATAGATTGGGTTTTAAAATAATAATGTTAAAATAAAGAAAAATTGAATATTGGATTTAAAATAAAGAATTGGATGAAATAATAATTTTGGACAAATTTAAAATCGCAAATCGGACTTAAAGATTTAAAACGGATTTAAATCTATTTCTTGAAATAATTTATATGGCTAGACGAACATGGTCTCATCGGGTGAAGTCGTAGCGACAATTTAAATAAATTTAACTTTTATTGTTATAAAATTTTCTCGGTCGCTACACGACTGATGTTTATTTATATTATAATTTCACTCGATAATACAATAATCTATCTATTGTTATAAACTAGAGAAAAGTAGAGACACCAATAAACTTGTGTATTCTATTATGAACCAGAGCCTCATATATATAGGGGAAGAAAGGGATATACAAAGTAATTATAACTGGGGTTAGAGGGGTACAATTGTCATTCACTAATACAATACAATATTTACAACACTCCCCCTTGAATGACATATTACAAAATATCTGCCTCGTTAAAACCTTGTTTGATAAAAATCAATGGGACAAAAATATCAAACGAAGGAAAAAGAGTACAATTGTTCTTGGAGTATTAAGATGAATGCTGCCTCGTTAAAACCTCTCCAGAAAAACTCAATGGGACAAAACATTGGCTAAGGAAAAATAATACAGCTACTCCCCCTAGTGTTGATAGCTGTAAATCATCGAATTGATGTATCCCAATCTTGTGAACTGGTTTATTGAATGTAGATGTTGATAGTGCTTTTGTAGATAAATCAGCTTCATTGTCACTTGAGTAGATTTGTTGAAATTCTGGAGTATTTTGATGCTACCTCATTAAAACCTTGTCAGAAAAACCCAGTGGGAAAAAACTTGAACGAAGGAAAAAGAGTACAGCTACTCCCCCTGATTCAATATGTATTGAATCATCCATATAGTTACTCCCCCTGATTCAATCTCTATTGAATCATTCATATCTTGATCTCTTCAGGAGTTTCGTATAGGAGAATATATCAATAGATATTGATGACAGCTACCTCATTAAAAACCTTGCCAGGAAAACCTCATGGGATAAAACCTCGACTAAGGAAAAAAGAGTGTAGCGTATATTAGCTCCCCCTCATGGGAACATTACAATTGTTTGGATATTGCATATAATTATTTCAACTGTTAATCGGTGCAATATCGAATATCTTCACCAAGCATATATAAATGGCATATATCCCATATTATTTGTTCTTCGAATATAAATTCAATTATTCATTTGAACTTGAAGAATTATAAAATATTTCCAATCAGTTGAACATGCTACATCGAGCCATGTTCTATAATCAATATTCATCAATGCATTTAATGCAGTTCTCAAATCTGGAAGTGACTTATTCACTTCAATGAACAATTAACTTATTCACTTCAGGTGAATAATTAACCATGAATTTGTATCTTGAGAATCAATTGCCTGAATTTTCAAATATAATTATATACGATAATCACATTCAATTACAAATTGAATCTTTTCAAGGCATATTAAATATTCAGATCACAAAGTATATCTATACTTTGATCAAACAAGTTTCTTAAAAACTTGAACTATATATTTCAAATATATTTAATCCTTCAAGGATTATACTGTATGCTTCAAGCATCGTATATGTTTCACATTGCAATTGTCAAATTGCTACCACCAAATTTAAGTCGTGAAACTTTAGATAGATAACAATTCCTATATTTCAAATGGATTTTCTCTAATTATTTCACCGCAATCCCAAAGTACCGAGGTATTGATTACCCTTTTTAATCTCACTCATTGGTATTTCAAAGAATACTCCCAACGTACCGAGTTGATGATCATACATTTTGATATCACTCATTGGTACATCAAAGAGCGCAAGCTAGTAATCAGAGTAAATCATTTTTCATTAAATACATTTCTAATAATCATATATTTATAGGCACTTATTATGTATTTTCAGGCAAATAAAATATTGTATCTATGCCAGATCTTTCAAACATTTGTTGCGCAACAAGTCGTGTATTACGACTATACCTATAGGTATTTTACTGACTTTACACTTCTATGCGTTTGGACTTCAGGTCCCAAAACTTCAGGTTTTGTAATAAGTTTAATTTAGCCTGAATGCATATTTTTGCCAACTATTTTTATGTCGATTTTCTTCGACATATTTTCTTTTATTATCCTCGCTATCATTCAAATTATGATGCGGCTAGCTTCGCAATTTGCTTTTGCATAAGTGCTTTAAAAAGTGTGTCGACACAATTATCATCTCAATTTGATTTCTTTCCCCCACAAGACATAACTATAGAGATCTCAATTTTCAATATTTCAAGTACTTGAACCTCTTCTGGAGATTTACAATTAATTATGTCAATAAATACTCTCTCACGAGTATATGCCTCCTCAATAAGACCATTATAATCATTTGCTCTATTTTTATTTGTTTGAGGATCTTTATTTGAATCAAATATCGCTACGCTTCAGGCGTGCTACATATCAATATAAGATAGAGCATGAGATTTTATTAATCTCTTATGCATCTTGTAATTATGTTATCTTTGAACGTTTCGTTCATATTTTCAATCGAACTTCTGGTTCGTATTATTAATCGCGAGGATATATATAACATAATATGATGCATTTGTTTGATTTTAAGCTATTCCCCCCTAATGTTGAGAAAATTGTCCAATCAAGTTGACAATAACTTTTTTTTTCGACGTTGTAAAATATCACTCATTTGGGATATATGTTCAAACAACGCATCTTTTCTCAACATTCTTTATTTCTCATAGCAGTGCATTGTGGTGGATCAATTGCACTATTAAAAAAAATTATATTAGGCTCTAACCATAAGCCAATTATAATAGGGAGAACTATGATATTGGCATGATGCGTAATAGAATTCCCTAAACAAAAAGGGAAGTATTTTGTTCTCAATTAAATTAATTGGAGGCGTTTAACAAACAAAAATGTTAAATCATTTATCGACATCCCAACTAACATTTATTAAAATGTTGAGATTCGTGTCCACTAGCATTATCAAGACACATTCTTGATTATATAATCTGAAAATTATGCTCATAATTCATAATTCGAGCAATAATTTCGCAAACTTCAGGTTGCGAACACCATGCAATCATCTAGTACATGTATCAAATCTATTAGATACAAATAATATTTAGATGATCAACGTGGAGGATGATGGGCCCCCATTTATCACCCTAATTAATTTTCAGAAATATAAGGAATTTAATCCCTATTTTAGCTAGTGATAATGAAAAATTTCACGAATGAGAACAAACATCATATATGATTGAATTGAAGAATCTTCTGGTTCTTCATTGAGTATCAATTTTAATTTCGCATCATTATTGATCCAGTGATGGTCCAACTGGTCATGCCAAATAATAAAATCAAATTGAACTTCTGGTTCAATATAAGATATAATTCAATGATTAAATCATGTATTATTCAAGTAGTCAAACTAAACAATGCCCTTGTGACATTAGTTATATGTTTTCCTTCAGAGATAAACTTGAACTTAAATGAGATATTTTTCGAAACAATGCTACTTCAAATGCACGTTTTATTACTCATTCAAAATCAATATGTCAATATTCTTCCGGAATATTGTAATATCAAATTAATAACATATCTCATAATATTGGGCTCTCCGAGAGCAAATTATATTCCAATATTATATTTCATATAAGATAAAATTATGATTCTTCAGGAATCATCACAGCTATATTTAGATTACATCATAATAATCTTCTGGATTATTAATAAATTCGAATTTCTTTGAGAAAAAGAATGCAATATTTATCACTTGAGCAATAAAATAATATTCTTCTAGAATATTGATTCGAATCTCATTCAATTATAACAATAATTGATATCTATTGTGCTATTTAGGAGCAAAATAACGAATTATTCTTCTGGAATAATTATATTGCTAAAATTGCAATTCTTCAAGAATAATAAGTCAATATTCTTCTGGAATATTGATATTAATTATTCATTCTTTCTTTCAAGCCTACAATATTTGTGCTCTACACGAGTGACGTTAAAATATTCTTCTGGAATATTTATTTAACGTGTGTTGTGTTTATTCGAGAACACCAACACCATATTCATTTAAAACATATTTTAAATTATACTTCATCAAGAGTATTGGATCAATATTCTTCTGGAATATTGAAATTGTAATATAATGCTCGTGACAAGCAAGTAATATTCTTCTAGAATACTACTATTGTTGTCCTACTTCGTGAGCAACAATATGATACATTATTAAATCAGAATTTATGAATGAACATCTACAAATATTTAATCATCTTAAAGAATATTAATTACCATATAAACATAATATGAATTTATATATAAAAATGAATTACCAAACATATATCAGGAAAAAGAATCTCCATATATAGAAGTTAACAAAATTGACTAAATCTTTTATTGGCTAAATATTTTACCAATATGCAAAAATACTAAACATGCACGTGAATTCCATATATAAAAATTAGATATATAACTAATATATGGTAGAATCAAATCTAATAATGTATTTGAGAATTCAAAATAACGTAGTGATTTCCAATGACAAAATTGAAAGAGCAAAAAAAATAATAACAATAATAATTTGCTGGAATAAGGTATACTTTAACGAATTTATTTCGATTCTTCCAAAAGAAATAATAAATCAATAATCTTCTAGAATATTGAAAATTATAATTCATGCTCTTCAGGAGCAAATAACATCCTTTCAGGATATTAATTATAATGTTGTACTACTTCAGGAGTAACAACAAATTATGTATAATAGACAAATTTACAATTAATATTTTTCTGGGATATTAATTATTTATTGCGTTACTTCAAGAGCAATAACGAATTATTCTTTTGGAATAATTATAAATCTAAAATTGCTATTATTCAAGAACAAAATGTCAATATTCTTCGATATATATGCTACTTCGGGAGCATGTTATATTTTTCTATTATTTCTTCAATAATAGGTCAAATATTCTTCTGAAATATTGACAATTATAATTTATGCTCTTCTGGAGCAAATAATAATCTTTCTTGAACATTATAAAGTTGTGCTACTTCAGGAGTAACAACAAACTATGCATGATAGTCATATTAATATTCTTCTGGAATATTAATTATATACAGTTGCGCTATATCAGGAACAACAACAAATTATTTATGATAGTCATATTAATATTCTTCTGGAATATTAATTATACAGTTGCGCTACTTCAGGAGCAACAACGTAATGAAAAAAATTCAACAATAATATATAAATTAAACACCCATATTAATATTCTTCTGAAATATTAATTATACAGTTGCGCTACTTCAGGAGCAACAACGTAATTCATTAAACACGCATAATATGTAAAATACATATGTGAATAACGCATCAACTAAACATTAAAATATGGCACAAAATTTATGTAATTCGGAAACATTAATTGAATTTGGAAAAAATAGAAGAATCAATTGGAAAATATGGACGCAATTTAACAATTAACAAAACAATCACGCAACCCAATGAATGATTGTGATTTGGAATGAATTGAATTCAGATTTTTAATTGAATTGAATTCGGATTATGCAAGAACTGATTTGGAATTGTAATGATTTGGACTAAAAAAAAAATCAAGCTCCATGAATCAGATTCGCATTGATGCAGTTAAAAAAATTCATGTGTTATCAAATTAATTTTGATACACATGACAGATGATTATAGCTAAAAAAAAATTACCTTCTAATAATTTTAGAGAATCGTGCTGATAATGTGTTATAAACTAGAGAGAAAAGTAGAGACACCAATAAACTTGTGTATTCTATTATGAACCAGAGCCCCATATATATAGGAGAAGAAAGGGATATACAAAGTAATTATAATTGGGGTTAGAGGAGTACAATTGTCATAGATTCTTGGAATCTTCAATTCAATACAATATTTACAACATCTATATATATATATTAATAAAAATAACATAGATTCTTGGAATCTTCAATTCAATTTTTAATTTGGTGCAAAATCCATAATGTGAGCAAAATATTTAGCAAAAATTTAAAATTTGGGGTGGTTGAATAAGTGGGTAATCAAATTAGGACCACTTATATGATGCACGGTTACCGGTGGAAGAGTTGTGGAATTAGTGGTAGGTGAACAGGTCTTTAGCATTCAATTTTGAATCAAATAATGGTCACGATATTGATGGAGTTTTCTAGCTACTCCAAACCCTCTGCCGATGAACCCACCTCCGTTCCCTTCATAAATCGACCTCCATTACAAACGGAGATAATAAACTTATGAAATACAAAGATTTTGCAGATATGAAGAAGAATTCATCAGATTCTGTTAATGGGTTGTTTGGGCACGTCAGCAAATAAATGTAATTAGTTAAAAATGCTTCTCTAATGCACTTCATGGATTAAAATGTTAAGCTGGCCTGATTTGAAAAAAATAGACAATGTGAGATGTTCCGTCTCAATGCAGACGTTCCGTAAGACTTGATGACTCAATATTTTATTTAATTTTATAATATTTGAACTATAATAAAAGACGTTAAATTTTGGAGTTCAAAAATGGGAGTTTTTTTTTTTATATATATATAATTATTTTAAGTATAATGAAATAACATTAAATATGGAAGTTGATAAAAAAATAAATAGACTTCAAAACTTGGGAATGCTTTCAAATTTGGGATGTCCAAAAAAATAGAATAAACTTTTTTTTAAAACTAAAAAGTTTGAATATATAAATAAACATTGTTTTTAAGATTAATAATATATATATATATATATATATATATATATATATATATATATATATATATATATATATATATATATGCTCTTTAGTAAATTTAATTTATCGACAAAAAATTGCCCCAAAATAAAGTCATATAAAAATAGTAGAGCATCTCCAGCAGTTTCTTTAAACTTGTACTCTCTAATTTGAAGAGTCAACTCATAAAATTCTACTCCAATAGACTTTCTAATTTAATATTTTAATTTAGAGAGTGGGTAAATTTGGAGAGCAAACTCCCTCTCTATTATTAAATGCATTAAAAAAATTCCACTTTTCAATGCTAATTTTATATACAAAGCAAATGCTTCATCTTCATTTCAAATACCATTTTCTTCTCATTCAGCTTTCACGCCATATCAGTCAGAATATTTCCATTTCTTCAAATTGAATTTTCAGACCACTATGGATGAAAATCAATACAATTTCTTAAACGAAAACCTACAGCTTTCAACCCAATTGCCAGGCTCTGATGATCAATCTCCTTATTTAAATCCTCCAGTAACTCCAATGGAACCTGTTGACCACAAAATCCGGCTGGACTTTGGATCAACACGTCTCAACTCTTCCCTCTTTGACACGTGGATCTCCTGCGCACTAGGACAAACAGTCAGCTTGCAAAGGGGGCCGAGGTGGCTCCCGTTTGCACTCCGATGCCTAAGTCAATACTCATTTTAGGCGAATATATATATTGGATGCGGGAAATATAAATGTGTAAAAGAGAGAAAAGGGAGTGAGAGAAATATAGAGTTAAGAGTGAGAAATTGCTAACCCCTTTCTTGGAGACAATGGGGCTTTATTTATAGAGGGACTTTTTGCCTTGGATCACGACACGTGGTAAACTTTACACTTGTCATCACCCTAGCTCATGGAGGTGACAACTTTGCTTTTCAACCGTAATCATTGCTACATTTCGTAGGGTATGGGCGTCTGTCACATCTTGGTAAAGGCAGTGTCCCATCACTGACTCCATCTCTCTTCTGGTCAGCGCCGTAAAGTGCCCCGGATGGGCTTTAAAGCACATCGGCTAGGCATTAACTAGGTCGGTTTAAAGAGGTATGCTCGGCATACCACCTCGGCATTCTTCCCAGGTGATACTTCAGGCCTTGAGCTGTGGGCCGTGGTCCGTTGGGCCACTATTGGGCCTTCGCTGGTGGATCACTGCACCTTTCTTTGGGCCCGGATTCAACACTAGTCTCTTAAATCCGAAGGGACCATTCATGGTCGTGTAGGATTTGCCGTGATTTCACAGCATTAACTTTCCTAGGGAGTCAATAACAACATTCCTTAGGTAAGGTTCGGATCCGTATCATAGCCGACCTTCTGCCTCAGATTTTCTCTCCCTAGTGGCCAGGATCATACCAGCGCATTTCCTAGGCGGCGCATTCAATTCGGAGGAGCTTTCAGTATTTATTTCAAAGGAATATACATATATGTACAATGGGAGGGGAGGGGAGGGCAGAATTTCGCAGCGCGTGGCATTCACTATAGTAGCTGAACGGTTTTGGCCCTCCTTTTGACGGCTGGCGCTTTGGTTAGCCCGTTTTCCAAGAAACATGTGTTACCCACATTAATCACGCGGCTTACGAAACTCAAGGAATCTAGACCGTTAGGATGCCTATAAATCCTTCTTCATTTTACCACTTCACCTTTTACCATTTTTTTTTTCATAATCTTTGTATCAATACTTTCGCGAAAGCTTGCGCCGTTTCTCTCTTCCTTGCGATTTTCGTGCCTTTTCTTCAAGGGTTTACTTCACAGCATCCACCCTTAGCGTTTCGCAGTTTTTCTTGGCAAGCTCTTCATCCCAAGTGCACAGTGTCAAGCATTCGCCTTTTGAAGGTAAATCTCTTGATCCCTGTATATGCAAGACTTCTTATTTTTAATTTCTCATTGTGGGTTTGAGAATTTTGTTTTTGCACTTTGCTTTTCTTTTGTTGAGTCTGACTCTCTTTTAAAACAAAAAGAAAAAAATGGAAAGAGTTGGGGGAACGGGTTCACAGGAAATGTTAGCGATGGCGGTTCCCGTCAGAGGTTTCTGTCCCATCTCTTTATCGGTTTTTAGCTCCCGTTTCTTTAGGGAGCAGGTTAAGAGGAGAAATAGGAAAACCAGTGGTATAATTTATTTGAGTGATTCTGACAGCGAAGAAGAAAAACATCAGAACTACATGGCTCATCTGTCATCCGAGGAGGAATCCGCGCTAAGAGAACTCCGAAGCAAATGAGAAAGGGATTTGGGAAGAGAAAAGGCGGCGAGCTCCTCTTCAGGTCACCAGGACCTCGACTTGATTGTTAGGGCACCGTTTAGGGCGCATAGGGAAGAGTTGGGTTTGACTGCGGAGGAGATTGCTCAGGTAGAGGATTGGGTTGACCAGGTCAACAAAGTTTCGGGCTACCATGTTGATCCCGATCCAAACCCAGAGTCGTGGGAAAGCAGTGAGGTTGCTACTGAAATCCGAAGGATCGATTTGGCCGCGGCTTCGGAAAAATTCAGGTTTCCAGAAGGGGTCCATTTGGTGCACCCTACCCCTTCCTGCCGACCTTGCAGCCCTTCCCCAGGCCAGGCGGCTATATGCTGCGACGCCCTTTCTTGTGGGATGAGGCTTCCCCTGCATCCCTTCTTTAGGGCATTGCTTAGGAGCTATAACTTGTGCCCCTACCAGCTGGCACCCAATTTTTGGACTCAGGCTGTGGGGACTTGGTTGGTGTGGCAAGAGGTCAACCCTGATCATCCCATCTCACTGCACATCATTCACACTCTCTACACTTTAAAGAAATCAGTTAGGAGGGAGAGAGACGTGAGATCGGATGTCAAAGACTGGTATTATTTGTCCCCCAGAGGCTCTTATACTCCCGTTATTACCGGTCACCCCACCCCACCCTAAAGAACTGGAGGAACCAGTGGTTCTGGGTTGCTGGGGAGTGGCAGAATTCCCCTGTGGACCCTAGTCCAGAAATTACAGTTCCCTGGACTCTTTCCATACCTAGTGAGTCTTGTATTTACTTTAGGGTCTTTAAGTGTTATGCGTCTCTTGCTCTTTTATCCATATTCACTTCTCTTGACTGCTTCTTAACATATCACTGGCTTATGGCAGGGGACACTTTCGCTCACCTCCTCCCCCATACAGACCTAGAGGCAGTGAAGCGTTTTTTTGCTTACAAGGGCACTTTCCAAGGGGTCATTCAGCAAAACAAGCTGTTTGTGAAGCACGGTCTTATGCGAGCCATGGGTAAGTTCGCTTCCTTCTTACTGTTTCATCCTACGCCTCTTTTTTCTTCTTCCTTATTTTCCTTTCTTTCTTGCCAGGTTCTAAGGATTTTCCGAAGATCTCTCTGAAGGGTCTCATGGCTACTAAGATTCCCCCTGCACTCCGCCATGGTAGTGAAGTGGAAAGGAAGCAGAAGGTGGTATTGGCCAACCTGCAAGTCGGGGTGGCAAAGGAGGTCTCCGAGGCATCTACAGCCCAACTTCAGGGCCCTCTTCCAGCCCTGATGCCACCACCTACTCTGCTGCCTGTGGGCCCTCAGAAGCCTAACAAAGAAAAGGAGGCTGAACCTAAGGGAGTCCTTCCAAAGGGGAAAGGAAAAAGGTCTGACCGGGGCGGATCTAAGAGAGACAAGGAGGCTAAGGATGCCTTAGTGCCTCCTCCTCCGTTCGAGGACACATCTGAACATGACCCTGAGGAGGAGCCCGCCCCTCTGAAGAGACTCAGAAGAGGTAAGGGCAAGGAATCCACTTCCGCGCCTCCACCATCAATGATTGAGGAACTGGAGGACGAGCCATCTGTGTCCATCCCAGGCTTGACTTATGAAGTGACACCAGAGGGGGCATAAGAGCTTAAGACTATCAAAACCAGCCTCCTCCCCAGGGATGTTTCTTTCAGCCCTTCCTTGTTCGAGTCCCCCGGTTCGCCTCCAGCCAGGGCAGCCTTAATTACTGAACAGTTTTGGACAGAAGGCTGGGCCGCCTTTTCCTCCAGTGCTACTCCATCTCGGAAGTTGCTCGCTTCCAAGGCTATGAACGCCAGAGCTCTGGCCCTCATTGACGAGGTAGAGTCCTCCGTGGAGGTAGCTCAACGGGACAAGAGGGATGCTGAGACTGCTCTCCGCCACGCTGATAATATGCTGAAGGAGATTAATGATTTGAAGTCCCAGCTGGCCGTAGCCCGGAAGTCTTCCTCCGAGGAGAGAGCAAATTCCAAGCGGCTCCAGGAGGATAATGATAGGTTGAAACATGACCTCCTGGCCTCTGAGTCTGATGTGGCAACATTGTGCAAAAAACTGGATGACTCTAACCGTGCACAGTCCATCGCCTCTGAGGCTTTGACCGCCGCCAATGCAGCCAAGTCCAGGTTGGAAGCCGAGGTGGCAGCAGCAAACGAAGAATTGGGGAGGGAGCGAGAGGCTAAGGCAAAGGCGGAGGAGGACCTTACCTCTCTGGAAAAGCACATGCAAACGAGGATCACTGAAGTCCTGGATAAGACCGTTGCGACACGGGTGGAGAATGCTCTGAATACTAGAGTGTCGGAGGCTGTCCAGAACTTCAAAGATACCTTTGAAGAGACCCCTGAGTACGAGGCCATGCAGCGGATTTTTGGGAACTTAGGGGCTAGGATGGCTTTAGGGGATGTGAAGGAAGCCTTCCCAACTTTGGATCTATCCTCCATTGAAGCATTCTACCCCGAGCCTCAAGATGCTCCTGCAGATCCTCTTGATGCATCCAGCAAGGGCTCTCCAGAAGGCGTCTCTCCACAATGATCCCTTCCTATTTTTGCCTTGTTGTTAGCTAGTATGTTCGTTTTTGTTTTCTTCTTCTTTGTAAGTGCCCCGACACCTAATATTGTGAGTGTAGCCTTTATTTGATTTGTAAATGCCTCATTTTTATGAATGGAATGGTCTATTTATATCTCAGCGTAGCAACATTTCTAACTGTTTAAGCATGATTATTTCCAAGTGCGAATGTTTCATAATTGTGTGATGGTATGTGGGACATTGTAAGTGTTTGTCTGTAAATGTCTCGATTTGTAAAATGCACTTGATTTAGAGCACCTCGGAAAAGGATAGCCTAGTTCGGCTGGAGGGGCTCCTGTGCCTTTCCTCCTCGGCCATTAGTCCAAGGCGATATCTAAAACTTTGGTCATGGATAGAAGTCCAATGGACCCTCACTGGGTCTTGTCCAATGTGCCATATTTTGGGCGTGCTAGTCCCTCAAATCCGATGTGGTCATTCATGAGCGGATCGAATTTGTCATCACTTCGCAGCAATAATTCTATTCAAGTTTAATCATTTGCTATACCCCTAGATCCGACATAGTCGATGTACATATGTTTGCTAATTAGATCTGATCTTGACCAACCTTTGAGCGATTTTACCTTAAAAACTCTGTGGCACCTACACTTGCAAATTTGTATAAAACTTCTGTTAATGTCGCAGTGTAAATTCACCGGAGTCCCTTGTTTTTAACAAAGTTTATGCCCGGCGGAGGCGTGTGGTATTTGCGGTCAAAATAACATAAAAAATTTTTACGTTTGTCTTTTACGCTTATGCACACAGCACTTAGCATATATATATATATCTTGCAAACGCTTTGTCCGGATGTATGAACTAACTTAACGCACCAAGGATTTTGGTTTATGTGACAACATTTGATTATATTTGAATGATTCCAAACATATTGCGCGGTGAATGACGGTGAACGAGTGCAGCACCTTAGATTTGAGTGGTTCGAAGCATCTATTGTATTAAAACTCCCAATCCTTACGTGGTGATCGTAGTTTAGCTTTACGAGAGTCCCTTGTCCTTAACAATTTTTATGCATAGTGTGGACGTATGGCGTCATGACCAAAATAATTTTAGAATGTGCGTTTATCCATTATGGTTGTCTAATAGAGATTGGCGTAACTTTTAACGCAGCTCGCCCACGATTTTTTTGAAATAATATGATAATGTTGCAATCATAGAGGAATTTAGTTTTATTGAAAATAACGGCAAAGGTGGTCCGTGTTCCAAGGATTACGTAGAGGTACTCCAGACAAGTCCTCAATTATGTATGTTCCGGGTACCACCTCGGCAACGACCTTGTAAGGGCCTTCCCAGTTAGGACCCAGAGTCCCTACTCCTGGCTCCTGTGTTGAAGGAAGAACCTTTTTGAGGACCAAGTCCCCAATATTAAAGTGTCGGCTCTTCACCTTTTTGTTGTAGTATCGAGCCATCTTTTCCTGGTATCTGGCCATCACCACTTGAGAATCGTTCCGTTTCTCCATGAGGAAATCCAAACCGGCCCTTTGTGCTTCTTCATTTCTCACTTCGTCGTAATTAATCTGTCGAAGTGAGGGTACCCCAATTTCGACGGGACATACCGCCTCGGCGCCATATGCAATTGAGAACGGAGTTTCACCAGTTGCGGTGTGAGAAGTGGTGCGAAGCGCCCATAGCACTTGCGGGAGCTCATCTACCCATGCGCCCTTTTTGGACTCCAACTTCCTTTTCAGGGTGTTTTTTATGGTCTTGTTCACTGCTTCCACTTGCCCGTTGGCCTGCGGGTGATGTGGAGATGAAAACAGCTTTCTAATTCCCAAATCACCGCACAACTCATCCACGCTTCTGTTTTTAAACTGTTTAGCGTTGTCACTAACCAGCGAATGGGGTATTCCGAACCGGCATATGATATTTTTCCAAATGAACTTGGTGGTGTTGGCCTCGATGATCTTCATCAAAGGTTCCGCTTCGACCCACTTGGTGAAGTAGTCAATTGCTACTATCGCAAAGCAATTGTTACCAGCTCCTCTGGGCATAAGGACCAATAATGTCAACCCCCTACTTTGCAAAGGGCCAAGGGCTAGTCACCACAGTTAACTCGTGATGCGGCTGATGTGGTATGGTCGCGTGTCTTTGGCATTTATCACATTTCCGCACAAAGTCATGGGAATCCTTTCGCATTGTAGGCCAAAAATATCCCTATTTGAGGGCTTTCCGGGCTAGCGATAACACCCCGGCATGGTTGCCACAGATGCCCTCATGGATTTCTCTCATCACACACTGCCCTTCCTCTGGTCCCACACATCTCAGCGAAGGAGAGGTGTAACTCCGCTTATAAAGTAGGTCGTCCAAGAGTACAAAATTCACAGAGTATTTCTGCAATTTCCGAGCTGCTTCTGGCTCGTTTGGCACTATCTGATGTTTCAAATAGGCGACCAGGGGGTTCATCCAGGATCCCTCTTCTTCAATCGCCAAAAATCTCCGGTCCTTGCTCAATAGACGAAGTCAACATGCGCTCAACTGGGATTAGATTGTGTAACTCTGAATCCCTGCTACTTGCTAATTTGGACAATGCATCGGCGTTGGAATTTTCTGTTCTGGGGATGTGTTGCAACTCCATTTTTCCGAAGTGCGCGGCCAAATCTCTTACTTTCTTCAAGTAAGCGACCATAGAAGGTTCTTTGGCAGAAAATTGCCCGTTGAATTGGCTCACAACAAGCTGCGAATCGCTATTGGCCACTACGGATTTAACCTTCAAGGCTTTCGCAAGTTTTAACCCGGCTAATAACGCCTCGTATTCGGTAACATTGTTTGAGGCCTTCTATCCAAAGTTCCAAGATGTTAGTAAGGAAAGTCCCCTTGAAAACGTCATTGGCGGCCCTTCTTCTAAAGAAGCCAACATTTCCCGCGCTCCTGCTTAGGATGCCTGTTTTACTCATTGTCTTTTGTGAATCTTCATCTACTTCACCTTTGATCTTTATATGTGAATTTTATGTATTGCTCTGCTATACACAAGTAGTTCGTATTGTAAGATGGTCATCATTCAATATGAGATGGTCCATCATAGGATGAACATAATTTAATACAGGATAGTCCGAAGCTTGTGTCGGTCCTTGGAGTCACTGGTGGATGTGATAGTCCCTCAAATCTAAGCGCTAAAGACATTTATGTCCATCGCTTAGCTTTGACTGAATGGGTCACAACTCGTACTTCCCCGTGAATCCCTTGTTTACGTCCAGGGTGATTACATCGGGGCCATTTTTGGTTAAAAATCTAACATGGGCGATATGCCTTTAAATTGCACCGTACATACTGCCTCTGACCCATGTGCCAGTGAGAATGGAGTTCCTCGTGTGGCAGTTTGCAAGGTAATTCTGATTCCCCATAGGGCTCATGGAAGTTTATTTACCATTGTTTCTTTAATTGACTCCAATTTCTTCTTCAGGTTGTTTCATAGATTTATCAACCAAGTATGCTTCACCCTCATCTAATAGAATATTCACTCCGGAGTTAAAGGAGGACATCCACCTAGGAGTCCCATGTATTCATGCTTTATAGCCTCGTTTGTAAGTACTCAGTTTGTTAGTCCGGGGTGGATTCCATTGAATGGGGAAATCCCTTATTTGTGGGGGTTTGCTAAGCTATTCATGTTTACTTGGAATTATGATTGTTAGCAGCCCCTAGCGAGGACTTAGATCAATGATCTTATTCTTTTGTTAACTTGTAACGGTGTTACTTCAGTACATCAGGTTCGGGTTAAATCACGTCGACATATTACCTCGTCCGTGTTTTATCCGGTGTGAATTCAGAAAAAACTTCTAAGGTCATGCCATTCTGGAGACGAGTGGGTAGAGCTCCCATAGCCGTGTCATTTTCGGAGACACTTAAGCCGAAGCTTAAGAATATAAGGTCTCTGAGACCATGTGTCGTGGAGACACTTAAGCCGAGCTTAATAATAAATTCTCCGAACCGTTCCGCTTCGGCAATAAACAAATCTTTTATTGTTTCATGAGTCTGTGTTGCCGCGACATTTAAATCAGACATGACTATAGGTGTCTTTTGACACTGTGTTGCTGCGACATTTATGAAGACGACTTTAGGAGAGGTACTTCGGAAGAAGTCCATGGAAGAGGTCCTTCGAGAGAGGTGCTTCGGAAGGAGTCCATGGAAAAGGTCCTTTGGAAAGGAGTTCACTTAGGCAATAAGAGGGAAGCCAATTCGGCCATGCCACTTAGGCAATATCAGGGAGAGCCACTTTGGCCATGCCACGTAGGCAATATGAAGGAAGCACTTCGGCCATGCCACTTAGGCAATACGAGGGAGAGCCACTTTGGCCATGCCACTTAGGCAATATGAAGGAAGCACTTCGGCCATGCCACTTAGGCAATACGAGGGAGAGCCACTTTGGCCATGCCACTTAGGCAATATGAAGGAAGCACTTCGGCCATGTCACTTAGGCAATACGAGGGAGAGCCACTTTGGCCATGCCACTTAGGCAATATGAAGGAAGCACTTAGGCAATACGAGGGAGAGCCACTTTGGCCATGCCACTTAGGCAATATGAAGGAAGCCACTTCGGCCATGCCACTTAGGCAATATCAGGGAGAGCCACTTGGGGACAATAAGAAGGAGAGTCCCTCTTTTGAGGAGGCCTTTCTTCAAGACATTTGTTACCAATCTTTTTCAAAAGGTTTCCTTCCTTTTTCAAGGTTTTATGTAGTATTTCTCCTCTTTTTTTCAAGAGGTTCTTCACCTTTTTTCAAGGTTTTTGTAGTTCTTCAGTCTTCACTCTTTTTCAAGATGTTATCAGCCCTTTTTCAAGGTTTTATGTAGGTTAACGGACTTGTCTTTCAAAGTTCTTACCTTCTTCAAGGTCAACCAGCTTATCTTTCAAAGCTCTTACCTTTTTCAAGGTCAACCAGCTTATCTTTCAAAGCTCTTACCTTTTTCAAGGCCAACCAGCTTATCTTTCAAAGCTCTTACCTTTTTCAAGGCCAACCAGCTTATCTTTCAAAGCTCTTACCTTTTTCAAGGTCAACCAGCTTATCTTTCAAAGCTCTTACCTTTTTCAAGGCCAACCTTTCTATGTGTGGCTTTTTACCATGTGTTTTCGTGGTTAGCAGTATGGTTTCCCACAGACGGTGCCAAAATGTTGACCACAAAATCCGGCTGGACTTTGGACCAACACGTCTCAGCTCCTCCCTCTTTGACACGTGGATCTCCTGCGCACTAGGACAAACAGTCATCTTGCAAAGGGGGCCGAGGTGGCTCCCGTTTGCACTCCGATGCCTAAGTCAGTATTCATTTTAGGCGAATATATATATTGGGTGAGGGAAATATAAGTGTGTAAAAGAGAGAAAAGGGAGTGAGAGAAATATAGAGTTAAGAGAGAGAAATTGCTAACCCCTTTCTTGGAGACAACGAGGCTTTATTTATAGAGGGACTTTTTGCCTTGGATCACGACACGTGGCATACTTTACACTTGTCATCACCCTAGCTCATGGAGGTGACAACCTTGCTTTTCAACCGTAATCATTGCTACATTTCGTAGGGTATGAGCGCCTGTCACGTCTTGGTAAAGGCAGTGTCCCATCACTGACTCCATCTCTCTTCTGGTCAGCGCCGTAAAGTGCCCCGGCTGGGCTTTAAAGCACATCGGCTAGGCATTAACTAGGTCGGTTTAAAGAGGTATGCTCGGCATACCACCTCGGCATTCTTCCAAGGTGATACTTCAGGCCTTGAGCTGTGGGCCGTGGTCCGTTGGGCCACTATTGGGCCTTCGCTGATGGATCACTGCACCTTTCTTTGGGCCCGGATTCAACAGAACCCAACCCTAAAATATTGAGATGTGGCAATTTTACCGTGGAAGAGGATCTTCTCATTGTATCAGCTTGGCTCAATATAAGTTTGGATGCACTACACGGAAATGAACAGAAACATAAGGCTTTTTGGTGTCGATTATGAGAATATTTTCACAAGTACAAGAAATTTGCATCTGAACGAACACAAGTTTCTTTGATGAATCGTTGGTCAACATTTCAACTAGCGACAAATAAATTTTGTGGATGCTATGCCCAAATTGAAGCTAGACACCAAAGTGGTGTTAACGAGCAAGATAAGGTAATTACAGTATTACAAATTCTGGAATGCTTTGCAATTCTTCCACTTCTTCTGCCAATATTTAGCAATCGTGCTTCATCTGAGCTTTAGTGACAAATCAAATTCTCAATTATTTATGCGTAATAGTTGAATGTGGAAATGATAGATCCATTTGTTGATTTACCGAGAAAAGGGGGGGGGGATAATAAAATAATTAGGAGGGGAATATGTGAAAATTTGAGTGGGAAAATTAATAAATACTTCTTGGAACAAATAAAATAAAGAGCATGAAATAAAGAGGCCGTTGCATTGTTTTAAAGAAATTGCTCTCTAAATTTGTAGATGTTCTCTACAATACAAAAGATGCTCTCTAAATATAAAGAGGCTGCTGGAGATGCTCTTAGTCAAAGAAAAAACATTTATATTTTATAATAACGCAAATTTAAGATTATCTTTAACTCTAAAAAAAAAAAGATTATCTTAATTATTTTACGAATGAGTTATTTATTTTAAATTTAAAAAAATGCCACAGAATCAAAATTATTTAAATGTAGAAGGAACCATTGGAGAGTATATTTTAAACTTCTCTATCTATTTATCCATGTTCTCTACATGTTTGTCTATTTCATTGCCACGTCATCCTCAATTTCAAGGAGTGCATAAGAGATGCTCTAATCCAGCTCTCAATACTATTCTTGCTGACTCCAATACGATATTTTTATTTCATTATCTTCCTTTAATTTCAGTATTTTTACTTTTAGTTTTTTCCCACTTACCATAACTTATGGAAGTTATGACTAAAAACAACTAACTTAAATGGATAAGCTATAATGAACTCAAATGGAACAATTATAAATAGTTAAAAGTAATAAATGTATTCATCAGATTAACTACAAATTTTGAAAAACCTTCTTATAAACAACATTTGAGGTCACATTTGTTGGGTTCCCATCATCATCGCATATCAATATTTTCAACCCGTCACGATTAGTTACTCTCGATAATGCTGCGTACAACTGACCATGACTGAAAACTGGTTTCTTTAGGAATAGTCCAACATGCGAAAATGATTGGCTTTGACTCTTATTGATTGTAAGACTGCTTTTCATTTCTCGTGCAATTTTTAATTTCACGTAATGTTCTTGAGAATGTTATTATAAATTATGATTTTATGACATTTAATGTCTATAATTGGAATTATTTTGCAGTGGAAGAACTTGGACGCCGGCTCGATCAATGTACCAATTTGAAAGACTATAAATTGGTTATTTGAATTATTTACGTGCAATTCTATGTAAATAATTGTTTTATTGTCTCAGCATGTTATTTTCTATTTTATTATGCCAATTTGAAATTTGGGGGAAAAGTGTAGTGTCAATCGAGAGTAAATAAAACTTATAGACTTACTTAAACAAAAGAGAAGAGTTGAGGGACTGATTTGCAAATTCCAAAAGATTAAAAACCTAACCCTAACCTAATCACTCCCTCACTCACGCTCCCTCTCTCTCTCGACTCGCCTCTCGCTCTCGGTCTCTCACCTCGCTCCCTCTTCCGCCTTCGCTCTCGCCCTTCGCACCGCCGGAAGTAAGCCCTCCCCCTTCCCCTTTTCTCTTCACGGCACACACACACACACCCTAAACCGCGCACACACGCACGGTTTCACACTATTTCACGCACACACACATACATAATTCGATATATATATATATATATATATATATATATATATATATATATATATATATATATATATATATATATATATATATATCTATGTAAATAACGTATGTATGCAATTTATATGTATAAATTCAGATTTTTCAGTTAATTTCAGATTCTAATTTTTGTGTAATTTCGAGTTTAACCATGAATTTGGGAATTAATGATGTTATGTGAATAAGTATTGATGTATATGAATGTATATATTATTATGTATGTATAGATGCGTGTAAATATATAAAGTTTGGATTTTTTTTGTTTATGTGGGCATAGGTATATACTCAGATTCTGACTATGTGAAAATAAAATTTCTCAGACTGGGGACTCATGAAATTTAGATTAATTGATGTGCTATAATATTAAATTTGAGGTGTGAATGTACGTATATACGATCATGAATATGTATATGACTATTTAAACAAACATGTGTAATTTTTGGAATTTTGGGTTAATGGTATAGGAGAGCAAACTTTAATATTTTAGGAACAAGTTAGTTAAATTGAAGTTATGTTCAAAGTTATAAATTTTTAGTTCAAGATCATGTTTGAATAAGAATGCTTGGCTTTGATTTGTGAAATTGATAAGTAATATCCCAAAATTTTCCTTGAACTTAATGTATTACTTCGAGTATGATGCATATGTGGTGTTAAATGTGCTTGTTATATTATGAGTCACATGAAAGTCTCGACCTTAGTTAAGAGTGTTAAATGTGGTTTTTCACTAAAAGCCATATTTTGTTAATGAATGTGAATTAATTAGGAGAAACGGTACATTGACGTCGCGGGCAACCAAGACTTCCACCTGCATATTAGGCAAAGTAACTACTGAGGACTACAAGTAAGTAAACTTCCCCTATTTTCATTGAAGTAAAAATGTTTCAGGTGTAATTAACGGACTTAAGTTATATTCTTGAACTTTATTTACTTGTGGTGCCTTCTATGAACTTTATACATGTATGTGTTACTAAGAGAAGGTTTAAGCATATATGTTATTATGTCGGTACATCGTCCAGCATGCATTTTCATTGAGTTGGGGAAGTCAAATGATTTTAAAAGAAGAATGTGGTAAGTTTAAATTTCCTCAAAATGCATGTATCCCGAGTTTTAAGAATAAATTGATGTACTTCTATGCCATGAAAGGTGTGAGTGGGAAATGGGGCGCGGGAGACCGGCGTACCCGAATTAAATTGATGTAGCAGTGGCAAATATTAAACCGCTCTGCGGTGACGATTGCCTAACCGCTTGGCGGTGGCAAATATTAAACCGCTCTGCGGTGACGATTGCCTAACCGCTTGGCGGTGGCAAATATTAAACCGCTTTGCAGTGACGATTGCCTAACCGCTTGATGGTGGCAAATATTAAACCGCTTTGCGGTGACGATTGCTAAACCGCTTGGCGGTGACAAATATTAAACCGCTCTGCGGTAACGATTGCTGAACCGGTTGGCGGTGGCAAATATTAAACCGCTCTGCGGTGACGATTGCTGAACCGGTTGGCGGTGGCAAATATTAAACCGCTCTACGGTGACGATTGCTGAACCGGTTGACGGTGGCAAATATTAAACCGCTCTGCGGTGACGATTGCTGAACCGGTTGACGGTGGCAAATATTAAACCGCTATGCGGTGGAAAAAATAATAATAATCTGGTCCTAAATAAGGGATATTGCCCACTGCGTTGTAATTGGCTAGAAGATACACTAATTGAGTTCACGATAGAAATGAAGTTAAAGTTTTTGGAAACGTCTAAGTGAAAGTCTTGAAACGAAAGTCATGAAATGAAGTGAAAGTCTTGAAATGAAATGAAAGTCTTGAAATGAAGTGAAAGTCTTGAAATGAAATGAAAGTCTTGAAATGAAGTGAAAGTCTTGAAATGAATGTCTTGAAATGAAGTGAAAGTTTTGAAATGAAATGAAAGATTTGAAATGAAAGTCTTGATATGAAGTTAAAGTTTTTAGAAATGTTTAAGTGAAAGTTTGGAAGGTATGAATGTCTTGAAAACTAAAGTAAATGAGGGTAATTACTTTGAATGGTTTAAGGAATTTCATGTCATGAGCATGCATTACGTGCATAAAGTTTACTTACTGAGCTTTAGCTCACCCCAATCCCTCCCCAACATTTCAGGTGATGAAAGTTAGGTGACCCGAGAAGAGCACACGTCAGCTGACTCAGGCTATCCCCGCTTCAACCCTTTTAAAATAAAGTTAAATTAGAATTTATTTCAATTTCTCATTATTTATTCTTTAATTCACGTATTATTGAGGTTAAATTTCCTCTTATTTCATTTGCTAAAGTTTATTTACTTGGAATTATATTGTTGAGGAGTTTGGGACTTATTGTAATGGTTTGGATGATGTTTGGGATTGAATGAGTTGCGATGTGTATTTTAAGAATGGTTTTGATGTCCCTCTACAGGTTGGCTATGTCCAATTTACAGAGGAGACTCTGTCGAAATTTTTGTAAAATTTTTATAATAAATGAAAAGTTTAAATGTTTTAAACGATTATTTCCGCATATAATGTGAATGGAAGTTAACACGCCTAGGTTTTAGATTTTAAACTTGGGGTGTTACATTGATAGTCATAGTATATGAAACAATCAATGGAAAATGTCTTCTTTGGAACTTAAAAGGCAATCGCGCATCTGATGGAATCAATGACATCCTTGGGAGCAATACTTTGCGACCTTCAGTACTTCCAGACATTATTGTAGCTTCAACAACATGATGACTAAGTCTTGTAATGATTAGCCTTGTTCCATTACACATACCTGCAGAATGATCAATGTTTCTCAAAAGCATTACCGGAACACCAACCTTTAGCATCATTTGATGGGCAGGTAGTCCTGAACACTTTATACTGTTTAAGAATTCAGTGGAATGGATATCTTCAAACAAACTGGCACTGTTCTCGGCTGTACACAAAGAATCTGAACTTAGGTACGTCTTTCCCTCAGATTGGTTGATTGAAACCATGTACTCATTTATGATTTGCACAAGATCAAGTGTCGGTCCTAGTATAGCTCTACCCTTAAGACATGCCAAATCATCAAATTTTCCAGAGAACAATGGATACATACTTTTGACTATTGATTGGACCGGATTATCAAACACATCAACCAGCAGGTCAGTTGGCATCTCTATGCCAGCATGACCATCATTATCATCCCCAAACATACCATCGCCTATACTTAAAACCCACTCATAAAATACCTTCAATTGAAGTCCACAGTCATTATTGTTTACATCTTTGAGTCGCATATTCTTTGCTAATCTCAAAACCTTGCAGTGCGTCCATAAGTGCCATGAATTGATGGTTGCCAACACAATGTCTTACCTACTCCCTTTTGGAATAACATGAACTATTTGACTAAAATCACCCCCGAATACAACAGTCTTTCCTCCAAAAGGTTGATTACATGTGAGTGGATTTTCCAAACTTAATATATCACGTAAAGTTCTATCGAGTGCCTCAAAACAATATCTATGCATCATAGGTGCCTCGTCCCAATAAAATCTGCACTACAAAAACAAAGACATCATATCTGAATTGTAAGTATTGATTTCAAAATTAAACATTCAATTGATAGATATGTAGGAAAATGAACCGAACAATCCGACATCATCAATGTTCAATATTCCTTCAATCTCTTGTATTGTCTTGAAATGGTATATGGATTTAGGGAAACTTTTATCACTGACACAAACAACTTCGGTTATAGGCATAAAATAAAGGCGGAAAGCATGAGGTGTTGCACGAAATCTTCCAATATTGTCTTGAACAGTAAAATTTGTTAAGTAGCATATCATATGCTCTTGTAACTTCTCATCAAATTTGGAGACATAGGGAGGCTTGATGGTTGCTTGAATTCGATCTCCCTAGGCAAAATGATATAAAATGTTAATTTTCTGACTTGAACTGTATAATAAACATATATTGGCAGAAAGTTATGTGGACGGTAATACTGTACCTCGAGGTCAATGAGCACGAGCTCCAAGATGCGGGCAAAGTTTGCATCGTTGTTAACTGGAACCATTTATTTTCTGGCAACTCGAACTTTAATTATCCAGATTGTTTTTTTTTGTTTTTGTCCAGATTTTTGAACAAAGAAGATTGCATTTTGTTTAAACCTGAATGGAATTGTTCAAGTTGTGTGATAATTGTCGGATGGTAGACTGAATTTTGCGAATTGATGAGGAGGCTTTCCAAAGAGACAAATCAAAACCGTGTGTGGTTGCTATCAGATTTCTGTCATGTGAGGGTTGTGATTCAGTCAGATGATATATATATGTATCCCGAAATAACTGCAAAACTGCTTCCTAAAACATGAAAAAGTGACATTTTCAATTAGCCCTTTAGACGTTCAATTAACTGCCCACCACTAAGCAAACTAACCCACTTACATGAAATATAGGTATTTTGAATGTTTTCAAATTTTGAAACTGCCAATTTCAATTGTAATGTAAATTTTGTTGGGAATATAGTGTTGAATAAATAATGTAAATGTTCAGAAACTGCCTTTAGTGCATGCGAAAATCAGAGAATTGTGAAATTTGAATAAATAATGTTACTGTTCAGAAACTGCCTTCAGTACGAGAATTGTGAAATAAATAAATACATGTGAAATAATAAAAACTGATTTCAGGAATCTTTGACAAAATAGAATTTGGTCAAAATAAATCAATCAGAATCTCAATTGTAAGTAATATATAGATTTTATTTTTTACAGCTACCCAGGGTTGAATAAAATATGAATTCTCTCCCTGGCTCCCGTATCCCCAAGGCCCGAAGATCCTGTTTTCGCCAACATTGAACACGTGTAAGTATAAACAACCCTATTTTTTAGGGTTTGATCCTGGTCATCGTACCATGCAATTTGGTGAAATATTGGTTAATTTGTGTGGTATTATATTCGCAGAACTCAGAGATCTTTACTATGGCTTATGGGGCTATAGGGTGGCATGTTTCTTGTCGATCTGGAAGAGATGGAAGAGGTCAACAAACCACTGGATCAAATGTGATTTATTTTTTAATTAATTTTAAATTCTTTTTTGAAACAACGATTTTTGCGATTCTTTTGTAGTAAATGAACGTGTTTTTCATGATTATTTGATTACCTGTAGTGGTATTTCTTCCTTAAATTTGGACTACTCGTGTTTATTCAGGGGCTATACTATTGGGATCCGGGTAGTGGATGAATTTCTTGCATAATCCATTGTGTCAAGATGTGTTGATTTTAGGAAACAACTGAAGTCATTGCCAAGGTGGTGTATTCTTACTATTTGTTTTGATTTATTATTATTTTCATATTGAAGTAAGTTAAGGAATATTTCATTAGTTTTGAATTATGGATTATAGTTTTCATCCTATATAGAACTTGGATATCAGATTCTCAGTATCACTGGAGCATTGAGAATATAAAAGTAAAGATAAATTGCACTCTGCCCCCATCACGTTTTTCAAATCCTTCTTTTAAAAGGAAAAATGGAAAAAATACATTACCTTTACATTAGGATCAACCAATGACTTGAAAATGGCCTAATAAAGAAGGCAACGAGCGTTCTAATTTCAGTCAATTTTTGGTTACTGAAGGTGAAGTTTACGTCCAGGAAGAAAGTTGTTTTAGAAAGTAAAGAGGAACTATATCAATTGTTGTTGTAACCATACGCTATTATAATGTAACGTCACTTTTGAACTAAAAAGAAAATTATTTCAAATATTTAAGTTCTCGTGAGTCATGATTGGAAAGATCTGTGATTATTGATATACACTTATTTCTATCCCAAAAGTAGGATGTTATATGTTTGTTTGATAATATTTGTTATTTATTTTGTTGTTATTTATTTATATTTCAAAAAATATCCAAAGTCGAGAATGTAAATAAACAAATAAGGAATAATTGGATGATAAATGAAGTTAAATTGTGCAAACTAGCAGTTGAAGATGTAAATCAACCATTAACGTGGATCAAAAGTAGAAGGAATCATAAATTCAATGACTCAATTGAAGATTATTGAGAGTTAGAAAAGAAATTGAAGAAAATTAGAGCTCGAGGACTAAAGTGTACAAATCAAATGAAGAATGACCAAATTATAAATATTCAATGGTTGATTCGGAACAAAGCAAGATACTTGAATATTGTTAGGAATCAATTAGATGCAATTAGAAGTAAAAAATGAATGGAATATGATAAAAATATTACTATAAATTCATTCCAATCAAACAAGATTTCTGGCAGATTTTTAGTCGGACTTTGAGAGCTAATTTCGGGACAGTCTATGTTCAAATTGAGAAAATCCTATTTTAGGAGGATTGTATCCCTCTAAGTTATTTTTTTACTCAATTTGAATCACCCCCATCAGATAAGGGAATAGAAATATATGATCAAAATATGCCGTGCAGTGACAAAAAGATCTTCCGCGAAGGTAACTTTTCTTGTTCAGTTGAAACTCTTTCAGAAGTCAATTTGGACGTGATATTTGGCCACTTTTCGACTTCTAAAAATAAGGACGGGAGAAACACATTAGGGGTTCCCAATTGTCACATTCTCATGCCAAAACGCTGTCAAAGTGCCGAGGGATCCACACAAAGTCAAATTCAAGATTGAAGATACAAGATCAAGAACATGAATATGGTGATATCTTTTCATTTTCTTGTAATTTATTTTCCATCATGTTTTTAAGCTAAGTTTTTCATTATTAGAATTGTGATGATACTTTAAATTCTTGATTTCATGTTTTGACTTTATGTTTAATTTATACAATTTATGGGTTTGATGCAATTAATTGTGAATTATTTTCATCTATAATTTTGGACACATGATTATTGATGTATGTGATGTTGTTCTAAGTTCGAAAGATTAGGATTACATTAGACTTGAATTAATTGCCACAAAGTTCGATAGTGGATAAAAATGTACTCATGTGCTTTGTGTAATTTCAAAAAGTGTTCATAAACTCATAATACTTTTCTACATATTTGGAATTATCATAGAAATATAGTCAAATTCCACGTAGGAAAATGTTTTAATTCACCGTTCGAAATAGAGTCTTAATAACTATAGGAACACGAATTTTCATTATCTCATAAATTGTCGCTAATTGTTTAAGTCAAAATATGGATTATTGGATTAAAGTGGATTCATAATTATAATATATTTCTTTCATAGTTTTCACAAATCAAATATTTTTGTACTTTTTAGTTTAATTGTTAATTTAATTTTTCAAACAAAAATTCTCAAATAAAAAATCACCTAGTTTCGATTAAGGTAATTAGTCTAAAATACAATTTACTTAATCCTGGTGGAATCGATTATTGGACTCACATCCATTATATTACTTGCGCGATCCGTACATTTGTGGGAGGGAACAATTATTGACAGTTGATCCCTCAAGAACATCTTATTAAATTCTAGACATGTCTATAATATTGCTCCAAATTATGGGATATTGAATCAGCTCAAATAGATTTTGTATATAAGATATGAATGAGAACTATATCTAATCTAATTTTGTGTTAATAAAGCATATTGATTTAGGTGGAAAAAGAGGGGAACATTAGCACTTTCAGACAAGACAATATAGAAACTTTGTCCAAACATGTAACTGCATATTTTCTCAAATAATGCCTGAGAGCTGATAATCTTCAAAATGTGTTTCCACTTTCCACACACCTGGAGCTTATAAGCACATTTTTTTGTGATTGTCAAAACATTCAACCTATCCTCATCAATTGACTATCATTGTAGCATTTATTTCCTTACTAGATCATTTTATTATTTTTTTATGATAGAGCTCAAGTTCAAGTAATTTTGGTTTTAAAAAGGAAAAATGATCCGACCACTTGAAATTTTTTTTGTTTGATGTCAATTTTTAAATTTTGAGTAATTATATGGACACATTAATAAGAAACATTTTTAAGTGATATTGTAACGTGACATACATTCATTGGGTAATTATTATAACTACCTCACCATTTTTTTATCACCCAATGAATATGGACCACGTGACAATATCACTTAAAAATATCATTTATTAATATCTCCCTAAAATTATTGTTAAATTTTTGGGATTAGAAGACGTTGGAGAATTAGTACAAAAACCTTTCATTTATTACTATGAAAATAATTTTTCAAGTGCAATTAGTTTTCTAGGAATCACGACTTCTAATCGAAGTAATGTTTATGCAGCATTGTTTAAACAATATTTTGTGTGTTTAACGTACTTTCATGCATTTTAATTTATAATTTATATTGATTAAAGATATTTTGATTTTATTCAAGATAAACTATCACTTAAATGGTGCACTTCAATACTCATTTTTAATGATTTTTCATACGCAAATTTATCTTAGTTTTATTTAGCTTGTATTCGGCAACTGTTATAATAAGTAATTATTAGTGTTATTTGTGTTTTATAAGTAAGATATGTTGTTAAAAATTGGAGAGAGAAAAAATTTGTAGTTAAAAAATACTGTTAGAAATTGTATTGATTATAATAAAAATTTGCCGAACACACTTTTAGTTTGTTAATTTTAGTTAATATTTTTCACCACTCATTTATCAGTTTTTTGAATCATAATATTCATCACTACTCGATCATCTAAACAAAGTGGTGGCGAAAAATTGCGATACTTTATATTATACAACATAAAGTTCGTAAAATGTTATTTCACTCATCGATTTTATTTACATTAAGATAAAATTAAGTTTAGTGACTAAATTAAACTTCACTGAAAGTTCAATGACCAATAGTCTTTTCTATTGATTTCTAGAGAGGTTTGCAATAAGGATAACCTAGTTAAATTCATGTGGAAATAATAATAATAATAATATAATAATAATAATAATAAATACAAAAACGAGGAATTAATTGCGAAGTGATTCAATTGTGCTTCAGAATCAGATTGCTTCCTTTTCTTCCTCCAAATCTCCCGATTGTTGCAGAAGTAAGAATTCTCTTTCACACTTTTCTCACTCATTTGTAAGAATTCTCTGTTACACTTTTCTCACTCATCTGTTCGTGTAAAATTAATTCAATTCAAAAAATATTAAAAAAAAAAAAAAACTTGAAGGAAATGTAGAAATAAAGCCCCGAAAATTCAGCAATTGTTTATTTATTACTTTACCCTTTTTATTAGTCTTTCTGAAGAAACTGATTATAGGATTTATACAACTGATCATAGTTTTACTTCTGGTAAAAGAGAAGTACAGTTCAGATTTTCTTGAGAATAAACCGTTACAGATATGTGTACATGATTATGAAATTTGGCTTATATGGTTGAAAACATATGAAATTTATATTTTTTGATTAGTAATAATGCTGAATTATTACAAGTAGGAGATGTGAATTTTCAATAGAAAGAGTAGGAGCTCGAATTGTTGATTTAGAAAATTAAAAGAAGGTTGACTTTATAGTAGAATAGTTCCACTTTCCATAAAATAGTTAAATAAATTTATGAATACTACTATCCATATCAAGATTTACTAATGAGCAATAATGCTCTAGATTCTACAAGATTTTGCCATTGGATGAAAGGAAAATTATAATTTTTAGTTGAGAAGTACTGCATGCCTTTATTACATCATATAGATTGTATTCCGATATATACACATTATATATATGTATGGTGCTTGTGAATGTGAATCTATGTGCTATAGTGTAATTCTTTTCATAACTATATAACTATTGAGCATGTTTTTTTTTATAATTATTTGCGAGTCTTCATGTCCTTCAATGCAGATGATTCAATTCTGTTACTACTGATCAGTATCCTATTCGTTTACTTTTCTTTTACTAACCCCCTATTCATTCACTGTGCACATTCATTTAAGGTCATTTGAATGCTATCTGAGTAATAACCCCATTCCTTCTTTCTTTCTTTCTTCCGGAGGCGTCTATTCTCGGCGGTGCTAGGCTTAATTTTTTTACCTTATTGATTTCTTTGTGCTTCTTGTTTCATCAGCCCAAGGATTAATATATTATTCATATTATTCACCCGAACTGAGTGAAATATGCATTTATGCTCAAATCCGTTTATTTCTAGGTAGATTAAAATCAATTTTTGCTGCAAAGCCTTCTATATTTGGGTAGATTGAAATCATTTTTCTACAAAAGCTTTTTGAAGTATGAATCATGTACTGTGTATGCCGTGAATCTTGCTAAGACTCTGCATCTCTTCTTTTTCCTCGCTATCTAGAGTAGCTAAAGGTTGTATTATGCTTAACCCAGAGATATCTGAATTGTTGGATATTAATTAGTACTTTTGCATCCATAGGTTTTGACTGATTTAATATTTTTCATTTCTTAAATTAGATGGATCAGTCTCTTTCTCCCCTTGCATTTAAAGGATCTATTGCAGAAGCAATTGTTGAAGCGAAACAACAGAAGAAACTCTTTGTTGTCTATACTTCTGGTAATTGCATATTATATGGGCTTGATTTCAGTTTGTTTAATCATATTTGACATACACAATTGTTAAACTACAGTTGTATAGTTGAGTCAATTATTTATTCTTTCTAAACCGTTTGAGGGCAACTAGGGTGTAAAGAGCTTCAGCATTTCTTAATCTTAAAACCAGATAAAAGAAAAAATAAAAGGACTAGAGCTTCAGTGTCCCGTAGTCATTCACTTGACAAGGAAAAAGGGAAAAAGGAAAAAGAGGCTGAGATATCCAAAGCTACAAGTCAATTTTAATCAACAAAAAATCCATTATTTCGTTGTGCCTGGTATCAGAGTGGCCTTCATAACTCAAAATATGGTTACCCTCCCATGAAATGGGGGTGACATTGAGTTTCCTGCTATTGAATGCTCGAATTTAGCATATGATGATTTATGTGTAGATAGGTTTAAAGATAAAAATATTCAATATTTTAACACAGAAATTCCAACGTTTGAGGTTTTTTGTTTGACATTTTATGGAAAATGTTGATAATTCTATTTATTTGAAGAGATTCTTCTTCTCTCTTTCAAAATTTGGAGGTAAGGTTGGATAACTCCTCACACAAGGCATGCCTCAAGGTATAAGCTTCGAGCAATTCGAAAATATTGTTTTGGATTAGCTAGTTATTAAATCTGATAATGGATCACTTCATATTAAAAATGGATACAGCATGCTTAATTGTATTAACAATTTGCACCTTTGGTGCTTGCACATATTCGTTGCTGTTGCTTTCAGATGAAAACCTTTATTTGTCATTTTATATGTTTTGCAATAGTGATGGAAACGGGTCGGGTCTCCCCGACCCGCCAAATTTTATTAAACCCAAACCCGCCCCGTGACCCGCAAGTTTCGGGGCGGGTCGGTTTTGCCGCCCCGTTTAATTTTTTTTCTATTTTATTTTTTTATTTTTTTATTTTTTTATTGTTTTTCTTTAATATATTATTTAAAATAATATAATCGGGGTGAGTTCGGGTCGGGGCGGCCAAAACCCGTACCCGCCCCGCGACCCGCTCGGGTCGCTAAAACTTAACCCGAACCCGCCCCGCCAACCCGCGGGGCGGGTTTTTTTCCACCCATTAGGGGCGGGTACCCGTCGGGTTCGGGTTTTTTTGTCATCTCTATTTTGCAATTATGAAAAAGTTTTGAATTTTAGTATTCATGGGACACCTTTACACGATGTATGACCGCTTCTTTAAGACAAACAGTAACTTCCCATATTTTATTTGAGTCAGAATTAAAATAGTTCTATTTTTATTTTATCTTAATTTCGTGTGCTAGATGAAAATGCAGAGTCAAAACTTCTAGAAACATCCACATGGATTGATCCGAACGTGAGTTCTCTATAACAATTGGTTAAATGACACTTGGGGGAAAAGATAATAGCTCTCTGTGCTTATGTCACTTGCTGTGTTCAGGTTGCAGATTCATTGACAAAGTACTGCATTTTGATACACATCTTGGAAGGAACCTCGGATGCAACAAACTTTTCAGCGATATGTATCCTTATGTCGAAGTTTCTCACTACAGATGACCAAATCTTATGGCTGAAAATGGCACTAGCAGATGACCAAACCTCCTGCTTTAGTTAAAATTTATTCTATTTGTCAGAGTTGACATTATGTCATTATTTTACTCCATATGATGGTCAAAGTGAATTTGGGATGACTTTTAAAAGATGGTACTGGCAGAATTAGGTAAAAAGGAATGGGAGAAGCTTAAAAGGTCTCTAAGCCTTTTTCTTTTTTAATCTGGAAGACTTCTATTGAAGCGGGAATCATGCTAATGACTGTCAACATGAGCGAGTTACAGTCATATTCGTCATGATGTGTTTGTATAGACTTGCTACTTGCCTAGTTAGCCTGGTATATTAGATCACTGTAATATTTTGTCTTCACTGGATAGTCCCAGTATACTTGAGTCACATCTTGTTTCTCCAAAAATGGCACCTAAATAAGTGCAAAATATTGAAAAGTGAAGACTCTTCAGTAATTGATTGAGTTTTCTGCATTGGTTTTGGGAGGGATGCCAATCCTTCTTCTATCAAGAGCCTTTGCTTATGAACAATGGGGGTGAAGCAAAAGAAAGAATGAAGATTTAGCCTATGTTCAGTTCACGTTTATAAGCTATTTATAAATATTCAAGCTACTTTTTATCTACACATTTTGAGGGACCCACAAGTACTATCCAATTATCCATCACTAATTTCTATCTATATAATTTAAAAATAAAAACATCCCAAACATGCTTCGAGAAATATAAGTATTCTCACTCAAATTTTGATATAAAATAATGTTTCTCCTTCAACAACTGAATGCTCGAATTTCCTTTTTGCGAATTGAGATGTCTAAATACATTTTTTGTTCTTTAAAGATGTCTATTGCTTCAAGTACATGATCCTAATGGCTGAGATTGAAAATACAAGATGCATCAAATATCCACCTTTTCACCTGTCGTAAAAAAACTCCATATCAATTCAATGCATCGGACTGGAATGTGGATCGAGGGATTCAAAAATACACGTGTATCTTTTTTCTTATTCCTTTCTTTCCCCTTCCCTTTCTTTACCAATAAGAATGGAAGAACGTGTACTTCCTCTAATTGAACCAAGCTAAGTGTTAGTTCCAGATCAATTGGCATTTCATACCATGCAGTGATTAGTTTTATAATGTACTGCTAAATAAAATTTGAAGTATTGGCTAATTATGAAGTTTGTACCCTTGCATCAAACTCTACAGATCCACACAATTCTGTCCCATGTATAACTGCTATTGGATACAATGGTCTGCGTCTTTGGGAAAAAGGTATGGAGTTTCTTAGGAATGGAAGTTTATTTTTCATAGCAGTTTGTTATGTCAAATTGATTCTGCAATCTTTCTATTTTTCAATTTTTTTTTTTTTTTTTGATTTGGCAATTTTTAGAGGGATTTGTCACTGCTGATGTTCTTGTTTCCAATCTTGAGAAGGCATGGTTAAGTCTTCATGTTCAGGTAGGCTGATACTGGATATTGTTATACCCATTAGAATATTAAAGTTTATGTTGCTCCCAATACAAATGCCATTGTGATGGCACAGAAACTGCACTTTGGACCTTACTATTACCTAGTGATATAAATTTGTTGACTGATGTACATTTATTTCCCTTTGAAAATTACTAGCTGGTATTTCCTTTGATCAAAGTGACTTCAGACATATGATATTTCCTTTGAATGTTATCAGCTTGTATTTTGATCCAGCAGGCCATGAATTTTTGTTGCTAGTTTACTCAATGTTCTCGCTCATGATTACTTTATACGTACACTACTACACTGTCAAGTTATCTGGTTTATTTACTCATGGCACCGATGTGCTCTTTCTTTTCACATTCCATTTGTATGTTACACGTGAGATAATGTGCTTATGTCAATAGGAAAAAAATTACTTGTTTCGCACTTTCACTGTAGTCCCGTGTTTGTTGTCATACAAATTCTTGGCAGCACTTCCATTATTTGAGAATTCTTTTTTATCAGCATAATATTTACTTAACTGCCACAATTGTGCTATCATAACTGCCTTTAGCTGGAACATCACTGTCATGTTTTAAAATCTAATTAAATAAAGATTGAATTTGTTACACTTCTATGGGGCTAACTGAACCAAGTCAATTATATTGTACTTGTTGATCCATTTTGTCATTTTGCATACATGCTCCTTTTCTATTTGGAAACGAGGTCACATGCAGGACACATGAATCTTCGACAGAAAAGGAAAGTTTCTGTCTAGTGGTACCTAAGTACACCTAAATTGAAAATTTTGGTATCTGAACACCAAAAATTTGACAGGGCACTAAAGTGCTACAATAGTCAAAATTTGGGGAACAATGGCTGCTAATTTCCCATTATTTATTGGAACTACCCCTAGACAGATGTACATGTCATAATTGAATTAAATCTAGTGAATTATGAATACGTTGCGTCAGTTTCGATTTTTTATTTTTTGGCCAACATATATCAATGTTCGTGCAGGAGACGACTGCAGCTTTCTTGACTACTGCACTTGCTTCTAAGAAACAATCTGCTGCCGGAACTTCTGAAACTGCTTCCTCTGTGCATGAGACTAATGTGCCATCATCTTCAACCGAAAATCAAGTCCAATCTCCACATGCTGAACAGTTGTCGAATTCTGTGGAAACAGATGACAGTAACAGTCAGAAAGATGCTTCGAAGGTGATATCTATTTTGGCTTGGTATTTAAATTTTACCTACTATATCAAACTCGGTTCTAACTCATAATCTTTTACATGGACAGGAGATAGATTCTGAATGTGGTGACAAAGCTTCTCATATACCATCATCTCAGGCCACTGTATCTGCCAGTGGTAAACATGATGACAATACTTCCACAACTTTAACAGAAAATATATCGCCGAGTCCCCTAGAGGTACATCCAAATAACTCTGAGGTTGACCATCCTATCCCAGAAAAAAAAGTGGAATCCCATGACCATCATTTGGAAATTAGCAAAAAGGTTTCTCATGAAATTTCCTGCGAGGCAAATAAAGCAGCAGTGGTTGATACAGAGACTGCTGAAGAAATTGAGAAAGCTAATCCTTCAGATTCCTCCACTGTTCAATCAAATGACGTATTTTTAAATATTAGATTGCCTGATGGGTCCAGTTTACAAGTGAAGTTCTCCATGATGGACTGCTTGAGAATGGTCAAAAATCATATAGATGAAAATCAAACAAGCAGTTTAGGCTCTTATAGTTTAGCAATTCCATATCCCCGTAAGGTTTTTAATGACCAAGGTATGCTTTGATTCCCAATTTTATGGTGCTATTTCTGACTGAGCTTGATGACTAAGAAAATAGCAAAGAGACGAGCATTGATTATTCCTTTTAAAAGGAAATTACGACTTTGAACTTCTAATGAAAAGACAACTATAAAGAGAATGACTGCATAAAAGCGCTAATTGCATAACATTTTTTTGATGATATAAATTTTGCTTGACTGTAATCATCTTAACTAGTTTGAATTTAGCCTTAAAAAAATGAAAGAAATAATAATTTTCGTCACAGGCAGTTCAAAATGCAATTCCTTTATTTTATTCTATGAAGTAATTCATCCCCTTTAGTTCTAGTCATTTGATTGTTTGTTCTGGACTTCTAGTCTAGACTAGATCAAATATTGCTTGTTACAGAAGAAAGATTTTTTTTTTTTTAACAAATTTATTGCTGTATGAAATATTGTGCGAATATGTTGAAAATGTTATTAAATTATTCCGAGTCAATTAATTTTAGTTGCAGAAATTTAGTCGTATTTCGATTTTGAAGTTCTACAAGTCAACACTATATATCTGCAAGCAATCAATCAAATGCATAGCTTTGGCTGGCCGTTAACAAACCATAAACCTGCTTACCGTGCTTTGAACTCGTTACGAAAAAAGAGAACATAGGCCCAGTTCCTTGAAAAGACTTTAAAGCACCATTTATTTCTGGTAAATATAAAAATGAAAAAAAACAACTTAGATTATGTGATCACTTGATACGTAAGGTGTGAAGGATGTGCACCTGTATATGATCTTGCGAATTTAGTAGAACTGAAAAGCAATAGTCATCATTTTGGTTAAATTTCTTTTTCCTATTGACTGTGTTCATGGGAGGGGAATGAGCAGGGAAGCCGTCATTTTTCTGTTCTCTTAAGTTCTTAACTTTTTCTTTTCAACTTCATATGTATTTTTTTCTTCCATAATAACATGTTGAAGTCCTAAATCAAATTTTTTAGGGTACTTTATTGTCACTGGACCATCTATTCAATGGACATATGCTAGTTTATTTTCAGCATTTCTTTTTTGTTATGTCCACTGTACTCAATGGAATATGCTAGTTTATTTTCTGCACTATTTTATTCACCTTGCTGAATAGTTCATGCTCTCGATCTTTTCTCTTCTGTTGTTTTTTGCCAGATTTGGATAGCACATTATCTGAATTGGGACTCACCAAAAGACAAGCATTAGTAGTTGTTCTGAGTAAGGCAACAGATTTGCAGTACAAAGGAGGATCATCATCATCTTATCCCACTAACTCTTCCAATGAGACTGGTTCTTCAAATGGTAGCAATCAAGGGTATTGGGCATTGCTGAAAACAGCCTTATCTTATGTGAATCCTCTCTCCTATCTTGGTGGGGGTGCCAGCTCATCAAGTTCTGCTCAGGAATCGCGAAGTGGCACATGGCAATATAGTAAGATGCATAACTTCTGGCCTCTTTTTAAATATTTAATCTGGGTAAAAATTAAAAAATAAAAATCACTGGAAATAGGCACCTCGAATGATTGTCTGATTGATAGTTTACTTCATGGTTAATCCACTACACACCATTTTAGCCGAACATCTTATTGTACTCTGAATACTGAATCCTTGATCCGAGCTATGTTCTATTGGCTGAGTTGATACTTGGGCCATTTCGTGTTTTAGTCATAAAGGCATATTTGCATCGTGGAAATAAGTGGGAATGCACAAATTCTCAAGAATTTCAAAATCTAAACAGTTGCACGTTTAATTTCATTGTAATGTTATTTTATTAGACTGGAACAACTGAGATCACCCTAAGAAATGTTCTTCAGTTTCTAACTAGAAAGAGAGTAGATTATCAAATGAAACTCCTGTTACTTGAATCACAGAAGAATTCAATGTTCATGACAATTTATTTCCTCCATTTCCCCTGCATGACTGTTCGAATCTCCTTCAATGAAGATTTTATCTTGAATGGGGTCCTAAATCTAACAACAATGTCAACCCAAAATGTTTCCCTGTTGCCATATATACCTTTATTTGTGGAACTTACTCACTAATAAGAATAATCAACTCTTTTTCTTGACTTTCAAAATCCTACTTTTTTATGCGTTTGGCTTCTGCAGCCTCATCTTTTTCTCCCTAATAATGTTTCTTCTTACATAATTTATACTCCTTTCCTTACCATTATGCAAAAGTTTATACAGTGCATGTATACAGTTATGTTGACTCTCCTTCTATGCATTACATCTACTAATTCTAAGAATTTCACGTGTCTCTATATTTACGGTCTTACTCTAATTCTACTATCTTTATTCATCTCTATCCATTGAAACGTGAAAAATCCTTGCTTAGTTCTCGCATTCAGGTTATGGAGTGAGCCCCATCTAATTCTTTCCCCTTTTTCACTGCCACCGGGGTCAGATGCAGATTGACAATTTTTTTGAATAATTGATGTCGTAGATGCGTCTCTCTACTTTCTAGTACAAATTATATATGTTTGGCTAAACTCTTGCCTCTTTTGAAAGTCATCAAGTGATGGTGCCTTTTGTGAAGCACATATTCACTGGCATCATTAGTGAACTCTCCCAAGGACCGAGATAACCTTCTTCATTTTTTATCCCTAAAGCCAAAATTCCATGTGTTTTTGCATATCACGAGTTACATTTTGCTGGGCATATATTTTTGTCTAAATGATAAACCTGATTGTGTCAAGGTTGGTTGTAAGGGCAGTTTTAGGCTGGTAATATGTGGTTCTGCACAATTTTTGGTTAGTGGTTAGAAAATTAGTGTTTCGAGGAGTTGGGCTGCAGCAGTGATCATGTATTGTTGTTTTCAAGTTGTGGATTTTGGTTCTTTAGATGGTACTGATGGTAATAATTGTGGTAATTTTCGGAATGCAAGTGGTGTTTGAACTTTGAAGGGTAACTGTAGTATGTTGATATGTATCGTGGTGGTGTTATATGCTTATAGCAGAAGTTATCCAGAGTTGTTCTGTTGGGTTCTGGTCATGGTTGTTTTCTATTGATTTATATTATACATAAAAAAAAAAAAAATTATTCTGTTTCTTTTCCGCCTTCTTTTTGGAATGTGCACATATCATTTTATTTTTCATGTCTTCTTCCCTATGTTCAGATGCAGATCCCATTAACTCTATGGTAAATTATGGAATTTTTCGTTGAAAAGTTTCACCTGAATACTGAGTTGAAACAAAAAGGATGATTTTAGTGTGTAGTACAGTTGAGTATTGGAACCTAATGAAGTGCTTGGCATATTTCAGTGCTTAATCTTGTGCGTTCGTTGGCTCCCAATCTCAACTGAGACGACGGAGAAGTCACAAAGTTCAATTATATCTTCATCCAATTTTTTTTGACAAAAGATAGTTTTGTTTGCTTCTTAAAATCTGCTACTTAACATTCTGATTAACTGGATTTTCATGTTTTAGGTCCAAACTCCTCACTTGGGAATAATCCGAGGGTTGTCAATCGACCTTCGCCCGATGAAAATACATCTACTAGCAGCAGGAGCAGGCAGCAACCTCCTCCTCGATTTGGTGGAAACATCCACACCTTGAAACACGAGGATGACAGTCGATTCAATGGCAAAAATGCCTTTTGGAATGGAAACTCTACACAATTTGGTGGCGATAATGATGGAAAATGAGCGCAGTCGTGCATAATAAGAACGCCCGTTTCAATTTCGGCAACATGATACTTGTTCCTTCCTTTCTGAGACATTTGATAATTATTTACTTATGGCTAATAATTTATGTGTGTAAATCTTTGTGGTAAATATTTTTGTGGAGTGATTTCTAGTCTTGGTTTAGATGAAACATTTCCCCCCCTGGTGTTCTTATTAACATCAAAAGCAGCCGAGGTTTGCTCTTAGCGCAAGCTATTTCTTCGCTTACAGTTGGAAAATGGTCGAGAAGGAAACCTCATTCAGTCTATTGATGAATAATCAGACGTCTGTGGTTCAATTTGCAAATTTGAAATGGGTATAATTGATATTCGTTATACTCATTAAGACTAGTTGGAGCATATGCGATGCACGTAGAGAGTCTGCGATGCGTAAATAATATATATTTTTTATGGTGTTTTATAAATGGCTTATAAACCAATTTATAAATTTCACGGTTTTTTCTGCCACATTTTAAAAACATATATTTTTTCAAATTATTTCTAATCACATATATTACTTCGAAATCAATAAAATTTTATTTATAAAATTCACTTCCGCACAGAAGTTGCGGCTGCAGATGAGCCACGACAGCGCCCCACTGAGGCCAGCTCCAGTTTTGAAGTGGCATGGAATAAATATTCACATACAAAAACTGTGGAGCCATTTTGGCACCGGAGGCGGACTACGACATCGACGAGTGACATACGTGATAAAGCAGATTCCTTGAGTGTCTAGCAACTAGAAAGTTTGCTGAGTGAGCCTTCGCATCACAGTCTAGCACAAACTCGTCTGGTCCGACTCATAGAACGATCTAGCCATTCTTTTACACAATAAGCACTTCTTCATCTTGCCTAAATCTCCAAAAATCGTCGAATTTTTTAAATTTGTAGGCCAAAAAACGACGAGAGAAATGTGGAAAATTAGGAGATAGGGAGTAGACAAAAAAAAAAAAAAACTGATGAGGAAGAGGAAGTATCTTCTACAATTCAACCTGCATCGGCTAATTGAAAATGCTTTCTTTCATTTGTAAATGTCAAATCAATTAGTCATAGAATGTTTTTGGTATTATTTAAAAATAATTTTTTTTTTTTTTAAAATGAACGGTAATTTTTAGGAGAAAACTTTAAAAAGAATTAAACAAGTGCAAGTTATTACCAAATAATTGTATGATAGTTATCTGCTGATGACCTCTAATTCTGAACAAGATTTCCTTCCTGAAGAGTATCTGGCCATAAAACCCACTAAATGAAAACTATCAGCAGATATGGTAACCGTAAAATAAAATAAAATAAATATTAACTGAATGAAGAATTGCAAATGATAACAGCACAGCACAGCAGACTGTACTTCATTTGTTCATTCGATTATTTTGCTTTGCCTGGCTGTCTGCTTATCTGTCTTTCCTTCCACCATCACTTTTTTCGATTCCTTGTTGAAAAAATTTGTGTGTATAAAACAAACAAACAGAAACTCACCTATGTTTTAGATTAGTTTTGATTTACAGTAACCCCAAAGAAAGACGCGCGCAAAAAGGGGACTGAACAGGCAGGTAAAAAGAATCAAAGAAACCCATAAATTACGGTTGGTGTATTGGTGTTGTGGGGTTGTTATAATTTTTAGCATTTGCATAATTCTATTTTTCGAGCTTCCATTATTCTCTCTTTAGTTTTCTGTTATATCTTGTTACGTTTGTTTTCTCTTTCTTGGATCCATATTTTTCTATATCAGTTTTGTTTGATTATTCAGTTTGTGGGCTTCAATTTTGTCGTCCAGTTACAACTTTTGGTTGTTGCTAATGGACGACAAGTACGTCAATAGGCGTGGTTATGCGGTAAGAATATTGATTAAGATTGTTAATTGGGGCTCTGAATTATGGTTTCTTTTCCTTCTTGCTTATTTTACCATTATTTTGGTCATCCTGTGTTTGTGGTTTAATTTCAAATGATCCTTAAATTGCATATGAATGTATTTGTGCAGCGCGTGTAATTTCACGAAATTATTATATCAGGGAATTTGTTGTGTGCCAAGATCTTGAAATTTTGGCTTCTAGCTTTTATAAATTGTATGTCAGGTCGGTTATTTAGTAAGTGTTTATATTGATGGATTGATATGATTACATAAAAATTAGGTTTGTCCTTTTGATGCATTCTTCGCATGATGGTTGCCAACGAAGTTCTTTTTTTTTTTTTTGATAAACTTTTCTTTGAGTATGATGTCTGTAATTGTTTGAGATTTAAGTTTTTAATAATAATTTGATATTCTTAATGTAGTTCTGGTGTTACATGTGTATTTGTGTTGTTTTGCTATTATTTTTCAGTGTATGTTTTTGGTTGGTGGTGAGTGGAAAAGGGTTCAAGTGAACATTATAGCTATTATAGTCTATAGAAACTAGAAAGTTGATTCATCCTGAAGTGTTCTTTGTCGTGTTCACTTGTTTTCATGTTTAACTGATGTGGTGCAGGCACATGCTCCTCCTGCTGGTTACTTTGTGCCTCTAGAGAAACCTAGCTCCGAAGATGATCTTTATTTGAGAAAGAGAGCAAGGATGCGTAGGTGGCTGTGTTATACCTGTCAAGTGGAGGAGTCTTACCCATCAAATGACAATGAGGTCCTTAAGATCCCAAGAAATCACGCTGATGGTATGCTTTTGTTGTTTTCAGGCTTATATAGGTGCTAATAGAACGTAACTGTTTCATTCTTGTTCATTTTCCCATTATTGTCATTATATTTTTTTAGACCTAAGTGACAAATTAATTCATGTCATTGTAAAATGGATGTTTCGATTTTACATTTTTAGTGGAGGGAAATATGCTTTGGAGTTTTCTACCATTTAGCACAACTCGTCTCTGTCAAAGCTGAAGCATCTGCTGTAGCTATGTTTAGTCTGTCCTTTCTCTTATCAGTTCTTGGAAGACGCTGTGTTTGATCTAAATAAGAAATTCATCAAGCATCTCATTAGGCTTGTATCACCTCTAACATTTTGTGCTAAGTCAGAGAGATTATTGAAGTGGATAGATGTTTGGAGTTCAAGTGGTGCCATATGTTGTTATTTTTAATTGGTGCCATAGTATTCTGAATGAAATGTTGCAAGCTCTGATGAATGGACCTAATGGTATACCATTCATGTATAGGTTACAAGGTTTGGTGTTTTTTTGGGTATATTGTACTTCTCTTGACCACAGGGAGAAAAGAAATAAAGGAAGAACTTGAAAGGGACATTTACAACATTATCCAACTTTAGGTATCAAAATTGAAATTTACTTCCTTTAAAGTGACTTTTTCAAATTTTTTGTGATTTACTGATATTTACGTCATTTAAAAGTATCACAATTTGATACTTCTCAAATTTTTATGATACTTTTCAAAATTTTGTAATACTTCTTGTACTTTTTTATGAACTTGTGATACTTTTCAATTTATTTATGATACTTATCACAGTGCAAGAATTTTTCATTATTTTTTTATTGTGATGTAAAAAATCAGTTTTCACAAGAAAAGTGTGTGTTTGATTGCATGAGAAAAGAGGGAAAAGAAAATATTTTCTAGTCAAATTCCATCTTTGAGTGTTTGATTGACAAATTTTCTATGGAAATTATGTTCCATTCAAGGTCAAAAAGTGAGAATTTTCCTTGAAATCCTTGAATTTATTTATTTTAGGTGGAGGTATTAAATGATTTTCATTTTCCTTTTCCTTTTCCTTTTCCTTTTCCACCCTCTAATCAAACATACCCTAGGTACTTAGCTCAATTGATCCAACTTGAAATGCATGCGTATTGGGGCTTTGTATTACATCAGTGACATACAATTAATTGTTGTTTCCAATGATTTATAGTTTCAAAAGTAGCCTATTAAGTGTCACTGGTAAAAACTTGACAATGACTGAACAAATTTATAATTTCTGTTCTGAGAAATGGCAAAAACTTAGGATACATCCGGCTTAGAACTTGTGATAACATGTATCATCAGTATTAATGTTTGTAAGCTATATTGGTTGTATATAATCTTTTGTTCTTTGAAAAACTTCATAAATGCTTGCACATTTATATAAATGAAATGTAGAAAAGTGTATATATGGGTTACATGTCATTCTATTTTCTTTTTTACTCTAATTGTATGTTTTTGCCCTACATTCAAAAACCATTGTAAATTGAAATATAGTGAAATTCATCAAATAATATTTTGTGCCATTATCGTTCTTTGTATAGTTTAAGAACTTGTTATTTTTTAAGCAGATGCTCATTTATCATAGCTTTGTTGTTCACACAAATCAATTATTAGATAAATTATAATGATCTTTTTTTCTAATAACTATATAACTATTCGGACGTGAGGCAGTTGCAAGTTGCAACTCTAGGACATGCAGACAAGCAAAATGACAATAATTAGGATAAGGAATGCACATATTTTCTGAACTAAGACATAAACAAACTGTATATGAATGACTGGTATATATCGATGAAATGGAATACCCTTTGCATATGAAGAATATCGATGCATTTTGTGCATAATTTTCTTGGAAATTGGCATCAACTATTGCTGATTACTTTATTGGTTGAGGTGGACATGTGTATGCCATGATTGGATTAAATTGCTTCTGTTAACTCGTGTCATTGAGGACCATTAATTTCTCTGTTTCTATCTCGTTCCTTCTATTACTTTATTCTTAATTAAATCTGTTAATTTCTCATCTTGTGATGTAATGTTCTTCCATCATTATGTACATTTTTTATCAACAATTAGTGACACATCAACCATAAAGCTTTTACAAGACAAAATAAATTAGCTAAATCCCCACCTACTTGAAGAAACTATCAATTTTTATTATTATTATTATTTTAAATAAAGCACCATCACAGCCCCGGTGTGTTTTTTGATAGGACATGAGGGATTCCTATATCATGATATAAATGAATACAAAGGAGGGGGCATATATTGAAGAAACTTTCAATATTTCAACTGTTCTTTTAAATTTAATAATATTTAAAATATAAGAAATTCTTTCGATTAAACAAATACTTAATTTCAAACAAGTTGTGAGAAATTAATGAATTTTGATTATTTATTTTCTTCACCGTGTCCCTAATATTGAAGATAACTGAACTTGATCATGCAACCTTCTGCTTGTTATGTAACATATTAAGTGTTCTATTAGTTAACTCATACTTTCTTAGATAGCATGACGTGACATTTTCCAAAATGTGGACAAGTTACTTATAATATGGTCACATATGAAGACATATAGGACAGGTGTATCAGAGAATCTAGAGAAATTCTGCATTCATAATGCATCTGCTGTGGATATGTTGCCCTTCTTGAACGGGTCTTCTCTGTCTTGTATTAATAAGTTTTGTATAGCTGGTTGATTGACGTTTATAATTCCTGGAGTAGAATTTATTTGATTTTTACTTTCTTTCATAGTGTGCGTACACGGTACACATTCACTTGTCACAGTGCTGTTATTTTCTAATTTATTAACTTCATCAGAAAGTTTTATATAGAATCTAATTCTTGTAAAGTTCATTACGACTCTTAAGTTATCTACCATATCAGTTAATTGTGGGCTACATTGAGGTTCATAAGAAATTTTATTTTTGATTTTTTTAACCTTATTTATATATGGGTTTACAAACTAGGGCATCAAAGAGGTTCTAAGGCTTCGGCTCCTGTGCAGTCAGAAGTTCAGAAGGCGGTACCTCCTATTGAAGTGCCTGCATTGTCTATTGAGGAACTGAAAGAAAAAACTGATAATTTTGGATCTAGTGCATTAGTTGGCGAAGGATCTTATGGAAGAGTATACTTTGCACAGTTAGGTAACGGAAAAGAGGTTGCTGTTAAGAAACTTGACGTGTCATCTGAGCCTGATTTGAATGTTGAGTTCTTAACTCAGGTACGTGCACAATTTTTTTTGGTTTCTAATATCGTGTCTCTTCTATTGCAACAATAATTTTCATTTTACATGTTTTGCATGGATGTGTATTTATGTAACATTTTATTCTTATTAAGGTGTCAATGGTATCAAAACTGAAGAATGAAAATCTTGTTGAGTTGCTTGGGTATTGTGTAGACGGTAATCTTCGTGTCTTGGCATATCAGTTTGCAACCATGGGATCTCTACATGACATATTGCACGGTATGGAGTCCACTAATTAGCTTCCTGGTGAATTCTAGGCACTAAAAAGAGGATTATCTAATTTTATTTGCAATAATAGGAAGGAAAGGAGTACAAGGGGCACGACCAGGTCCTGTACTTGATTGGACGCAACGTGTAAGAATTGCTGTTGATGCTGCAAGGGGACTGGAATATTTGCACGAGAAGGCTCAGCCTTCTATAATACACAGAGATATAAGATCCAGCAACGTACTTCTATTTGAAGACTATAAAGCCAAAATTGCAGATTTTAACCTATCAAATCAGGCTCCTGACATGGCTGCTCGCCTTCATTCTACTCGTGTTTTGGGAACATTTGGTTATCATGCACCAGAGTAATGACTCTTGACTCACTTTTCATTAACTGAATAATTCTCTGTATACATTTTTCTATTTATGTTTAATGCTAAGCTGATAATCCGTCAATAATAGTTTCTTTAAGCTATTAATTGCAATAATAATTCTCCCACTTTGTTTAGCCGAAATATGCATCTTCACTTTAAAAGTTGAGTGATAGGACCGAACATTAAAGGAATATATATCCGATGTAGGGAAAATTATGTAGGGAAATCCTATTGTAAATTGGATAAAAATTAGATATTGCAATTTTGTTTTCAGTGGAGCTTATCTTTTCTTGTTCTCAGAGTAGGAAATATTTATTGTATAGATGTGTGCATAATATGTTTGATTTAACACAGTATATGTTAATAGACATGCAAGATCTTGATTTTGAGTTTACATACTGAAGAGATGTCTCTTGCCCCAACACATTTGAAGAAATTTTGACTGCACAGTCTTTTTATTCTATTATATCAGCCTAAAGACAACTCAACGAGGACATGAAGGTGATAGTCTTTCAAATGTTAATATAATTTCCAATGTTTATGTGAGCTATTCAGTTGGCCAACAATGTTTACATGCCACCTTACATCAAACTCTAGATGATTTTGTGTGTGTGTGTGTGTGTGTGTGTTTATCACTTATATTTTTAACCATCGAAGCCTGGCTCGTCTACATTTTTTAGTGAGATTTGAACTAGGGACATATTGCTTGCTCATATACCATGTTGAACCACTCTATAACTTAAGCTTTTAGAGAAGGCTATATAGTAAATAATTTGAGGATTGTCTTGGAATTGTGCCTGAAAAGGGGATTATTAGGTATTTCACATGTATTTGGATTTGGAGCAGATTAAATGAAGTTTAGGCTGGATTGTTATGCTTGAGTAGGCTGCTTGACTATTATAATGTCAGATTCGTAATGTTAATTAGGCTACTTGAACTTATTATGTTGGATGGTTTATGTTCTCAAGTTAAAAGCCTAAAGGTACTTTGATCTTTTAACATTGAGTGGACATAGGTAGTCCGCAGCAATTGATACGGCCTAATAAGCTATGGGCACTTAGTCAAAAGAGTTGCTTAATTATTCAGTTTACTAAAATTTTATGTTTTGTTATCGTAACAGGATTGGAAAATCCAGTTGGATTTTAGTATTGTAGAGTTTTCTTGAGAACTAAATGACCTTCTGATCCAAGTAGAACCGTTTAAATATATTAATGTAAAGAAGATTATGAACATATGATTAGATGTTCATATTGAAGAAAATCATAGTTTCAAAACTCTGCCCGGCATTCAGGCCATGAGAACCAGGCTATGTAGCTGAAAAGACTGTTTAGTTAATTGAGCGCTTTGACGCAGTTGACTTGAACAAGTTAAACTCCAAGCCACTTTGACCAAAACCTGAGAGGCCTAAAATAGTCCTGTTTGATGTAAAAATTCAACCTGAACGTCTCAATGTTCGAGTCGAGCAGAATTATTAATTTGTTTCAGTAAGTTGTCCTAGTTATTTCCTAGCTGCTTTATTCAAGGACCCTTCCCCTGCTAATGTATATAGTATTATGCCACATAGCATAAGCTGATTTTTTTTTTTTTTTTAAATATCTTGACTAATTTTTAATTATCGGATCTTGTTCATAAATATATTGCAGATATGCAATGACAGGACACTTGACACAGAAGAGTGATGTGTATAGTTTTGGGGTTGTTTTGCTTGAGCTTCTGACTGGAAGGAAACCTGTAGATCATACAATGCCTCGTGGGCAGCAGAGTCTTGTTACCTGGGTAAGCCTTTCACATTACCCTTTTTTTTTTTCATGCTTACAAAATCTCAGTTTTCCCCTTCATTTCTTCTATTATTCGATTTCATGATAGTCGCCATGGTACTTGTAGTTTACCGCATCTCTTGTACTTCTTTTAGGCCACTCCAAGACTGAGCGAGGACAAAGTTAAACAATGTGTTGATCCAAAACTCAGAGAGTATCCCCCGAAAGGAGTTGCAAAGGTCATCTCTCTCTCTCTCTCTCAATGCATGGGAAAATTTCATCATTTCTCCAAATAGCAAGTTGGTTCCCAACCTTCTAGTATAGTTGCACAGTCAATCCACAATGCCAAAAATCGTCTAAATCTTCATTAAGTCGTCACGCTTAAAGATCTCAATTCAAACTCATGGGCACGAGTCCACGTTGACAAACAAAATATAACTTTGCAAAATTTGACATGTGAGAATCACGTGATAGTGTTAACATTGATTTGTACGGTTAATTTTGTCAATGAGACAAATACAATCTAACGCTGGGAACCAAGTTACTAATTATTCAGGTTTGGGACCAACTTGCTACTCGGCCAATAAGTCCAGTGTCAATACTCAAAATTTTCCCTAATACATAAACGAATTACGATGCTAACAATGTACCCATGTGTTCAATTATTCAGCTGGCAGCTGTAGCAGCACTGTGTGTGCAGTATGAAGCTGAGTTTCGACCAAATATGAGCATTGTTGTCAAGGCTTTGCAGCCACTGTTGAAGTCTACTGCTCCGGCTCCTGAGATATAGTGGTGTTTGTAACTCTGTGACTTATGCCATAATTTAGGTCCATTTCTATGTGAATTTCTTTGGTCTCTCCATACATACATACATACATACATACACACATATATATATATTTTATTTTATTTTATTTTTATTTTTTTCATTTTCCCCCTGAAATCGAGTCATGTAAGATTGATTGCTATGGTTCTTTCAAGTTTGTTGCCCGTTTGCATTACGTTGGCGGTGTCTTTTAAATTGTGATTGGGCCGTGTTTAGTTGAAGAATCAAAGTGCTTTCAATTTTTACATATACTGATGGATTTCAGCTTTTGCTTTATTCCTGATGGCTCTACTATGATTCAGACAAATGACTATCTAGTGGTATCCTTTCTAGGCATTCTATTCTTTTTGGCGGCATCCTTCCGCAAAAGCGAGGAGTGGAGCGCCACAATCCCATTCATCATTTTTGAGCTACATAAGCCAAAGCCCGTAGCACAGGCGATGTCTCCGGCATTAATGCAAGGAGGATGTAACGATGTCATTCAATGCAAGCATTATCGATTAAGCTCCTTGTTGGCAGAATTTATAAATTATGTATAAATGATTGAACTTTATTTTTACCACATTTTAATAGACGTATGAGTGATATTTATTTATTTATTCATCATTCATTTCTATCTATCTATTTATAAATCAAATCATTTATAAATTCTTCTATAACGAAAATAACCAAAATATCACTCCATCTCCTCTCTAACCAAGGGTCTAATGTCAAAGAATGATGTCCCACTATAAGTGTAAATCTCAAGCACAACTCAATATGATCTAGGAAACGTTAAATATTTTTACTCAAGTGTTGCAAGTGTTTGTTTAATATCATAGTTCAGATTACCGTGATAATGTCGACTTTATTAAATACTTTTGAGTTTCTTGCATACCAAAAATCTGCAGCATAGATTATTGTCTGCAGAATGTTCTAAGAATCAACCTCTCACGATAATGGCACATTAGCTTTACGATTCATCAAAATCCATTTCCAGTCCAGTGGCATCAATTACAATATATACAATTATAGAAGAAGGCCTACCAGGCTACCACTATTTTCCCTTTTCTCCATCAAACAAATTTATAAATAATTGCTCGTAAATTTAAGTAATGTGATTTACCTCCGATTTGATAATCGATTTACAAAACAGTTTATAAACCACACAATTTCTCAAACTACTTTTTAATTACACATATTTTTTCTTTCTACTTTTCAACCACACATTTTACCCTAAAATCATAAATAAATCAATTAACCAATGGTTCAGGGCAGGACCGATTAGGTCCCTCAAGGTGTGGGCTACACCTTTTTATAAATAAATCAATTTATAAATTAGTACAGTGTTACCAAAACGAAAGGCATTTGCATCCGATTGAAGTTTAGCTATCGGCGTTACAATTATAGTCCCTGTTTGGTGGAGATTAAAATTAGATTTTTAGTAAATTTTGATAAAAATTGATGAGATATGTGATTGATAAGTTGTGGGTCTCATAAAATATATGATTGAGATCGATTGTTGACTTAGACTTATGGGGTTTATTCAATGTGGATTTTGAGAGACTTTTAAAGATTTTAAAGGATTTGAAAAGTTTGGGTGTATTCAATTTATACTTTAGAGACTCCATTAAAATATTGAGGTATTTAATATAGATTTTAATGGACATTCTAAAAGTTCATAAAAGTCAAGGTCTATTAAATAAAGACTTTTAAAAGTCTTTAAAATTTTGTGTTATTCAAAATATCAATGATTTTTAAAGACTCCTACGAAATCCTTTATGTACTAACTTTTAAACAGAAAGTACAAAAAAAAAAAAAATCTCTTAATTGTCTCTCATTAACTTCCAAGATTTTGAAAGACTTTCAAAAACTTTTTAGGGGGATTTATTCAATTAAGATTTCGAAAGACATTTAAAGATTTTTTTCAATGAATTTTTTTTTAATGGATTTCATTGAATTTTATGGATTTATATAGACTTTTAAAGACTTTCGTGAACATTTATTTAAAAAACTTTCATATACTTTCAAAGACTTTTGTAGATTGATTTAGACTTTCAAATACTTTTAAAAACTTTTACATACATTTATTTTTTAATTGAAAAACTTAAACGCTAATAGATTAATTTTCATATGATGTCAATGTGAATCGTTAATAATAATTATATGTCAAGTAAATTACAAAAAAAAAAAAATACAACGTGAGAGATATAAATAGTTTTAAGACAGAGAAACATTTGTGATTAAAAAAATGGGGAAAAAATAAAATCGCGTTTGGTATCGACATAAAAATTGTACTATATTCATAAAAAAATTTCTAGAGAAAATTCTAGAATCACTTTACTTATTATTATTTGTTTTGATACAATTTAATTATTATTTTTCTATAAGATCTTATAGAATTTTAGTTAGATTTATTTTCATAAAAAAATTGAAGAAAATGCTGAAAAAGAAGAGAGCCCAAATATAAAGAAAAAATATTAAAAATACAAAAATACAAAAAGTTGAAGAGGAGAAATAATGATTTGTTTAGTCAAATGTTTAATGTTTCTAAAAATAATATGAAAAAATAAAAATATAGAAAAAATAAAATTACAATTTAAAAGAATTTCTTTTTTTTAAAAGTCATTCAAAATCTTGAAGATTAATGAGAGACAAATAAAGAGATTTTGTGGTTGTACTTTATATTTAGAAGTTAGTACTTAAAGGATTTCGTAGGTATCTTTAAAAGTCATTAATAATTTGAATAACACATAATTTTTAAAGACTTTTAAAATTATTTATACAATATCCGTGACTTTTATGGACTTTTAGAAAGTCCATTGAAATCTATATTAAATACATCAAATTTTTTATGGAGATTATAAAGTCTAAATTGAATACACCTAAACTTTTCAAATCCTTTAAAATCTTTAAAAGTCATTCAAAATCTACATTGAATAAATCCCCCTTAAATTGTAATTTTGTTTTTTATTTCTACATTGAATAAATCCCCCTTAAATTGTAATTTTGTTTTTTATTTCTTTCTTTCATGTTATTTTTAGAAACCTTAAACTTGTAATTTTTTACTTTCATGCTAATTTTTAGAAACCTATGATTAAACAAATCATTATTTTTCTTTTCTTCACCTTGTTATATTTTTTTTTTTTATATTTTGACTTTCTTCTTTTTCTTCGTTTTTTTTTTCAATTTTTCTATGATAAAATTTTATAAGATTTTATAGAAAGATAATAATTAAATTGTATCAAAACAAATAATAATTAAGCAAAGTTATTCTAGAATTTTATCCAGAGAGATTTGTATATTCAAAAATATTAATTAAAAAGTCAATCGAAATTTATAAAAAAATTTATGCACATAGTACAATTTTTATGTCAATATCAAACATAATTTTATTTTTTCCCTATTTTTTAATCACAAATATTTTTCTGTCCTAAAACTATTTATCTCCCACCCCGTATTTTTTTTTGTAATTCATTTGACATATAATTATTATTAACGATTAACATTCACACCATGCGAAAATTAATCTATTAGTGTTCAAGTTTTTTAATTATTAAAAAATAAAAGTCCGTAAAGTCTTTTAAATCAATCTGCAAAAGTCTTTGAAAGTCCATGAAAGTATTTTAAATAAATGTCTACAAAAAATTTTGAAAGCCTACACAAATTCATAAAAGTCAATAAAAATCATTAAAATAAATTCATTAAAAAAAAATCTTTAAATGTATTTCAAAATTGAATAAATCCCTTCTATCGTCATCAATGAACTCCTGTAGGCTCATTGGTCGAATTACATCAAATTGTGGTCTGATTCATATAACAGAAACCCTCCAGAAGCCAATAAACCCTTTGAACAGTGAAATTTCTCTCCTCCACTTCTCGCTGTGAAATTTGTACTCTCTTCTCTCATGGCTGGGACTTTGGATTTTGTAGTTGCCCTCAAAATGACTACTTCTCCTAGTCAATCCCACAGATCCCTCCCTTCCTCGAAAGTACAGTCGTCCAACGAAGGAGAAATTGAAGAAGCTCTTCTTGATGATACTAATGACAACCAAAACAACAGTCTTAAGGAACCTGAGTGTTGCTTTTCTGGATATGAACAAGATTCAGAGGTGGAGATGGAGACCCTCCGCTGCTGTGAAGTCGTTCAAGATTCACCCTCTGGTGATGTTCCATATGACGCCGCATTCGTCAGTTCTGATGTGATTGTCCCTGAAATTCAAGAATCACCTTCTTCTTGTGTGTTGAAGTTTTCTGATGAAGCAGTTGATTCAAGAACTGAGACGGGACAAGAAGGCAACTTTGCCGATGATGCAGTTGATTCGATAAATGTGAAGAAACAAGAAGAGGAGTGTGCTGATGGTGCAATTGATACACTAACTTTGACGAAACAAGAAGGAAGTTTTTCTGATGCAGTTGATTCAATTACTGTGGAGAAACAAGAGAAGCTTGAATCCTTAGATAAATGTTTGAAGATTCAAGTGATTGACGAGACAGCACTCATTGAATTACCCTGTCACAGAAATGGGATGTTTAATAATGGGAAGCACCAAGAAACTCAGGGGAAAAAGGAGAAGAGGCCAAAAAGAAGGCGCTCGAAGGCTGCTGAAAAAATGGAAACTTCAGGAACCAGCTCCCAAGATTGTGGTTACGTTGGGTATAAAGGGAAGAAAAGACTGGTGTATTCGAGGAAGGAGATGGAGGATTTGAGGTTTGTGGGATTGGAAGCCCAGAAGAATAAGTGGATTGAAATCTACTGTGGGCTCGATCCTGTGGTCGCAAAGGAGTATGATGAACTGGCTCATCATCAGAAACACAATGCCACTGGCTTTGACTTTGATCCTAGGCCCCAATTCTTGAGAGCTTCTGTGCCCCCTAGGTCCTTTGGTGAGCAATTTAATCATATATATATATATATATATATATATATTTTAATTATTTGTTAGGCTATAAATGAGATAGTGTCATTTTCAAAAATAAAAAAATAAAAAAAATGAGATAGTGTGTTTTGTAGATTTTGTTAAAAATTGTTACGTGCCATCTTCAGCATATTGTTATTGTTATTATTTCTCGTGTTTTGGCTCTTCTAGATTTATGTTCGATGTATTGTCTTTTCAATTTGACTTTTCTTTTTTTATCAATGTTCTGTAGTATTTTTTTCTTTTAAACCAATGTGGTCTCTCATCATCATATTGTTACTTTGGCAGAAATTATGTGAGAGAAATCACTTGTTGATGATTGCATTGAATTTGCATGATTTAGGAGTGTGTTGCTAGATGAGTAATAACTAGAACTTTAAGGACAAGAAGATGTGGAAAATACTAAAAAATTCCAATATGTAGTTTTCTGATTTAATTTGAATTATCACAGCTCATAGCAAAATGTGTATCAGTAATTACATGTGTTATTCTGCTTTCATTTCGGGTTTTGCGGGAATTGGAGAGGACAAAAATGTTCTCGTCTTTAACTCCTCAACTTTTATTCGAGTACTTAGTGATTTTGAGCTGAATTACTAGGAGTGATTGAGTTTTTATGGGATCATTAATTCGCAAGATGTAGAATTTTTCTTTTCTCATCAACTCAAAATTATGAATTTAGTAAAACAAATAAAAGAAGAAAATCAAGAAGAGAAGCAATCCATAATTTAAATTAGTACTCCTACTAAAAATGAATACTGTTTGGGAAATTTTCAAACATCAAAACTGAAAGTGTTAAACACTAACTATGAGTATTTTGAAACTTTCTTTCATTGACTTGTTTTATTTTTTCATGATAGATAAATAAACAGAAGTATAATTGGATTCTACATTTCTGCTTTTCTCCAACAATCTTGATAGCCATTGTTTGCCTACATGATTTGCTAACTCTACGCATCAAAAATTAAATAAAAAATTATGGCCATTTTCATCATTTCAATAAAACTTTTTCATGAGTAAATCATTGATAATTTTTCACTATGCCCAAGACTCGTTTACATATAATGGTAATGAATTTCTTTTTCTGCTATTTCCATGTTTCTCTTTTATCTTGGATTTCTGCTGTAGTTGCATTGTAATCTGAATCCCCTCGACCCTTTGCTCTGCTTTCCTTTCCTTTTGTTCTCTATTCTTCCTAAAGGTTTTCGCTTCTTTTCTTTTGTATTCCTTATCCATCATTTCTTCTTTTCTTTCCATCTCCTGCCTTTATTCTGATCTATATTCAACTTGAATCTGTGATTATCAGAAAAAGGCTAAGCTCTTTACCATTTTTTGATACATACCCTTCTTGTTCTCATTCTACTTCAGCTTTTCTAGTTTTCCCTTTGCAACCTTCTTGTTCTTGTTCGACTCTGTCTTTTTTAGTTGTCACATTGTGTGTTTCGCTTGTTTTCTCAGTTCAATATGTCTGGGCCTGGTTTCCCAAACCATTGAGATTTCCATATTATTTAGGCTGGATCCGAAAATATTTGCTAGATTTGGTTTACTATCTTTCAACTTGTGAAGTTTCATTAGCCTTTTTCTTCTGCTTAATTGTTTTTTAGTTGGTGGAAAGGAGCTAGGGGAGGAAAAATTATTTTCTTAGGAGAAATGAATAAAAATTTAATTTTTATTTTTAAAAGTATAATTAATTGCTTATTGGTTTATTTTTTATTTTTGCCCCATAGATCTTTAGTCCTTATTGTGTCAATTTGATGGGATTATTTTCTGTGACACAGATGCGGTTGCTGCAAGGAGAAAAGGGAACCATTTGAAAGTCTCTGTGCACTGAAGAATGACTTCTAGGAATTGTGAAGATAATTTTTACTCCAAAATACATCTCTAGATTTTTGTCCTAGAGTTAGAATAGTTGATGACTTTTGTGGAGAGTGCTCGAATAGTTCATACGATCTTTCTGGATTAGTTTAGTTTCCCAGTAGTTGAGATTTTACTTGTAAATCATTGGATGTGCTATGCATTTCTTTTGAAATGAGTTTGTGATGACACATTCTAGGTGTAAATGTGTGTGCATATGCCTTCAATTGTAAATTGAACAATAAAGGGTGGTAGAATTTGTTGTTTGGAATGTTGTAGACATGTGTTATTGAATAAAAAGGTTTTTCTTTGAAAAATCTTAGATGGAAAATGTCTTGTTTGAATTTCTTTTTCTTCTCCTTTGTGTTATTGATGGATGAATAACTTTTATGCTGAAGATGACAGAGGTTTACTAAATTTATCCACACCTTTCAGGTGAAGGCTGTCCTGAGCTGGCTGTCAATCACTTTAAAAATGTGAATGCTATAGATACTTCCTCACAGTTTCCTGCAAGTGATGAGCTTGACTGCTCAGTTTTGGAAGGAGAGTGCAATGAAGATGATGCTACTGATGAAGATTACAATAGCATACAGAAGCCTGCATTTTTGGTTAAAGGAGAACCCGACTTTGATTCTGGGCCTCCACAAGACGGACTAGAATATCTTAGGCGTGTAAGGTATCATTTTGACCTATCAGGATTTTGTGGGGGTCTGCACATATAATTTTTATTTTTTCTTCTTGTTTGCTTTGTGATTGGAAAACTTTTCTGAAACCTCTTTTAGCTAAATGATATACATGATCAATTATGGCGAGCATTGTTGCTCCAATTTCATACATTCAGGGGATGGATGAGAGAGAGGAATTTTTTTTTTTTTTTTTTTGGGGGGGGGGGGGGGGGTGGCAAGGATGGTTAAAATGCCATTTTACTCGCCTGTTAAAATCATGGCGCAGTCTAATAATTTTTATTTTTTTCACCCGGACTTTTCACAGAACTGACTATAATGTTATTGATTGATTAATTGTAGCTCCATTTTAGGAATAATGAAACAAGAGAGAAAGGATGTGAACCAAGCACCAATGATTTGATTAACACTAGAAATTAATCCTTATCATGCTTACTCTAGGATTAAAATAACTTAATCAATTGAGTCTGTGTAGAAGTTCTTATTTTCCCCTTTGCATGTTTTCTTGTGCTGTGTGAACGTTCCGAAAGAATCTAAATTTTTAAGGGTCATTTTGAACTGTCTTGTTATAAACATGTTCATTAATATGCCATGATTATGGGATAGAGGTTGGAGGTTTTCTTTAGTTTGTGTCCTGGGTTTTCTTATGTGTTCTTGAGCACACTATATCCTGAAATAGGAAATTCTTTATGAGGTACTGGAGAGGAGATGAAGACCTCCAAATAATTTTTTTTTAATCAACAGATGTCTTAACTTAGTTATCTTCCTGTGGAGGACATCAAGTGGGTAAAATTCATGGGAGTTCTGGGGTAAAAGCTGCTGATGGAAAGTACATCTGGGTGGAAGAACTGATATTCACTCTTGAAGATATTGACACTTCTGTTGTGGCTGAGGGTGGCTGGGATATCTGTGAATGCAACATTTGCATGTATGGAGGTAATAAAATGATATGAGAAAGAATGATGGGTCTCTGTAGCTTGGGGATAGAATTCTTTTCGGGGATATAATTCTTTTCAGATGGAACATGAAGAAGAAAGGAGTCAAGTCGAAGGGACTGAAGGGAGAGGGGAAACTCTTTGGTGTGGTCTGAAACACGTATTTAAAGGTGAGGAAGGTTTTTACCGGGATTATTTCTGGGGCATGAGATGGTTGTGACAATATTTCAACATTAAAAATACTTCAAGAAAAAAGAGCAGTAGTTATTGATAGAAAAGGAGTCCTGAATCTGATGGGGCTAAAGAGTGAAGAAGCCTGATAGATCCTTCAGATGTAAGCTCTCTCTCCCCCTCTCCCTTTTTTGGGGGTGGAGTGAGGGGTGAGGGTTTGACTGGACCTGTTCTCAGTCTTTCGACCAGAAGTGGGCACAAAAAGAGGCACTATTGGGATGCAGCTGGTTCAGAAAGTGTTGGAGGTCACTTTTTGGCTTTCTACTGTGGTGGGTGACTGGGTGTCAAAATTCAATTTCGTGATGTTCAGGATTAAGTTTTTAACTTGACATCAGGCATGAGGCCTCACTGCTGATGGACCGTCGTTACCTATGCTCTTGCATGTGATGAAGAGGCCATAGTTGCTGATGCATGCACACTGAAGTTACGATTCAGGATCATGTTATCTCCAAATTTGTTGTTGTGTAGGTAGTAAATTCGATTATTAACATTGAAACTGGAATTAAAAATGTAATGCATAGGATTAGAGCGGGCTATGAAATAGACAAACACTACATGAGGGCAATAATTAAAAAAAAAAATTGGAATACATATGATGATGACATTCTCTCAAACTATATGTTCTTTCTAACATACTTCTAATCATGTACATTTTCTTTTTGAGATGTGGAAGTTTTAGATTTAATTCTCAAAGTGCCTTATTTGTTCTTCAGGTGGGAGGCTGAACAATTTCCAAAAGTGAAGGTTGCAAAGGTTGACAAAAACAAACTAAGCAAAGAACAGACAGTTTATATGCCTCAAATTCCTGATATTATGAAGTGCCCTGATAACTTATTGCCTCTCAAACAGTGGGAGGACTCCTTTCTTGCTGATTTTTCAAAGCTAAGGCTGGTAACATCTTGTTTACCATGTGCTCTTCTTTATATGATTGCGAGTCTCAATATATGCAAATACACACGTGCGCAAAAATAATTGTATAACATAGACTCGGTAAAAAATTATAGGACTTGAGATTAGTTTACTGCACAGTCCGCCGAACTTTTATATTACTAAAAGTTATGCATATTCAGTATTTTCAGCTTTCTTGTACTATGACAGTTCTAAATTGTTACAAGATTGTATGTCTGTTTTTTTCCTTTCGACGAAATTGAAATGATTGGAGTTTTTCTATTTGGAGTCTTGTTAGGATACTATTTGGAAATGTGAAAAGTTTTGGTTTTTTGTGGGTTTTTTTTGGTAGTTTTAAAATGTTTAAAAAGTAAAAAACTGTGAGCTTGACTAAGAATAAATGGTTGAGATTGAGTTTCAAAAGTTGTGAAAATTTTTGCTTTACCAAACAAGCACTGAGTCTACTTTTTTCAGGGTTTAGCACAGCTTGAACTTGAAGGTTCTAGTGCTACAGTTTCTGCCAAATTGCAATCAATTCATGAAGAAGCCGTGTTGGATCAGATATCTGAAAGCATGACCTCAGAGAATTTTGATAACTTATCAGTTAAAGATAATTCCTCCATACCAGAAACAAATGATGCAAAGGTTGATTCACATTCTACTGAAACTTCTAGTTCTAGCATCAACTCTCCTACTATATCAACGATTCTGAAAATGGATTCTGTAGCTCGAGTTTCAATGTTGAAAAGGCGAATAAACTCAGTTGAGAGTCTGAGCACGTTATCGCGTGATGACTGTTTATGGTTGTTCGCTCTTTGTGCAGCAGTTGATAGTCCTCTTGATGCAGACACTTGTGCTGCACTTCGGTCATTACTTCGGAAGTGTGCAAGCTTGCGTGCTGCAAAATCGGAACTGGATGATGATGTTATTATGCTAAATATTCTTACGACGATATCAGGCAGGTTCTTTGGGCAGTTAGAAAATTGAGTTGTATACTGTTTTAAAATGAAGCATCATCAGATGACATGACCAACGTAGGAGCTGCTTTACCATATTTTGAGTTAAAAAGTTGGATATTTATTTTGATATCCCAATTATCAACACATTTTAGCGACAGTCATGTTTTTGGCTGAGCTATGCCTTGTTGTTCTTTAAACTTCTAGTAGTCATGTTTGAGGTTGTCGAGGTTGCTTATTTTGATATCCCAATTATCAACACAATTTTGTTGTCAAGGTTACTTAGAAATATACCTAAGCGTGTGTAACAATCAGTTTATAAATAGCGTCTTGACAAAATTTTGTTATTTTTTTTTTCCTCCCCTTCATAAAGGTAAAAAATGATAGGCAATAATATTTTACCAATTGTAGTAGTCTTTTAAAAAAAATGGTTTGATGAAATGATGTCATTTGACCATTTATAAACAAAAGTTTTAGTAACTAGCTAATCATACAAAAAAATAAAAATAAAGATAACACTGATTTGTGGGTGTATGCAGTTGTATACATTTTCCTTTCCGAAATAATAATGGGATTGAGTTAAGATATATATCATAGTAGACAGTTCTTTACAAAAATAAGAAAATGGTAATAGCTTTCAAGGCAAATCTCCTAATGGTAAAAGGAGGGGTAAAAGGCGTGATCGTAACTACCGGGTGAGGGTTAGAATTTTGAATTATAGATTTCGGTTCTTGGCAAGCGGAGTTATAACGTATCACCCATTCACTCTGACCTTAGGTGGTATAACATACGATTTTTCTCTTTAACCAATGACTCAGGACATAGTCGATTAGGGTCTCTAAGGAGTGGGTTACTACTTTTTTTTAAAAAGAAAATGGTAAGAGTCACGAATTACGGTAAGCATGCTTAGCACTTAGCAGCAGTATCCAAGAGTCATGGCAAACGCCAATAAAATGGGTTGCCGTGTGTTATTGGACCTTTATTTATATAAGGGTTAAGTACATGATGGCCTACAGGACCAAGCCCTAGCATTTTTGGATCGTTGGGATCGGCGCGCATGAGGTGTTGAGCTTCGCAACTTCAAACGACCATAACTTTGTCACACGGTGTCCGTTTTGGGCCCATAAGTACTTTTCGGAAAGGTCTCGACGAGCCGGACAAGACTCACAGCGCTATGACGTAGGATGGTTTTTAGTCGTTTGAGGTCGTTTAGAGCCTCAAAACGTCACTTTTCTATCTTTATTTATTTAATTTTTATGTTCGCGTTTTATTTTAATAAGCCTAGTCCGTTTAATGGCCCATGAGCATTAGGTTTTCAGTATTTAAGATTGTCTTACTTCCGTTATGAAGGGATTTTCGACTTTTGAATAAACATTGCGTGTTTTCTCGTGAATTGATATCCGTGTGGTTGAGAACTCAATTATCGTGTGGGTTTTTCGTAGGTGCGCCTACATCAGTACACAATTACACACATTTAGGTATGAAAATTTTTGTAATAAGGTGATTTGTAACTAATTACAAGTATCAAAATAATTTTCAAAATCAATTTTTTTTTTTTTAAATCAGAATCAGGTTTTTTAATTAATTACAATTCTAACTTTATTTCAATTTTGTAATTAATTATAATTGTAACCTATGAATTAATAAAATATTAGTGTAATTAATAAATTTTTAATTAAATACATTATTGTAATTTGCAATCAACCACCACCACAACTGCTGTCGTCAGACCACCATTGTAACTTTATTTCAATTTTGTAATTACTTACAATTGCAATTCATAATTAATTACAACTATAATTTAAAATTACCATTGTAACTAATGTCTAATTACCACCACCACTACCAATCACCACCTAAAATCATCACAGCTAACCACCACCAAAAAACCATTACCATTTACCACCAACCAAATTATCGTGGCCAGCTTGGAATTTAGACGTTTGGCCAAACAAACCTTCTCATCAATTCACACATACCACCCAGAATTTACATTATGCATTTGTGCCTAATTTTTTTTCATCACAGTCCAATTAGCAAAACCAATGGCAAGCAGCATGGTCACACAGTGGTGGCTCAGCTGTTATCCATATCAAAGCAAGCCAATGTGCGACGCAGGCCAATATGCTGAATAGAGGGTGCAGCCAGTACAATGCGACAAACACGAGGAACTTTTACGACAACCTTAACACCACCTTTTTCGATTTGAGAAATCAGCTCTCCGTTGCAAACAATTGGTTTGCCACCGCGCAGCAGTCGAGATCTTCGGATTCAGACTATGCCATGGTTCGGTGCAGAAATTATCTTTCGATGGCTGATTGTTTTTCGTCGTCACGCGGTGGAAGGTCTACCCTTAGTGGTGCAGAGGCTTGCTGCTACAGCCGACTATGCTTCAAGCAGGTTCTACTATGGTGAGCGAATCTGAGTATGCTTCAAGCAGGTTCTACTATGGTGAGCGAATCTGAGTATTGAGAGGGGAGAGAGACCAGACAAAGAGGGGGGAGGGGGGGATGATAAGGTTTTAATTTATGAATTAATCTAAGTGCACAATTATTTTGACAAAGTAAATGACAATTTGATGATGTTGAGGTGTTATTGTTGTTGATTTAAAAGATAATGTGATGTGTGGAAAGAGAGAATTGCGCAACATAGACAAATTGTGACTGTAACAAAACTGTTAATTTATTTACCTGATTTAGTAAAATAGTATAGAATTATTTTATTTTAAAAATTTAAAGATTAAATATATGAATCAACCTAATTAATCCTTTATCTAATTGGTTATAAGTTGAACAAGTATTGGGCCATTATTAAGTTGTTACACATTTGCCCTAGAGTTATTCAGTTTTTGCAAGTCAGCCCTAGATATTTTCAGTTTTTGCATATTAGTCCTTGTTCCTTCCTAAGATTACATTTCAGCCCTTCAATCTTTTCAAAAGTACTAGTTTGACGCACGTTCAATGCACGTGCCGTATTATCATTAAGTATTTAATAGCGTATAGCATTACAAAGTTTCTCTATGCCCTAACTCCAACATAACCGCTAACCAATTACATAAGATAAGTATACTCCAAATGATTTCAAACTGAAGCAGAGGAATATTCTAAGGAGCAGCAAATGATGATTTATATACATTTCAAAAGTGTTATTTAATACACCATCATAGTAACTTTTAAGTCAGGAAAGCAACATCGAGCTTGATTTACATTCTTGCTAATCTGAAAGTTTAATGAAGAAGAAAATAAAATTAGCACAAAAAATATGAAAAATGAGATATTATTTAAATACTGAAAACCTAAACAACATATGGTATTCTAATAATATGTGCTCAAAGGCCATAACATTTGCTGAGAAGTACTTTTCTAACAAATATGCTGAATCTAAGTGATGGGTGGACTATATAAGCTGAATATAAGTGATGATAAATTTTCAAAAACTCCATATTTTGAAAGTAGAGATAAGAAAGGCGCCCATTTTTAGTTTCCTAGGAAGGACTTGGTCCACCTGAGCCATGTTCCTAAAGCTAAGATTGAAACATTTCATGTCTTCAATTTGATGAATAAGTTTTTGGAAAAGGCCTTTTTTTCTCAATCACTTTTGGTTTGTTATTGATAAAATTCACACATTTCAACCCCATGTTACTTTCAATATCCTACTTAAATTACACAAACACTAACATCACTTCGCGATCCCGCATAATGTGTACAAGAATTGATTCAAAATAGGTTTTGGGATCAAGACTTCCAAACGTACATACACAATAGATCTATAGTAAAAGGATCAAGACTTTCACTCGTACGTGCACAATAGATCTTTAGTAAAAGCATCCATATTTTTATTATAATTCAAGATCTAAAACAAAATCATATAATTTCAAAAAATGAATAAAAAAATCTCATTACACTCGAAGATGGCAGAGAAAAGGAGAAGGCGGCATTAAGTTTCTAAGATGGCAAACAAATTCCAGCCATACAAACTACATTCTTTAAAAGTTAAGGTGGCGTTCTGTTTGTATTTTATTTTGTATTTTCATTTTCGAAAATGTTTTGTATTTTGTGTTTTCATTTTTGTTTTCAAATTTGCTGAAAACGCGTTTGGTTTGTCATTTCTGAAAACTGTTTTTGAAAATGAAAAGTTGGAAAACACGTTCTGTTTGAAATTTTGCAGAACACTATTTAAACTATTTTTAATTAATTTGCTTGCAGAATACTACTAACTCCAACTCAAATTTTCTTTCACAATACACTAAAAATATGGTTACATGCAACACACTAATGTGAGCATTAAGAGTCTATATTAACACAGCTTGGTCAGGTTCGGGACTTGAGAAAACTCTACTTCTATTAAAATCCAGAAAATGCAAGTTCTTTCAAAACCACTAGAGTCCATTTATCATTGCATTTTTTGAAATATAACAAGAATTTTCATTTAATTTTTTTTTTTGTAATGTTGATATTGAATTCAACAAAACTTTATTTAAAATAAGTTCCAAGTTAGGATAATTTTCAAAAAAAAAAAAAAAAAATTCTTTATTTAGGCTTAGTTCCAAGCTAGGATAATTCTAAAAAAAATAATAAAAAAAATAAAAACTTTATATTAAGCTTAGTTCTAAGTTAAGATAATTCTATAAAAAAAAAAAAAAAATTCCCAAAACGCGTTTTCCGCGTTTTGGACATTTTTTGTCGAAATATACACAAAACGCCCAAAACGATGTTTCGGGCGTTTTCCGTTTTGTGTACAAATTTTTTTTTTTGTTTTCCAAAATGCGTTTTCGAAAATGGTAAAGAGAACGCGTTTTTAGCGTTTTCGAAAATAAAAATAGAAAACGACATCAAAACAGCAAAGAGAACAGGAGCTATTATTGTTTAGATGTCCTCCAAGAACCTATAATCTATGGATCACACTCCAAGATCAAGATTAATCGTTCATCAATTCGTGTATAATTTACAATAATCTAAAAGGAAGACAGATTGAAAACCCAGAAATTCCAATATATCCTTAATACCGATATAATTATTCAATTCAATTAAATTCGTGAAGCAAAAAACAATTCTGCCAATAAGAAGAAAATCACCTTCATCAAGATATAGTATAAAGAAGTTTCAAAAAACTATTATTTTATCAAGTTCACCCCCCCCACCCCCCACCCACCCCAACCCAAATATGTGGTAGGGTTTAAGGGGGAGATATGGGTTGGCTAACCAACTATGAACATTTCAAAAAATACATATAAAGCTGAACACTTAATATAAAAATAAGAAAGTAAATTTTGAAATATAGATGATAGAAATCAGTCGACTTACCTTTTTAATAAACAAGGACATATTTGCTAGGATGGTGCAGGAGACCAGAGCAATGTTTCCTGTTAACACGTCAACAAATTCTCAGTAGTATTTCTAACAGCAACTAATTGAGGATGAAATTCTTTACCTACATCATTAGTTAACTCATTTGATAAATACATGTGGTCTAATGCAATGTCAAAGATAGTACCAATTGAACTACAAACACTTGGGATTTCCTAGGTTAATATATATCATAAATTAATTACCAATCACCTGATAGGCAAGAAGGGTTTCATTTGAACTGGCTGCAAGTGCAACGACTATAAATTTATCCAAATTTTCGGCAAATACATCTAATGTCTGCACAGCAAAAAATTAGATAGTAAGCATCCAAAGAATAGCACCAAAGAAGAAAACCTTATTATTTACTCAATCAGGAAGCATAAATGATACCTATTATCCACAGGTTACAATACAAGCTAAGCAACAGGAATTAGATTGATTTTAGGTACTTTGACCAAAAATTTTCATGTTATACAAACTGAGTTGTGTGCTTTAGTGCATATGTGAGACGAAGTATTAAAAATCAGTTGTATAACCGTTGAGAACGGGAGTATGTTTAGATAAACTTAAAAGTTTTCTTATAAGTAATAAGTAAGAAGAAGTAATTTATCCAAACATGTTTAGAAACAAAAAGCATAAAAAGTGAAAGCTTAGTCCAACACAAGCCACGCATACAATCATGGTCAGGCATATGCATATAAAGAAAAGAAATATGCCAAAGCATTAGCTATGAAATGTATCTTAAGGGGATAGTAAGGTTTGTATAATACCTGGGTTCCAATTGAACCAGCAGATTCAACAATAGAGAAATGCTATGGACCATTCCAAATTTTACGACATGGCTCAACAATAGTCCACCCTGCCCAAGTTGAAGCCGGCTACAGCTGTGTAGAACAGTGGACTCTATTTTACAACAGTAGTTCCATACTTCATTTTCAAAGCAAACACAATTGAACAAATCCACAAAATTCACACGAGTTAAATTTTCATTCATGAACTACAATTCAAAACATAAAAAAGTTTCACGTATCTATAACTAAAAGAATGAGTATTAAAATAAGTAGTTTTTTATAGATCAAATAAGTAAAGAAATTACTAATTTTGACATAAAAGTTACTTAGAAAAACAACATCTTTACTTAAAGTTAGAAGAAAATAAGTTTATCCAAAGCAGAAACAAAAAAGTAAATCTTAGCTTATTTTAGCCAAAGTCGAACAATGTTCCTACCATTTTTGATTCCATGGAAGCTTACAATTGAACTAATCCCTATTTTATATTGTCATTAAAATAAAAAATTACTACTTTCATATCAATACCCATTATATATCAACACGGAACACAGATCTACACTTCTTTAAAATCACATCCACAACACAAATTAATAAATTTTCATGAGTATAATTAAAATTTCAAAAACGAACATGTATACATGTACATCCACACGTATTCAATTGGTGCAATTGTATCTAACAACACATATATTCTCAACTACTACAAAATCCTTCTACCTGCTCTACGTTGTACAGATTGTTGCAGTTCTACACAAACATAGAAAATAAACAATCGGAAGGATGTTTTTGTGAATAAAAAGTCTACCAAAAGAAGATCACTTGGATAAAACCAAAATGAAGAAAAAACATTTCAACAAGAAATTAAAGTTCAATATATTTCTTCCCCATTGATTTTTCTATTTCTTCCCTTCACAAGTTGTGAAGCCCAATTAAATTATTAAAGATATTCATTTTTTGAATAAAAATTTATTTCAAGTATCCACAGTATGAATAATAATCGTTGAAACATATGTTGTTAAAGTGCTTACCCAAAAGTCTAGCTATATGAAAGACCTCCGTCACCTCCTACCCCTCCTTCCTTAGCTCAAACTGTCGTGCGAAAATCACAAAGCAAGAAATATTGTCAGAAAAGGAATAATTTCAAAAATGAAAAATAATACGAACTCTTGCTTCAAATGGTACAAGTATCCATCTCTAGTAAATTCAAAAAAAAAAAAAAAAATGAGATGAGTGAGAGGGGAACACGGTGGGCTGAACAAGGAAATAATTCGTTAGGTATAGGAAAGAGTAATACTCACCGAGCATAGTTGAACCATGAGAAGGAGGAGTCGTTGGTGGCAGGGACAAGCTGAGTGCGGTTGAAGCGTCGCCTACAGTCGGAGAGAAAGGGGATGGGGAATATGGCGCAGGATATGGGTTGTTGTGTGGGAAAAGAGGTAAAGTGGTTGCTTGAAAAATGGAAGGTTAGGCTTTTACGAAGGTTGAGAATTGTAGAGTATGGCTGTATGGATGATGGCGTGGGAATTGGGAAAAGTGGGAAGAGTCGGTTGCGTGTGAAAATGGAAATGAGTTGTGGCTCGGCTCGAAAAGTGAATAAAAACACGGAAGTTGAATATTGGCCAAAGAAAAATAGCAGCTGTAGCCATGAATGGGTCACGTTGGCTAGTAGCTCAAGCCAATGAACACAACAAAATTGGCTTATGTGGCTTATGAATCGTGTCAAATGAAGAGACTCTTTTAATAGATAGGGACAAGTATTGGGCCATTATTAAGTTGTTACACATTAGCCCTAGAGTTATTCAGTTTTTGCAAGTCAACCCTAGATATTTTTAGTTTTGCATATTAGTCCTTGATCCTTCCTAAGATTACATTTCAGCCATTCAATCTTTTCAAAAGCACAAGTTGGTCCCTCAACTATCCAAAAATACATTTCAGTCCCTCGGTGTTTAAATTCTTCAAATTCAGTCCCCTATCTTTCAATGTTGCTTTTTGGTCCCTAATTTTTCAGTAAATTACAATTCAATCATGAACTTTCTAAATCTTACTTTATGGTCCCTATTTTTTCTAGAAATTGCATTTCACTCCCTATTCTTTCAATTTGTACGATTCAACCCCTAAACTTTCAGTTTTCTTGTGGTCCTTTATTTTTCTTGGTGTCTTTTATTAGCATTTTATTCGTAAATTCAGTCTCTGTTAGGTCGACCTAGATGATCATGCGATTTTTTTTATTCTACTGAGTTTACGTCTCTTTGTTCTGGCTTTTTACATTTGGTGTCCGAAGTAAGGGTTCCGTTGGATTGCGGGTTGTGGATTTTATATCCAAGTTAATCCTTTGTTATGGACATTGACCCAAGAAGACTATTGGAACTGGAAGAAATGGCGAACGCTCTTGCTACTTTATCTACGTATCAACTTGAGGGGAGTATTGAAATGTGAAATTAATATTGTATGGACCGAAATAGTAGTTTAGAATAGTTAGAGACTAGTAAGAAAATTATGTATTTTATACTTCTATTTAAACCATGTCTTGTAACCATTTTGAAATCTAAGTAATAAAAAATTATTTCATCGTTAGATTTCTACATTATCCTCTTCCACCAAATTCTAGATCTTTCATATATTACCTTTTAATCTACTTTAGCCTTCTTTAAATATCTTTATTCCAACAAATTCGTATCAGAACAAGGTTTCAAGATAAGTTCTTCTATAGTCATGGCTAGCGGTGGTATACCACCCTTCCATACCACCCTTCCAAGTTCCATCACTGAAGGGAAGCAACTATGACAATTGGAGTATCAAGATTAAGGCTCATTTTGGAGCACATGATATTTGGGAGATCGTGGAGAAAGGCTACAACGAGTCACGGGATGAAGCATCACTATTCCAACTACAAAAGGATAGTTTAAAGGATTCAAGAAAGAGAGACAATGGAGCTCTCTTCCTCTTCTACCAAGCATTGGATAACGACGGTTTCAAGAAATCAAGCGCGAAGTCCGCTAAGGAAGCATGAGAGAAGCTTCATATCTCCTATAGGAGAAGAAAATGTGAAAAATGTACATCTCCAAAATCTAATAGGAGAGTTTGAGTCATTACATACGAAAGAAATCAAATCTAATCTCCGATTATTTTTCAAGAGTCTTAGCCATTTCAAATCAATTAAAAAAATGATGAGAAATTAGAAGATGTAAGAATTATAGAAAAGATAATTTGATCATTGGATACGAAGTTTGAGCACACTGTTGTGATGATTGAAGAAAATAAAGACTTGGAGGAAATGACCATCGAGCAACTTCAAAAATAGCTTTAAGCTTACTAAGAGAAGCATAAGAAGAAGTAAGGAATCACCGAGCAACTCTGAAAGATGCAAATAAAGGAGAATTGAGAAAATAGAGATAATGAAAGAAGTCGCCAATGCGGTCGAAGCAAATGCAGAGGTCGAGGATGAGGTGACAGTCATTGTCATGGTCGAGGTTGGAATTTCGCCAATAACAACTATTAGAGAGAAGAAAGTTCAACAAGGGGACATGGAAGAAAACAATTAAACTCAAGGTACGAAAATATCAAGTTCAACGTTATAATTGCCAAAAGTTTGGACACATATGCTTCAAAATGTAGTTCTACTGCTAATAATAAAGTAGAGGAGAAGGCTAACTATGTGGAAGAAAAGATCGAGGAAATTAGAACGCTACTGTAAGCAACCATATCTATATCCTGAAATAGGAAATTCTTTATGAGGAACTAGAGAGGCAACGAAGACCTCTAAATATATTTTTTAATCATATGATGTCTTCAATCTTAGTTATCTTCACATGGAGGACATCAAGTCGGTAAAACACATGGGATTTCTGGGGTAAAAGCTATTGATAGAAAGTACATCTAGGTAGAAGAGCTGATATTCACTCTTGAAGATTCTGACACTTCTGTTGTGGCTAGGGCTGGTTGGGATATCCGTGAATACAACCTTTGCATGTATGAAGGTAATAAAATGATATAAGGAAGAATGTGGGGTCTCTGTACCTTGGGGATAGAATTGTTTTCAGATGGAATAGGAAGAAGAAATGAGTCAAGTCGAAGGGACTGGAGGGAGAGAGGGAAATTCTTTGGTGTGGTCTGAAACACGAATTTAAACTTGGTGAGATTTTTATCGAGTTTTTTTATGGGGCATGAGATGGTTGTGACAATGTTTCAACATTAAAAATACTCAAGAAAAAATAGCACTAGTTATTGACAGAAAAGAGTCTTGAATCTGAAGGGGCTAAAGAGTGAAGGAAGCCGGATAAATCCTCCAGATATAAGTTCTAGTGGAAGTTGTAAAACATTCTTCTTCTTCCTCGGGTCGAAAAAGATGAGAATCAATCCAAAAAGAGTGAAAATTGACCATATAGACCGGTAGGACTGAATCGGATGGACTGGATGGACCGAACTAACTGGTCCAGGCAATAATATGAATCAAGCGATCGCTAAATTAAAAGCAGGTCACCACCAACCCTTTCTTCAAGCTCTAAATTAAAAGTCCCACCCTCAACCCCCATCTTTGGCGGCAAGCGCTGGCAGATCCACAACAGCGGCGCTCGTCGTTCCTTCTCACCGCTCACATACTTTCTAATTTATCTTTCTATCGATTGTTGCCAGAAATTCTATTGACTTCAAGATTTTTTAGCGGTGATGCGGTAGATGTAGATGGTAGTGCGCGATGTTGATGGTGCTATGTTTTGGTGGTGATGATGTATCTAATGGAGTTTGGGCATGTTGTGAAGGTGTTGATGGCGTGGTGGTTGGCTATGTTTGGATGGTGATGCTAGTGGGATGGTATGATGATCTATGGTAGTAGTGCTTTGTTCAGTTGATGGTGGTGGCTTGTGTTGCATTTTTGTTTTGTTTTATTGGATTAATTGTGTTGGTAGTGGAGGTGGCGCCACTGTCGTGATCGTGGAGGTGATGGGTGGAGAAAAGGGCGATGGTGACGTGTCTGGTGCTTTTGGAGGCGATGGTGGTGGTGATGGTAACATTGTGCCTGACGATTGTGGTGCTTCCTGCGGTGGTGGTGGCGGCGTATGACCACAGTGGCCGGAGTGGGGGTTGGGATGTTAGGGGTGCCGAATAGGGTTTTTGACCCACTATGCATGATTGTGGTCAATTAATTTGAAACTAGTGTTACACCCGTGCAATGCATGATCATTTATTACTCACATATATCGAGTTTATATGTTATCATATGAAATGAATATTTAATTAAAAATAAGAAACGAAGAAAGACAGTTAATTAAAAAAATTTCCCAATTAACCAATTTATTTACCAAATGGATGCTAAACGAAATGCGGCAGTAATACAATTTCCTATAATTTTTTTCTACCCAAATCCATGTTGAAAAATTAGAGAGAGAAAATGTGTGTGGTTAAAAAGTAGTTTGAAAAATTGTATAGTTTATAAATTGGTTTATAAACTAATTTATTTTATTTATCAAACGGATGCTTAATGCGGCGGTAATACAATTTTCCTCTACACAAATCCATGTTGAATAGTAAGAAAGTCCAATAATCCTTTTCATACATACGAAAATAATCAAAATATTACCAAAAATGATGCAGTCTTCAAAATCACAATTGATTACCATAAATAAAAATAATAAATGTCATTAATTTACATGTTTTCACACCAAACCACTTACTCACAACATGCGTTCACACCAAACCACTTCCTTAATTAATTAATTATATATATATATATATATTTGTGACATATAAAATTCGAGATTTGTAACTGATAAAGAAGCATATGTTCGGTAAGCATAGTTTTTTTTATTACACAATTTTCATATCACTTTTTAACTACATACATTTTCTTTCTCCAATTTTAAACCACTACTTTTTATCTCAAAAACATAAATAAACTAGTTTATAAACCAAACAGTGCAAAAATTGTGACTTATAAAATCGAGATTTGTGATCGGGAAAAAGCCATGATCTACAAAAATCGAGATTTATGACTGATAAATAAGTTGTGACCTAAATTTTCATAATTTGTGACCTAGAAAGATTGTGACTTGTGATCGATAACAGAGTCGTGATCGATTAATTTGATAATTTGTAACCTAAAAATAATTTGTGATCTATAAAATTTATAATTTGTACTAATTATAACTAATTAATTTGATAATTTGTGACCTTTAAAATTTGTGACTTACGACCATAAATTATATATTTGTTACCTTAATTATTTATACCAACTAGTAATTGTACCCGTGCGATGCACGGAATAAACAATATTTATTGAATAAATTGTAAAAATACAATGCCCAATAAAAATAACACAATAAAATAATAATAATAATAATTTGCATACACAAATTGTGAATAATTTGTAATTTCATTTCTCCCAATAAGATTTCTTACTTTAATGCATAAATTATATATTCAATATTTAATCAAAAAAAAAAAAAAAAAAAAAAAGTTATGAATTACATTTTTTTTAACAGTTAATTGTTCATTATCTAGTTTCCTTAGTTTATTTATTCATATAGAATTGATTATTCAAAAATAATTTTTTTTAATGTTTATTCACAACCACATATTATTTAAAAACTAATTTTTCACAATTGCACATACTATTTTTTAACCACACATTCTAAAAAAAGAAAATCAATTTTTAACCACTCAATTGATTGATTTGACAATTATTTTATTTTTTATATTACCTTCTTTCACTTTCAATCACATTTAAAACCATTTATATAGTTTATATCAAACTTACTCCTATTCAATGGTTTCAAATACAATGTGACATTTTATTTTTCACCAAGTATTGAAAATGGCCATGTTACCCACACACACACAAAACTATTTTTTGTGCATGTTAAATAAATGTATGGACTATATTTTATTTTTAAATAGAATAAGTTTGACAAAACCTTATGTTTTTATTTTCTATAGAATTCAATGAATTAATTGTTAAAGTATGTAGTATATATTTTACAAATTGATGTTATTTTAAATTTATAAAAATTAAAAAAATAGATAAATGAACAAAATGAGTAAATTTATAAAATTAATTTCAAAATTACCAAAGAGTTTATCGAAACCTGAAGTTGTAGAAATTAAAATGATTTTAATTGAATTTACTTAGAAATATCGGATATCATTATTTCTTTTAATTTGATAAGAAAAAAGATTTGAAATTAATCATTTATGTCAAATTGAAGTTAGGTAAGAAATAATAAATATCATTTTACGACTTAGATGAGATAAATTAAAAAGATTGGATATTGAAAAAAGTAAAAAGTATAAGTAAAACTTTTACCTTTATTATTTGAGGCAATTTTAAGAATGATATATTTAGAGTTTGCTTTCATTTGTTAATTTGTATTGAATTTCTCGTTAAGATCATGAATTTGACACCTATATTGCATATTTTTTTACTTCAAAATATTACAATAATTATCAAAAGAATAAAAATAATATACAATTTGATCTTTTTATAGATTTTTTATTTTTTACAATCAATAAGTCATTTATTACATGTCACCTATAATTAATTTTGCATTAATTGAAGTTTCCTAATTCAATTATTAAAATAATTAATAAAATTACAAAGTTTCCTAAAATAGCAGGGAAAAATGGCGGGAAACTATGTGTGGGTTTTTTTGCTGCTATACTATTATTATTATATATACTAGTTGTCTACCCGTGCGATGCACGGAATATATAATTTTAAAAACATTTTGATTCAATCATATCAAATAAAAAACATAATTTAAATGAAATTTCAATACAAAATGTTATTGAATTTGAAACTTTAAAAAAGATAAAACTATTCAAAATAAAAAAATGTTACATGTACATTTAGTATACCGCGCCACTCAAAATTTGAAATTCATTTAAATTTTTTATATAATTTTTTTTTAAAACTTTTATTTACATTTTTCTCTGAAAATTTGCCCACTTCATCATCTATTTCCCTTTTAATAAGTTATAATTTATTTATTTATTTTCAAAATATATTGATTCAAAATCTTCATTTTTAACTTAACAAATTTATATTGCATGGATTTTTTATTTTCAAATATATTAATCCGAAATTTTCAATTTCAATTTAACATATTTACATAGATATGACATTTATTTATGTTCAAATATATTAATACAATTTTTTGATTTCATAAATAAAATAACATATTTACATAGATATTATATTTATTTATGTTAAAATATATTAACTCAATTTTTTCATTTCCTACATAACACATTTACATAAATATCACATTAATTATGTTCAAATATATTAATCTAGTTGTCTACCCGTGCGATGCACGAAATATATAATTTTTATATCATAATTTTGAAAATATCTTGATTATATAATCATATCAAATAAAAAAAAAACATAAATCAAATAAAATTTCAATACAAAATATTGTTGAATTTGAAACTTTAAAAAAGACAAAACTAATCAAAATAAAAAAATGTTACATGTATACTAAGTATACCGCACCACTCAAAATTCGGCACTTATAAATTTTTTATATAAAATTCTTTTGATTTTTAATTACATTTTTCTCTTAAAATTTTTCCACCTCATCACCTATTTCCTTTTTAATATATTATAATTTTTTATTAACTATATTTTTTAATGTGTTACTCACATATATTTTATTTGAAATCCAATATATTAATTAATATATTTTATTTTTCCTTATTTTTTAAACATGTCAATTTTTGTCAAAATGATGTAAAGATTAAGCCTCCGTTTGGTAATATTGTTTGATTTATAAACCTGTATAAATGATTTTGAGGTAAAAAATAATGGCTGAAAATTGGAGAGAAAAATATGTGTGGTTAAAAAGTTGATAGAAAATAATTAATTATTTTTGTAACATGCGAATTGAAGATCCTACTCATTTATTGACATATTAGGAAGTAAAATTTCAATGATTTTATTTATTTATTTTCAAAATATATTAATTCAATTTTTAAATTTCTAACTTAACAAATTTATATAGCATATATTTATTTATTTTAAAATACATACATCCAATTTTTTAATTTCCTCTATAACACATGTCATTGAGTTTAAAATTAAAAAAAAAAAAAACAAAACTAATCAAAATAAAAAATGGTGCACACACAGTGTACTGCACCATTCAAAGTTTGACATTTAATTAAATTTTTTATATTAAATTTCTTTTGACTTTTATTTACGTTTTTCTCTGAAAATTTGCCCACCTTATCACCTATTTTTCTTTTAATATGTTATAATTTTTAATTAACTTTATTTTTTAATATGTTGCTTACATATATTTTATTTTTCCTTATTTTTTAAACATATCAATTTTTGTCAAAATGATGAAAGGATTAAATTTTCTACCAACTTATTATTGGCTGTAAAAGGTTGATAGCAAATAATTAATTATTTTTGTAATATGCTTATTGAAGAACCTACTCATTTATTGACATATTAGGAAGTAAAATTTCAATGATTTTATTTATTTATTTTCTAAATATATTAATTCAAAATTTCATTTTTAACTTAACAAATTTATATAGCACGTATTTATTTATTTATTTTCAAATATATTAATCCAAAATTTTCATTTTCAATATAACACATTTACATAGATATGATATTTATTTATATTCAAATATATTAATACAATTTTTTCATTTTCTATATAACACATTTATTTATGTTCATTTCCTACATAACACATTTACATAGATATCACATTATTTATATTTAAATATATTAATCTAATTTTTTTCATTTCCAATGTAACACATTTACAAATATTACATTTACTACAACTCTTACTAAATATGTAATAAATAATAAATTTTCCTACAAAATCTTTATCTTTTCTATATTTATTTTATTCATTTATTTTCAAAATATATTAATTCAAATTTTTAATTTTTATGTTAGCAAATTTATATAGCATGTATTTATTTATTTTCAAATATATTAATCCAAAATTTTCATTTTCAATATAACACATTTATATAGATACGACATTTATTTATGTTCAAATATATTAATACAATTTTTTCATTTCCTACATAACACAATTAAATAGATATCACATTTATTTATGTTTAAATATATTAATCTAATTTTTTCATTTCCAATGTAATATATTTGTACATAATATATTTATTATAACTCTTATTAAATATGTAATAAATAATAAATTTTCCTACAAAAGTCTTTATTTTTTATTTATTTATTTATATATATATAAATAGAATTGAGGAGAGAGAATCATTAAATTCAAATTTCCAAAATGACTCTCTCATGTCACAAGTTTCCCTAATTCCCGTCCCGGAATCCACCCCTCTTCCGCCTTCGCAAACTCCAAGTCTCCACCGCCAGACCGCCTGATGCCTAAAATCTGAAATCCCCACTCCCAACAACCACCGCCGCTTTAGCTCTGCCGTCCACCGGTCCACAGAGATTCGCCGACCATCTGAATCAGGTATTTATAGGAAATTGTGAATAAAATATTAATTATCTAGCATTAAGTTTCTGCCTAACAAGTATTTAGAAACTTGAAACCCTTGTTCTAATTCTAAATTTCTAATTTGTCACTTTTACATTTCTTTAAGCATAAAAAGTTCATTAAAGTTTTATTTATTCTCATCAATTGTTTTTCATGTTTTTTTCTCTTTCAAAAAACTACACCTAAAAAAATGATAAGAAAAATACTGTTGGGAAATAAATTTTTGATTTTGTTCTGTTTTATTTTTAAATATGCCTACAATTGTTAGAAAATATTACACTTAGTTTCTTCCTGTTTTAGTTACTTTATTGGAATGGAGATTTTGGATTATGAGTTTTGTTTGGATTTATTGCTTTCATAATTCATAGGACTAGACAGAGTCTATGAATCGAAAATTTGGATTTATCTTAATATATAGAATAGCAGTCATCAAAAATCCGCACATAATTTGCATCATCAAAATCCGCACATAATTTGCAGCCAAAAACAACTTTCTAAATCTGATCTTTTTTGCCAAAAAATGGTGTATTAAATGTTTTAGCAATAATTATGATATATGTGCCATTAATTAAAGACATTAGCATCTATGCTATTAATGGCATCAAAATGTTGTTTATTTTATTTTATTACTTTTAATAATTATTGTATTATTTTGAAGTCGAAAAATATGTAATATGGATGTCAAATTAAAGATCTCAATGAGAAATTTAATACAAGCTAATAAGTGAGAGTAGACTGTAAATATATTGTCCTTAAATCTTCTCAAAGATCAAAGATAAAAGTTTTATTTTATATTTTTTACTTTTCATCAATATCTCATTTTTTTTAAATTATATCATTTACGTCCTATAATACTATCTATAATTTATTAGCTAAATTCAATTTAGTCGTAGATGATTAATTTCAGTTCAGATTTTTTCTTATCAAATTAAAAATAAATAATAAAATACGAATTTTCAAAGTAAATTCAATTAAGTTGTGTTAATTTTTACAACTTAAGATTTCTTCAATTTATTCATCACTTTGACATTATTTTTATTTATTTATTGATCCTGTTCATTTTCTATCTTTTAATATAAATTTAAATAACTATAATATGTAGAATATATATAACAGATTTTAACAATTAGTTTATATAATTTCTGTTAAACAATTGATCGGTCAGTAATTTTTATTAAAATAATAATGTAACAATATGAATAAAGAAATTGTCAATATGAAGAAAGAAGAATTAATTAATATAGCAATACTTATTAAAATTAATTATTATTTTTTTAGGAAAACACTTGAAATTAATAATTAATGCTTAAAAACCAAAATATATTAAAAAAGTCTATCATACATCTTTTTTTTGGGAATAATATGATGAAGAACAAATAAAAAGAAAATTGTCGGTCATAAAGAGAATATGTAAGTTGAGTCTTGCACATGTATTGTATGAACCTAATTTGTACTTCAAGAGTTTTTTTTTTTAAAAAAAGAAAGTTCTATTTATTGAACGTAAATTCCGAAATCGAGTTGATATGTTCACGGTACAATTGCTAAAACGCTTAATTCATGGCTCATTTCCTCGCAAAGATGATAAAACAATTCATCGGTCAGTAATTTTACTTAAATATTGGTCTGCATATATTTAATTTGTTGCGATTACTTTATTTTATGTAAATTATAATATTTTGAGGGTATTATTTCTTTTCATGTTAAGTCAAAAATATTTGGACAAAAATTTTTATTTATTCTATACAACATAGAAAAATTGCATTATTTAATTTAAATTTGAGCAATTGTTTAAAATATATTTTGTTTATAACAACTTTCATGCATTTATACATGTAGCATTTAAATAGGCTTTCCAAAATTTATGATAATTATAATTTATTTCTATTTTGAGCTTTCGTTGACATTTTGTATCATTATTCAAAACAAATTGTGTATTCAATTTTTTTATTTTTATTTTGTAATGGTATTTATAGTAAAATCATTTCATATTTTTCTTCATTGCAACGCACGAGTGTGATACTAGTTAATAATAAAACTAGCTAGTTTGGTCATTGGTGCTATAGCTACTATGCAAATCAATTGACTAGTAAGTTGAATCATTGATTCTATTGATGAGTTTTCCCATTTTTTTGATAGTGGGATCTTGGATTGTTAGGGGGATTCTGCTGCGATTTGAGAATATTTCCTTTTACCTAAATTGGGAATTTGCTCTAATGTTTGGTATATTTGATGGATAATTAAACTTCTTCTCTTTGGGCAGTGGGTGACATTCAAAAGAGCCGCATTGTGTCATTACATGATTTCTACTCAAGTCATACTTCTCAGGTAAGCAATGACTTTCCCTTGCATATTTACCAAGTGAAGCATTAAGAGCAATCGGAGTACTACAATATTTGAAGACATTGAATGATTGTTTCTCAAGTGCTTGCATTGATTACAAAATTTTGCTAATCATACCGGTTACAGTTGCATTTGCAAAAAGAAATTTCACCAAACTGAAGTTGATCAAAACTATCTCAAATCAACTGTCACAAGAAGATTTAATGAATTGGTTATATTATCAATTGAGAAAGACATGATTGACCTGCTAGATTATTCAAATTTGATTATTGTTTTTGCCTCTAAAACTGCAATACGAATAGTATTTAACCGATCTCTTGAAAAATTGTCATTTTTATTATATTGTTATGTTGACCTATAGTTGACTTAATCTTATAATTTTGATTATAACAAATAAGTCTATCTTATATTTTAATGCATATACCTCATGTGTAAGTTATTTTCATAAGCATCACAAGTACATATCGTTCCTCACAAATGAAGAAAGGGCTAAGTTCAAGAAATGACACACGAAACATGATAGCACGAAGACTAAACGATGAAGCATACAAAAAATTAAGCATTTACAATTGTTTTTCAAACAAATGTAAGGTTAGCACATCAATCTTTGGCAATGCACTTCAAAAGCTCAAGTAAAACTTTCAAAATCGTTTAAACACTCTTTCATATTTCAAAATTAACAAAATCAACTTTGATCAAAACCTTTGAAAAATTAAGTATCTGTCAATGAGGTCGATAGCATGATCACGAAGTCGACTGCATGTGACCCATTTTTAAACTCAAACGGCTATTTTATTATTATAATGGCTACTTCAAGGTCGATTGCATCTGATGGGGTCGATCGCAAGAAAAAATTGTGCGAAATTTTTCTATAAATAGTTTCTTTTTTGCATTCAATTTCACCAATTTACAAGAACATTGAAGAGAGATTGATTGAGGAAATCAATAATTCTACATTGTATTAAATTTTATTTCATTGATAAAAAAGAATCTCTTGACTGATTCAATCTTTCTTCATATATTTCATAAAAAATTTCAAGTGAGTAAGAAAACTTTTGAAGCTTAATTTATTCTCATTTCTTCTTTACAAAAGTTTTTCTTAACCAAACACTTTTATTAAAGTGTAAATGTCTCTTTATACCTAACTTGTATTCCTTGTTAAAAGAGATTATTTTTGTTGAAAGCTTTGATTCAAAGATCCTACTTATTTGGTCTTTTATTCTTCATTTATCAAAGTCTTTTAAACAAAATGCTTGAACTAAATTGATTGTTATTATTGAAGTGTTACCTAAACTCTCTTGATACTTGACTTGAACATCATTTGTTGAAGCGAGTTATTTTGCTTGTAAAATTTACCATTTATATTTTGGTGATTTTGAGAGATTTGTGAAAACTTGATTGTTGTTAAGGATATGTGCTCCTTATTGTAAGTCATTTAGGATTGGTACTCCTTATTGTAAGTTACTATTATAGTGAATTTGGTCTTGCTCGTGATATAGAACTTGGTATTGGAGGACGTAGATTAAGTTGTTACCGAAACTCTCTTGATACTTGACTTGAACATCATTTGTTGAAGCGAGTTATTTTGCTTGTAAAATTTACCATTTATATTTTGGTGATTTTGAGAGATTTGTGAAAACTTGATTGTTGTTAAGGATATGTGTTCCTTATTGTAAATCATTTAGGATGATACTCCTTATTGTAAGTTACAATTATATTGAATTTGGTCTTGCTCGTGATGGAGAACTTGGTATTGGAGGACGTAGATTAAGTTGTTTGATTTAACCTCCTTAAAATATCGTTTGCAATCTCTAATCCTTTTTACTTATAGTACTTGCTCTTTTATATCAATCTATATCGTGTAATACTATCTCTAAGTTTTATACTTCTTTATTAATTAAGTTTACATTTTCGTAGTACTTTACATCTCTTATAAAACTAAGTATTTTTATTTGTATTTATTGATCTAAGTTTGAGATTATTTATCAAAAAAAATTTCTAAATCAATTCACCCCATCTTGGTTAGTTATTCTTGGGCTAACACGTTATACACTTGGTTCCATAATATAATACGCATTGATTTTGGGGGCCTAATTTGTGAAGTTCGTCTCAGGGCCCGAAAATCTTAGAACCAACTGTGACTTGAGGAAATGGGTACTCTTCCGAGCGTTGACAATGACAATGGTTAGTGCTGTTTCATTCTTCTTAGTACTTATTTAACAGAGTGGGGTATTATCAATTTAATTCCTTGTGTGTTAAAATTTGGCAGAAGTTACACTAGAAACAAGAGACTTCTCTCCTGCACACTTCTTGTTCAAAATTGAGTCATTCTCATTGCTTTCAGAGAATGGTATCGACAAGATTGAATCAAGTGAATTTGAATCAGACGATAACTCCAAATGGTATTTCTTGTTATCAATAACCATTTTTAAAAGCAAATTTGTTTTCCATAATTTTTCGTGTAAATTTCTCTATTAGGAAGTTGATAATATATCCTAATGGGCGAACACCCGAGTATGGAGCCAATCATGTTTCTGCTTACTTGACTGCAGAAAATATAAGTAATCTGCATGCTGGCTGGGAATTTAATGCGGTTGTCAGCATATTTTTGTATAATCACAAACTTGACAAATTTGTGTTTAAGAAAGGTATTTTCTACTTCTAAAATAGAAATCAAGCATTTACCATAAGTTTTTATTTTTTTAATCTGAAGCTAGATCTACTCTCGGTGCAGGTCAATGACGTTTTTGTCTTATAAACCCCATCTGGGGCTTTTCCAAATTTATCGACAAGGGAACTTTGACAAACCCAAGTAATGGATACCTTGTCGATGATATCTGTGTATTTGGAGCCGAGGTTTTTGTTGTCAAGAACAAAGGAATTGGAGAATGCTTGTCTTTCTTGAAAGTAACTAATTCCTGTAAGCATGAAATCAAGATTTCAAAATTCTCAGCATTGGGAAATGAATGGAATTCTGAAGAGTTCTATGCTGGGGATCATAAATGGTATATATCTCTATATTTGGGATTTTCTTCTGCAAGATTTCAACCTTAACCTTTTTTTTGTGGTAATTTTAGGAATGTTCGTGTGTATCCGAAAGGTGGTGGAGATCAAAAGGGAAGTCATGTTTCCATTTTCTTGCATAAAGTAGAATTTCCTTCAAGTGAAAAGGTTAAGGTTGATTACTTCATATGCATGAAGAAGAACGTGTTAGTTTGCAAGAAATGCGGTAAGAATAATACTTTCTTTTAGGGTGCGTTTGATAGCGATTGCGAGGGTGGAATTTGGGTGGAAAGAAAATGAATTTCAGGGAATTGAATTCTAGGGAATTGAATTCCTGGGAATTAGAAGTTTAATATGTTTGATTTGTTTAATTTTGTAGGTGGAAAAAGTAGGGAATTTTTCAATTTTTGTTATTTGATTGACATTATTTTTTATAGAAAATAAAGTAAAATTGATCTATTTTAATAAAAAAAATATTTTTTTTTAATTTTTTCACACATTTGTACTTGATAATAATAATGTTAATTTTTAGAAAAAAAATAAATCAATTAACAATAACAAAAATGATCAAACGTAACGAAAATGGTATAAGATTTTCCATAGAAAATAAAACCTCCTTCCTCCCTTGAAAAATGAATTCATTAAAAACAAGGAAAATACCGAATTTCGAGGCAAGTGGAAAAATGAATTCCATGGAAAATTTAGGCAACCAAACAGCGAAAAGTTGAAAATTGACATGGAAAATCATATTTTTCATGAAAAATTATGCGAATCAAACTCACCCTTACTTAACTTCATGCTGCTACTAGTTAATGATACTGTGCATTCAATTTTTTTTGCAGGCAATAACTGGTTTTCAGCTTCTAGCAGCAGCTGGGGATGGCTAAGTTTCATTCCAATTGCTGATGTGAATGACCCTAAGAAAGTATATTTAGTTGAAGAAGATCAGTGCACCATTGAAGTTGAAATTTCTATTCAAGCTGTTGTACGTAGTTTACCGTAAGATTCAATTTACGGTATGAAATTGGATTTAAACGGTAGCTGCTTACTACTATTAACGTTTGTAGAAACATCTATGCTTAAACTATTGCTGTTTTAGGTCATAAAAATATCAATGAGCGCCATTTAGGGGGGTGATGGCAATACACTTTTGGGGGGGGGGGGGGGGGTGGGTGGATTTTTTAGGCGTGGCGCTGCTCATTTGAACAAATCTGATCACCAATATTAGCTTCTTGTGGCAATTTTGCTCTCTCCTTAACATAGCACTTTATATTCAACTTTTTTTGTGGATTATCAAATTTTTTGGCTCTAAATGATCCGGGTGATGTCGTTCTTTTCTAATGTGTTTAAACACTTTGAACATCAGTAGCTAATTTTTAAATAACTAGGACGATGATATAATAACATTTTTTTTTTAAATAATGAATAAAAATATGTTATTTTTCTTATTGATTTTCTTCTTATTTAGCCAATATTTGGATTGATTATAGAAATCTATTTATAATATTAGGTTAAATATGAATAGTTGGCGTAGTAACAAATAATATAGATTTCAATAGAGAATAAAGACATCATTATATTCTCTGCTATCGTGAATAAATGTTTTTTATTCTTAAATGTATTTTTATGTGGTCGCAATTCATGTGTTTATTTATTATACATAAAAGTAGGGTTGATTGTATTAGAGATTAAGAATGCAAAATAATTTATGGGCATTGATCGTCCACACAAATGAATAGTTTCTATTTGATGAAGATTAAAATTAAATTTTTAATGAACTTTGTTAAAGTGTCTATTTGAATTTCCTTAAAATCTCATTTTTCTACAGTTATTTTGACTCCATGCAGCCCAACAACCTTTTTTCCTCTCAGACCACCTACAACTGGCGGAGCTGCAGCCTGCAGTGGGTCCTGGATCCCCTAATTTTCTTTAAATAAATTTAGGACCTAATGTAAATATTTTGAAATGTGTTATTATAATCTACTAGAAAAGTAGAAGAATTATAAGAAAAAATTGTAATAAAATATTAATTTTTTTTTATCATTACTATTTTATTTTAACATTTTTTGTGAATTTTAATACGGGATCCCCCCCCCCCCTCCCCCCGCCAAAATGTCTGGATCCGTCCCTGTTGCCTACCATAGTTGACCGGTTTCCATTGTAAAAATGAGGTTTTTGAAAAATTTGCTCATTTTAATTAAATTCAAACAGACGCAAAATTTGGTAGGATCGGTTAAAAAATTGAGAGATACATAAAAATGAGACTGTGATTAATTATTGACTTTGACTTCGATAATTTTTTTTTTATTTTTTAAATGACTTAGATAAAAATTTAGATTGTATGATTTGAAGTGGATATGAATCGATAAATTGTAGTCCCATCAGCTATTAGCTATCCGAATCAAAGTTACTACAAAATTTGTGAAGCGATGAACCACCTCAGTTGAAGCACCATGAGTGAGGCAAACCCCATGGTCGAAGCGAGGCACAACACAAATGTCAACACTCCAATTCATCATCATACTTTGTCGAATTGAAGCCACTATTACAGAGTTAGTGAAGTTATGAACTGCCTCAACTGAAACACCATGAGGTATGCCTACCATAGCCGAAGCGAGTCACAATATAAAGGCACACTCCAATTCATCACCATTGATGAAATGATGAATAGCCTCACCTGAAGTGCCATGAGAGATGCTGACCCCTCGTGGTCGAAGCAAGGCACCACCACCTCTTGTTGCAGAATAATTGAACTAGCTACGCAACCTAAAGCATCTTGAAACTTCCTACTTTCAAGATGTTGCAGAATAATTGAACTAGCTACGCAACCTAAAGCATCTTGAAACTTCCTACTTTCAAGATTTCTTTTGTACAAGATCTTACGATTGATTGATTGGGGTATCTATCCAATGGATGCCTAAAAAGTCAAGTCATCAATTTATATTTTAGATAGTCTTTGTTTGGTAATTAAAATAAATTACTTTATAAATCAATTTATAAATTACACAATTTTTCAAGTTATTTTTTAATCATACACATTTTCTCTCTTCAATTTTTAACAACTACTTTTTACTTCAAAATTATAAATAAATTACTTTATGAATTAAACAGTGTTGCCAAACAAAATCTAGATTACACTTATCATAAACATTTAATGTGTCAGCCTAGGATTGATGGAGTGACGCATAGGAGACCTCAACCTCCATGATGAGGCCATCTATCTGTTCATCTAAAACTTTGCACTTCGTGTCATTTGAGAAGTCGATTGAGTTGTGAACTTAGCCAGTGGCAACTCATTATAAATAATAATTATTATAATTTATAATTTACACAATTTTTTAAATTAATTTTTAATTAAACATATTTTTTCTCTTCAATTTTCAATCACAAAATTTACCTCGAAATTAAAAAAAAAATGACGACTGCTCCTTATAATGAGCAACCGAACAGAGGCTTAGTTTAAGTCGTGCATAAAATTTAGTAGCGTGACAACTAGTATGATGCTCATTCAGTTGTTTTTTTTTAAAATAATCATTTCAAATACCCTTAAATATAGGTAAAATGAATTTCTATCCTACATTCCTACTCATATTAAAAATAAAATGCCCGAACCCTTTTTTGTGACTTCATCCCTAACAAAGTTAATGCATAAGGACGCTTTTTCATCAGTTACGTCGTTAATTCAGTCATGGGAGCTACATGAGCTTTTTTTGGTAACTGACAAAATTGTTAAAAAGCATGTTTGGGGTTAAAAATAATACTAGTTATTTTTAACTAGTTATATTCACACAACATTATTTTGAAAATACACCACGTTATAATTGCAATAAAGACTTTTAACCGTTTACATTATTACATTTTTGTCTTTAACTTTTTTTATCAACGTGATATTATTCTCATCCCCTTTTTGCTAGAGATTAAAATTAAATTTTTAGTAAATTTTGATAAAACTTGATGAAATGTGTAGTTAAAAAATTGTGAATCACATTCAATATATGATTGTGATTGATTATTGACTTTGACTTAAATTAAAATATAGATTTTAATCAATACCAAAGAGGGGCTTAGCCTTTCACTTATTAGAGTGTCCTTGACGACAATTTTCATTCAAAATTTCTATTATTGTACTTTAAAAAGAGGATAAATATTCTGTCAGGATATATATATATATATATATATAATCCTCTGTTCGGAGGCTAAATAATCACTTTTTTTGGATTTTTTTCATGGATCTCGAGATAGATGCAAGGTTAAAAATTATATAGAGAAAATATGTGTGGTTAAAAAGTTATATTGAAAATTGAAGTAATTATAAACCGATTATAAACCACATAACCGAACACAGGCTAAATTTTTTTATTCCCTATTAGTAGTTTTGAATAGAAAACTTCATCAGGGACTATATGTAGGGATGGACAAAATAATCGAACCAAACCAAACCCGGTTTGGTTCGGTTCTACATGTCATGATATATATATATATTACTGTTTAAAAAAAAATTGACAAATAAGCCTCTGTTTGGAGGCTAAATAATCACTTTTTTGGATTTTTTTTCACTGATCTCGATATAGATGTAGGGTTGAAAATTGAAAAGAGAAAAGATGTATTGTTAAAAAATTATATTGAAAATTGAAGAGATTATAAATCGATTATAAACCACATAATCGAACACAGGCTAAGTTTTTTTTTATTCCCTGTTGAGATCGTACCCAAAATGCAGAACATTGGACTACCAGCGAAGGCCCAATGGACTCTAGCCCATGGTTAAAGCTTATAATATCACCTTGGGTCAACTACCGAGGTGGAATATCTCGCGAACATCTTTGACCGAACTGATTTGTGTTTGGCCAATGTGCTTTATGCTTAGCCGATGTGCTTTACAGTGACGCACAGAAGAGGGATGGGACAAGGGATGGAGTCAGAGATGTGACACCACCTTTACCATAAAGTGACAGGCGTCCATCCTCTACAAAATATAGTAATGATTAATATCAAAAGGCAAGATCTCCTTTTTAGAAGTTAGGGTAAATACAAGTGTAAAGTACGCCACGTGTCACGATCCGAAACAACGAGTTTCTCTATAAATAGAGCACTCCTCCCGCTTTGTAGAGGGTTAGCATTTTCACTCTCTTAACTGAATATTTTACTCTCACTCCATTTTCTCTCTTTTACACACTTATATGTCCCGCACTCAAAATATATTTTCTTGACATAGACACTAACTTTGGAATCGGAGTGCAAACGGGAGCCACCTCGGTCCCCTTTGCAAGCTGATTATTTGTCCTAGTGCGCAGGAGATCCACGTGTTCAAGAGAGAGGAGCTGAGATGTGTTGGTCCAAGGTCTAGCCGAATTTTGTGGTCAACATTTTGGCGCCGTCTGTGGGAAGCCATACTGCTAACCACGAAAACTCGTGGTGAAAAGCTACACGCGCAAAAGGAAACCTTGAAAAAGGGGCGAGCGACCTCTTGCAAAAGAGCAAAAAACCATAAGAACTTTGAAACATAAGTTTGTTCACCTTGAAAAAGACATAAGAATTTTGAAACATAAGTTTGTTCACCTTGAAAAAGGCATAAGAACTTTGAAATATAAGTTTAATAACCTTGGAAAAGGTGTTCGCTACAAACACACCGCAAGTGTACGAGTCGCATACAAGTGATAGTGGACTAATTGAGTTCGGTTTATCGATCTCACAAGGATTGTCTATTTCAACTACACTCTAGTCTAATTAATTTTAACAAGAAACACACACAATAAAAGTTTGTTTTGGAAAAATTTTAGTACTAGAATTAAAGTTATAATTATAAATAAATAACTAGAAAAATGGTGATGAATAGATGATAAAGGAGTGTTGGGATTCTTGATTCCACTTGACCATTACCTAATTGAGTTATCAACAAGCAAATAGAAATGCAATTCATTAATCATGTTAGACCCGATTTTCCAAGCTTAGCCAATTACCTCTCTCGAGTGAAATCAACTCTAATTAGTGGCATTAACCTACTATATCTCTATGTCGATTAAAAACACACCAATTACATTAAACCTTTGTGAAAATAGCTCAATGGGTCATCTAGGGTTTTAGGTATATCTCTATCCTAAACAAGAACCTAGAGCAAATATTGTATTGATCTAGAATACACAACAATTTCTCAATAATTGCACATTCCATGAAACCTAAGCATAAATGTGGCCACAATAAATGCTAGTCAATAAATACAACAATAAATGCACAAGATAATAAAAAGCTTAAAATCTTAATACAAGCATTAAAATCAACTAAGCTAGGTCAAGCTTCATCAACATCCCAACACAAAATAGTTTAGCCCATGATGAAATAACAATGAAATCCAAGAATTAAATACATTATTTCAACAATGGATTAAAGTAAATAGAGAAATATGAAGATTAAGCAATAAATACTTCCCTCAACCAATGATTCAAGCTTCAAAATATCAATATTCTTCCACAATGTCTTTGGTATTTCTCCCCTCAATCAATATTCAACAACTACACTATACAAAATCAAGAGAAATTACAAGATGAAAATGGGATAAAAAGAGAGAAAAGAGAGAGCCTAGGTTTTCTTCTTGTTCCAAAAGGTAGAGAATCCTTCAAAATACCCAAAATCACTCAAAAATACACCCAAATCGCGTAGATCCGTGTGTTTCAGCATTTGGGCCGAACCGGGTCGGCCCAGATTTTCTGTCAATATTTTGACCACACGATCGCGTGGTTGTTTGACTCGCGATCGCGTGGTTGCCCTTTTTAGTCTCGGGTTGGATTTTTGGCCAATATCGCGAACGCGACCTGTGCATAGCCACACGATCGCATGGTTCCTCTGAGTGATGTCTTGCAGTTTGATCTTCTTTTAATTGCAATTTAGGTCCTCCATTTTTCAGTGTAGATCAAGTTGGTCCCCAAACTTTGACTCTTTGACGGATTTGACTCTTTTCTCCTCAATTTCTTCAATAAATCTTTCATTTAGCTTCCATCTTGTGTTTTCTCCCTGAAGTTGATTGTTAGACCTATTTAACCACAAAATATGCACAATTAAGTAGGTATTTGTCCAAATTACTCCAAAAGTATTACTAAAAAATATATGAAATATGCATGTAAAATGCACTCAACAAATACCCCCAAACTTGAACTCTTGCTCGTCCTGAGCAAGAATATTCTCATGTATCAACAAAAATAATGACATAATGATCAACAATGCTAGATAGCTCGCAATCTTCCATGAGTGTGAAATTGCATAATTAATTCACAATTATGTTCCCAAATAATGCTACAAAAATGAGTTTGGCTTATCCGATGTTCGATCGGTGTGTGTGTGTGTAGCCACTGTCAATCGTCAATAAGATTCAAGAATGTTGATGAGTAAAGAGGTTTCAAGTCAAAACTATCCCACCATTAGTGGTTAATTCTTTCCTTTCCCACTCGTGACATTCATCCCCCAATGAATAATTTTCTTTCCACTCCCGGGATGCAATTCTAGAGGGTACTTCTCAAATCACTCTTTCTTTTTCTACTAAAGCACGGGTGTGTTTTACCGACAATCTCGACAACCTAGAAATGCAGTGACTCTCCACTAATGAGTGCTTCGACATTCAAGTTTATACCAAGTAATTCAAACCCACTATTCATCTAAGCCCTTATGCAAGTACAAATGCATGATTTCTAACAACTAACATGATGTTTGCTCGTGACTTCCCCACTCCCTTAAGCTTTCTACTTGACCCATGTAGCGAGCTTTAGGTCGGCAGCTCCCCGATTTTTTAGATCAAAGGGTACCAGGTTTCAAAATACCCCAACGGACTTATTAACTCGAGTCAAGAAGGCTACGAAGTGGGGTAGACTTATTAAGCGAATGCAATGATAATGTGCTTTTTTTTTTTTTTTTTTTTCAAGTGTGTGTGTGAGTACCCTACTCATTAAGCTTTCTAATTGACCCATGTAGCGAGCTTTCGGCCGGTGACTCCCAAGTTTCAAACTTAAGGCACCAAGTTTCAAGATAATCCTACGGGCTTAATAACTCGAGTCAAAAAGGCTTCGAGATAGGGAAATGCAATGAAAAAATTTAAAATGGGCTTAGAACTCTAGCATATGGTCATTACTTGGCTTATACTTGGCGAAAGATACTCCACACAAAAATTTACTTCCACATGCATGGAATCACCACACGTCTAGGCCGTCTCCTTTACCGGGTCGACCACCCCCAAACTTGTCTTACATTAGGGTCAAGAGGTTTAGAGCATTAGGAAATATTTGATAGGTTGATACAAATAAACAATACAAGCTCACAACCTAGTTTATCTACTCCATTAACCTCTTCGCTCTTCAACAATTCCCAAACTCACCGACAATTGAATATGACTATTGTGCTCAATGTACATATGATCTTACATGGATAAGCATTAAAAGAAAGTAGCACAAGTAGCACAATTGGTCATAACTCATGAATTAACAACAATTTCAAACATCAAAGTCTTATAAGCCGGCAAGTCTATCTAGCATGTCAATGTTCTCAACAAAATAAACAATTTCAAACATAAAGACATCAAGGGCCGGCAAGGAAATGTAAAATGTTCATAAAGCAACATGATCCCAACACCCCCAAACTTAAATCAAACATTGTCCTCAATGTTGACAATGGCATAATAACAAGAAAGGAATGGGTGATGGAACTTCCCCGGATTGATGCGTGTATGATGTTCCAAATTGACCTAAGCTTTGATTCTCTTGATACGCCAATCTCCCCCAAACTTGTTGAGGACAAGGTTGCTTAGGATTTCAAAAAGAATTTCGAACCTACAAAAGTTGGTGATTAACCAAGTTAGACATAATAAAAATGCAATAAGTAATTATCAACAAGTAATTAAAAGAGTGGAAATTTGGGTTGCCTCCCAAAAACCGCTTGGTTAATGTCGTAAGCTCGACTTTTTGATACAATTACTCCGGGTTTGCAAGAGGGATGGATGATTTCTCCTTTTCATAATTGCCCCCAAGTATGGCTTCAAACGTTGCCCATTTACTTTGAAGTTCCCTTTACTTCCATGATAAAGTTCGACCACTCCATGTGGGAAGACTTGAGCAATGGTGAATGGTCCCGACCATCTAGAACGGAGTTTACCGGGGAACAATCGAAGTCTTGAGTTGTAGAGAAGTACTTGTTGCCCAACTTGGAAGTCCCGCTTCACAATGTTCTTGTCATGCCACCTCTTTGTCTTCTCTTTGTAAATCCGAGCGTTTTCATATGATTCAAGGCGGAATTCATCAAGCTCATTGAGTTGGAGGAGTCTTTTCTCACCGGCCAACTCCATATCAAAACTCAACACTTTTGTTGCCCAATATGCTCGGTGCTCAAGCTCAACCGGGAGATGACATGCTTTTCCAAATAAGAGTCGAAATGGAGACATACCAATGGGGGTCTTGAAAGCGGTGCGGTATGCCCATAATGCATCATCCAATTTCTTGGACCAATCTTTCCTCGAGGCATTCACCGTCACTTCAAGGATCTTTTTCAATTCTCTATTTGAAATTTCAACCTGCCCACTTGTTTGCGGATGATAAGCTGTGGATATTCGATGTTTGACCCCATACTTGGTCAAAAGTGAGTCGAAGAGGTGGTTACAAAAGTGTTTTCCTCCATCACTAATGATAGCTCGAGGGGTGCCATAACGAGTAAAAATATTTTTCTTCAAAAATTTCACCACCACTCGAGCATCATTTGTGGGGAGTGTCACCGCTTCTACCCACTTGGACACATAGTCTACTGCAACTAGAATGTATTGATTAGAAAAGGACGAAGGAAAAGGTCCCATAAAATCAATACCCCAAACATCGAATATCTCCACCTCCAAAATAGAATTTAAGGGCATTTCATTTCGGTTAGAGATATTACCCAATCGTTGGCATCAGTCACATTTGGACACAAGTGTGTGGGCATCCTTGAATAAAGTGGGCCAATAAAATCCCGATTGAAGAACCTTTGATGCGGTTTTCACGACACCAAAATGGCCTCCATAAGGCGATGAGTGACATTGTTCAAGAATCTTCTCCATCTCCTCCTCGGGCACACACCTTCTCATAATTTGATCCGGACCCCTTTTGAACAACAACGGGTCATCCCAAAAATAATGCTTGATATCCGCAAAGAACTTCTTCTGTTGTTGATAAGAGCGGTCCGGGGGAGTGATACCACTTGCAAGAAAATTCACATGGTCTGCATACCATGGCACACTAGCAGCTTGTAGAAGATCCATGATTTGGAAAATTTGCTCATCCGGGAATACCTCACTTATCTCTTCATCCAAAATTTCCTCGGTTTGCTCAAGTCTAGAAAAGTGATCGGCTACAAGATTCTCCGTCCCCTTCTTGTCACGAATCTCCAAATCAAACTCTTGGAGGAGAAGAACCCATCTAATTAACCGCGGCTTAGCATCCTTCTTTGCCAATAAATACTTGAGGGCCGAGTGGTCGGTATACACAATCACCTTGGAGCCAATAAGATATGACCGAAACTTATCAAAGGCAAAGACCACCGCTAGCATTTCCTTTTCGGTAGTAGCATAATTCAATTGGGCATCGGTCAAAGTTCTACTAGCATAGTAGATGACATGCAAGATTTTCTCCTTTCTTTGGCCCAAAACCACCCCCACGGCATAATCACTTGCATCACACATAAGCTCAAAAGGTAAACTCCAATCCGGAGCCATAATAATAGGTGCAGTGATAAGTTTCTCCTTAAGGGTGTTAAAAGCTTGAAGACACTCTTTAGAGAAATCAAATGTGACACTCTTCTCAAGCAAAGAACAAAGGGGCTTTGTGGTTTTTGAGAAGTCCTTGATAAATCTCCTATAAAATCCCGCATGGCCTAAAAAGCTTCTTATGCCTTTTACCGAGGTTGGGGGAGGTAATTTTTCAATAACTTGAATTTTTGCCTTATCAACCTCAATCCCCTCACTTGAAATCCGGTGCCCAAGAACTATCCCCTCTCGAACCATGAAATGACATTTTTCCCAATTCAAAACAAAATTTGTATCCTCACATCTTTTTAGCACCATTCTCAAATTATTCAAACAATTATCAAATGAAGTACCAAAAACTGAGAAGTCATCCATAAATACCTCAATAAATTTCTCCACCATGTTGGAGAAAATAGCCATCATGCACCGTTGGAAAGTGGCGGGGGCATTGCAAAGACCGAAGGGCATCCTTCTATATGCGAAAGTTCCATATGGGCATGTGAATGTTGTCTTCTCTTGATCCTCCGGGGCTATAGGAATTTGATTATAGCCCGAATACCCATCTAGAAAGCAATAATGAGAGTGACCCGCCAATCGCTCAAGCATTTGATCGATGAATGGAAGGGGGAAATGATCCCTCCTAGTAGCATTGTTGAGCTTGCGATAATCAATGCAAACTCTCCACCCCGTCACTGGCCTCGTTGGAATAAGCTCATTATTCTCATTCTCTACAACCGTGACACCTCCTTTCTTCGGCACTACTTGTACCGGGCTCACCCATGCACTATCCGAGATTGGATAGATAATACCCGCATCAAGCCACTTCACCACTTCGGCTCTTACAACTTCCTTCATGTTCGGATTTAACCGACGTTGATGCTCCACAGAAGGTTTAAAATCATCTTCCATAAGAATTTTGTGCATGCATAATGAAGGGCAAATACCTCGAATATCCGAGATGGTCCATCCAATAGCCTCCTTGTGTTCCCTCAATACCCGAAGCAATTTATCTTCCTCCACTTCACTCAATAAATTCGAAATAATAACCGGAAGGGCAGAAGATTCCCCCAAGTAAGCATACCTCAAATGAGAAGGAAGAGGCTTTTGCTCGAGGGTAGGTGCCTTCTCGAAAGATGGTAGGGGTGGTGAAGAACTCTTTTTCAACTCCTCAAAGTAGGGGGCCCTCTTGTGTTGATATTGTGGTGATGCCTCCAAATAATGAGCCATTTGTTCAACTTCATGGTCATCATCCTCAATAGTTAAAGAGTGGGCAATGCAAGACTCCAATTGATCTTTAGAAATCCCATGGTTGAAGGAGTTTACCACTAGATGATCAATCACATCCACCCGAAAGCATGAATTTGATTCCGAAGGATATTTAATAGCCTTCAACACATTGAAGGTGACTTGCTCATCTTGCACCCTTAAAATCAATTGCCCTTCTTGCACATCAATAAGAGCTCTCCCGGTTGCTAGAAATGGTCTTCCCAAAATAATTGGAATGTCGTGGTCTTCCTCCATGTCTAGAATAATAAAGTCCGCCGGAAAGATGAATTTATCCACCTTCACAAGAACATCCTCAATGATTCCCCTAGGATATTTGATAGACCTATCCGCCAATTGTAAAGACACGATGGTTGCTTTAGCTTCTCCCAATTCCAATTTCCTGAAAATGGACAAAGACATCAAATTAATGCTAGCACCAAGATCACATAAAGCTTTACTAAAATTAACATCACCAATAGTGCATAGAATAGTAAAACTCCCTGGATCTTTAATTTTTGGAGGAAGCTTGTTTTGAATGATAGCACTACATTCCTCAGTTAGCATCACCGTTTCATGCTCTTCAAGCCTTCTTTTGTTGGATAGAATATCCTTCATGAACTTGGTATAGCTTGGCATTTGAGCCAATGCATCGGCGAAAGGAATGTTGATGTGTAGCTTCTTGAACACTTCCAAAAATTTGCCAAACTGACTATCAAGCTTTTGCTTTTGCAACCTTTGAGGAAATGGAATAGGAGGCACATAAGCCTTGATCGGTGTTGGGGCCTTTGATGTGGAAGCTTCCGGCTCACTTTCCTTTGGCACTTCAACAATTGGTTCGGATGCTTGAATAGGCTCATTTTCTTCAATGGGAGCCTTGTTTGATTGAGTTGTTGGTTGTGGGGCCGTGATCTCGGGCAATTGCACCCCGCTCCTTGTTGTAATAGCTTGAACATTCTCCCTAGGATTTGTCTCGGTGTTGCTAGGAAAAGCTCCTTGTTGCCTTTCCGAGATAAGTTTAGCTATTTGACCCACTTGCTTCTCCAAATTTTTCAAAGAGGCATCATTGCATTCTTGATATTGCAATTGATGATTTGCTAACTTGGTGATAGCCTCTTCCCATCCCTCTTTCTTCTCTTGTGGCTTTGGATTCAACACATTTTGATTGTTTCCATAAGATAGATTAGGATGATTTCTCCAACCGGGATTGTATGTAGGAGCATATGGATTGAACCCTTGGCGTTGGAAATTTTGAGCATAAGCAACTTGCTCGGTAGATGAAGAACCACTTGCCACCAATGGACACATAGAGCTTTGATGATTAGCCCCACATATATCACATACCGGAGGGGCTTGAACCATATTGACGGGCCGAGAGGTTGAAGTAGATAACACTTCCACTTTCTTGGCTAAGGAATCAATCTTTGACAAGACAAGTGCATAATCATCACCCCCTCGTGCACCACTAGAACTCCTTGGTGCACTTCTATCCGGACACATTGCACTTTGTTCACTCATGATCTCAAACAAATCATAAGCCTCCCGAATGCTCTTTGTCTTGATGGGCCCATTAGAGGATGAATCCACATTTGAACGGCAAGGGGGAGTTAACCCGGTATAGAAGTGGTTGACTTGTTGCCCCAATGTAATCCCATGATTTGGGCACTTCCTAAGCATGTCTTTGAATCTCTCCCAAGCTTCATGAAAGCTCTCCATCTCGAATTGTTGAAATGTTGTAATATCATGCTTGAGTTTAGCAACTCTAGATGGTGGGAAAAATTTTGTAGTGAACCTTTGGACAAACTCCACCCAAGTCGTGATACTCCCTGGAGGCAAAGTGTCAAGCCATTCTCTTGCTTTATCCTTCAAAGTATGTACAAATAACCTCATCCGGATTGCCTCCACATTCACACCCTCATAGTTGAAGTTGCTACAAATCTCTAGGAACCGTACCACATGAGCATGTGGATTTTCATCGGTCCTCCCATAGAATGAGATGGTGTTGGAGAATAAATTGATGACATCCGGTCGAAGTTGAAATTTTGGATGATTGTAGGAGGGATAGACAATGCTTGATTGATTCTCGACAATAGGAGGATTCATGAAATCCCCAAAAAGCATGTCTTCCTCATTAACAACGGGCTCTTGAGCTCTAGCCGCTTGAGGAATAAAACCGGGTGGGATTCCACCCCTTGGAGGAATTGCAGCTGGAGCATTAAGCTCGATGTTAACTCTTTCTCCTTCCATCCCAGTAAGAAGTTGTCTCCTAGCTTCCCGTTGTTCCCTTAACCTTCGTTGAAAAGTTCCTTCGATATCCGGATCTATTTCAACTAGATCAAGACTTCTACTTCGACGCATGCACAATCACAACCTAGAACAACACAAGAAATTAGAAGATTTCTTACACAAAACAAAACAAAAGAAAATTTTTACAAGAAATAAAAGTAACCAATAGTTAAAACTAATATCAACTAAAATGTAATTTAATTAGAAACAATCCCCGGCAACGGTGCCAAAAACTTGTTCGCTACAAACACACCGCAAGTGTACGAGTCGCATACAAGTGATAGTGGACTAATTGAGTCCGGTTTATCGATCCCACAAGGATTGTCTATTTCAACTACACTCTAGTCTAATTAATTTTAACAAGAAACACACACAATAAAGTTTTCTTTGGGAAAGTTTTAGTACTAGAATTAAAGTTACAATTATAAATAAATAACTAGAAAAATGGTGATGAATAGATGATAAAGGAGTGTTGGGATTCTTGATTCCACTTGACCATTACCTAATTGAATTATCAACAAGCAAATAGAAATGCAATTCATTAATCATGTTAGACCCGATTTTCCAAGCTTAGCCAATTACCTCTCTCGAGTGAAATCAACCCAAATTAGTGGCATTAACCTACTATATCTCTATGTCGATTAAAAACACACCAATTGCATTAAACCTTTGTGAAAATAGCTCAATGGGTCATCTAGGGTTTTAGGTATATCTCTATCCTAAACAAGAACCTAGAGCAAATATTGTATTGATCTAGAATACACAACAATTTCTCAATAATTGCACATTCCATGAAACCTAAGCATAAATGTGGTCACAATAAATGCTAGTCAATAAATACAACAATAAATGCACAAGATAATAAAAAGCTTAAAATCTTAATACAAGCATTAAAATCAACTAAGCTAGGTCAAGCTTCATCAACATCCCAACACAAAATAGTTTAGCCCATGATGAAATAACAATGAAATCCAAGAATTAAATACATTATTTCAACAATGGATTAAAGTAAATAGAGAAATATGAAGATTAACCAATAAATACTTCCCTCAGCCAATGATTCAAGCTTCAAAATATCAATATTCTTCCACAATGTCTTTGGTATTTCTCCCATCAATCAATATTCATCAACTACACTATACAAAATCAAGAGAAATTACAAGATGAAAATGGGATAAAAAAAGAGAAAAGAGAGAGCCTAGGTTTTCTTCTTGTTCCAAAAGGTAGAGAATCCTTCAAAATACCCAAAATCACTCAAAAATACACCTAAATCGCGGTCCCGTTACACAAACGCAATCCGGAAATTTCAAGACCGGAGCTTGAACATGATTAGAGATGTAGCAATGGCCGAGGCTGCTCCAAACCCTGAAAGACTGGGTAGAGGACCCTCAGGAAATGAGGATGTTACAATGACGCTGGAAGAAGATCTGGAAGATTTGGACCCAAGAATGGCAGGAGGCAATTGCTCCACCCCAGCTGAAAGGGTGGAATGCTTCGGTGTAGATCCACTTGACCCAATCAAGGAGTTGCAGATTGGATTAGATTCACCGGTTGAATACAAAGATCAACTGAAAAGCTTCTTACTTGAAAACCTCGATGTATTCGCATGGAAACATGATGATATGGTTGGGATCGATTCTAAGGTGGCCTATCATAGACTCCAGCTTGATTCCAGAAGCCCTGGGCACCGGCAAAAGAGAAGACCTATGAGTTCTGATAAGTATGAGGCCTTGAAAGAGGAGGGAACGAAGCTATTGAAAAATGGTTTTATCAGAGAATCCCGGTATCCGAAGTGGGTATCAAACCCTGTTTTAGTACCAAAACATAATGGGAAGTTGAGAGTATGCATTGATTTTTCGAATTTAAACCAGACATGTCCCAAAGACAGTTTTCCACTACCTCGGATTGATCAGTTAGTCGACTCCACTACGGGACATGAGATTTTGAGCTTTATGGATGCATACTCTGTGTAAGACCGCTTTTCATTTTTACGTGCAATTTTAAATTTCACATAATATTCTTGTGAATGTTATTATAAATTATGGATTTATGATCTTTAATGTCTATGATTGGAATTATTTTGCAGTGGAAGAACTTGGACGCCGGCTCGATCAATGTACCAATTTGAAAGATTATAAATTGATTATTTTAAATTATCTACGTGCAGTTCTATGTGATTAATTGTTTTATTGCCTAAGCATGTTATTTTCTATTTTATTATGCCAATTTGAATTTTGGGGGGAAAAGTTTAGTGTCAAACGAGGGTAAATAGAACTTATTGACTTACTTAAACAAGAGAGGAAAATTGAGGGACTGAGTTGCAAATTTCAAAAGATTAAAAACCTAACCCTAACCTAATCCTCACACTCGCTCTCGGTCTCTCACCTCGCTCTCTCTTCCGCCTCTCGCTCTCACTCTCACCCGACGACTCCCTCTCTCTCGGCTCCCACCACCGTCGCCGACCGCCGTAGCCGACCACCGGTAGTAAGCCCTTCCCCCTCTTCCCCTTCCTCTTCGCGTTATACACACACACACACGAACCGCACGCACACACACACACACACACAGTTTCACACAATTCCACACACACACACCCATAATTCGATATACACATATATATATATATATATATATATATATACATATATATATATATATATATATATATATATATTCTATGTAAATAACGTATGTATGCACCACATTTGTATAAATTCAGATTTATGGAAAAATTTCAGATTTTTAGTTTTGTTGAATTTCGAATTTTACCTTAAAGTAAGGATTTAATGGTGTTATGTGTGTGAGTATTGATGTATAGGAATGTGTATATTGTTATGTATGTATAGGTATATGTAAATATATAAATCTTGAATTTTTGTTGTGGGCATAAGTATATATTCAAATTTTGGCGATAAAGATAAAATTTCAGACTTGGGACTCATGAGATTTTGACTTAATTGATGTGATATAATATCAAATTTGAGGCTGAATTTATGTATATATGATCATGTACATGTATATGAGTATTTGAACGACATGTGTAATTTTGAAACTTTGAGATAATAACGGCATGTGTAATTTTGAAACCTTGAGATAATAGTATAAAAAAAGTAAACCTTAACATTTAAGGAACAAGTTAGTTTAAATTGAAGTTATGTTCAAAGTTATAAATTTTTAGTTCAAGATAATTTTTTAAATAGTAATGCCTAGCTTCGCTTTGTGAAATTGATAAGTAAGATTTCAAATTTGTCCTTGAACTTAATGTATTACTTCGAATATGAAATTATATGTGGTGTTAAATGTGTTTGCTAAATTATGAGTCACATGAAAGTCTCAACCTCATTTAAGAGTGTTAAATGTGGTTTTTCACTAAAAGTCATATTTTGTTAATGAATGGAAATTAATTAGGAGAAACGGTACATTGACGTCGCGGGCAACCAAGACTTCCACCTGCATATTAAGCAAAGTAACTACGGAAGACCACAAGTAAGTAAACTTCCCCTATTTTCCTTGAAGTAAAATGTTTCAGGTGTAATTAATGGACTTAAGTTATATTCTTGAACTTTATTTACTTGTGGCGCCTTCTATGAACTTTATACATGTATGTGTTACTAAGAGAAGGTTTAAGCATACATGTTATCATGTCGTTACATCGTCCAGCATGCATTTTCATTGAGTTGGGGAAGTCAAATGATTTTAAAAGAAGAATGTGGTAAGTTTAAATTTCCTCAAGATGCATGTATCCCGAGTTTTAAGAATAAATTGATGTACTTCTATGCCATGAAAGGTGTGAGTGGGAAATGGGGCGCGGGAGACCGACGTACCCGAATTAAATTGATGTAGCAGTGGTGAGTATTAAACCGCTTGGCGGTGGCAAATATTAAACCGCTTTGCGGTGACGATTGCCTAACCGCTTGGCGGTGGCAAATATTAAACCGCTTTGCGGTGACGATTGCTAAACCGGTTGACGTTGGCAAATATTAAATCGTTTTGCAGTGACGATTGCTAAACCGCTTGGCGGTGGCAAATATTAAACCGCTTTGCGGTGACGATTGCTAAACCGGTTGACGGTGGCAAATATTAAACCGCTTTGCGGTGACGATTGTTAAACCGCTTGGCGGTGGCAAATATTAAACCGCTTTTCGGTGACGATTGCTTAACCGATTGGAGGTGGCAAATATTAAACCGCTTTGCGGTGACGATTGCTAAACCGTTTGACGGTGGCAAAATTTTAAACCGCTATGCGGTGGGAAAGTGTTAACTTTGTTCTGAATAAGGAAATGTGCCCACTGCATTATGACTGGCTAGAAGAGACACTAAGTGAGTTCACGATAGAAATGAAGTTAAAGTTTTTTTTTAAAATGTTTAAGTGAAAGGTTGGAAAGTATGAATATCTTGAAAAGTAAAGTAAAAGAGGGTAATTACTTTGAATGGTTTAAGGAATTTCATGTCATAAGCATGTATTCATGCATAAAGTTTACTTACTGGGTTTTAGCTCACCCCAATCCCTCCCCATATTTCAGGTGATGAAAGTTAGATGATCAGAGGAGAGCACTTGACGGCTGACTCAGACAATACCCGTTGTCGCCTTACTTAATAAAGTTAAATTTATTCAAGTTATCATTTAAATTTATTCCTTCATTCATTATTATTGATAATGGTTTGGTTGAAGTTAGTTTTGACTAAGTATGGATAACGTAGTAGAGGTTAAATTACCTCTTATTTCATTTGTCAATGTCTGTTGATATTTTGGAAAATCTTATGCTTGAAGAGTTTGGGGAATGAATAAATTGGTTTTGGTGATGATGAATGTGATTGAGATGTGATTGATGCTTTAAATTTTAAAAATGGTTTTGATGTCCCTCTACAGGTTGGCTATGTCCAATTTATAGAGGAGACTCTGCCGAAATTTCTGTAAAATTTTATAATAGAAAAATGAATATTTTAATTGTGTAAACAAGTTAATTCCGCATTTAAGGTGAATGGAAGCTACACGCCTTGGTTTTAGAATTTGAAACTTGGGGTGTTACACTCTGGGTACAATCAGATCCCCATGTACGAATCAGATGAGAAGCATACTTCGTTTATTACAGACAGGGGACTCTATTGTTATAAAGCTATGCCATTTGGCTTAAAGAATGCTGGAGCTACTTATCAAAGGTTGGTAAATCGTATGTTTTCGGAGCAATTGGGAAATACCATGGAAGTATATGTTGATGACATGTTGGTCAAAACCATGGTCGCCACAGAACATATCCGCCATTTGTCTGAAGCATTCGATGTTTTAAGAACCCAGCAAAATGCACTTTTGGGGGTAGCGTCCGGAAAATTTCTTGGATTCATGGTGAATAGGAGAGGGATCGAAGGCAATCCCGATAAAATCAATGCTTTGTTAAACATGCGATCACCTCGGAGCCCAAAAGAAGTGCAAAGCTTGACGGGAAGAATTGCGGCCTTAAATCGATTCGTTTCCAAGTCCACTGACAAATGCTTGCCATTCTTTGATGTCTTGAAGGGAGGGAAGCGATTCCAATGGACGTCGGAATGTGAGCAGGCTTTTTCCGACCTGAAAGCATTCTTGGGACATGCCCCATTACTGTCAAAACCAAAGACTGGCGAACCCCTCTACTTATATTTAGTCGTATCAAAAGAGGTTGTCAGCTCGGTATTGGTCAGAGAGGAGGATGGGAATCAGCTCCCAGTGTATTATGTAAGTAAAGCCATGCTGGACGCTGAAACGCGCTATCCAGATATGGAAAAACTTGCTCTCTCGCTGATCACAGCAGCTCGCAAACTTCGTCCCTACTTTCAGTCGGACTCCATACATGTGCTCACCAACTTTCCTATGAGACAGGTGTTGCAAAAATCAGATGTATCTGGAAGGTTAATGAAGTGGGCGATTGAAATTAGCCAATTCGACCTACACTATGAGCCTCGGACCGCTGTAAAAGGTCAAGCATTAGCGTATTTCATAGTTGAGTTCACACATCCGCCGGAGGTTGAGATGGTTGATAACACGGATGACAGCCGAGACTGGAAATTATTTGTTGATGGATCATCGGCTGAGGGACGGTCCGGTGCAGGAATATTGCTAATAAGCCCAGAAGGGTTCAAACTGCACAGTGCGATCCGTTTTGACTTTAAAGCCTCAAACAATGTTGCTGAATACGAGGCGCTATTAGCTGGGTTGAGACTTGCGAAAGCTCTAAAAAATGATTCCGTAGTGGTGAATAGTGATTCGCAGCTCATTGTGAGCCAGTTTAATGGACAATTTTCTGCCAAAGAACCCGCTATAATCTCTTACTTGAAGAAAGTAAGAGATTTGGCTGTGCACTTCGGAAAAATGGAGTTACAGCACATCCCCAGAACTGAGAATTCTAATGCCGACGCTTTATCCAAACTAGCAAGCAGCAATGATTCAGAGCTCCATAATCTGGTTCCAGTTGAGCACTTGCCGACATCTTCCATTGAACAAGGAACGGAGATTTTGGCGATAGAAGGAGATGAATCCTGGATGAGTCCTATACTAACCTACTTGAAGCATCAGACAATACCATACGAGTCGGAAGCAGCTCGGAAGTTGAAGAGATATGCCGCAAACTTCGTACTTTTGGATGACCTGCTTTATAAGCGGAGTTATACCTCTCCTTTGCTGAGATGTCTGGGGTCGGAGGAAGGACGGTATGTAATGACAGAAATCCATGAGGGCATATGTGGCAACCATGCCGAGGCGTTATCGCTAGCTCGGAAAGCCCTTAAACAGGGATATTTTTGGCCTACCATGCGAAAGGATTCCCATGACTTCGTACGCAAATGCGATAAATGCCAAAGGCATGCAACCATACCTCATCAGCCACATCGCAAACTGACTGTGGTAACTAGCCCTTGGCCTTTTGCGAAGTGGAGGTTGATATTATTGGTCCTATGCTTAGGGGTGCTGGTAATAATTGTTTTGCAATAGTGGCAATTGACTACTTCACCAAGTGGCCTGATGAGGATTACCGAGGCCAACACCACCAAGTTCATCTGGAAAAACATCATATGCAGATTTGGAATACCGCATTCGTTGGTTAGTGATAATGCAAAACAGTTCAAAAACAGAAGCATAGATGAATTGTGTGACGATTTGGGAATTAAGAAACTGTTTTCATCTCCACATCACCCACAAGCTAACGGACAGGTCGAAACTATGAACAAGACCATAAAAAACACCCTGAAAAAGGAAGCTGGAGTCCAAAAAAGGCACATGGGTGGATGAACTCCCACAAGTGTTATGGGCACTTCGGACCACCTCGCACACTGCTACTGTTGAAACACCTTTCTCCTTGACATATGGATCCGAGGCGGTATGCCCAGTTGAAATTGGAGTCCCCTCTCTTTGTCAAATCCATTATGATGAAGTGGGAAACAAAGAAGTACAAAGGGCTAATTTGGATTTCCTCAGAGAAAAACGGAGTGATTTCCAAGTGGTAATGACCAGGTACCATGAGAAAACCATGAGAAAATGACCCGCTATTACAACAAAAGGGTTAAGAGTCGGCACTTTAATGTTGGGGACTTAGTCCTCAAGAAGGTTCTTCCCTCAACCCAAGAGCCAGGAGTAGGGACTTTAGTTCCTAACTGGGAAGGCCCTTACAAAGTCACTACTGAGGTGGTACCCGGAACGAACATGATTGAGGACTTATCCGGGGTACCTTTATGTAATCCTTGGAACACTAATCACCTTCGTCGTTATTTCCAATAAAGCAAAATTCCTCTTTAGTGGTTACAGCATCCCCATATAATTTTATAAAAACCTAAGTGGGTTACGTTGGGGATTGTATCAAGCACTGATTAGACAAACATAATGGGTAAGCACAAATTCCTAAATTATCTTGGCTATAAGATCATACGTCCTCACCATGCATGAAATTTGTTAAAAAAAACAAGGGACTCCTATGAACTTCCAGTATGACCACCGCGTATGGGTTAAAAGTGTTAAACACCATCAATAAGAGTTAATACAAATTTATAAAAGTAGGTGTTACAGAGTATAAATAAAAAATGTTCAACAGTTGGTCAAAATCAGATCTAACCAGCAAACATGAATGCTTTCAGCTACTTAGATCTGAGGGACTATACAGTATACATATATCTTCATACAATGCGTTTGCGAGGCGTTTGTGTATGGAAGCATTTGCGAGGCGTTTGTGTATGGAAGCGTTCCCGCTTAGACAGATAAAAGGTCGTACAACCTAAAACATTGAGCTAAATATAAATAAGTCATTTCATTCATAAAATCAAAGTATTTACAATTTGAAATATTGTTACATTTACAATATGAAGCGCTATAAAAAAAACAACAAAACAAACAAGGCAAATACAAAAGAGGATCATTGTGGAGGGACATCCTCTAAAGAGCCCTTTCCAGGTGCACCCGAAGGATCTGCAGGGTCGTTAGGGGAATCATCTTGAGGTTCGGGTGTAGGGCTTCAATGGAGGATAGATCCAGAGATGGGAATGCGTCCTTCACGTCCCCCAAAGCCATCATGGCCCCGATGTTCCCAAAGACCCTCTGCATGGCCTCATATTCTGGTGTCTCTTCAAAAGTGTCTTTGAAATTCTGGATTGCCTCAGACACCTTGGCACTTAGAGCTTTCTCCACTCGTGATGCAACGGTCTGCTCCAAAACCTTTGTGATCCTAGTTTGCATATGCCGTTCTAAAGAGGCAAGGTCCTCCTCCCCTTTTTTTTAGCCTCCATCTCTCTCCCCAATTTTTCATTGGTTGCTGCCACCTCAGCCTCCAGCTTAGACTTGGCTACGTTAGCGGTGGTCATAGCTTCAGATGTGATGGACTGTGCACGGTTGGAGTCATCTAATTTCTTACACAGAGCCGCCACGTCTAACTCAGAGGCCTGGAGGTCATATTTCAATTTATCATTATCTTCCTGGAGGCGCTTAGCGTTAGCCCTCTCCTTGGAGGAGATTTACGGGCTATGGACAGCTGAGTTTTGAGGTCATTAATGTCCTTTAGCATGTTGTCTGCATGGCGGAGAGCAGTCTCCGCATCTTTCTTGTCCCGCTGCGCCTCCTCCACGGAAGATTCCACCTCATCAATAAGGGCTAGCGCCCTGGCGTTCATAGCCTTAGCAACGAGCAGCGTCCGAGACGGACTGGCACTGGAAGAAAAGGCAGACCAGCCCTCCGTCCAAAATTGTTCAGTAATTAATGCGGCCCTGGCAGGAGGAGAGCTGGGGGATTCGAATAGAGAAGGACTGAAGGTAACATCTCTGGGGAGAACATTGGTTTTAATGCGTTTGAGCTCTTCTGCCCCCTTTGGTGTCACTTCGTAAGACAAATCTGGGATAGACACAGATGTCTCGTCCTCCAAGTCCTGAATCTCTTGTGGCAGAGGCGCGGAGGTGGATTCCTTATCCTTGCCCCTTCTAAGCCTCTTCAAGGGGGCGGTCTCCTCCTCGGATACGCGCTCGAAAATATCCTCGGAGAATGAAGATGGCGCAGAGACATCCTTAGCCTCCCTCTCCCTCTTAGAGCCACCCCTATCTGACATTTTCCCTTTCCCCTTTGCGGTAACTCTTTTAGGATCAGCTCTTTTTCTATGCTGGGTGTTGGGGACCCACTGGCAGCAGATTGGGTAGTGGTAGCAGTGCGGGAAGAGGCCTCTGAAGTTGGGCTGTGGACGCCTCAGATACCTATTTGGCCACCCCAACTTGCAGTTAGAAAGTACTGCTCATTTCCTTTTTTCAATTTCGCTGCCGCGACGAAGGGCAGGAGGGATCTTCTTAGCCATGAGACCCTTTAAAGAAATCTTCGGAAAGTCCTTGGAACCTAGCAAGAAAAGAAGGAAAATGAAGTTAGGTACAGAAGAGGCATAAGATATAAAGGCAATAAGGAAACAAGCTTACTCATGGCTTGCATAAGACCGTGCTTGACAAATAATTTATTTTGTTGAATGACCCCCTGAAAAGTGCTATTGTAGGCAAACAAGCGCCTTACTGCTGCTAAGTCTGCTTCAGGGAGGAGGCGGGAAAAGGTGTCCCCTGCCATAAACCAATAACGTGTTAGGAACCAGGAAAGAAAGGTGAATAGAAAATAAAAAGCAGATGACACGTGACACTTAAGGACACTAAAGCAAGTACAAGACTCACTAGGTAGGGAAAGAGTTCGGGGAACTGTAATTTCTGGAATAGGGTCCACAGGAGAGCTCTGCCATTCCCCTGCAACCCAGAACAATTGGTTCCTCCAGTTCTTTATTGAAGTTGGATGACCAGTAATTACAGGAGGATATGAGCCCCTGGGAGACAAGTAATACCAATCTTTGACGTCCGACCTCACGTCTTTCTCCCTTCTAGCTGATTTCTTCAAAGTATAAAGGGTATGAATGATGTGCATTGAGATGGGATAGTCAGGGTTGACCTCTTGCCACACTAGCCAAGTACCCACGGCCTGTGTCCAGAAGTTGGAGGCCAACTGATAGGGGCATAGGTTGTAGCTCCTAAGCAATGCCCTGAAGAAGGGGTGCAGGGGTAGCCTCATCCCGCAGGATAGCACATCATAACATATAGCCACTTGACCAGGGGAGGGCTGCAAGGTCGGGATGAAGGTGTAGGGTGCACTAATCGAACCCCTTCTGGCATCCTGAATTTCGTCGAGGCTCCATCCAAATCAACCCCTCGAATTTCAGTGGCAATCTCACTGCTCTCCCACGACTCTGGGTTTGGGTCAGGGTCTACATGATACCCAGACACTTTATTAACCAGGTCTACCCACCCTTCAACTTGGGTTACCTCCTCCTCCGAAAGCCCCAGCTCTTCCCTATGTGCCCTAAATGGGGCCCTAACAATTAAGCCGAGGTCCTGGTGACCGGAAGAAGAGCCTACTGACTCTTCTCTTTCCAAATCCCTGTCCCGCTTGCTCCGAAGTTCTCTCAAAGATGCCTCTTCCTCGGATGATAGATGAGCCATGTAATTCTGGTCTTTTTCTTCTTCGCTGTCAAAATCACTAAAATATATTATACCACTGATTTTCCTATTCCTCCTCTTAATCTGCTTCCTGACAAAGATATTGGGCAGAAACCTCTGACAGGAATCGCCATTGCTAACATTTCCTGTGAACCCGTTCCCCCAACTCTTTCCATTCACTCTTAAAAATGGGTCAGACTCACCTGAAGAAAAAACAAAAATGCAAAAACAGAATTTTCAAACCCACACTATAAGGTTAAGAACGGGAAAATTTTTTCTTTGCACCTACAAAGGAAAAGAAGTTTACCTTCAGGATTGTACGCACGATGTGAAGAGCGCGCAAATGGAGAGTACAGAGCGATATAAACTGGTTGCTTGATGAAAAGCCCTTGAAGAGACACTGAGAAAATCGCTATAACGAAAGGGATGCTGCAATTCCTTGCGAGAGTATTATCGCGAAATATTCTGAGAAAATGGTAAAGGGAAGACAATGGGAAGAAGGAGGTTTTATAGGGAACCTCCTGGTACGGAACCCTTGGTCTTCGAGCCACATGATTAATGCAGTTAACCCATACCTCTTGGGAAAAGGGTTAATTAAAGCACCAGCTGTTAGGGGAAAGGAAACGACCATTCAGTTACCACGGTGGGCGTCACGCGCGGCAAAATGTTAAGCTCCACTCTCTTCCCATTCCTTGGGAACCAAAAATCGCTGTTTACTACGCCGCCAAAGAATCATGCTGGGTCAATCCCAACCTTTGCTGAGGAAGGGATGAGCCAGTAAAAACAGAAAAACAGGAGGTCGGCTTTACTCTGAATCCGAACTCCTCTTAAGGAATGCCATTCTTATCTTTAAAAATTGCAGCTTGGCTTATCGATTCTCGTCAGACAAGCGACGAAATAGTTAGTGTTGCGAAACTATAACAAATTCGATCCGCCCATGAATGACCACATCGAATTTGAGGGACTGGTGTTGAGATCGTACCCAAGATATGGCACATTGGAGCACCAACGGAGGCCCAATGAGGGTCCAATGGACTTGGGCCCATGGCTAAGGCCTAGAATATCACCTTTTGTCAACTGCCGAGGTGGAATATCATGCGAACCTCTTTGGACGAACTAATTTATGTCTGGCCGATGCACTTTATGCTTAGCCGAGGTGCTTTACAGTGACGCCCAGAAGAGAGATGAGACAAGGGTGTTGACCTATAGTTAACTTAACCTTATTGTTTTGATCATAACAAACAAGAAGATATTGTGTTATTAACAAGTGTTGTAGCGACCAAGAATTTTCCATGACTTATTTAAATAAATATTATTTAAAACGTGTCGCTACGACCTTACCTATTTATTTTAAACACATTTTTCGTCTAGCCATTTAAGTTAAGATTTAGATTATTTAAATTTATCGTAGTTCAATTTCAATTTTTATGAAAGTATCTTATTTTCATTATTTATTTATTTATGTATTTAATCCAAAATTTTAATTATTTAAGTTCAAAATGTTTTAAATAACCAATTCACATTCATTTTATCCCAAGATTTCCTCGCCAACTTCCATTTTCATATAAAGCACATTTTCCCCATTATCTCTACCCAATCCCTCTCAATTAGCCATTCAACCTAAATTACAGAATTTAATCAGAGTCAATTCATCTTCTTCAATCCTACAATCCTCTCCCAGAAATCTTCACACGTCTCCCTCAATTTTGTGCATTTCAATTGCCAACTTCCTTCATCCACTTCCCCTCAATCAACATTCTTCCCCAATCTTGCAAAATTTTCATGTCCAACTTCCTCAAATTTTTCCTAAACTAATCCTACCTAACTAATCCACCAAATTTGCCCTTTTCCTTTTTATTTCCACCAAGACAACTATTTACCACCAAATTCTTCATCATTTTGTTCCAATCAATCACCATACTTTACACCACTTTCCATTTCATTTCCACCTAATTCTCCACCATTCTCTCTTATATTTCATATATATTTCATATGATCCTCCACTTTCATCACCCAACCACAATTTACACATTTCGAGTTTGTTCACCCTGCTGCCAAACCTGAACCATAGCCAAGCAACCACAATTCCAATCCACCATTTCACCATCATTTGAATCATCATCATCGATCCACCACCCAATCGCCTGCAGCACCAAGTATATCATCACCACCACCGGAATCCATCACTGCCCAATCAGGTTACTACCACAATTCCATCATCAACACCACTACTCACCACACGAAAACAATTCAACCATAATTTTACAAGAAAAACATCATCGCTCCCTCCACCACCTAAACGCAACCAGTGGCTGAACCACAAAACCCATCTCTAACAGCCAACTTCGGATTTGACCTCAACCTATCTTCAACATCACAACCCAAACATCACCAACTTCACTATATCAATGCAACACCACCACAGCCCTATCACCGAAATTCCAACCTCAAAATCAACACACAAACTAAGCCTCAATCGTCTGCAAATCCACCAACCACTGTCTCAATCAATTTCACAACCTGGACCACCATCACCACCATGACCAATCCACCATCGCAACCACCACACACGAACCACGACTTCAGCCGCCACCACCACACACGCACCACCGTCCAATGTCACTGCCCAAGTCTGAAACTTTACCCAAACCAACCAAGAAAAAACCAAAATTAAACGAGCCCAAAACTTACCTCTACCGTCGACCCATTTCTGGCCGGATTTTCGCCGGTGAAAACTCCAAAATCACGACCTCACAGCCCATAAACCCGCGATCTTGCAGCCCAAAATCAGACTCTAAACTTCATTATTTTGACACACACACACTCACCTATACACCGCCGCCCCTCGACGGCGGCATTTCGCCGGCAAAACACCGGTAACGGGCTGGATTGAGGAGGGGCGATTTTCCATCGCCCTCACCTCTCTTCTCTGTATTACGACCAGAGAGAGAGAACGTGTTTTAGATTTTAATATTTTTGATTTTTCAGAATTTGCACTTTAGTCCCCCAAGTTCCAAAATGATTTAGTTCAGCCCCTTTAACTTTAAACTCTTTTATTTCAGTCCCTACAGCTTTAAATGTTTTAAATCTTACTTTAAGTTTCAAAAGTTATTATTTTGGCCCCCTAAGTATCAAACCCATTTTATTTCAGTCCCGGTAGATTAAATTCATTTGATTTTAAGCCCAAGTTTTACAAGTTATCTATTTCAGTCCCTCAAAATTTTAAAATGTTTTAATTCAGCCCTTTAGTTTTAAAACTTATAATTTCAGCCCTTAAGTTTTTAAATGATTTTTAATCAGCCCTTTCATTTTTAAAATCTATTATTTCAGCCCTATAATTTAATATTCGTTTTGAGTTTCAACTCAACTTTAAAAAATATTCATTTTAGTCCCTCAACTTTCAAAGTATTCATTTTAGTTCCTCAAATTTTAAAATAATCATTTCAGTCTCTAAAGTTCAAAGTCATTTAAATCAGTTTTAAAGTATTAAATTGGACTTATTATTTTAAGTTATGCTAGACGAGGGGCAAGAGAATTAGAAGAATTTTCCCGTTTGCTCAATACTCGAGAAATTAAGGTAGACTCTTATTCACAAATTTACGTTTTTCAAAAGTGCGCATCAATAATTATTTGGATTATAAGTTTAGCATGTATGATTGTGTTCATGAGAATTACTTGCTTTCTAAGTATGAGACTATGTTACGAGAATTTACTTGCTTAAATGCATGAGACTTGAACTTGTATGTTCATGAGAATACTGGTGATCGTTAGACACCTGAGACTTGAATATCATGATTATGTGTTTGAATTTATGATGTTAAATGATTATTGTGCGAGAGTCTACTGAGTATTTCTTTGAAATACTCACGTTTTCCAAAACAAATTTTGCAGATGACGGAGTCGACGGCAAGGCGTGCGATGGTGGCTATTATTGAGATTTTAGAAATGTTTTATTTGAAATTGAAACTTATTTCATGTTTGTTCCAAATTTATTTCCAAATTATTTCAATATTCAAATTGTTGACCTTTTGGGGCAAACTTTATAAAATTATGTGAAATGAAATTTCTATTATTGTTTTATTTTCCGCTAAATCATTATATTCAAAGTTAAATTGAGACTGGCGTTCCGGGTGTTCAGAACCCGGGGCGTTACAAGTGTGCTTCAAGTGTTTCATGTAATGATAAATATTTAAAGCACTCTATGTTCAAATCGTCTCTCAAAGATATAAATCAAAACTATGTGATCAAACACATGAGACGCAAAGAAGATCGTGAAAGAATTGAAGATATTCAAGATCAAAATTGAAGTTGAAAAGCATGACATGAAGATCAAAAATTCAAGCATACAAGATTAGAGTTCAAGTTCAAGAGTTGAGTTAACATATGTAAAGGTATAACACTCTCAATCTTTAGCGATGTAATTCAACGAGCTCGAAAATGATTTTTATGCATCAAGAAACTTACTTGAAAATTCATCACTTGCATAAAATATTTTTATCTAAGTCAATATTTCTTTTCAAATGTTATTTGATCTTAAATCATGATTATATTATGTTAAAACACTTTGAAAAACAAGTTAAAGACCTAAAAATCGTACATTTTTCATATTTTTCACAAGTCAATTTTCGGTCAATCGAAAGTCAACTTTCGGTCAACCGAAATTGGTCAACCGAAAGTTCAACGGTTGAAAATGTGTAATGGCTATATGAATGTTTCGGTCGACTGAAACTCCAGAAATGGTCAACCAAAAGTTGCTGAATTTGAATATCTTGATCTATAAATAGTCATCTCTTCTACATTCATTTTCAACAACATAGAAAAGATTTTATAGAAACTTTCTTGTGAAAATTCATTGTTCTTACTTGGTTTATATTCATCTATTATTATTATTAAACTTTGATTAATCTAAACTTTGTTTTATCAAATTCATCAAAGTTTTTGGAAGAAAGTTTTGTGAAGATTCTTGGTTTTATATTGTTTAAACTTGTTCAACATCTTCACACTATATTGGAATTGAAGTGTAAGTCTCTCTTTGTTCTAAACTTGTTTTAATCTTTTAAAAGAGAGAAATTTCAATTAATGAACTTTGATTATTTGTGCTACATTTTTCATTATCATTTGATTCATCGAAGTTCCATTGCCTAAACACTTTGAGCTTAACTTATTCTTAATTATTCAAGTGTGGCATCTCTTGGTACTTAATTTGATTCAATATTTTAACAAGAGATTATTTGAAAAACTTTGTTTGATTGCATTGACCTTTTCATTATCATTTGCATCAAAGTTTTTCTCTAACACTCGAGCTTAATTCATTGCTATCTATTGAAGTGTTAGCCTAACTCTCTTGGTACTTAATTTGAGTATATCATTTGTCAAGAGAGTTATTTCAATTGTAAATTCAATTCATTATATCTTGTGGTTTCGAGAGCCTTGTGAAAACTCGATTGTTGGTTAAGGGTAGGTGCTCCTTGTTGTAAGTCACCTAAGGATTTGGTACTCCTTTTTGTAAGTTACCAATTTAGTGGATTTGGCCTTACTCGTGACGGAGAGCTCGGTAACGGGGGACGTAGATCACGTTGGTTGATTGAACCTCCTTAAATCGCGTTTGCATTCTCTTATCCCTTTTACTTACTTACTTTGCACTTACTCTATTCTATCAATTTATATTGTGCAACATTATATCTAAGTGCTATACTTGCTTTATCAATTAAGTTTACACATAAATAGCATACTACATTGATAGTTTAGTTACTTGCAATACTAAGTGCTCATACTTATACCCATTGATTTTAAAGTTTGAGATTATTTATCGAAAAAGTTTTATAAATCAATTCACCCCCTCTTGGTTAGTTTACTCTTGGGCTAACAAAGGGATGGAGTCAGAGATGTGACATAACCTTTACCAAGATGTGACAGACGCCCATCCCCTATGAAATATAGTAATCATTACGGTCAAATCCGCCATGTGTCACGATCTAAAGCGACAAGTTCGTCTATAAATAGAAGACCACTCCCGTTTTGTAAAGGGTTAGCATTTTCACTCTCTTAACTGAATATTTTACTCTCTCTCTCTCTCCCCTTTCTCTCTTTTACACACTTATATTTCCCGCACTCAATTTATATTTGCTTGACATGGGCATTGACTTTGGCATCGGAGTGCAAACGGGAGCCACCTCGGCTCCCTTTGCAAACTGATTGTTTGTCACATCGCGCAGGAGATCCACGTGTTCAAGAGAGAGGAGCTGAGACGTGTTGGTTCAAGGTCCAACCGGATTTTGTGGTCAATAAAGTCCATGAGGGCATATGTGGCAACCACGCCGGGGCGTTATCACTAGCTCGGAAAGCCCTTAAACAGGGATATTTTTGGCCGACTATGCGAAAGAATTCCCATGACTTCGTGCGCAAATGCAATAAATGCCAAAGGCATGCAACCATACCGCATCACAAGCTAACTGTGGTGACTAGCCCTTGACCTTTTGCTAAGTGGGCGGTTGATATTATTGGTCCTATGCCTAGGGGTGCTGGTAATAATTGCTTTGCAATGGTGGCAATTGACTACTTCACCAAGTGGGTCTAGGCGGAACCCCTGATGAGGATTACCGAGGCCAACACCACCAAGTTCATTTGGAAGAATGTCATATGCCGATTTGGAATACCGCACTCACTGGTTAATGATAATGCAAAACAGTTCAAAAACAGAAGTATAGATGAATTGTGCGACGATTTGGGAATTAAGAAATTATTTTCATCTCCACATCACCCACAAGGTAACGGACAGGTTGAAGCTGTGAACAAGACCATATAGAATACCCTGAAAAGGAAGCTGGAGTCTAAAAAGGGCGCATGGGTACATGAACTCCCACAAGTATTATGGGCACTTCGAACCATCTCGCACACTGCCACTGGTAAAACGCCTTTCTCCTTGGCATATGGATCCGAGACGGTATGTCCAGTCGAAATTGGGGTCCCTTCTCTTCGTCAAATCCATTATGACGAAGTGGGAAACGCAGAAACACAAAGGGCTAATTTGGATTTCCTCCTGAAAAAATGGAATGATCTCAAGTGGTAATGACCAGGTACCATGAGAAAATGGCCCGCTATTACAACAAAAGGGTTAAGAGTCGGCACTTTAATGTTGGGGACTTAGTCCTCAAAAAGATCATATTTATCTTGAGCACAATAGTCATGATTGATTGTTGGTGAAGTTTAGGAATTGTTGAAGGGTGATGAGGTTAATGGAGTAGAAGAATTAGGTTGTGAGCTTGTATTGTTAATTTTTATCAACCTATCAAATGTTTTCCAAAACTCTAAATCTCTTGATCCTATTTTAAGACAAGTTTGGGGGTGGTCGACCCGGTGAAGGAGACGGTCTAGACGTGTGGTGATTCCATGCATGTTGGAAATAAATTTTGTGTGGAGTGTATTTCGCCAAGTATAAGCTAAGTAATGACCGTATGCTAAATTTCTAAGCTCATTTTAATTTTTGCATTGCATTGCCCTATCTCGAAGCCTTTTTGACTCGAGTAATTAAGCCCGTAGGAGTATCTTGAAACTTGGTGCCTTAAGTTTGAAACTTGGGAGTCACCGGCCTAAAGCTCGCTACATGGGTCAATTAGAAAGCTTAATGAGTAGGGTACTCACACACACACATGAAAAAAAGAAAAGAAAAAAAAGAAAAAAAAAAAGCACTTCATCATTGCATTCGCCTAATAAGTCTACCCCACTTCGTAGCCTTTTTGACTCGAGTTAATAAGTCCGTAGGGGTATTTTGAAACCTGGTACCCTTTGATCTTAAAACAATCGGGGAGTTGCCGACCTAAAGCTCGCTACATGGGTCAATTAGAAAGCTTAAGGGAGTGGGGAAGACACGAGCATTCATCACGTTAGTTTTTAGAAATCACGCATTTGTACTTGCATAAGAGCTCTTAGATGAATAGTGGGTTTGAATTGCTTAGTATAAACTTGAATGTCGAAACACTCATTAGTGGAGAGTCACTGCATTTCTAGGTTGTCGAGATTGTCGGTAAAACACACCCAAACTAGAGTGGAAAAAGAAAGAGTGATTTGAGAGTACCCTCTAGAATTGCATACCGGGAGAGGAAAGAAAAATATTTATTGGGGGATGAATGTCATGAGTGGGAAAGAAAAAGAATTGACCACTAATGGTGGGTAGTTTTGACTTGAAACCTCTTTACTCATCAATATTCTCGAAACTTAATTGACAATTGAAAGTGACTATGCACACACACACCGATCGAACATCGGATTAGCTAAACTTCTTTTTGGTAGCATTATTTGGAATCATACTTTGAATTAATTATACAATTTTGCGCTCATGAGTAATTTGCAAGTTATTTAACATTGTTGATCTATATTACACGTTACTTGATTGCACTAGTAGATAATTTTGCTCGAGACGAGCAAAAGCTCAAGTTTGGGGGTGTGATAAGTGTGCGTTTTACACACTTATTGTGCTTTTAAATAGACAATTTAATTGACAAATTGAGCAAATATCTACTTATAAATTGTGTTTATCTTGTACAATTAGGTACAAACTCAATTGGAAAGAAAATATACAAGACTGGAGAGCAATTGAGCTAAAAGAAGAGCAATTTCGATGTTCAAGGACCAAATTGAAAGAAATCAAAAGTTTGAGGACTCAATTGCAACATCGCAAAAAGTTGAGGACCAGTGTCTACTACTCAAATTCAAGGATAAAATCACAAGAGAAAGCAAAATGATTGCTTAATTTATGAATTTGAGTGAAAATAGATCAATCTTGTACAAAAAGATGAAGTTGGGGACTAAAGTGCACAAGTGCCAAAAGTTGAGGGACTTGGAAACATTTTAAAATCTATTTTATCACTTTTCCACAGATTTTTGTGCTTGGACACATCAACTAAGAGAAAAATAGAGTTTGGGGACCATTTTGCTCAACTTCCAAAACTCAAGGACCAAGGATGCAATTTTCGGAACTTTTATATGATAAAATCTGATTTGGACAGCAGCTAGGTCATGGAGTCTTCTTCTTCATTCCTATTCTGGAGCAGCTGCATTTTTCTTCTTTTTCTTTTGTTTTCTTTTTTCTTTTGTTTTGTTTTCTTTTTCTTTTCTTTGGAGCTTGCTGCCGGGTTGCTACTGGAAATTAGCTGCTGCATAAGTTGCTGGAAGCCAGAGAGCTGCTGGAAATCTGCTGGAAGGCTGCTGGTGCTGGTGAGAATCTGCTGTGCCGGTGCTGGTGCTGGTGGAGTTGCTGGGAAGCTGCTGGTGCTGGTGCTGCTGGTACTGGTGCTGCTGGAGTTGCTGGGAAGCTGCTGGTGCTGGTGCTGCTGGTGCTGTTGGAGTTGCTGGTGCTAGTGCTGGTGCTGCTGGAGGTGCTGGACTGCAATGGAGAATGCTGTCATGGCTGGACTGATTTGCACAAAGCTGGAAGATAAAGGACTGATTTGCACATAGCTTGATAGTTGGAGGACCTTGATGCAATTTCCATAGTTTTCTAATTCCGGGTTTTATTTTACTGCTTCTTGTTATTTTTATTCTCAAACTCATGTTTAGCTAAATTTTGCACGTTGGGATAATTGATGGAATTTAACCTAGTTTGGATTAATTTTAATATTTGCTATTTGATTAAATGCTTATTTCATGTGTGTTTGTTATTGAGATTATTACATGTGTTTGCTTGATCACCAAATATGTGTTTTGTGAAGTGTATGATAATCGAGAGATATTATGCATTTTAGACCAAATAACAAATGCTCTAGGTTCTTGTTAAGGATAGAGATATACCTTAAACCCTAGATGATCCATTGAGCTATTTTCACAAAGAGTTAATGCAATTGATTGGACCTTAATCGACATAGAGATATAGTAGGTTAGACCAATTGATTAGGGTTGATTTCACTCGAGAGAGGTAATTGGCTAAGCTTGGAAAATCGGGTTTAACATTGTAAATGAGTAATTTGTTAATTTGCATGTTGAGAAATTAATTAGGCGACGGTTAAATGAAATCATGAATCCCAACTATTTTATCTTTAATTTTCCTTATTTTAATTTGGTTTCAAATTAGTTTCTTTAATTTAGTATTTTCCAAAACAAACTTTTAATTGTGTGTTTCTTTTATTGTTAGAATTAAATTAATTAAAGTTGTATAATTTAAAGTAAACATTCCTCGTGGGATCGACAACCCGGACTCAAAAAGTCCACTTTATTACTTGTACGCGACCCGTGCGCTTGCGGTACACTATTTTGAGCGAACAGGTTACAGCATTACCATATAATTTTATAAAATCCTAAGTGAGTTACGTTGAGGATTATACTAAGTACTGATTAGATAAACATAATGGATAAACACAAATTCCTAGATTATTTTGGTTATAAGACCATACGTCTACGCCATGCATAAATTTTTTTTAAAAATAAGGGACTCTTATAAGCCTACACTGCGACCACTGCGTATGGGTTGAAAGTGTTAACACCATCAATAGGAGTTAATACAAATTTATAAATATAGGTGTTACAGAGTATAAGACAAAAATGTTCAAAAATTGGTCAAAATCAGATCTAACCAGCAAACATGAATGCCTTGAGCTACTTAGATCTGAGGGACTATACACATATCTTCATACGATGCGTTTACAACACATATCTTCATACGATGCGTTTACAAGGTGTTTGTGTCTGGAAGCGTTCACTCTTAAACAGATAAGGTCATACAAACTAAGACATTGAACTAAATATAAATAAATCATTGCATTCATAAAATCAAAGTATTTACAATTTGAATGTTGTTACATTTACAATATAAGGCAAATACAAAAGAGGATCATTGCGGAGGGACATCCTCTGAAGAGCCCTTGTCAGGCGCATCCAAAGGATCTGCAGGATCATCGAGGGAATCATCTTGAGGCTCGAGGTACAGGACTTCAATGGAGGATAGGTCTAGGAATGGGAAGGCTTCCTTCACGTCCCCCAAAGCCATCCTGACCCCAATGTTCCCAAAGACCCTCTGCATGGCCTCATATTCTGGTGTCTCTTTAAAAGTGTCTTTGAGATTCTGGATTGCCTCAGACACCTTGGTACTTAGAGCTTTCTCCACTCGTGATGCAACGGTTTGCTCCAGAACCTCCGTGATTCTAGATTGCATATGTCGTTCCAGAGAGGCAAGGTCCTCCTCTGCCTTCCTCCTAGCCTCCACCTCTCTCCCCAATTTCTCAGAGGCTGCTGCCAACTCATCCTCTAGCTTAACCTTGGCCGCATTTGCTGTTGTCAGGGCCTCAGAAGTTATGGACTGAGCCCGGTTGGAGTCGTCCAATTTTTTACAAAGGGACGCCACGTCTGCCTCGGAAGCCTGAAGGTCGTTCCTTAACTTTTCATTGTCCTCCTGAAGGCGTTTGGCTGTCACCCTATCTTCCGAGGAGGCCTTACGAGCAATGGAAAGATGCTCCTTGAGGTCCTTAATCTCTCTAAGCATATTTTCCGCATGGCGAAGGGCAGTCTCAGCGTCCTTCTTGTCCCGCTGCGCCTCCTCCACAGAAGACTCCACCTCGTCAATAAGGGCCAGAGCCCTAGCATTCATAGCCTTGGTAGCAAGCAGCTTCCGGGATGGAGTGGCACTAGAGGAGAAGGTAGACCAGCCCTCTGTCCACAATTGTTCAGTGACTAAAGCAGCCATGGCAGGAGGAGAACTGGGGAAGTCGAACAAAGAAGGACTGAAGGTAACATCTCTGGGGAGAACACTGGCTCTAATGTGCTTGAGTTCTTCTGCCCCCTCAGGTGTCACTTCGTAAGCCAAATCTGGGATAGACACAGATGGCTCGTCCTCCAAATCCTGAATCTCTGGTGGGGGAGGTGCGGAGGTTTTTTCCTTTTCCTTGCCCCTTCTAAGCCTCTTTAATGGGGAAGGCTCCTCCTCGGATACATGTTCAGAAATATCCTCGGACAAGGGAGATTGCACAGAAACGTTCTTAGACTCCCCCTCCCTCTTGGAGCCGCCCCTGTCCAACATTTTTCCTTTCCCCAATGTAGCAACCCTCTTAGGTTCAGCCCATTTTTCTAAGCTAGGCTGTTGGGGACCCGCCGACAACAGACTGGGTGGAGGCAGCAGTGCAGGAAGAGGACCCTAAAGTTGGGCTGTGGACGCCTCAGATACCACTTTTACCACCCCTACTTGCAGGTTAGCAAGTACTGCTTTCTGCCTATTCTCGATTTCGCTGTCGTGGCGAAGAGCAGGAGGGATCTTTTTGGCCATGAGACCCTTCAAAGGAATCTTCGGAAAATCCTTGGAACCTAGCGAGAAAAGAAGGGGAATGAAGTTATGAACGGACGAGGTATAAGTTATGAAGGCAATAAGGAAACAAACTTACTCATGGCTTGCATAAGGCCGTGCTTAACAAATAACTTATTTTGTTGAATGACCTCCTGAAAAGTGCCCTTGTAAGCAAACAAGCGTCTTACTGCCGCTAAGTCTGCGTCAGAGAGGAGGCAGGCAAAAGTGTCCCCTTCCATAAACCAATAGCATGTTAGGAACCAGTAAAGAAAGGTGAATAGAAAATAAAAAACAAATGATGCATGACACTCAAGGACACTAAAGCAAATACAAGACTCACTAGGTGGGAAAAGAGTTCGGGGAACTGTAATTTCTGGACTAGGGTCCACAGGAGAGCTCTGTCACTCTCCCGCAACCCAGAACCATTGGTTCCTCCAGTTCTTTATCGAAGTAGGATGACCAGTAATAACGGGAGGGTATGAGCCCCTAGGAGACAAGTAATACCAGTCTTTGACGTCCGACCTCATGTCTTTTTCCCTTCTAACTTATTTCTTCAAAGTATACAAGGTATGGATGATGTGTAGTGAGATGGGATAGTCCAGAAGTTGGGAGCCAGCTGGTAGGGGCATAGGTTGTAGCTCCCGAGCAGTGCTCTGAAGAAGGGGTGCAGGGGTAGCCTCATCCCGCAGAATAGAGCATCATAACATATGGCCACTTGACTTGGGGGAGGGATGCAAGGTCGGCAAGAAGGTGTAGGGTGCACTAATCGAACCCCTTCTGGCATCCTGAATTTCGCTGAGGCTCCAGCCAAATCAACCCCTCGAATTTCAGTGGCGATCTCGTTGCTTTCCCACGACTCTGGGTTCGGATCAGGGTCTACATGATACCCTGATACTTTATTCACCAGGTCTACCCAACCTTCAACCTGGGCTATTTCCTCCTCAGAAAGCCCCAGCTCTTCCCTATGTGCCCTAAATGGGGCCCTAACAATTAAATTATACCACTGATTTTCCTATTCCTCCTCGGATGATAGATGAGCCATGTAGTTCTGGTCTTTTTCTTCTTCACTGTCCGAATCACTCAAATAAATTATACCACTGATTTTCCTATTCCTCCTCTTTATCTGCTCCCTAAAGAAGCGGGAACTAAAAACCGACAAAGATATTGGGCAGAAACCTTTGACAGGAATCGCCATTGCTAACATTTCCTGTGAACCCGTTCCCCCAACTCTTTCCATTTATTCTTAAAAAAGAGCCAGACTCACCGAGAGATAAACAAAAGGCAAAACAAAATCTTCAAACCCACGCTTGAAGACTAGAAGTAAAAAGGTTTTCTTTACACTTACAAAGGAAAAGAAATTTACCTTCAGAAACGGAAGTCCAAGATTGTATACGAAGAACGAGCCAATGAAGAGTGTAGAGCGAGAGGGATGAGTTGTTACGTAAAAAGCGAAGAGATATCAAAAAACTTGCAAATACAGAAGGGGCGCTGCAACTTCTTGCGGAGATACTACTGCAAAAAATTCTGAGGATAAGGTAAATGAGAAACAATGAGGAGAAGAAGGCTTTATAGGGAACTCAATAAACCAAAACCCTTGGTTTGCGAGCCACATAATTAACACGGGTAACCAACATCCCTTGGGGGATGGATTAATCAAGGCGCCAACTGTCAAACGAAGGGAGAAAATCGTTCAGTTACCATAGTGGGCGCCACGCGCGGAGAGATGTCACCTATCATTCCTTTCCTTCTCCTTGGGAACCGATATTAGTAGCCCCCATTTATGTTAAATGCGCCGTCTAAAAGACATGTTGGTGTAATTCCAATTTTCACTTGAAAAGTAGAACGGGAATAGAAGGTCGGCTTTACTTTCAATCCGAGCTCCCACTATGGAATGTCATTCCGAGCTTTAAGCTTGCAGCGTCATACGATAATTCCCAGCCGATAGAGGGCAGAATAATAAAATATAAATATATATATATTGGATGTAACAGATAAATAAAGTTCGAGCAAGATCGTAATCCCGTAGCTACAAGATTACAGAAGGCCATCAAAACAAAGTTAGTGCCTCGAACATACAACAAATCCTACCCGCCCATGAATGACCACATCGGATTTGAGGGACTTGTGTTGAGAACGTACCCAAAATGCGACACATTGGACCACCAGCGAAGGCCCAATGGACTCTAGCCCATGGTTAAAGCTTAGAATATCACCTTGGGTCAACTGCCGAGGTGGAATATCACGTGAACCTCTTTGGCCGAATTGATTTGTGTCTGGCCGATGTGCTTTATGCTTAGTCGAGGTGCTTTACAGTGATGCACAGAAGAGGGATGAGACAAGGGATGGAGTCAGAGATGTGACACCACATTTACCATGAAGTGACAGGCGTCCATCCCCTACAAAGTATAGTAATGATTAATATCAAAAGGCAAGATCTCCTTTTTAGAAGTTAGGGTAAATACAAGTGTAAAGTACGCCACGTGTCACGATCCGAAACAACGAGTTCCTCTATAAATAGAGCACTCCTCCCGCTTTGTAGAGGGTTAGCATTTTCACTCTCTTAACTGAATATTTTACTCTCACTTCTTTTTCTCTCTTTTACACACTTATATTTCTCCCACTCAAAATATATTTGCTTGACATGGACACTGACATTGGCATCGGAGTGCAAACAGGAGCCACATCGGTCCCCTTTGCAAGCTGATTGTTTGTCCTAGTGCACAGGAGATCCACGTGTTCAAGAGAGAGGAGCTGAGACGTGTTGGTTCAAGATCCAGCCGAATTTTGTGGTCAACATTCCCTACTAGTAGTTTTGAATAGAAAACTTCATCAGGGACTACATGTAGCGGTGGACAAAATAATCGAACCAAACCAGACCAAACTAGAATCAAACCAAACCAACCGATTTGGTTCGGTTCTACATGAAAAAATTAATGGGATGGTTCTTAGAATCAAGAACCATTTGATTTCGGTTCTGGTTCTCATTCCAGAATCAGAACCAGAATCAAGAACCAAACCTAATATATATATATATATATATATATATATATATATATATATATATATATATATATATAAACACACACACACACACACACAAATCAGTGGGTATTTGTCTCACAGAAAAAGTTAAAATCTGAAATTATAAATGTGAAATGTACAAAAACGTTATTTACTATACATACCTCATTTCCTATTGGACAAAGATCTTAAATCATAAATATAAATTCTAATTCTAATTCATTTCTCTTCTGTTCAATTATAGATACGCATTCACACTGCCTTACTTGCACTTCTACAACACAGCAATCATTGCGCTCTTTAGTCACCATCGACGACATTGATGTTATTTTTTAAAATTTACGTATATATAAACCCCAACCCAATTCTTCAATTCTCAGAAGTTAATTAAAACTTAAATTGCAAATTTCATCTCTAACTCACACGGCATCAAGACAGAGTGAGCAGAGTCAAACCTTCATCGTAACCTATAACTATAAGTCTAAACTGCATTTATGTTCGATTATCTAAGTTTCGACGAGTCGGTAAGCTTCCTTCGGACGGGTTTCTACTTTTTCTTTTTCTTCAATTTGGAATAACAAGTTACTTTTTCTAAACTTTTGTTTTGTTAACTAAAATTTTTTATTTTCTATTTAGTAATGATATTGATGGATTCTAATAAAGAACTTATATAAACAGGTTTTAATTTGCATTCATTATTTAAAAATTCAAGTAGTGGTTCCAAAACAAAATCAAACCAAACCAGAACCGATATGTTTGGTTCCATATTTTTATAAAAATCAATTGGTTCCATTAGAAAAAAACATCGGTTTATGATTCAGAACCAAACCAAACTGAATCACGTTTACCCCTAACTAGGGGTGAACAAGGTTCGGTTTGGGCGATTTTTGACAAAATTTCAAACAAAACCATTTAAAGCGGGTTGTGATTTTTCCAACCCAAACCAAACAATTTCATTTTGTAAACCAAACATTTTTTTTTTTTTCGATTTGGTGCGGTTTCAAATCGCGGTTTACAAACGAAATAAATTGACAAATTCTAAATAAGTTTAAGCATATATATTTGACTAGAATTTCGACTTAAAGCGTTAATACAAGTCAAAATAATATATTATATCACTAATAGAGAACAAAAAAATACAAGATGAAGTATTAATTTTCACTTCTAATTACGTAATGAAGTGAGATTCAGTCAACAAAAAAAGTTCGGAAAATATATTTCAGAAGCGTGTATCAGCATCCAGCTCCTCAAGAAAGCAAGTATGAATCCTTTGGCTACTTATCCGGACATCAAAAATATTATTTTTTTACTCCATACATGTACTTACTTATTTACATTAGTGGAAAATAAGTTTCTACTGCATTTTTTTTTTTTAAATTGAAAGTTGGCCTTTATTAGAGAAATCAATAGAGTAGTACCACAATCTGCATCCTGGAAGTAATTGTAATTAATTCATCTGCAATTTTAATAAGCTAAATGCTATAAAAATACGGATGAGTCATTTCATTATCGGGAAGACTAGGAACTAAATCCTTTAACAGTTTATCACTACATAAAAAATGTTATTTTTTCCTCCATACACATGTTTATTCATACTTATATTGGTAGGATATTATAAATTTCTGCTGCATTTTTTTTTTTAAAATTGAAAGTTCGCATTTATTTTTTTTTTTAATAATTTTAAAAATTTTAATGAGTTGGCTGTTTGATACCGCAGTTTTGAAAATTGAAACTTAAACCAAACCATTTAAGGCGGTTTGAAAATTTCTCAAACCAAGTCAAACCATTTCACATTTGAAACCGAATCAAACCAAACCATTTGTTGCGATTTGATTCGATTTTGCGATTTGACGATTTATTTATTCACCCCTACCCCTAACTACATGTTCAAATTAATGAAAGATTGAGGAAAAGAATGCAAGGTAAATACTTTATGCATACATCTTCTCGTTGATCTACATCATACTCTATTCTCTCGTAAGATGATACCCACTAGTTAAGTCAAAGAGTAATCCAAAGATTACATGTAACATTGTCCCTTCTAGGTGAAATGACACCCATACGCTACCTGATCATGATCTAGTAGACGATCATTTATTTTTAAATTTTGCAATCACGACTAATATATTCACCTGAAAACACAAGCATGAAATTGCATCAATCTTTAACATTCCGAATCAAAAATATAGATTCAGCTTGTAAACAAATTCAGAACAAACAACAAATAAACGATGCAACGTACAACATGTTCATCAATCACAGTTCAGAAATTTTGTGTTTGTACATGACGACGTTACACTTTTTGTACAGGATCTCCATCTCTCCGCGAAAAACATTTTATAAGTAAAAGAATAAAATAGAAAGCAAAATTGTAAATAACATTATCATTTCTGTGAATAATCTAATAATGCGAATTTCACTTGCAAGCCAATTTTACCACCTTCAGCCACCAACTTAGCTGCTGTCACCAACCAATGTCCTGGGGTGTCATATGGACCTCGTGCAACCTCGGTTGTATCCACGTATTTAAGTAGCTTCGTGGACCGAACGGGCACAGGTGGGCCGTCAGGATATACGCCGGAGTTCAAGGTTACCGGAGGTTGCTTCGGGGCGTCCGTCACTGCCCTATGGGTGAATGTGAAAGTCGAGCTCAAGTTTGTGAGGAAATTCGACTTCCGAGAAGCTTCGGGCGCCGATGCCCACTCTGTCTTCCAAATGGTGAAGTTGGGAAGGTAGGTAAAAAGCAAGCGGAGGTGAAGAACTTTCCTTGGCCATTTACCCTTGGTAACTAGCTGTGCACCGGTTACGATAAAAACACCAGCAGATTCTCCTACTACCCAGCTGGGATCGTGCTTTACTACCGATGAACATACATTTGAATATCTCTTCCATCTGACTGGTTCTAAGAATTGATGGCTAAATTCGTAATCATCAGAACCTCGCCACTGTGGCCTGAAAATATTTTCATTGCTGGAGGCGATCGTCATCATGCTTGGAAGACTTGACAGATGCTTTAGATGAACTGCCAACAGGTTGCTTTTCTTTCCTTCCAAATACAAGCGCAGGCCAATAATGGGTTTTTGATCACTTGTTACCTAAAATAGAATCGAAATGGAAAAATGTGAATCGCTGCTCACACAAATTCCATTTCATTTGCTACTATCATTATATTAAGTCAGATATCAGTTCAGCTAAATCATACTATGCCAATACAATTCCACAGTCAAGATCAGAAATCAATGTAATTTCTACTGCTTTTGTCACCAATCTACACTCCGAAGTAGATAAGATTATTCCCACTTCAGTGACTTCCATTGTTAAATACCTCTTTCAGCACTAATATTTAGCCATTAACTTTTCACAGGTCAATTATTTTCCAAATTGAGTGTTGAAATACAAGCTACATACTGAAAAAGGCATAGAAGAATCTACAAAATACTTGCAACAAAAGCATCAAAACTAATAAAACCTATAAGATAATGATTTTATATCAAAACTGTTAGCTCATCTAAGGGGATTAAATTAAGACTAAGTCACTAAGGAGTTATCCATATGTTATACAACGACATTAACTTGCTATTTGAAACCGATCATGCGCCCTCAACTAATTCACCAATCAAGAAAACAAGATTCTGTTCAAAATTTTCATTTCTACATGCTCTGTTCGGTAACACAGTTCACGTTTATAAATTGATTTTTTATTTTTTGAGGTAAAATGTGTGGTTATAAAGTGGAGAGAGAAAATGCGTGTCGTTAAAAAAAGGTTTGGAAAATGGTTATAAAAGTGGTTTGAGAAATTGTGTTTTTTATAAATTGATTTATAAATTGTGATGATTGCATTACAAAATGGAGTGTTAGTGAAATTGCAAGTACCTGGCTGGAGCTAACATAAATCTTTGGACCGAAGAAACTGAACTGCAATGAAAGAACAGCAGCCTTCCTTCTTTGATGTCTAAGAGGCAACTCACAGAACAAAGGTGCCCACTGACTAGGAACTTGAAACTCCAAAAAATACTGCAGATCTTCTAAAGCTGGCTTGTCTAACATTAAAAACATGAATGTTATTTTTCAAAATGAAATTAATGATAATTAATACAAGTATACCGTGCAGCTGCTGCTTGATAAATTGAAAAAGGACAGGACGATGACCCAGAAGAAAAATAAGGTAATAGTCATAATAACATATCCAGAATCATACATCGGAGGTATAAGTTTATTGCATGACTAATATAGCCACTCCCTGGAATCCCATTAAGCAGAGAAGTAATAGGTACAAATTTGAAGAGTACAGCTTCTGGATTAGCAGCCATGGTCTGAAGCCACCTTGAGTGACTTTGCGCAAACACATCACCTCCTCTTTTGGACCAAATAAGTGTAAGTCCCTATCCATATTATATCATAAGTCTACTTCCGTAGGTATCCTAAGAAATTCATGAAGAATGAGATATCTTACATCCTTGCTCGATGTTTCAGTAATGCTGGTAAATTGCGTGGTATGTGCCTGTAACATACGACTAAACACTTCGGGAACCTGCATTGATCGATATAATTACTAAATTACATCATTTTTTTTTTTGTCAAATTACGGTCTAAAAAGAAACAACAAAGATATGTGCACATGCTCGGACAAAAACGCACAAATATCTGTGAGTATATACCTTCTTGTTATCAACCACCTTCCTGTCCAGAATAGGACTGCTAGTATCAGAGAAAAGACAGTCTCCTAGATCCTCCAAGTATCCCTTGAGTTCAGCTGGAGGAATTGGAGAAGACGATCTCTGTTTAACACAGAGTAAATCCTGGCCTCCAACAGCCATTCCCACGATAATGTGTGTTCCATAAGTTTGGATAAATCTGGCTAAGAAAATTAATTAGCATAGATGCCCAATGGTGCAGTAAATGAATAATGAATATTGAAGATTTATATGCACAACTAGTGTAATAAACCATGATGGTCACACATAACCGAAGAAAAAAAACACTGGTTGCATCTATTATCAAGAAGGTAATATAACGTAGCAAAAGGTAAAAAAAGGTTATACTTTGTCCATGCAACTATAAGGATATGCATTGAGCCTATATTCTTATGTTGAACTAAACATGAACAAGGCAAGGAGTCTAATGGCCAGAAAGAACATAGGGCATCATGAAGAGACATTAATAAAAATAGAAACACTCAAACAAGTAAATATCAAAATAAACAGTTAAACATCCCAATTTGCAAACAAAGTCAAAGCTTGTAATGCATAGATATGGAGAAGTTAAAAATCTCATCATTTCTTTTTTAAATTTATACTTAGACTTCGTATTTAAAAGCATCTACTGCATGTTCTACGAGAAGGCACATCATCCAGAACTTTTTAACGTATTTGAATGTTTAGTAAATTATTTTGAATAAAATGCAAGTATCTCGCATTATACAAACTACTCCAGATCCCGAATCCCTCAACAACCCGCCCACCCCCCCGCGGGGAAAGAAAAGAAAAGAAAAGAAAAAAGGGTATTTTATTTGAGGCTTAGAAAATTTAACAACATTATGTGCCAAAACTCACTGATCGTGTTACTGGATGTATATATTGCTTCTGTTAATGCATCATGTTTTAGAGTTTATTATACTTGTATTTTTATTTTATATTTTTCTTCAAATTTTAGACTCTTGTAACCCAAAAGCTCTGAAGTTCATCAAATAAGTCTTGTCAAGATCAAAAGTTACCTGGACAATGATGCTGGATTCCAGTGTGAAGGAACAGCCTTCTTGACATGGTCATGAAGTAATAAAGATGATGTAGTAAGGTGCAAATAGTAAAGTGAGATGAAATAACCATCAAAGGCTAGGCGTTTGGCATCGTTGGCATCATTCAACCAGTCTCCAGTTAAATCAAAAATAGCATTAAGGTATCCTGAAGGAATTTTTCCCTGTACTGATGATCTTTGATTAAGCAGTTCTGACATCTGCCATAATAAATTGATACCAGATTAGCAACAAAGAGTTAAAACACTGCAGAAATTTTACATGACAAATTGTTGATTGAGCCAAAAGAACGTGTATTGAAGGCGAATATAGATCACCATTTTGGAGGTTTTCCTTTATTTGCTACTCTATTACAGAGTACATGGGTTCTATTATATTCAATGTTTAAAAAAACCGTAATTGAGTTTACGTGCAAGATATTTTATCATGAGAACGTGCGATTCAAAATGAGCTTGAGAAGAAATGAGTTTTTAGATAACGGGGATCAAACATGGGCTAAAGTTCAAAATAAGCTCATAATAAACCATAAACAATTTATTATTCATAATAGAACAAACAAGCAAAATAAAAATTTATAAATTAACCAAAAAAAAAAACCTATTATTTTAATTGGCAGTTATGGACTACTCCCAATGTGAGCTTATGACCAACAAAATGTTTAATATTTTAGTTGGCAATGGGCTATTCTATCAATTATAATTTTCACGTTCTGTGGGTCCACTCCTAAAGAAAAGTAAATGAGTATGAGAATTAAGGTCTAAGGAGTGCACGGCTCACAAGCATGATACTGTACTGTGACGGTATGCCTAACTCAAGCAAGGAGTATGACTCCAAAAATTGCCTTGCAATCAGTGACTTGAGGCGTTTCGTGCTCGCCACACTATTTGGCAGGCCTCACCTAGGTTTTTTTCACTGCTAAACTTCTATCAAGGAATTCAACTCAAACTCAGAAGGTATGTTAACGTAGAGTTATTATTCATGAGTTATCCAGTCAAGGGTATGTTTCAAAGGCTTAAACAACTAAATGAATTCATAGGCAAGATTCATCACTTTTTCCTGAAGAGAATCCATTTACTAGTAGTGTTCCGTTCATGCTCCCACTAACAGATCTGCCATCATTTGAAGTTAAAATCTTAATCATGAATCCATAGTTTCATGTTATATTATCTAACTTCTAGAGAAATATTAAAACTTGAGATACAATAGGACTTGATATCCGTGAATACTTTCTCTTGAAGGGACGATCATAAGTGCACGTTCATAATTTTTTTTAAGCATATGAAGGAAAAGATGACAAAAGCATGAAATTATTAGCTACAATTTGATGGCTTAATGAGCTCTACATGGTCTGAAAATAATATTAGGCTTCACTTTTGAGTGCCTTTATTATTATTCTCTATGCTCTTTCTCCTCCATCCTTTACAGAGGACTAAGACACACTTAGCACATACAAATCTACCATATAACCCATAAAGGTTTCGCCGGTGGACCAGGTCTACCACGTTGCCCCAGCGGCTCGATTAGTCAGTATTTCAGCACTTTCTTACCATCATATTTTTAAAGATCAAATTTTCTGGAAAATCCAGGAGAAGAAAATAAATTAAGTTTAAAGAGGAGAAATATTTGTGCATGCCATAGGATCATCATCATGTTATGCATTAGCATTATAATTTAGCTCCAAAAACCATAATTAATATTATTATTATTATTATACATATATTTATGTAGATTAATTATTATGTCTTTTCTGCAAAAACTAAAATATGAAAACATAAGAGACTTCTCGTGCTTCAAAAGTTGTATCTTGCTCCAACAGAAATAACAGTACAGCTCATCTTATTGCACTTCAAGTTCATTAAAAGTCTATTCCTCAATCTTCATCGTCATCAGCAATTATATATTTTGATTTTGCATTAAATTTTTAGCTCCAATCAACACTATTACACATATACATACAAAGTATTTAAGTATAATTATCATCATGTCTCCGCTTCATCAGAAACCAGTGTGCTTGATTTTAGTTAAAATGAATTTTTTTTTTTTTTAAATAAATATAGATTTTTAGGATAATGGATTGTTGAAATTTCGTTCAAAAGTCAAATATTGTGGAAGTACTATAGCAAGGCACACACAGAAAAACGTAGAGATGTTTAACGCACAGTACCCCCGTGCTTAAAAAGTTGTATCTTGCTCTGACCGAAATAAGAGTTCAACAATTATTGCAAAAGATACAACTCCATCTTATCGCACTTAGATTTTATTAGTTTGGGTTTCACTAAAAAAAAATTCTTTTTCTTCCGTATTCGATCACAACTATCTATTAAAAATCAAATCTATTAAAAATCAAGTCACGATATTTGACTTTTAAATCAAATTTCAACCATATATTTTTCTAAAAATCATAATCAACACTATTACACAGTTCTTATATACATAAATTCATAGGAAAATGCAATCCATGTAAATAAAACAAAAAATAAATAAATAAAGGAAAATAAAGGGACCTGATTAAATTGGAGGACATCGGACTTAAACCGAATGCGGTCTCCTTTATCGACCCGAATGCAATCGGGTACGTCGGGAATCGTGACGCCCCCGAGCCCTGGAATCACGACGTCCCTCTTATTCCTCTGATCTAAACTCACCAATCTGCCACCGTCGGGGCATCTTTTTACGAACTTGAGCCGGAAATCACTGGCCAAATCGAAACCAAGTCCTAAGGCTTCAACTGCCCGTATCTCTGTGGGCCTCATCTCGTAGCCTTTTCTGTCAAGGGATTCGTACATGGAGAAACAAATAAGCGTCGCTTCGAGAGTTGAAAAGTTGGTGCTGACAAGAGAAACAGTCCGGCGAGAATACTTGTGATGCTAGTATATGGGTGATGCAAGGTTGACTGAAGGAGGAGTATTTGGTGATGAAGTGGCAAACCAAAAGAAACAAGTTTTTAATCATATTTTTTTAACATAATTTTTCAAATTACTTTTAATTATACATATTTTATCTCTTCAATTTTTAATGATATATTTTATTTAAAAATATAAAAAACATCTTTTTAAACATTTCACGCCCAATAGAGGCTTTTTGATCAGAAATGTCTTTTGCCGCTGTCTGCATTTTGAAGTTTTGATTTGATTGATTGATTGATGCTTTTAACATAAAAATAGTAGTATCATACTAATGTTGACGTTGTTTGGTAATTGTAAAAATTTTACCTCAACTTTCCAAACTTAATTTCAATCATTCATTCTTATTCAATTTCATAATTTTTTATTTTTCAAATTTTTTAAATCACACATCCATCAAAACATAAAAAAAAAACTCACAAAAACTAAAAATTTTCACATTACCAAACGGCTCCTAATGTATTGATATATCGATTGAATGAGTTTTTCACATTACCGTGCATTCGGCTAAAGGAGTTTTTTTGTTTTTTAATTTTGTAATCATTATATGTTTTAAATTATACAATTTTTCATATCACTTTTTAATCATATATATTTTTTCTCTCTAATTTTTAACCTGACATTTTACTTTAAAAATCTAAAAGTCAAATAAATCAAAAAAATTGCAACAACTTGCTGCCAAGTTTTGGGATTGAAAAACCGTGTCACACACAATTTGGTTAACGTATAGATTTCAATGGTGTGACATTTTAGTGGTCCACATAGGTTTTATGCAAAAATGGCAATAGAGCGGATCGGGACGGATCGACGCGGATCCAAATCCGCTCGGCGAGATTTCATTTTGAATCGGATTGGATCGGGTCAAACAGTGAAAAACTTGGATCATGTCGGGTTCGAATCGGATCGGAACAAAATAATACATATATAATTAGAGATTTTGTGTCAAATTCAATAAAAGATTCTATATTTTTGATTTAATAATTAATTTTTTTAGTTCTTTAAAAAATAAGCTGGATCGCGGATCAGATCACGCCCTATCCAAATTCGATCCGTCGATCCACGGAACGAAAGTTTTTCGGATCGGATCAGATTTTTTTTTGCCATCTTTAATTTTATGTGACATTTAGCAATCAGAGTGGTTTCATTTATGAACCTATTTAAGTACGATAATTCAAGAAGTTTATCGTCTTTCTATTTTTTTCTTTATCGGTAAAACATCATCTTTCTATTTTCCTTACAGTGCTAACTTGTCCTAGACATAAATGATTCCACGTAGAGTTAGCTAGATATTTTGATTTCATGTTCTTAGTCATTTAAATCGAAAAGAGTTAAAAAAGAATTTGATATTCTCAAATGGCAATGAACAAATAAAAAAATATATTCGATATAATCTTTGATGCCACGTGATCTATCTATGCTTCCAATGTCAACTAAGCATATGGAGAATGCATTTAGTTTTGATGGTAGAGTTCTATCAATGAAACAAAATTGCTCTGTTGTTCATCGAACATGTGGCAGCTCGACATTGAACGTTGTCGAGTTGTTCAACATGATGTGTACATGAGCAGCTCGACATCCCCCAATGTATTTGTATACAATTTTAATTATGCATACATAGTGTAGTCAATATCAACGCTTGATCAATAAAAGAGGAATTTGATTTTTATTATTCTCTTTGACAAAATAGAGTTTTTTAAGTTTACCAATTCCTTACAACCTATATGCCTTTATTATAGGGAAACGGAAGTGTATTTTTTCAATTAAAAAATGACGAGTAAATCTCATTGATCAAACAGTACTAATACATACTCAAGTAAGTGAAGAATGACAAAAATAGTGAACGAAAGTTTTTGATCAATCAAAATTGTTGAATTTTCAAAAAAAATTGTTTATATAAAATATTATAGTTTATAAGCCTCCGTTCGGTAAAAAAGTTTATTTTGATTTATTTTAGTTTTTAAACCAGTTTTTAAACAATACAATTTCTCAAATCAATCTCTAACCCTACACATTTTCTCTCGCTAGTTTTTAACCATCCATCTACCAAAAAAAATAATAAAAAATCATTTTTTTTTATCATTCTCGCCGCCGAACAGTGACTAAATAAAATTTAGGGTAATAAGCACAAATGGTCCCCAACTTTTAGGTTTCTTGCGAAAATGGTCCCCAACGTTTAGATTTTTGCATTTATACCTTCAGAATCACCAAACGTTGCGAAAATTGTCCCTACCGTTAGATTCCGTTAGTTTTTTCCGTTAAAAACGTGTAAATAGCACAAATGGTCCCTAACCTTTGAGTTTTTTACGATAATAGTCCCTAACATATTAATGTCACATTTGACATTTTTATTTTGTAATCTCCAAACGTTTGACGTATTTAGTCCATAACATATTAAGTCCTTATACGTTTGGCATATTTAGTCTCTAACATATTAAGCCCCTATACGTTTGGCATATTTAGTCCCTAACATATTAAGCCCCTATTTGAAATCAATTATTTCAAATAATATGGTTTGTAATTGTAATTTTTTAAAGAATTTGTTGTTAAAAAAATTGAATTTATTTGTAAATTATTTTATTGATAGAATGTGTGGTTAAAAACGAGTTTTAAAAAATAAAATTTATTCTTAATTTTTAAAATGCACAATAAAATATTTAACAAAAATTCACCGCTTCAACATATTGGAAAAAAAAATAATGAATCCATGGAACATAAACAAACAAATACATTGGACATTATTTTAGAAATTGAATAAAAAATATGTTTTTATCAATTCTATTTTCGATTTTGAGAACTGATCAATATCGATTTTTCCAAATTTAATTTTTTTTCAAAACTCATTTTCTTCCACACGTTCTATTAATATGTTTTTTTAATTTATACATAAATTAAAAAAAAAATTACGTTTTAACCAAAATTCTCCAAAATTATTTTTCAAATCGATCGATTCTCAAAATCGAAAATCGAAATCGAAAGTAGAATTGATAAAAATATATTTTTTATTCAATTCCTAAAATAATGTCCAATGTATTTGTTTGTTTATATTCCATAAATTTATTATTTTTTTTTATCAATAAATTGAAATGTTAATGCGGTGAATTTTTGTTAAATATTTTACTGTGCATTTTAAAAATCTAGAATAGACTTTATTTTTAAAATTCGTTTTCAACACACATTCTATCAATAAAATAATCTACAAATTAATTCAATTTTTTTCTTTTACTTTTTAACCACAAATTCTTTAAAAATTACAATTAAAAACCACATTATTTAAAACGTAATTTTTTTAAATTTATGCATAAATTAAAATATATATATTAATAGAACGTGTAGAAGAAATTGAGTTTTTTTTAAAAAAAATGAAATTTCGAAAATCGATATTGATCATTTCTCAAAATCGAAAATAGAATTGATACAAACATATTTTTTATTCAATTTTTAAAATAATGTCCAATGTATTTGTTTGTTTATGTTCCATGGATTCATTATTTTTTTTTCAATAGGTTGAAGCGGTGAATTTTTGTTAAATATTTTATTGTGCATTTTAAAAATTTAAAATAAATTTTATTTTTTGAAACTCGTTTTTATCCACACATTCTATCAATAAAATAATTTACAAATAAATTCAATTTTTTAACAACAAATTCTTCTAAAAATTACAATTACAAATCATATTATTTGAAATAATTATTTTCAAATAGGGGCTTAATATGTTAGAGACTAAATATGCCAAACGTATAGGAACTTAATATGTTAGGACTAAATACGCCAAACGTATAGGGACTTAATATGTTAGGGACTAAATACACCAAACGTTTGGAGGTTACAAATTAAAAATGTCAAACGTGACCTTAATATATTAAGGTCTATTAACGTAAAAAATTCAAAGGTTAGGAACTATTTGTGTTATTTACACTTTTTAACGGAAAAAACTAACGGAATCTAACGGTATAGACCATTTTCGCAACGTTTGGTGATTCTGAGGGTATAAATGCAAAAATTTAAACGTTGGAGATCATTTTCGCAAGAAACCTAAAGATTGAGAATCATTTGTGTTTATTACCCTAAAATTTATAAACAAATTTTACTATAGGTGGCGTGGCGTTGAATAATTAAGAATGTTGACTGCTTGAATCATGAATGCCGGGTTGGGTCACCGTCAACAGAGTTGGCCATGTCACTTTCAAATTTATTACAATTTGGCTCCCAATCTCTTTTAAATTTATTTCTGCCTTTTCTCTTTTTGCTTCGTTTCGTGATTATCGCGTGTCATTCTCTTTCATTACATTGATATGAATTGTACATTTGTAGTACGAAATAGCAATAGTCCTTTTCCAAGAGTTAGGCCCTTTTTTCTGTGGTGCTTTCAATTCGTTTTTAGTTTTTAATTTTTGAAAATATCGAAAACGCGTTCACTTTATCAATTTTTAAAAATTTATTTTTCAAAACACAAAAAAAATTACAAAGAAAACTCAAAACAAGTTTATCACGTTTTGGACCTTTTTTTTTTTTTTTTTTTGTAAATGTGAGACCGTTCCTTCACTTGAAGTTCTTATATTATTTCGTCATTATGAGCATGTTTGATAATGTGAAAGTTTTGATTTTTGTGATTTTTTTTGGTTTTTTTATGGATGTGTGGTTTAAAAAAGTTTGAAAAGTCAACAATGGTGGGCTTGACTTCTTGAATTGATGGTTGAGATTGAGTTTGAAAAGTTGATATAAATTTTTTATCATTAACAAACATGCTCATATAGATCCATGTTAAGATTTTGCTGGTATGGGGTTGAATTTTTGTTTAGCTGAAACAATATTAATGATGAATTTATTGACATGGAGAATTAACCGATTTATTGATATTAAAATTAATGTAATTCAACAAATCAACAATTTTTTACATATAAAATATCACAAAATAAATATATCAGAAAATTACAAAGTAAACACATTTTTCAGTTTTCTATTTTTGAAAACAGTTTTTCAAAATCATAAAGAGAACATGTTTTCAGCAATCCCAAAACAAACAACCAAAATCCAAAATTCAAACCAAAATTCAAAATTCAAAATCGAAACACAAAGAGAACTGCCCCTTATAATTCGGGGATTTGCTTTCACGACGTGAGAAAAAAAGTTAAGGGATCTGATCGTTGCAATTTTACGATGTCTTAAGATAGGCCGGGAGTTTGAAATGTAACAGGTCGGCCCATCCAAATTATATGGTTGGCCTACTTTCCCGATCTATTGTTTCCCGATCTCATTAGGTTAACAGATTCGTTTAATCTTAGGTCAATATGAATGCTCGGGCTCGGATGCCACATAGGTCGGGTACACCTTGTGACGACCCGAATTCTCGACCATTCGAGTGCCACAAAAAGTGACTCATATCATATTATCGAGACTTAAATAGTAATGTAAAATTATTCAAAAGAATAATTAGAATCCCATAATTTTATTTGTGAATAAAAATAGAACATAATTTTCTTACATAAAGTTCAACATAATTATCTCATCAATCTTAACCACTTTTGCCACTTCCATGTTGACCGCCTCGAACCTTCAATTATCTGAAAATGGTAAATATCGTGGAGTGAGATTTATAAAATCCCAGTAAGTATACCAAGCATAAATTTTCTTTTGAAAGCATATGGATCATTTTCATCATAACATAGGATAGGATCGAAATACTCATAAACATAGGGAGACACAAGAATTTTACCGAACTTAAATGGCAAGAATTCTTATGTGTAGCGCTACTAAACTCCGGTCCCCTTAGCATAATCATAAACATATCATATGGAACCCATAACAATCTTGTGAGATTGATTTCATAGCAATGATCCAAACATTTTCATAAAAACATAAGATATACTTACTTGTCATAAAAACATACTTACTTTTCATAAAAACATAAGGTGTATTTACCTTTCATAAAAACATACTTACTTTTCATAAAAACATAAGATATACTTACTTGTCATAAAAACATACTTACTTTTCATAAAAACATAAGGTGTATTTACCTTTCATAAAAACATACTTACTTTTCATAAAAACATAAGATATACTTACTTTTCATAAAAACATAAGGTGTATTTACCTTTCATAAAAACATACTTACTTTTCATAAAAACATAAGATATACTTACCTTTTAAAATATTAAAATGAAGTGTAGTAGTAAATGGACCAAAACTTTCTTGACCACCTTGAATTTCTCTTACTTGTGGATTTTGTCAAGAGATTGAAAATAAGTGTATATGTGTAGAGTTGTGTGTAAAAGAGATGGGTTTAAATAGATGTATAAAGTTGGCATATTGTAAACATAATCATTCAATTCTATTAATTTTAACACATCCTTTTCTTAAAGTAAAGCACCATTCATATACTTTTCCATATTTATACAAATATTATGCTCTTCATGATTACATATAATGGAGTCTTATCAACCATTCATATATTTTTCCATATTTATACAAATATTATGCTCTTCATGATTACATATAATGGAGTCTTATCAACCATTCATATACTTTTCCATATTTATACAAATATTATGCTCTTCATGATTACATATAATGAAATCTTATCAACCATTCATATACTTTTCCATATTTATACAAATATTATGCTCTTCATGATTACATATAATGGAGTCTTATCAATCATTCATATACTTTTCCATATTTATACAAATATTATGCTCTTCATGATTATATATAATGGAGTATATAATTCATTCATATACTTTTCCATATTTATACAAATATTATGCTCTTCATGATTACATATAATGGAGTCTTATCAATCATTCATATACTTTTCCATATTTATACAAATATTATGCTCTTCATGATTATATATAATGGAGTATATAATTCATTCATATACTTTTCCATATTTATACAAATATTATGCTCTTCATGATTACATATAATGGAATCTATCAACCATTTATATACTTTTCCATATTTATTAAATTAAGATTCTCATAATTATTTATATAATGGAACCTCTCATGCTTGCATATATTTTCTTAATTTAAATAATAAAAGTAATTTTTGTACAAATAAATATTGGGATAACATTGAATTAAGTACTTAGACTTAATATACTTTAAATCAAGAGAATGGAGATATTTTTAGAAATTCGGAATTTAATTTAAAATCGAACGATCTCGATTATTTCTTGACTTGGCTATACGAATACGTCGTGGCGTTAACTTAATAAAAATGGGTGAAATAGTAGCGACATGATTTTCTATTAAAATAATTATTAATCGCGTAAAAATTCTTGGTCGCTACAAACTTACCCCCTTAAAATAATTTCGTCCTCGAAATTAATCTTACTTGATCTTATGATTTCTGAACACTTAATCAGAATCTCTTCTTCTTCTTCTTATGTAGCATCATCACTACCATATTTAACCCAACCATATTTAACCCACTGGACTTTGACTAAATGCATCAATTTGTTTTCTTAAGACATGGACTTTTCTATCAATAATAGACATATGTCTACTCATAAATTCTTCTGAATCAAAATGAAAATTCCCAATCGTATGTGATATTTCATCATATCTTGTAGTATTCATGTAACTTGTCATTTATCATCGTATCATGTGACCTCAAATATTCGTATTAATATCTCTAAAATTTCAATAAATCTTTACTAACATATCATACCATAATAATTTGTCATTTCTTCTTATCACCAAATATCCCAAAATAATTAAAACGATTACCTGAATATTCTCTATGTAATATACCCAAACATGTTATTCACATATCAACATAATCATCAGTTTATCTTTCCAATATTTGTAACCCAAAATTTCTGCAAAATTCAATAAACAAATATCTCCCAAATAATTAAAATTCTTAACTCAAATATCATAACATTTCCCGTAAGGTATTCCTTTCACTTGCACAAACTTATTAATCCTGATTCAATACAGTCCTTATTTCACTTTCACGTATCCCCGTATTATTTCTATACCTTGATTATTATATCAAAATATCAGTACCCAAAATCCAAGAAAATATTCCATATCTCAAATCCCGTCATCATCAAATCTTCCTTTTATCAAGAAAGTAAACGGCGTATAAACTCTTGTTCCCTCTTTTCCATTATTCTATTCCGCGCTTTCTTGCTGGAATCAATATCACGCGGATTCCCTCCGATCCTTAATGCTTTTAAATAGTTCATGCTGGGAAGAGGTTAGATCCATCAAAAACATGGATATCATTCTTACAAACATTCGCAAGTATTATTCCAGTCTTCCAATGAATGATCTGAGGAAAATTTATCGAATAAGACTCGAAAGATTGAGGTTGCTGATGGCTCATGGTATTTCAGAAGATGTTCGCTGGTTGATCGAAGCAAAGGTTCGACTATCTGGTGAATTACCTATGACATTTCCAAAGCACATGCCTGGTTTAGGCAAAAGCACCTTCGCAAAGAAACGAAGAGCAAAAAGGCTGAATGGTTGCTACAAATGTGCTCGTTGGAACTGTGATACTCGTTGCAAAACAGTAGGATATTCTTCTACTAATCGGGATGATAAAATCAAATTCATAAAGGGTGGACTGAGTAAGGAGTCTTTGGATGATATTCGACTGACTCTTGAGACGCACCCAAGTGGTTATGTGCAACGTGAACTTCTCTCCTTATACGCTCAGTTTAACGAGGACAAAAATCGTTATAGTCTCCAAAATATAATAGCAAAAGATCCTGTTTGCCAGTCTGTTTTACAAAATGAGGCTTCTGGCAGTTCAACAATGATATAAGGTAAATCTCTTGATACACATTTAAAATATTTTGCTGTTTTCTTTCACGCGTTTTGGAAATAAAATATATTTTCCTTTCTCGAGTTTTGATAAAGCTGGAAATAAATCACCGAAAGATGAAAGCTTTGATAAAATAGTCAAAAGTTGGCCGATTTTGTCAAAAGTAAATCTTTACTTTTTCAGAATCAATCAAAAACAGTAAGTTTTTCCGGCTTTAAATAGCCAAACATATTTCATAGTTCAGGCATCCCAAAATCACATCTTCTTCGTAAGTTTTCTCTTCTATACTATCAAAGATGGAAGCACCAAAACTTCGACAGATCAAAACTATTTGTGTATTTTGTGGATCAAAAGTGGGGAAAGGCTTCAGTTATCTAGAAGCGGCCGTAGATCTTGGAAAGAAACTGGGGGAAAAAGGTATCACTCTTGTGTATGGGGGTCGTAGCAGTGGTCTAATGGGTTGTGTTTCCCAATCTGCTCTTGCAGAGAAATCAAAAGTAATCGGTGTCATACCTGTCCCTTTGGTAGATGTTGCAGGAAAAACACGAGGGCATGAAGTTCAAACCTTATCCATCCATGAACGCATAACTTGTATGCTATATGGTTCTGATGCCTTTATAGCCCTGCCCGGAGGTTTTGGTACCTTAGAAGAAATCTTTAACATTACCTCGTGGGCTCAACTAGATCTCCATACTAAGCCTATTGGGTTTCTGAATGTTAACAATTTCTTTGATGGCTTGTTAACCTTTCTTGATTATGCTGTGGAACAGGGATTCATCTCTCCATTTTCCAGAAGACTCCTTATTTCTGCTCCTACTATTGATGAACTACTGGATAAGCTGCAGTCATATATCTCAATACAAGATCCAGCAGGGGTTAAGATAGATTGGTCGCAAGGAAGGGGAATCAAGCGAAAATGGAGTCCGATTAATGTAAACTTAACTTTATGAATCTTAGAATAGGTGGGGGGTAGAGTACGGAGTATTCTTACTCTCGAGACACCCCTCTAATTTCCTAGGATTTCCTTAATGTTTAAATCTTGTGTGTACCTCAAAGGTTCCAGGTGGTAGATTACGGAGTATTCTTACTCTCGAAACACACCTCTTTGAAGGTTTCTTTATTTCCTCAAAAGGTCAGAGGTGGTAGGATACGGCTACTCCGGAAACACATCTCTCAATTTGAGGAATTTCCCATGTTGCTTTCTTTTGCTTTTGCGTGTTTCATGTATTTCTTTCCAGTGTGACTCTTGTGTGTTCTCCTTACGAGAAAATAATAATATCTCTGTTATCATCTACTAAATCTCGTTTGTGATGTAAATGAATTTGCATGTCTAACCTCAATTCTCTTAGTGATTGCATACCATACTATGCTCTTAATTCCAAACGATAAAATTCTAGGCAGAGTTTCCTTTGAAATTTGGACTTATTCAAACCGTAAGCATACTTCATAACTCACAATAATAAATAATTCCACATTTGATCACAACGATCTAAAAATTGACCACAATTTCATCAAACTTCAATATCATAAAAAAATATTCCAGAAAATCAATTCATAATTCCTCAACATAGAAATTTCAAATCATAGTCGTCAATATCACAATATCACTTCCTTCAATACCTTAATTGGCTCAAAAGATTACTCATACTTATATTTATAAGTCATAAATCATATTCCCAAAATTTAATCACAAGGCCAAAGTTCATAATAAATTTCTCTTCAATATAGAGGCATAATTCACTTACTCAACATAATAGCCATTACTTAATTCCCAATAACCAAATCTTTAAATCTCTAACTTCATAATGCTTCTCATAAAAGTCTCATTAAAATCATATCACTTATAATCTTAACATCTCATAAAACTTCATAAAATTGGCTCGCTATTTCTCATTAAATCTAAATGATAGATAATCTGAACATATTTCTAATCATTTCTGTTGACTTCTTATACTTAGTGCCATGTCTAAAATCAATTATGCAAAGTCCATTTAAGGTTCATCATTTCTAAACTCGAGGACAACAATTATTTTGAAAATCATTCTTAAGTCATATTATTCTCATTATGCTCAACACCCGTTCTCTTTCTTTCTTTCCGAATTTTTTTCAGAATTGAAACTTGAAGAGTGGTACCAATAATCATCCACAGTTTTTCCTTGCTTTTAAGCAAAGGTAGTGATAAAGGGATAAATTATTGAACTGAAAATTGAAACTTGAAGAGGAAGTACTAATAACCATCCACAGTTTTTCCCTTGTTTTTACACAAAGGTAGTGATAAAGGGATAAATTATTGTACAAATTCATTATTAATTTTGTTTGTTTAATATATTATTCCATATATTTTGGGCAAAAGTTACAACCCAACTTAATTTCTAATTGAGTCAATCTTACTAAGCTTAATATGCACCAAAATTCATATAAATATCCTCTCTGTCTCATGATTCTACATTGAAAAGAATAAAAAAATTGAGTCTTCTATCAATTTATATCATACTTGACATGTATATTATGTGTAACACATAAAGATTCATAACATATGAAGATTTCATACTTAACATGTCTTAATAAAATCGTAAATGACTTGCAAAGCATATAACATACCTGGTTCGAGGAGTCAATACGTGGAGAGTGACATAGTAGAGTGATGAGTTAAAATATTTCATATAATCTTATTTTCCTTTAATCAACAATAATTTAATGTGGTTGTATCCAAATCAACATTTTCTTGAATCATAATTCCTAATTAATCACAGTCTTCAAAACAAATCCAATATCGATATAGTAATTATCTCCCCATCAATAATTAATAACTTAACCCAAATAAAATTTATCGTCAAATCTTATTTTTCCTTTAGTCCCCGAACTTCTAGAAATTTATCAAAGACATCAATATAAACATCATATCACTAACTAATTATATTCCATAAAATTTTCAGGACATTACAAACTCCCTTGCTTAAAATGAATTTTGTCCTTGAAATTCGCACATCAAATTTCATCATGCTTTTCAAAATCATAACCATACTTGACATGTGAAAATTCAACTTTTTTTTTTATAATGAATAGTGATTTCGTTCACTGTTCATCATGAATAGCACGTCGTTTTACTGTTCACGTGAATAGTGATTTTTTTTTTTTTTTAAAGAAATAAAATTTCAAAAATCTACAGAATCGTTTTTAAAACTCTTTGCTCTGATACCAACTGTGACGACCCGAATTCTCGACCATTCGAGTGCCACAAAAAGTGACTCATATCATATTATCGAGACTTAAATAGTAATGTAAAATTATTCAAAAGAATAATTAGAATCCCATAATTTTATTTGTGAATAAAAATAGAACATAATTTTCTTACATAAAGTTCAACATAATTATCTCATCAATCTTAACCACTTTTGCCACTTCCATGTTGACCGCCTCGAACCTTCAATTATCTGAAAATGGTAAATATCGTGGAGTGAGATTTATAAAATCCCAGTAAGTATACCAAGCATAAATTTTCTTTTGAAAGCATATGGATCATTTTCATCATAACATAGGATAGGATCGAAATACTCATAAACATAGGGAGACACAAGAATTTTACCGAACTTAAATGGCAAGAATTCTTATGTGTAGCGCTACTAAACTCCGGTCCCCTTAGCATAATCATAAACATATCATATGGAACCCATAACAATCTTGTGAGATTGATTTCATAGCAATGATCCAAACATTTTCATAAAAACATAAGATATACTTACTTGTCATAAAAACATACTTACTTTTCATAAAAACATAAGGTGTATTTACCTTTCATAAAAACATACTTACTTTTCATAAAAACATAAGATATACTTATTTGTCATAAAAACATACTTACTTTTCATAAAAACATAAGGTGTATTTACCTTTCATAAAAACATACTTACTTTTCATAAAAACATAAGATATACTTACTTTTCATAAAAACATAAGGTGTATTTACCTTTCATAAAAACATACTTACTTTTCATAAAAACATAAGATATACTTACCTTTTAAAAGATTAAAATGAAGTGTAGTAGTAAATGGACCAAAACTTTCTTGACCACCTTGAATTTCTCTTACTTGTGGATTTTGTCAAGAGATTGAAAATAAGTGTATATGTGTAGAGTTGTGTGTAAAAGAGATGGGTTTAAATAGATGTATAAAGTTGGCATATTGTAAACATAATCATTCAATTCTATTAATTTTAACACATCCTTTTCTTAAAGTAAAGCACCATTCATATACTTTTCCATATTTATACAAATATTATGCTCTTCATGATTACATATAATGGAGTCTTATCAACCATTCATATATTTTTCCATATTTATACAAATATTATGCTCTTCATGATTACATATAATGGAGTCTTATCAACCATTCATATACTTTTCCATATTTATACAAATATTATGCTCTTCATGATTACATATAATGAAATCTTATCAACCATTCATATACTTTTCCATATTTATACAAATATTATGCTCTTCATGATTACATATAATGGAGTCTTATCAATCATTCATATACTTTTCCATATTTATACAAATATTATGCTCTTCATGATTATATATAATGGAGTATATAATTCATTCATATACTTTTCCATATTTATACAAATATTATGCTCTTCATGATTACATATAATGGAGTCTTATCAATCATTCATATACTTTTCCATATTTATACAAATATTATGCTCTTCATGATTATATATAATGGAGTATATAATTCATTCATATACTTTTCCATATTTATACAAATATTATGCTCTTCATGATTACATATAATGGAATCTATCAACCATTTATATACTTTTCCATATTTATTAAATTAAGATTCTCATAATTATTTATATAATGGAACCTCTCATGCTTGCATATATTTTCTTAATTTAAATAATAAAAGTAATTTTTGTACAAATAAATATTGGGATAACATTGAATTAAGTACTTAGACTTAATATACTTTAAATCAAGAGAATGGAGATATTTTTAGAAATTCGGAATTTAATTTAAAATCGAACGATCTCGATTATTTCTTAACTTGGCTATACGAATACGTCGTGGCGTTAACTTAATAAAAATGGGTGAAATAGTAGCGACATGATTTTCTATTAAAATAATTATTAATCGCGTAAAAATTCTTGGTCGCTACACACCTGACCTCATCAGAACCTTCATTCATGATATGTTATATGTTCGGGCTATCCCGGTTACATTGCGTCTAGAAGCCCAACACAAATAGGACTTCAAGTATTCTTCGTTTATGGGCTTCATCAATGGGCCACCTTCTTGGGGCCCCCATAAAAGAAACATAACCAACAAGAAAACCTCCTAAAAAAGAGGAAATCAATTCTTGTAATGAGAGAACTCTTCATAAAAGGTAAGTTTATATCAAAAGAACTCATTCTTTAATTAAAAAAGGTTATGGGCTTTTCAGCCCTATAAATACAGTTCTTTTGATAACAAATAATTCATTCATTATTCTTTACGTATTCCAATTATATATATATTCTCTCTCTACTTTTCTGCAGCATACTAATTCTCACACCGGAGGGGCGACGAGGAGAATCGTCCTCGCCTTTTTACAGGTCATCCAAGGCGAATTTATTCATCTTTTCCAGTGATCAAGTATCACCAAATCCTGCAACGTCAATGTTAGGATTTTTTACAGCATCAAAATCTTTTTCTTTATATTTTATTACTTCTATATCCGTGCGATGCACGGAATATATAATTTTTAAATCAAAATTTTGAAAATATTTTGATTATATAATCATATCAGATAAAAAACATAATTCAAATAAAATTTCAATACAAAATGTTATTGAATTTGAAACTTTAAAAAATAGAACTAATTAAAAAAAAAGTGCTACATGTACACTAAGTATACCGCCCCACTCAAAAATTTGGCACTTAATTAAATTTTTTATATAAAATTTCTTTTGACTTTTAATTATGTTTTTCTCTGAAAACTTGCCCATCTCATCACCTATTTCCCTTTTAATATGTTATAATTTTTGAGTAATTATATTTTTTAATGTGTTGCTCACATATGTTTTATTTGAAATTCAATATATTAATTAATATATTTTATTTTTCCTTATTTTTTAAACATGCAAATTTTTGTCAAAATGATGAAATGATTAAATTTTCTACCAATTTATCATTGGTGGAAAAAAGTTGATAGCAAATAATTAATTACTTTTGTGATAATATACTTATTGAAGAACTTACTCATTTATTGACATATTAGGAAGTAAAACTTCATTTACTTATTCATTTTCAAAATTTTCATTTCTTACTTAACAGATTTATATAGCATATATTTATTTATTTTCAAATATATTAATCCAAAATTTTCATTTTTAATATAACACATTTAGATAGATATGACATTTATTTATGTTCAAATATATTAATACAATTTTTTCATTTCTACATAACACATTTACATAGATATCACATTTATTTATTTTCAAATATATTAATCCAATTTTTTCATTTCCTACATAACACATTTACATAGATATCACTTTATTTATGTTCAAATATATTAATCTAATTTTTTCATTTTCAATGTAACACATTTACACATAGTACATTTATTACAACTCTTACTAAATATGTAATAAATAATAAATTTTCCTACAAAAATCTTTATATTTTCTTTATTTATTTTATTTATTTATTTTCAAAATTTTCATTTTTAACTTAATAAATTAATATAATATGTATTTATTTATATTCATATATATTAATCTAAAATTTTCATTTTCAATATCACACATTTAAATAGATATGACATTTATTTGTGTTCAAATATATTAATACAATTTTTTCATTTCCTACATAACACATTTACATAGATATCGCATTTATTTATATCCATAAATATATTATTCCAGTTTTTTCATTTCTTGCATAATACATTTACATGGATATCACATTATTTATATTCAAATATATTAATCTAATTTTTTTATTTTCAATGTAACACATTTACACATAGTACATTTATTACAACTCTTACTAAATAATAAATTTTCCTACAAAAATCTTTATCTTTTCTTTATATATATATATATATATATTTTCTATAGAAATAGGAGTGAGGATAGTGGTCATTAAATGCAAATTTTTCTCTAAAATGACCATCTTTTCTGACTTCTACTTTTATATATATAAAGATAAAGATAAAGATTTTCCAGTTTTGAGTTTTGAATTCATTTTCAAGTATGCATTTTGAGTGCATAGTTTTTGAAAAATGTGTTTGTTTTGTCATTTTTAAAAGTTATTTCTAAAAAAAACTTGAAAAAACATTTGCTTTGAATTTTTTTTTTTTTGTTTTTAAATGGTGATTTTTAGGAGAATTTGTGATTAAAAAGTAGAAAATATTTTATATATTTTTGTTTAATATTATTTTTTTGATAAATGAATAGTTAAAAAGAAGAGAGAAAACCATAATTTTGAAATAATTAAAATCAAACAGGGGCTAAATATAAAAAAAATCGTGCAAGATATGAGGATTTGGATGTAATTAACTTAAAATTAGGCTTGTTTTTCACGTCTTCGGTGTTTTTAGTTTTTTAAACTGAAAGTATTGAAAAAGTCAAAATGCCAGTTTCTTTTTACAACTTTTTTCCTTACTTTCGAAAATACGTTTTCGAAAATATTTAAGTAAACAAGTTTTTTGTCTTTTGAAAAACTAAAAATAAAAAATAGCATGAAAACAGTAAAGAGAACAAAGTCTAAGGCCATATTCTCTTTACTGTTTTGAGGTCGTTTTCTGTTTTTATTTTATAAAACACTAAAAACGCGTTCTCTTTACCATTTTCGAAAATGCATTTTGGAAGAAAAAAATTTGTACACAAAACCTCTTTTTGGGCGTTTTAAGTGTATTTTAGCAAAAAATGTTCAAAATGCGGAAAACGCGTTTTGGGAATTTTTTTTTATTTAAGAATTATCCTAGTTTGAAAATAAGCTTAAAGTAAAGATTTTTTTTTTTCTTTTTGAGAATTATCCTAACTTGAAAATAAGCTTAAATAAATTTTTTTTTTAGAGAATTATCTTAACTTGAAATTAAGTCTAAAATAAAGTTTTATTGAATTCAATATCAACATTACAAAGAAAAAAAAAATGAAAATTCTTGTTATATTTCAAAAAATGCTTTGGTACATGAATTCTGGTGGTTTTGAAAGAACTTGAATTTTCTAGATTTTAATAGAATTAGAGCTTCCTCAAATCCCGAACATGACCAAATTGTGTTAATATAGACTCTTAGTGCTCACATTAGTGTGTTGCGGGTAGCCATGTTTTCAGTATATTGTGAAAGGAAATTTGAGTTTGAGTCGGTAGTATTCTGCAAGCAAATTAATTAAAAATAGTTTAAATAGTATTCTACAAAATTTCAAATATAACGTATTTTCTAACTTTTCATTTTCAAAAACAGTTTTCAGAAATGACAAATCAAACGCATTTTCAGCAAATTTGAAAAAAAAAAGATATATATAAAACATAAAACAATTTCGAAAATAAAAATACAAAAAGAACGCCACCTAAGCCTTTGTTTGATTCAATTAGAAATTACCTTTTGGTAGTTTTGTTCGAATTTGATGAAATGTGTTATTGAAAATTTAGCAAAAATTGTATATTTCATAAAATGTGATTAAAATTAATTGTTGTCTTTGATTTAGATTTTATCAACTTTTTTAATAGGGTTAATTGTACTGGTTACTTTAAAAATGTAACCAAACTAATCTTTAGACCACAAGGGAAAAAAACTGAGAAATACGAACTGCTCTTCTCCTTCCTCCCAGCGGACTTCTCTTCTTCTTCCTCCCAGAGTTACACCAACTCCCCACCGCCACCACCGGACAACCGCCACCACCACCACCACCCGCTTAAACACCAACGAAGCACCACCACATCAACACCAAGCCACCACCATCCCCTTTCCCAACAACATAATCTCGCCGGCAGCCTAATACCACCAGGACCACTACCACCACAACACCACTGCACAACCACCAACTCTCCGCTTGATCGTGGAGCCTCCGCTAGAGACATCAACTGCGAAGGAGAAGGAGCAGACTCCAGCGACTCAACTTCAGAAGGGTGGATTACACGAACAATAAGGTGGCGTTCTATTTGTATTTTATTTTGTATTTTCATTTTCGAAAATGTTTTGTGTTTCCTGTTTTTATTTTTGTTTTCAAATTTGCTGAAAACGCGTTTGGTTTGTCATTCCTGAAAACTGTTTTTGAAAATGAAAGCTGGAAAACACGTTATATTTGAAATTTTGCAGAATACTACTTAAACTATTTTTAATTAATTTGATTGCAGAATACTACTGACTCAAACTTAAATTTCATTTCACAATACATTGAAAATATAGTTACATACAACACACTAATGTGAGCATTAAGAGTCTATATTAACACAGTTTGATCAGGTTCGGGATTTGAGAAACCTCTAATTTTATTTAAATTCAGAAAATGTAAATTCTTTCAAAACCATCAAAGTCCATTTATCAAGGCATTTTTTTGAAATATAACAACAAGAATTTTCACTTAATTTCTTTTTGTAAAGTTGATATTAAATTCAATAAAACTTTATTTAAGCTTAGTTATAAGTTAGGATAATTTTTTTTTTAAAAAAAAAAATCTTTATTTATGCTTAGTTCCAAGCAATGATAGAAGGAAAAAAAACTTTATATTAAACTTAGTTCCAAGTTAGGATAATTCTTTTAAAAAAAAAAAAATCCAAAAACTCGTTTCCCTCGTTTTGAACATTTTTTTGCTGAAATACATACAAAACGTCCAAAACGAGGTTTTGGACGTTATGCGTTTTGTGTCCAATTTTTTTTTTTTTCCTCCAAAATGCGTTTTCGAAAATGGTAAAGAGAACACGTTTTTAGTGTTTTCGAAAATAAAAACAGAAAACGACCTCAAAATAGCAAAGATAACAGGACCTAAGCCTTTAACCAGATTTGCAGTGTCTAGACTGCCCACTTACGAAATAAAGAACCCCGAGCAATCAAATTAGAAGATGATGTTTCCATCGTCGAATTTGGCGATTGGATTAGATATGTTTTGTTGTGTTGCAGTTTAAGTAACTCTCATAATTCTCCAATATGGAATATGGTCCTTGCAACCCACTAACATTGATTTAGAGGTTGGTGGTTACCAAATCATTTTTTAACGACACTAATTTTCTCTCTCTACTTTTTAACCACATATTTCATCTATAAAACATAAAAAAAACATGTTTTTAAACCCAAATTTTTTAACAAAAAAGACTTTTGTTACGGACGGCGTATGACAGAGTTCAATCGTATAAACATGTGAATGTCGTTAAATTAACACTGTGTTCGGCAACCTTTTTTTTTTGTAATGATTATAATTTATAAATTACATAATTTTTCATACTACATTTTAGTCACACATATTTTTTCTTTTCAATTTTTAACCACACATTTTATCTTTAAAAAAAAAAAAAAATCAAAAAAGTCAAATAAAAAAAAATTGCAGCAACTGTGCATTCGAGTTTTGGAGCCTGTTTGCTCCTCGGTAAAAGTTTGCAAAATTGGGGAAAAAATGCACCTATAGCGCGACCCAGGAGTTGAGTATGAATGAATAAAATAATAAGCAATCATGTGCAAAAGTCAGTCCATGTCAGAAAGCAACAAAAACTATGCTCCTTGGTTGAAATTACCCTCACCGTACATGTTGGCTATTTCAATTTTTTATTCAAAAATTTTTTTGATTCACTTTTCAACACGGGCAGAAGTGGAAATATTGCTGCCAAAAGTTAATGTATATTAATTCAAAATTCAATATTCAAATTAAATAATGTATCGGGGCCCATTGTATGAAATTTTTCACGAAAATGAACATTTTACTGAGGTGCAAACAGGCTCTTGGGATTGAAAAACTGTGTCACACACAATTTGGTTAACGTAAAGATTTCAATGGTGTGACATCTTCATGGTCCACATAGGTTTTATGTGACATTCTTTCATCAGAGCATGTTCGGTAATGAAAAAAATATTTTAGAAAATGTGTAGTTGAAAAATGGTTAAAAATGTGAAAAGTAATGAGCCATAAAAATGTATGATTGAAAATAATTTTATGAAAAAAATTTAGAAATTCCTCACTTTACCAAACACGCTCTTAGTCTAGCTTTAACATTTAAGTCTTTGTTTTGTTTTCATTAAATTTTTCTCATTTTTGTACAGTACTCAATCTCAATCATCCATTAAAAGTCAAATCCACAATATTTAACTTCTCAATCATCAATTCTCCTAAAAATCATTATTTATTTAAAAAAAAAATTCATTTTAACTAGAATCAAACATAGACTAATTAAGTAGATCATGTGAATTGCATCAATTGCATCTAATGAAGTGATTAAATTAAAAATAAAATCAATATTTTGTGTCTTGGTTGAGACATTTTAAAGTTAAGTCACTATTAAGACTTCCCTCAAAGTTGTTGGACCTCTAAATAAAATTGACCCTTGATGGTTTTGTAATGTGGTATGCGTGGAGTTTTGGACACTATGGGTCAGTTGTCAAACACATGTTGGACTGCTAGAGCAAAGAAGTCGTTGAAGAAAATGACATGTAGAAATTAGGTTCGCTACTATTACCTAATCTCTCAACGATAAGAAATAAGAAAATAATTAATAAAGTACTTTATAATTAATTTTTACAAGAGCATATGAATTTTCGCTCACTTCGGTCCGCCTCTTGAATTGATTTAGCTTGGATTTGAACGTGATTTTCTCTATTCGAATTGATGGCTTGATTTGATTTCAAAAGTGAGCTTGTCTCATAATTCATCATTTTTTAGTCGTTGCATTATTTTATCAACCGGTACCATCGATCTCTTGATGTGTCAAATTAATTTGTCGACGCCGACTTTTACTATTTGTAGAGCTCCTATTGCTGCAAGATTCTTGAATTTTTAATCTCACGAGTCACGACTGGATACTTCTTTCAGAAAATGACGAGTAGATATTAGGTTTACTAATATTAGCTAATATCTCACATATAAGGAAATAATTGAAAAACATTTTCAGAATTAATTCCTCAAATCACTTTTTAATCATATATTTTTTTTCCTCTCAACTTTTCAACTACATATTTCACGTAGAAAACAAAAAAAACATGTTTTTAAATACAAAACTTTTAACAAACATAGCCAAATCACGTCAATTGTGTCAATTGCATCTATGAAGTGATTGAATTTAAAATAAAATCAATATTTTGTGTCTTGGTTGAGACATTTTAAAGTTAAGTGTCACTATTAAGATTTCCCCCAAAGTTGTTGGACCTCCGAATAAAATCTACCCTTGATGGTTTTGTAATGTGGTATGCTGGCATGGAGTTTTAGACACTATGGGTCAGTTGTAAAACACATGTTGGACTGCTAAGAGTAAATAAGTCCTTGAAGAAAATAACATGTAGAAATTAGGTTTACTAATATTAGTATATTATTACCTAATCTCTCAAAGATAAGAAAATAATTGATAAGTACTTTATAATTAATTTTTACAAGAGCATATGATTTTTCGCTCACTTCGGTCCTCCTCTTGAATTAAATTTAGCTTGGATTTGAACGTGATTTTTCTCCATTCGAATTGATGGCTTGATTTGATTTCAAAGAGCGAGCTCGTGTCAAAATCATCATTTTCTTAGTTGTTGCATTATTTTGTCAACCGGTACCATCGATCTCTTGATATGTCAAATTAATTATTAATTTTTCAGACACCGACTTTGCAAGAATCTTGAATTTTTTTTAATCTCACGGCTAGAATGCTCCTTTTAGAAAATGGCTAGTTCATATTATCTAATTTCTTACATATCAGGAAATAATTGAAAAACACTTTCAGAATTATTTTGTGTGTGTTGATTAGCTTAGTGGTTACCAGGGAGGCCTTTGGAATTCATATATTCCAAAGGTCCAAGGTTCGAAACCTCATGGGAACGCGTCCACCTCGCGTGGAACAAATCCACACCATGCGGTGAACAATTCGTGTGTTGGTCGAGCCGTAAGTACCCCAGAGGATGGTGGCGTCAACATAATTTACTTAGCTTAGTGGTTATCAGGGAGGCCTTTGGAATTCATATATTCCAAATGTCCAAGGTTCGAAACCCCCTGGGGACGCGTCCACCTCGCATGGAACAAATCCACACCATGCGGTGGACAATCCGCTGTGTTGGTCGAGCCGTAAGTACCACAGAAGCTGGTGGCGTCAAGAGTGTGTATCTAAGCATGGTCCAAAATATGAATTCACCTTTTATTTACTTTAAAGGCCTGTTTGAATGTTGAATATTATGTTATTTGACAATATTGAAAACGAAACATTGTGTACTTCTAGGTATTGTATATTGTATATGCATATTTTCCAACCTATGTGCAAAATGTATTTCAAAATGCATTTTACACATTTGATTGAGAAGGATAATATGTTTCGACTTTCGAACAATGCTAGATAAACAACGTTCTTAAACAACATGGTGAACAAAACACTCACATGGGGGTGGGTCCACCATGTTATTCATATGTATTGTTCATCTAACATTTTTGATATATATATTTCTTATAATTGAGTTCGCATAGGTTAAACCAGGGGTGCAGCCAGAGATGTCATGGGGGGGGGGGGGGGGGGGCGGAGGGGTGTGGTGGCAAGAGTGGAATTTGGGCTAGACCATTACAGGAAATGGGCTGGGTCTAGAAGGTTTTTTTAATAAAGGAAAGAGGACCCTACCAGGTTTTTAATTTTCATTTTCAAAATTCAATCAGATTGTAATTGAGATTTTGATATTATTCATAATGATACTATAAAATAAAATAAAATAATTTTTAACACCGCACAACCTGATCCCCAACCACAAATAACAAATTCAAAGATTCCAAATCCATTCAATTTCACAGTTTCGTCCTCTACTCTCTCGCTTTACACCCTCTCAATCCAACCACAACCTCCGTCCCTTCCCTTGGCTACACATATCGCCGGACTTCGTTGCCTACAAGGTAAGAACGTAGCCGTTGTTTCGATCAAACACGCTTTTTTTTTTTTTCACCGTACTCTATTTCGTCGGCGGCTAGATATACCCTTTGGTAAAGCAAGACTTTCTCCTTGAAGGTAAAATTCCGAGTAGAGCTCCAAATATACCAGAAGTGCCATACTGTCAATTGAGAGTGGGAGTGGTGGTGGTGGACGGTGTTGTTGCTTTCGATGTGCTTGGTGTTGTATAGGAGGTGAAGTGGTTGTGGGTGTTGTTGTGGATATGACTATAGCAGGTGGTCGATGTGTTGCAGTGTTCGTATGCGGTGGAATTGCTTGTGAATGGAGACTAAAGGAGGGGCGGTGGAGGTGGCTAGGACAGTGGGGCACGATGGAGATGGAATTGGTTGTGTTGAATATATTTTTAGATTTTCAGATCTTTTCAAGTCACATATTCAAATTCTCAGGTCACGTGTTCGTTTTCAGGCCACATCATGTTAGGATCTCGGGTCACATGTTTGATTCCAAGTCACACGTTCGTTCTCAGGTCACATTCATATTCGTATCTCAAGTCACATGTTCGATTCTAGGTCATAGCTTCGTTCCCTGATAAGATGTTCGTTCTCAGATCACATGTGAGGTCTTCAATCACATTCATTCATATTGTTCCCAAGTCACATAGAAAAAATTGGGACATCTAGGTGATTGAAAATTATTGAAATGAAAATGTTGATTGAATTCTCGGTTGATTTTATCTTCTTTCGTTTATCAGAGTTATTCAAAATGGAGAATCATATTTGGAATGGAAGGTTGTAACTGAATCCTTGATTTAAGGAGGAAATATATTTACGTAATTATTGAAATCTAATATATATATATATATATATTACAATACAACTTGATTTTTGAATGTTTGAAAATAATTTCTTAAAAATGAAATAACATATTGTAATAATCTGATTTATGTATTTTTCCCTAAAGGAAACAAGTTTTTTTTTTCCCCTAAAGAATGGGACATGCCGAATAACCTGCCCCCCCCCCCCCCCCCCCTCTTGTCGTTAAACTACACCAAAAACCGATCGTATAAAATTAAATATGAAGTTCTAATTCATCAACGAAATATATATATTCAATAGTCACGAAGTCAAATATTTGAAAGTTAAGAAAAATTCTTTATACAATTCCAATATTTTTTTTTTCAAAAAAATAAATCGCAACCCTTTCATTGATGATTGAAAAAACTAGTCAAGATCATGAGATTAATGAAATGATAATGACAAGTTCCATTACTAGAAATGGGCTGGGCCTAGAAGTTTTTTCTTTTTTCTTTTTTTTTTTTAATAAGGGAAAATTACGTAATTATCTAAATGTAATGTACTGTAATTGAAAAATATCCGATTTTCAAACTATTCGTAATATTACTGGATTTCTTATTATAACTTTAGAAAAATACCGAATTTTGAAGAGAGAGAATATAATATTTGATTGACAAGATTAACCGGAAATCATTTTGTTAAGGAAAATTGTTACCAATTATTTAACTAATTAAATTAGGAAATTTCAAATATCCTGAAATTTAGCCACACGTTTCCTTTCTTGGCAGACTATCACCTTCTATATTTGTGTACTGATTAATCCCTGTCATTTTTATGTAATATTACATTGTTACTACTAATATTATATGTCGTTTAATGTATTGTAATATATATTGTCATTACAGTGTATCCAACATTACAAAATGACGATATTATAATTATATTACAGAGCTTGTAATAGTAGATAAAGAGAAATTAAACTCATTGAAAGACTATTTTACATGTAATTTTACCTCATGAATTCATAGAGTTATATGTAGTATCACTGAATGTAATATTACAACGGATGTAATATATAGTACAAGTGTTGGGGTTGCTCGTAATATTACATTCCATGCAATTACTTAATATTTGTAAAACATTACATTTGACGTAATTCAGAAGCTGGTATATGATTTTATCGATTAAATTTCATGTAACACCAGTTCGAGATATGGTAAATTGCATGTGGTTTTAATTAAATTACATAGCTCGAAATATCACGTCCGATATAAAAAATGATTTATCATATTATTAAACTAATTTAATAATTGTAATTTTCATATTATAAGTTGATTTTAAATATAATTATACCGCTAATTTAATCTCCTAAATAAATGGTAACTACATCCTTAAATAATAGGTTCCATAATTAATGAGGTCAATCAAATAATACACTCTCTCTCATAGAATTCGATATTTTTCTAAATATGATTTAAATAATGTATTTATCTAAGAATGATTAAAAGAGTTAGTGTATAGTCTAATTAATCCTTTTTATAAAGGAAACAAGCTTTTTTTTTTTCCTCTAAAGAATGGGATGGGCCATGACCCAGTACCTCCTCCCGCCCTTGTTGTTAAATTACACCAAAAACCGATCGTATATAACATTAAATATGAAGTTCTAATTCATCAACGAAATATATATATATACATATATATATATATATATATATATATATATATATATATATATATAATATACTAATTGATTGAAATATAAGTGTTTGTCACAACTAGCTAAAAAACTAGCTCAGAAATACAAAATGACATAAAAGGAAAATATATTTTAAAAATCATAATGGCATAGGGGTGTAATTTAAAAAAAAACAATTAAAAATAAAGAGGCTAAAAATGAAATAAAAAATGAAAAATGCATGGAGCTCATTTGAAAAGCTTGTAAAAGAAACTTTCGAGATAAGTTCTAACTTCTCAAATAAGCCCATCAACCAAATGTGGCTTATTTTAGTAGATGAAACTTTTAATCTCTCCAAATAAGCTATAAGCTAGCTTATTTGACTTACAAAATATACTCTAAATGAGTTTTGACTTTGGCATGTGACATTAAATAATCTAGTACAATATCAAATTGGCAGCAAAGCTATACTAAAAATACGAAACATGCTAAAGATATGAATATTTATGGATGTCCGGTATTTATGACAAATTCATTGTGGTTTTATGTCACGTTGGTGGATCCAGTTGTTTGACGTTGGTTATCAAATCAGTCGAGGGTAACTTCCATATGGAATAAGTTTTTTCGTTTATAAACAAATAATTTGATATTTTCGAGATAAATCTATAATTGAAAAGTGATTTGGAGAAATGTATGTGATTAAAAAGTGATTTGAGAAAATTTACCATTAATTTCTAATATGTGTTATCTATGGATTCAATTGTTTCAAATTGATCATCACATAAGTTGAGTGATCTTAGACCAGTGCAAATTCTCAAAGTTCGGTGTGAATTCTAGCGCAGAACGGAAGTTCGAGGTTTACAAACATAAACCTAATCGATAGAGAATTGTAATTCACACGAAAATAATAGCCTCCAAAATTGAATAATCTTATTCAAAAATAAAACACGTTTAAATAGTTCCCAAATCCCTAATTTAAGCAAAAAGACCAAAATAGACATCCACCAAATTAAAGGAATTAAAACAGAAATTCTAAAAAAAATTGAATCCCCAGTAACATGCTTTAAACTGTGAATTGGAGATTGGAAACAACGTCAACCGGGTAAATCCGAGTTGGGACACTACAGAGTGTTGAGAGAAGTTTTCGAAAACATATTATAATAAGAAATCTGACACCGATGCAAAAAGTTATGACTGTTTCTTCGGAACAACTCTTTTACTCAATTTTCGGTACAATTCTTCTTCAAACTCTAACGCCAATTGTCCTACATCAAATTCAATAAGATTTCATTCAGTAAACCGTTTATAAACCAATTTATAAATCACACAAATTTTCAAATTACTTTTTAATCACACACATTTTATCTCTCCACTTTTCAACCACACATTTTACCACAAAATCATAAATAAATCAGTTTATAAATTACTACAATGTTACCAAACAGAGGCTAAGTTGGTGCAAAGAAACAATAAAACTGAATAAGGGAGTTTATTCAATTGGGATTTTGAAAGTTATTTAAAGACTTTTTTTAATAGATTTCATTAGATTTTATTGACTTTATGGATTTGTATAGACTTTCAAAGACTTTGTTAAATTAATTTAATAGATTTTATAGACTTTTACAAACTTTTATTTTTTAATTGACCACATATGAAAAGTAGGAACTGTTTTTCCAACAAACCTAGCAGCCAAATCATCATAATCGGGCAATTTGGGATGCACATGTAGTGCCTAGTTATCGGGCTGGAAAATATGGGCTGGAGTAAACACTTTCTTCACCTATGGTGAACCACTTTCTGTGGGAGGAAGAGAGATTGATCTGGCAAGTTGTGGAACCATTTCTGAATCAACATCACGCCCATCTCTTCTCCGGTCGAGTGATAGGGTCAATTAATGGCTCTTTCAATGGCTCTCTGATAAGCTAATAACTTTTTCTTCACTTTGCCTGCATCATAATTTGATGGTTTTCTTGCTGTAATGGACTAGAAAGGAGAGGATTGAATGGCTCTTGAGACGTGTTCAGCTGAAGTTTGAAGAAATGAGAGAATTGAAATCTTTAAGTTGGGCGGAGGAGAAATAAAAAGATTTTATATTATACTTTCTACCAAAACTCCATCAAAATATACCATGTTTCAAATTTTTATTAGATTGATTGATTGATAAATTTAATACCTTTAAATTTCATAGGATTTTAAAAAGTCTCGATTGAATAATGCATGACTTTATAAGACTTTCTAAGAGTTCATTAAAATCCATATTCAAAACATCAAGATTTTAATAGAGTTATAAAAGTTTAAATTGAATACCTAGACTTTTGTCAATCAAAATCCTAATTGAATAAATCCCCTAAAATTATTTCAACCCTTATTGGTGGACTTTAACCTTTGCCATAATTTATAGAAGGGTAATTATCTTCACACAACATTTTTTTTTATATTTACATTACATTTTAATCACAAGAAAGATGTTCAGTATTTGTTTACTTTTGCTTTTATGTCCTCAACTTTTTTTAGTCGCATTATTATTTAAAATATTCAATTAATTAACATATTTTATTTCTAATCACGATTTCTATTCAAATATTCTGGTAAATTGCATTGAAAAGATGTGCAAATATTTTGTTTAACTTTTGCATTAGTTATTTATTTTGGTTATTTAAAAATATGAGAGATAAATAAATATTTTTCGCCCCCCTAACAAGTATTTTGAACGAAAAGCATCTCTGATGACAAGAAGTAGAAATTAATAAATAGTTAATGATAAAAAAAAATTATAAAAAAACTAGGTAGGGTAAATGTAAAAATAAGGAAAAATTAGAGATATTCATTGCAATTAAAATGTGGTGTGATTTACAAAAAAGTGTAATGTCAATATATTTACCTTTCGTAGAATTTATATAAAACCATCATACTAAATTTTACAAAAAAAGCATTTATATTACATGTCATTTAAGAATGCATTTTACACGTTTTATTAAACACCTATTTGATTTTTATTAAAAAATTTGATTTTAATTTCAAGTCAAAATTAACAATTAACTTTAATCATACATCTTATGAGATCAACAAATTTCTAACTACAAATTTCATCAACTTTTATTAAAACCTACTAAAAATCTTATTTTAATTTGCATCAAACATGAGCTAAATCTAAATATCTAATAAATATTTCTTATAATTGAACTTGCATAGGTTAAATCAATGTTTTCAAATCCGACCCGGCCCGACCATCCATCCGATCGAGATACCGGGTTAAGGATTAGAAGATCGACCCGGACATTAAAATAATATTAAAAAAATATAAAGAAATCATAAATTGAAAAAATTGAAAAAAAAAATGAAAAAAGAAAAACCTGGGACCAGGTCAGCTGGGTTTCTCGGGTCAATTCGGGTCGTGGGTTCCCCAATTGACCCGATTGGATCGGGCTGGATTTTATAATATTGGTTAAACTACACCGAAACTAAATTAATCCATATTGACTGTTCAAGTCACATTACTAAAAATTATCATCAACTCCATACAAAAAATACGATCGTATAAAATTAAATCTAAGCTTCTAATGCATCACCAAAATATCTTTCCACTTACTAAATTTAAAAGCTGACAAAAATTCTTTCTCCAATTACAACATTTAAAAAATAATAATAATAAAATCGCGACTCTCTCCTGGCAAATAGCAATTACCCAAGACCACCTTGGAACGAATTTTACTATAGATGTTAATTAATTATGGTGATGGGTCAAATTGATGGATCCAGTTGTTTTGTGTTGATTATCATATCAGTTGAGGGGTAACATTATTTTATTATGCGATATCGATGGATTGATTTAATCGTTCACATTGGTTATCACATAAGTTGAGTGGTCTAACTTAAATTTTGAATAAATAAAGTTGAAAATCTTTATTATTAGAACACTTAAATTTTCAATCAATAAATCTTGAAATCTTTATTATTCACCCCATGGGGCTTACACAGTGCGTAGTGGTCATCATCTCATGAATCAAGGTGTCGACAACGGTGATGCGGAAGAGAGTGGTAGTGCGTCGGAAAGTTATTTGTGGAAGAAGATTTGACAGCTCACCCTCGCCTAGGATTCACCATTTTACATGGAGAGTACTTAGAAATTCCATTCATACAAACAGTAATTTGGCGCTAAGGAGATTAGATGGCTAGCTATCCTATCCTATCCTATCCGTATTGCGAGTGTTGGGAATCTGATGTTCATTTATTTTTGCAGTGCAGTTGGATCGAGACACACTACAAGAATATTGTGCATTAGAGACTACAAAAGTGGTTTCTAAAATCCCGAAAGTCTTTCCAATTTCACATTTGAGATGATAAAGTCGTCTCAAAAGGTCATCGCTTTAGGTCCATAGCTGATGCCAAATAGAGACGACAATTAGAGACAACAATGTCGTCTCTAACGCCATGGGTCAATAGAGACGACATTGTCGTCTCTAATGAGTCATTAGAGACGACAATGTCATTTCTATTGACGTGGACCCTATAGAGACGACTATGTCGTCTCTAATGATACGTAATTTTATTTAATTATTTTTTATTGTTTATTTTATTTATTAGTATTGAAAAATATTTAATTACTAATTGTTACGATCATGACCAATTGGACATGACACGTCATCCATATGTGCCCACCATTGGATCCGCAAAGCATCCAGTCATCTAATCATGGCCCATAGGCCTAAGCTGTAGATACCGAACTTGCTGGATTCTTATATGCCGAGGTACCCCTAGTCGAGGTGATGCTATGCCGAGGTACCCTTATACCGAGGTACTCTTAAGCCGAGGTGATTACCCTGGAAAGGTGACAAGACAGCTTCAGATGACTTGTCTGCAGAGGACAGCTTGATGTGATAACATCTTTAAAGGGATTCAATGAATTTGATGGTTACTTTAATCCTATGACATATAGTAATGATTATAACCAAATAAATGGTTTACCTCATGAAGGTTTAGGATATCGTCATGTGTAAAGAATAACACATGTCACCATCTAAGACAATAACTCCTCCTATAAATAGAGCACACTTGCCTCCAAGAAAGGTAAGTGAGAAACGCACAACATAAAAAATCTCACTCCCCTTTCTTTCTTTTACACATTTATATTTCTCGCACCCAAAATATTATTGACTAGAGATGAGTGCTGACTTAAGTATCGGAGTGCAAATGGGAGCCACCTAAGCCCCTTTGCAAGCTGATCGTTCGTCTTAGTGCGCAGAAGACCCACGTGTTAAAGAGGGAGGAGCTGAGACGCGTTGATCCAAGGTCCTACTAGATTTTGCAGTCAACACTAACAAATGTAAAAATATTAATTTAACGAAATAAAATATTGAGGGAAGTGCAATACGGTGGTATAAAAAGCTCCCTCCTGATAGCATCCACAGTTGGAGAGATTTGAAGACAGCTTTCAAAAACGGCTTCATTTCTTCCAGGTCAGGTCAACTCCCACTCCAACGCCTTCAAAATTTAAGGCAAGGAAGAGAGGAGTCTTTGAAGGGTTACTTTGCTCGGTTCACAGAGGAAATGCAAATCTGTGAAAACATCACGGAGGCGGAAATGTTTTCTGCCCTAAAAGGAGGCTTAGATATGACAAATATGTTTTGGAGGGATGTCCGAAGCAGGAAGCCAAGTGATTACAACGCCCTGATAGACTTAATGAAGGAGGAGATTGTCTTGGAAGAAATGGCCAGAGCCAGAGATAATCATGCTCAGAAGAGATACAATACTGGGTACCCCCATGAAGCGAGCCAAAGAAAGGGAGGCAATAAAGATAGGTTCGAAAATAACCGCGGAGGTGCCCCACGTCCATTTCCGGGGACCAGATCCAGTTATGTGGCTGAGATCACGGAAGCTATCCCCAATTTGCATTCCACAGCACTTGCATCGAATCCCCCTACTGCCCCTGAAAAAATAGGTGGAAGCCGAAGTGGAAAGCAACCTATGATTGGGGCCTATTGTGCATACCACAGGTACTATGGTCATGCAACGGAGGATTGTAGGGAAATTCACATGCTGGCCGACCAGAAGGCAAATGGAAGGAAGGGAGGCGACTTTGCCCCTGACAAAGGAAAACCACAAAGGCCAAATAACCAAAAGTTCAATCGAGTTGATAGGCGAGCTCCATGGAAAGGCCCTGCGAAAGAGAGAATTGATGGTCGTCGAAGGGACCAGAATAACCCCTTGGATCATGATAAAAATGTAAGAGAACCGCCTCTGCCTGCAAATGATCCACCGATCCAAGAGATTGACACGATATTTGGAGGTCCCCACCCAGGCGGGAGTACTAACAACTCCCAAAAACGGTACATCAGAGAGGCCAAGGAGCACGCTAACATGAACTACCACATCCATTCACATCCTGCTGGGATATCTAGGACATAACCTTTCACGTTTACCCTAGATGACACGATTGGGGTGCATTTTCTGCATAATGATGCGTTAGTAATCCGAGTGGTGGTGGCTCGGAATGGATTGTCCCTGATGCTGGTGGATGACGGTACATCGGTAAATGTGATTTATGGGGTAACTTTTGACAAGATGGGAATTAGTACCCCACTCATTCTAGTCCCAGATCTCATATATGGCTTCACCGGGGATAGCCTAACTCCCAGGGATCCATAATCCTTATGACAGAAGTATGGTAGGCTCCGACTCTTTCTAGGATACCCATGGAGTTCTTGATTATGGAAAAAATATCCTCATATCACGGCTCAATTGGGAGGCCGGGCTTAATTGACTTAGGGGATGTAACTCACACAAAATACATTTGTATGAAATTTCCAACGGAACGTGACATAGCTACTGTTAGGGGAATCCAAACTGAATCACGAGCCTGTTACACGAACGCTATCCGAAAGTTCCGAGATCGGAGCGTAAATATGATTAGTGATGTGGCAATGACCGAGGCTGTTCCAGACCTTGAAAAATTGGCTACAAGATTTTTCGAAAGAGAAGATGTCACAATGGTGCAGGAAGAAGCCTGGTGGATCTAGATCCTAGAATGACCGGTGATAATTGCTCTACTCCTACCGAAAAGCTGGAATGCTTTGGTGTAGACCCAAACGACCCGATCAAGGAGCTGCAGATTGGACAAAATTCATCAATTGAATACAAAGAGTAGCTGAAGAGCTTTTTGATGAAAAACCTTGACGTGTTCGCATGGAAGTACGATGACATGATCGGAATTGATCCAAAAATATCCTGTCAAAGGCTCCAACTCGACCCAAGAATTCCTGGGCATAGGCAAAAGAGGAGGCCAATAAGCCCGGAGAAATATGAAGCCTTGAAAGAGGAGGTGACAAAACTATTGAAAAATGGTTTTATCAGAGAATCCCGTTATCCGAAGTGGGTGTCAAACCCTGTTTTGGTTCCCAAGCAAAGCGGAAAGCTGAGGGTATTCAAGAGGTGACTTTCACAATGATGCAATTTGATGTCTATGAACCAGAACTAGAAAATTGCTCCACGATAGATGTCGAGTTGGAATTGGCGTACTGGGAGAGGTATGAATACAAGGTAAGGGCAGATGATGAGGCTACACCATTCAATCTAAAACCACCTTGAGAAATGTTTGCCAAAAAGTCTAGCTCTAGACTATAAATGAAGCGCTTGTTGGGAGGCAACCCAATTTTTCAAACCCATTTTCTTTAGTTATTTTGTTTGTTGCTTTTGAGCTATGATGATGCAAAAAACTGTACCTCAGATATTTCGAGCTCGAGCAACAGACTTGCACGAACTTGAACTCCGAATACCTGCAATAAAGGCGCGGAGGTGTGTCCTCGTCGCCCCTCCGATGCTTAAGTCAGTAAAGAGGGAGAAAATTTATGCAAGAGGCTATAAACTGGAAAAATAAGAATTGTGTACCTGTGTTATGATCGAGAGTCGCCTATTTATAGATATATAAAAAAGAGTTATGATAGGACTAAAATACATGTGTCGCATGAGTCCTGTTAGGAATCATCTTCCTACTTTTCAGGGATTGAATCATCAGAAGTTGGGTTATGAGATGATTCCTAGTGTTCATAGGGAAACATACATATTACTTCGTCAGATAGGAGGCCCGACATCAGGTTCGTGGGTAACCCCGATCATATATTACCCCGACCAATATAGGAACGGGAACTTGTAAAGCACATGCTTGGGGGGTGTATGGATGCTCGGGGGAATCTAATGCTCGGGGGTAAATCCAGCGCAATACAAGTGCTGAAACTGTTCGGGGAAGACATGATGGGTCGTGCTCGGTCTAGGAAAATTACTGCTCATCACTGGCCCCCGCGCATCCAGGCTGATGCTTTCGAAGCGTGGATACGCAATTGATTGATGAGAGAGGCCCGGGGATGATGTGGCACTTACGAGAGGTTCCTGACACTTGACACGTCCTTCTGAAATGACGCGACGTTTGGCAGGCCACGTGGATCGCGGATTGATGACAAGTGGCATCGTTTATGGCCAAGATCACACGATCGTTGGTATTCGTGCACATACCTTCTATAAAATAGGGAGCCTCCCCCATTTGGTACCCTACCTTTGCCATTGAGAGTGAAATCACAGAGATCGTGCTCGAGGGGTGCGCTGGTATTTAAGGTAAGAGCTCGAACTTCTAAGTTATTTCAACTTCGTCTAGGACATGTCTAGCAGTAGTGGTAGTTCGGGTAGCGACAGTAGCTCAAGTAGTTCGAGTAGCGAACATCGTAACCCCGAGGATGTAGGAAATTCTTTGACTACTGTGGCGGACCCTGTAGATTTTAGGCCTCGAGTTCAGGGGGAAGAGGAAACACCACTGACCTACCCTGAGGTTAGATGTATATATAAGGAGCACAAGATCATCGAGGTTGCTAGGGAATTCGGGCTAATGCCCCGATGTGATATTAGGGCTCCAGACTCTGAGGATAGGGTAGTGAGTGCTCGAGAGGGGGAGATATTAGTATATAGGGATGCTTTGAAGGTCGGGCTAAGGTGGCCGTTACATCCGTTCTTTGTTCAGTTCCTTGTGGAGCACTCCATGTGTCCGGGGCAATTGGTGCCCAATGCTTGGAGGATGCTGGTATATTTTTTTATTGCCTGTAGGGTACTGTCAATAGTTCCCCGAATAGACCTCTGTAGGATGGTGTTCGAGCTCAAACAACTTCCCCACTTTACGTGTTTTACCTATTTATCTAGTCGGGGTAGATTTAGGATGCCTAGGATGCCAAGCTCCCTTCGGGGTTGGAAGGAGAGGTTTTTCTACATAATTCCTCAGGAGCCCGGGCATCCCTTTTGGTCGAATTGGGTGATTCCAGATACTGTAAAGTTTAACGAGGGCCAAGCTTATTTTGAGGCTTTAGAGCGAGATAGGTTGGTGCTCGAGGGTTTAGAGCCATTAACTCATAACTTGGATGAATTGCTCGGGGATGACGCCCTAGATCGTGCTGGAGTCACTAATTTTGGGGGTAGGACATGTGCTCGTCACTCTCATTTTCTATTTTTATTTTTGTTTTCGCTTGATATAATATGTTGTCAATATTTTTCAGAGATAATGTCGTTCGATCCCTCCCGACTGAACAATTTCTTAAAAGGAAAGGCGGGGGCTACTGGTCGGCCCCCGGTGAAAAAAGGCAAGAAGAGGCCTCGGGTTGCTAGTGGACCTGGGGAAGGCTCGCGTACAACACTTAGGGATGAGGATGTCGAGGATGTTCCTCTTCCTCCTCCTCGTGTATCCCCGGCGAAAGCCACCCCCGAGGTTGTGGAGCTCGAGGACGACACATCAAAGGACGCTTCTCAATCGTCGGATGTTGTGGAGATGTACCGGAAGGAGTTAAGCCCAAGCACGGGCCTTAGGCATCTAGAAACTGTGCTGAACAAGGTAAGAGCCGAACATATACATATATATATATTTTAAACCCTCGTTCACATGGTTCATGAATATTGCAGGCTCTGTTCATTGCCCTCCGGGCTGTTGACGAAGGTGAACTAGCTGTGAGTCTGAGCAATAATGTGACGATCCGCGAGATGAAAATAGAGCAGCTCGGGGGAGAAAACAAAGATTTGAAGCGGGAAAGGGACGCACTCAAGAAGGAACTCGGGGAAGCTATGGACCGAGCTGAAGAGTTAAAACTCGAGCTTGAGCGGACCCAGAAAAGTTGTGAGGAGAAGTTGATCACTGTCGAGGCTGCTCGTGCATCTGCAGTGGAGGCGTTTAAAGGCTCAGAGGAGTTCGGGCTCATGCAAGGGGAGTACGCCTCGGGCTCTTACAACTACGCTTTTAAACAAGCGAGAGCTATGCTGCGTAAAAAAGGGCTCCCGACCGAGGACATTCGGGGTGACCCCGATCTTACGGAAGGCCTTGTTCTCTCAGAGTCCGAGGATGGTCCTGAGGATGGAGATGAAGAAGGCTCGGGTGATGAGCTTGAGGTCGTTGACAAAAGTGCCCCTATCTTGTAATTATCATCGAGATTTTTTGTATGAACTGTTTTATGAGTTGTGTAATGAAGATCTTTTTTTAGTAAGAGGTGTTTTTAGCACGAGCATAGGACATGATCTTTACGTGCCAAGCCAAAATCCCATTACATGTTCTAACCCCGAACTTAGGGTTTGATAACGAACGAGCTCAAGTAATAATAACGAACACTGTGTGAACCCCGAACTTGGATTAAAAGTGAATGCTATGTATCAATCCCGAACTTAGGGTTTGATAACAAACACTGTGTTAACCCCGAACAATGGATTAAAAGTGAACGCCATGTATCAACCCCGAACTTAGGGCTTGATAACGAACGAAGTAATAATAACGAACACTGTGTGTTAACCCCGAACAATGGATTAAAAGTGAACGCCACGTATCAACCCCGAACTTAGGGTTTGATAACGAACGAGCTCAAGTAATAATAACGAACACTGTGTGTTAACCCCGAACAGTGGATTAAAAGTGAACGCCATGTATCAACCCCGAACTTAGGGTTTGATAACGAACGAGCTCAAGTAATAATAACGAACACTGTGTGTTAACCCCGAACAATGGATTAAAAGTGAACGCCATGTATCAACCCCGAACTTAGGGTTTGATAACGAACGAGCTCAAGTAATAATAACGAACACTGTGTGTTAACCCCGAACTATGGATTAAAAGTGAACGCTATACATGACCCCCGACCACAAATATGTCCCCGAACATTAAGTGCTGTAATTATGACCGGAGTGCTATTGATATTGCTCGGGGTTAGCTTGAATTTCCTGTTCGTGGGCCAAGGTAGGTGTGCCTCCTCGTGGGGAAGGCCTTCGAGTGCTTGCTCGTGGGCAAGACTTTGTGTGCTTCCTCGTGGGGAAGGCTTTCGAGTGCTTGCTCGGGGCAAGACTTAGTGTGCTTCCTCGTGGGGAAGGCTTTCGAGTGCTTGCTCGTGGGCAAGACTTTGTGTGCTTCCTCCTGGGGAAGGCTTTCGAGTGCTTGCTCGGGGCAAGACTTAGTGTGCTTCCTCGTGGGGAAGGCTTTCGAGTGCTTGCTCGTGGGCAAGACTTTGTGTGCTTCCTCGTGGGGAAGGCTTTCGAGTGCTTGCTCGTGGGCAAGACTTTGTGTGCTTCCTCATGGGGAAGGCTTTCGAGTGCTTGCTCGTGGGCAAGACTTTGTGTGCTTCCTCGTGGGGAAGGCTTTCGAGTGCTTGCTCGTGGGCAAGACTTTGTGTGCTTCCTCGTGGGGAAGGCTTTCGAGTGCTTGCTCGTGGGCAAGACTTAGTGTGCTTCCTCGCGGGGAAGGCTTTCGAGGTGAACTCATAATTGGTGAGAAATACCTTTTTATTCAGAGATAAAAGTTGGTGCGCAGGCCATAAAAGTAAAAAGAAACAAAGTTGGCGCATAGGCCATAAAAATAAAAAGAAACAAAGTTGGCGCGCAGGCCATAAAAATAAAAGTTTAATTCCGCTACTTGTAGTAGATTTTGAGATTATCTGCGTTCCAAGGTCTTGGTAGTGGCGTTCCTTTGAGATCCCGAAGACTGTACGATCCTCCTTGGGTTTGTCGTATAACTTTATAGGCCCCCTCTCAGGCTGGGCCGAGCTTCCCTGGTGGATGACCAGCCGCTTCTGCTTTCCTTAACACAAGATCTCCTGCCCTGAACTTTCTTGCTGTGAAGTATTTGGCTGTCCTATTATGGTACGATGCTATCCTTGCGCTTGCTTGCTCACGAACTTCCTCGAGCAAGTCAAGATGCTCGCCTATACATTCACCTTCCATATTTGGGAAAAGACGTCTGTAACTGGGCACGTAAGCTTCAATGGGGATTGTTGCCTCTATCCCGAAGGCGAGCATGAATGGAGTTTCCCTAGTAGATGTTCGGTGTGTGGTCCTGTAAGACCAAAGTATGGCTGGTAGTTCTTCGGGCCAAGATCCTCGAGCCTCTCCAATCCTCGTGCGAAGGTCTTGGAGTATTATCATGTTCGTTACTTCCGCGAGCCCATTACTCTGGGGGTGTGCAACTGATGTCTGAAGATGATCAACATGAAGATTCGCACAGAAATTTTTGAACTGCGCGTTATCAAACTGCCTGCCATTGTCCGTTATCAATACTCTCGGTAGACCAAACCTGCATATGATAGATTTCCAAACGAAAGATCTTAGTTTGGGTTCTGAAATTGTTGCTAGGGGCTCAGCCTCCACCCACTTTGTGAAATATTCAACTGCTACTGCTATGAACCTCAACTGTCCTCGTGCAATGGGAAAAGGACCCAAGATATCGATCCCCCACTGTTCAAACGGTCCCAGACACGAAATAGGAGTTTGGTCTTCGGCCGGTCGGTGTATGATATTTCCGTGCCTCTGACACTTGTCACACTTCTTCACATAATTTACAGCATCTGTCCTCATGGTCGGCCAATAGTATCCGTATCTGAGGAGTCTGTGGGCTAATGACCTAGCGCCCTGGTGATTTCCACACATGCCTTCATGTACCTCTGCAAGAGCTCGAGCAGCTTTAGAAGTTTTGAGACATCTGAGATATGGCAACGTAAAACTCCTTCTGAAAAGAACTCCGTTTATCATGCAGTACCTTGCTGCTCTTTGCTTCACGGTCCTGGCCTCCCTCTGGTTATCAGGGAAACTCCCTTCAGCTAAGAACTTAATGATGGGGTCCATCCACGATGGCTCATGATCGATGTCCATAATTTCAGGTCTCGGGCCAATACTTGGGTGCGACACATATTTCATATGGACTGTTCTCTCAAGATTATCAACACTCATGAACACAAGTCTGGAGAGTGAATCGGCCTTGACGTTTTCTGATCTTGGTATTTTCAAAATTTCACAACTCTCAAACATTCTCTGCAGGTCATGAACGCGCAGGCAGTATAGAGTCATCTTCTCCTCTTTCTTCTCGAACGTGCCATCAATTTGTCCAACTACAAGCTGAGAATCACTGTATACCTTTATATGATTAAGTTCAAGCCCGTGAGCAACCTCAAGCCCAATGATGACTGCTTCATACTATGCTTCATTGTTCGTTGTTTCAAATTCAAATCTTAAGGCGCACTGTACCTCAACATGTCCGTCCGGGCTTATGAGAATGACCCCAGCTCCCGAGCCCGAGGAGTTGGATGCTCCATCCACAAAAATTTTCCAACACTGCTCGGGTGTGTTCGGGCTGCTATCTACTGGCCCCCGAGGCCTTGGTGTGAGTTCCGCAATGAAGTCCGCCAAGGCCTGTGCCTTTATCGACGGTCGGGGCTTGAACTCAATATCAAATTCGACAAGTTCAATGGCCCATTTTAGCAACCTCCCGGATACATCGGGCTTCTGAAGTATATGCTTCAAGGGCTGATTTGTAAGCACAATGATCGTATGCGATTGGAAGTACTGCCTCAACTTCCTTGCAGCTACAATTAGTGCCAACGCTAATTGTTCTGCGAGAGTGTAACGGGTTTCAGCATCGAGGAGGACTTTGCTGACATAATATATGGGCTGCTGGGCCCGACCAACCTCCTTGACAAGCACTGCGCTCACTGCATTCTGAGAGACAGCCAAGTACAGAGATAGCACATCTCCTGGACTTGGTTTTGTAAGCACAGGGGGCATTGCTAGGGATTCCTTCAGATGTTGCAGTGCATGCTCACATTCCTTGTTCCATTCGAATCTCTTATTTCCCCTTAATATTTTGAAGAAAGGAAAACACTTGTCGGCTGCTCTTGACATGAACCTGTTCAGTGCCGCTACTCGACCTGTCAGTTTCTGAACATCTTTTCTACTTTTGGGGGATTCCATTGAAATTAGAGCCTGTATCTTATCGGGGTTGGCCTCTATACCTCGATGAGTGATCATGAATCCTAAGAACTTTCCCGACGATACCCCAAACACGCATTTAGCTGGGTTTAGTTTCATCTTGTATTTTCTGAGGGTGAAGAACACTTCTTCGAGGTCCTGAACATGCCTGTCAACTTCTGAGCTTTTGACGACCATGTCATCAACATATGCCTCAACGTTTTTCCCAATCAATCCTGAAAACACCTTGTTTATCAACCTCTGGTAAGTTGCCCCCGCATTCTTTAGCCCAAAGGGCATGACCTTATAACAATAGATCGCCGAATCGGCCATGAACGATGTTTTTTCCTGATCGTCCTCCGCCATAGGGATTTGGTGATAACCTGAAAATGCGTCAAGGAAGCTGTACATCCTATGGCCCGAGGTGCTGTCCACGAGGTTGTCAATTCGTGGTAGGGGATAGCTGTCCTTGGGGCATGCTCTATTCAGGTCTGTGTAGTCCACACAAACGCGCCACTTGCCATTGCTCTTTTTTACCAATACCAAGTTCGCAAGCCAGTCTGGGTAATGAACCTCCCTGATGAATCCTGCCTTTAAGAGTTTGCCAATCTCCTCTTGAATCACAATTCGACGATCAGGGGCGAATTGTCTCTTCCTTTGTTTAATGGGCCTTGCGTCGGGATTCACATTTAAACTGTGCGCGGCAATCTTCGGCTCAATTCCAGGCATGTCCTCAACACTCCAGGCGAATACATCAATGTTTTCTCTCAAACACCGCGTGAGCACGATTTTCAGACCGTCATCGAGATCCCGACCAATGATGACATTTTTCCCTGGTCCGACCTCGACCTCCAACAATTCCTCAACTGGCGACAGCCTACCTCGGTGCTCGAGGTCGGGCTCCATCGCATCCACCTGCGTGACCTCTGCTGGGAGGTTCTTGACACTAGTAACATAACACTGCCTGGCTACTGTCTGGTTTCCCCGAACAACCCCCACGCCTTCTGCTGTTGGAAATTTCATGGCAAGATGGAATGTTGACACTATTGCTTTGATGCTGTTCAACAGTGGTCGGCCAAGTATTGCGTTGTATGTCATTGGAGCCCTCACGACATGAAACATTGTGATCTCCGTTACCTGCTTGGGGTCTGTCCCCAATGTCAAAGGGAGTTCGGTGGTGCCTTCGGGCATGATGATACTTCCCCCAAATCCCTGCAAGGGAGTCCTGATAGGCCTTAAGCTGCTTGTCGATATCCCCATTTTGATGAAAGCTTCATGCGATAGCACATTAGCTGCACTTCCATTGTCTACCAGTATCCTCCTCACCTCATAATTAGCTATGATTGCTGTAACTACCATGGCATCGTCGTGAGGAGTGTTCACTGCTTCCATATCGTCAGAGCCAAAGGTGATGTCAGGGTGGTAAAAAGGCTCTGCCCCCGAAGACTGCCTAGCATATATTTTGCGCCCATTTTGCGAATCTCCTCCCGAGGCTGTTCCTCCTATGATAACGTTGATTGTTCCTGCGGTTGGCTTGTTACCCCTTGGCGGTTGATCATGCTCATGATCATGCTTCTGCCTTTTATCATTCCCCACGTATGTTTTCAGGAAGCCCCTCTTGATCAACGCTTCTATCTCTCGCTGTAAGGCATAGCAAGTCTCTGTAGTGTGCCCATGATCACGATGAAAATCACAGTACTTACTCTTGTCGCGTTTCTCTGGCGGGGATCTGATTCTGGCTGGCCACTTTAATTCTTTCATATCTTTGATTTCCATAAGAATGTTAGCGCGAGGGGTATTTAATGGAGTGAAAGAAGGCGGCTGCTCATTCCTTCCTTTCCCCCGATCGTCATGATCACGCCCTTGCCTCGAACTGTCCTCACGCTGTCTCTTTCGATCGTTTCTACTATCCCTCCGTTCAGATTTTTCGGGGGTTGTATCGCTCCTTTTCGGATTCATAGCTTCCTCCATATTCACGTACTTCTCAGCCCGAGTAAGAAGGTCAGTTACGGATTTTGGCGGTGTTTTTGATAGGGACATTTTGAAGGCCTCACACCTCACAGCCTGAGTAAGAGCTGATACAGCAGCAGAAATATGAAGGTCGGGAACTTGCAACCTTTCTGCGTTGAACCTGGTCATGAACTCGCGCAATGTCTCATTCTGTCCCTGGGTAAGTCTCATGAGCGAAGCAGCTGTCTTCTTTATACGCTTACTACTTGCAAAGAAGGCCGAAAATTTGTTTGCAAGGTCTGTGAATGTTGGAATGGAGTTTGGTTCAAGAGTAGAGAACCAATCTCTAGCAGCACTTGTCAGAGTTTGGGGGAAAACTTTGCACATAACCTGATCGGGGGCAACTTGCAAGTTCATGACGTCGGTGTATATATTAAGATGGTTCACTGGATCGATTGTACCATCATATTCTTTTATCCTCGGGAACTTGAACCTGTCCGGTAGGGGAAAGGCCAAAACATCTGGCGTGAATGGCGTGTTCGAGGTAAACCCTGTTGGGGCCTGTGTGTTCTGTCGCATACCCGCTGCTATTCCTTCCTGGATAATTCTTGCGAGCTCGGTCGGAGGCATGGCCACTGTTCTTGAGCTCATAACATTTGGTGGCGATGGCGGCAATCCCGAAGCACTGGCCCTACCAGGATTAGGGGCATGGTCCTGCGGATGGACCCTTGAAGCATTCCCCTCCTCAGAGGTCGGGGTACCGCGCTGGCTCTGCTGTGTGAGCATGTGTGTGAGGGTAGCAACCTGTTGACGGAGCTCCTCCAGTGCTGCCTGTGTATCAGCAGCGGGCTGCGGGTGTGATGTTTGGTTTCCTGGTAGCGTGGACTGGTCCTGTAGTGTTGTTTGGGGTACTTGCTCTTCCCCGACAGATTGAGCATGGGAAGGTAAGTTTGCTTGTGGAAGCCCAGAACGTGTATTCACCATGACTTCTAGTTCTGGTTCCCACAGACGGCGCCAATGATGATGCAAAAAACTGTACCTCAGATATTCCGAGCTCGAGCAACAGACTTGCACGAACTTGAACTCTGAATACCTGCAATAAAGACGCGGAGGTGTGTCCTCGTCGCCCCTCCGATGCTTAAGTCAGTAAAGAGGGAGAAAATTTATGCAAGAGGCTATAAACTGGAAAAATAAGAATTGTGTACCTGTGTTATGATCGAGAGTCGCCTATTTATAGATATATAAAAAAGAGTTATGATAGGACTAAAATACACGTGTCGCATGAGTCCTGTTAGGAATCATCTTCCTACTTTTCAGGGATTGAATCATCAGAAGTTGGGTTATGAGATGATTCCTAGTGTTCATAGGGAAACATACATATTACTTCGTCAGATAGGAGGCTCGACATCAGGTTCGTGGGTAACCCCGATCATATATTACCCCGACCAATATAGGAACAGGAACTTGTAAAGCACATGCTTGGGGGGTGTATGGATGCTCGGGGGAATCTAATGCTCGGGGGTAAATCCAGCGCAATACAAGTGCTGAAACTGTTCGGGGAAGACATGATGGGTCGTGCTCGGTCTAGGAAAATTACTGCTCATCAAGCTATTTTATTGCTTAATTGTTGTTTAGTTGCTTGACAGTGCATTTTAGGAGCACTAGTATATTTAGAATGCATGCATTGAGTTGTTATATGCTTTAAATAATTCTAGTATTTTATTTTGCACGTTTTTGCACTTTTAGTTTCTATTGCATTATTATTTGTTTTGTCCTTTTTCATTACAATCTTCCACTTGAGAATCTAGCTGAGGACATGTACATATAGTTTAGAAGTTGGTTGCATGCATTTGGATGTGTTTAGGGGTCGAAAACGGAGTCCAAAATCGAAAAATGAAAAAATTCAGGACACTGCCTTTTATACCGTGCGGTCGCACGGTTCAATTCTGGACAGTTTCGGCAGATTCATTTATATGTTGAATTCTCTCATTTTAACCACTTTCAAACCCGTTTTACCTCTCCCAAATCATCCCACATTGAGTCCCCAATTAGTCCCCATTACTTGCACATCATTTTAACTCAAAGTCATGCCTTACATTGCATTCAAAACATTAAAAGTTATGAATTTTTCCACACATTTACACAAAATCTTGCATAATTTGATGTTCTTCATATTTTTATGTGATTGGTGAATTGTAGATAAATGGGGATGGGTTTAGGATAGTTGATGGGTGTATTGAATTGTGTTTATTATTTTAAATTTTTTGGCTTAATTCAAGTCTCCAACTCTATGATTTTCATTGATTTCTTTAATATGCATACTAGGTGCTCGATAAAATGCCACAATGAGTGTTTTGTTGAGTTTTGACAAATCTTTTTGGATGGTCACCCTCACTACATGTTAAACATCATTTGTGCATCGTTCAATCCATGTTTACACTAATTTAAAGCATGAAACTCAACTTGAACATCATTGCACTACATGGCACCTCATTGCAAGGCCATTGCAGGCACCACTGCACCAGTGCACCTGTTTTCAGCTTCACTGCACCTACTTTGTCACATCTTTTCATGACCCAAATGAACTTCAAACTTACTGAATTTTTGATATGTTATAGAACAAGTTATGTACTTTCATATGCCCGGGACATGTCTAGGGAAATTTTCACTTTTTCGAGGCAATTTCAAGGGTTGAAAATCAGTGGTCGACCACTTTTCAATAATTTCAAAAATTTTTCTAAGTCCTAGTTTGGGTGTGTTGTTTTGATTTTCTTTAGTTCCTATGTAATAATTATATTTCTAATGATCATTAATGTTTATTTGCAAGGAACATATCATCATGGGGCAATTCACGCCAAACATGGAAAAGGAAGTAAGGCGTCATTTCATCTAACAAACATTCAAGTCAAAGCTTCAAAAATGTGAACACCAACTCTCCAAACCCGGGAAGTACATTAACCCTCTTTGTTATTTCTGTATTTATTTTCTTTATGTGTTTTGAATACATTGAGGACAATGTATGATTCTAGTTTGGGGGTGGGAATCTCATTCATGTGCTTCATGCACACATTCATTCGATTTTGGGTAGAAAATTCAAATATATTGAAAAATGTGAAAAAATCATAAAAGTGAAAATTTTGAAAAAATTTGTTAACTTATTTATTGCTTATGACATGATTTGAATTGACTTTTGTACTTTAGTTAGAAAATTGGACAACATGCGAACTAAATTTTTTCTAAACATTCATCCATGTAAGACTTTAATCAAATTGGAGCACATAGCCAATTTCAAGTAAAAACTTGTGTAGGGAGATGCTTGATACTTGTGGGGTAAACTTGTGCACTTTGAACATAGAATTGATTGAAAAATCCCAAACCTTAAGTAATTTAGATCCCGACCTGAAATGTAGAACCAAACTGCTCAAGAACAGTTTGGGGGTGGGAATGTTAGTATGAGTATGCATTGATGGATTTAAGATTTGGAGTTTTTAATTGTACATCTTTAGTGTAAGGGATTTCGATCAACGGGTATAAACCATAATAACCAGCATAAAAACAGAAAAATGCTGAAGGTCTTATTCTACTCTTCAAATGCCTTTTTGACTCGAGCAAGTAAGTCTGAGGGATTCTCTGAATCTGGTACCCTAAACTCAACTGAGTTGGGAGTTGCCGACCTAAAGCTCGCTACAGGGGTCAATTAGAAAGCAAGTACGGAGAGTGGACTTACACATAAGACACAAAAACATCTTTAACTTTTCTGTTTAAGCCTTTATGACTCGGGTAATTAAGTTTGAGGGGTTCTTTGAACCTGGTACCCTAAGCTCAACTGAGTTGGGAGCTGCCGACCTAAAGCTCGCTACATGGGTCATATAGAAAGCAAGTATGAAAAGTATTGAACAAAGATGGTAAAAGACAAGGACATTAAAAGAAAAAGTCGTCCATATGAAAGAAAAATAGAATAAAATGGTATAAGCTTTGTTGGTTGAAATTCCTAACACTTTGTTAATTATTCTTGGTCTGTCGTGCATACTTGTCTAGTCCTAACTGCCTTGTGTGGAAAAATGCGATTTATACATGTTTAGAAACCACATCAATAGGAAAGACCTCGGGATATGAGAGAAAAGCAGTAAAGATGTGCTCATTCATGAGAGGGTAAGGAAAATCAAAAAGGAAATCATTGTTGATCACATGGGATTTGGGCTTACTCTTGCATAAAAAGTCACACATTGTCAAGTTTATTTTTGCATAAGTTTGCAGTTGATTTTGGCTATTCACACACACAGAATGAAGTTGAGCATCGGATGAATGAAAATATTTTATGTTGTTCATATTTCTTTTTCTAAAGTGAATTGTCAATTTGGATTGTTGAAGTGCATGGTAAATAAGTTGACAAAAGCAAAAATATATATATTTTATTTAATTTGCATTTTTATTTTTATTTTTATAGTTTATTTTTATTTTTGTTCGAGGACGAACAATAGTTCTAGTTTGGGGGTGTTGATAAGTGTATTTTATACACTTATTTCTATCATAAAAGTAGGATTTTATATGTTTTTTTTGAAATATTTGCTATTTATTTTGCGTTATTTGTTTACATTTCAGAAATAATCTCAAATTCGAGAAAATAAAGGAATTGAAGCTAAAATTGAGCAATTGGATGTAAAAAGTGTCAAAGTGAGCAAATCAAGAATTGATGCAGTCAATCAAATAGCTAATTTGAAGAAAAAATCGAATTTGGAAGAAATCAGAAGTTCAGGGGTTAAATTGCAACAATCAGAAGTTCGAGGACTTGCTGTGCAATTAAAAGACAGGGACCAAGTTGCAGAATTTAAAAGATAAAAATTGCAGCCGGAATTACAACCGTGCGGCCGCACGGTTGAACAAGGCGTGCGGTCGCACGGTCAAAAAATTCAGCGACTGAAGTTTACCTGCAGAGTCATGCGATCGCGCATTTTTGAACCGCGCGGCCGCACGGTAGTCCCGACTTGTCCGCAGCTGGACTTTTTACGCGTAATTCAGCAGTTTTCTCCTCACTTAACCTAAATCTCGGGAAAATCTATAAATACCAGACCAAGCACGAGATTAGGGGTTCCAATTCATTTGAAGAGAGGCCAAAACGCTGTCGGATTGCGGAGGGATCCACTCCAAGCCAAGACACAATTGAAGAACGAAGATCAAGGGCATGAATAGGGTGACATCTATCCATTCCTTTGATCTTCGTTCTTCAATTGTGTCTTGGCTTGGAGTGGATCCCTCCGCAATCCGACAGCGTTTTGGCCTCTCTTCAAATGAATTGGGAACCCCTAATCTCGTGCCCTTGGTCTGGTATTTATAGATTTTCCTGAGATTTAGGTTAAGTGAGGAGAAAACTGCTGAATTACGCGCAAAAAGCCCAGCTGCGGCCAAGTCGGGACTACCGTACGGCCTCACGGTTCAAAAATGCGCGATCGCATGACTCTGCAGGTAAACTTCAGTCGCTGAATTTTTTGACCGTGCGACCGCACGCCTTGTTCAACTGTGCGGCCGCACAGTTGTAATTTCGGCTGCAATTTTTATCTTTTAAATTCTGCAACTTGGTCCCTGTCTTTTAATTGCACAACAAGTCCTCCAACTTCTGATTGTTGCAATTTAACCCCTGAACTTCTGATTTCTTCCAAATTCGATTTTTTCTTCAAATTAGCTATTTGATTGACTGCATCAATTCTTGATTTGCTCAATTTGACACTTTTTACATCCAATTGCTCAATTTTAGCTTCAATTCCTTTGTTTTCTCGAATTTGGGATTATTTCTGAAATGTAAACAAATAACGCAAAATAAATAGCAAATATTCCAAAACAAACATATAAAATCCTACTTTTAGGATAGAAATAAGTGTATAAAATACACTTATCAGGCATGTCCAAAAGACAATTTTTCCACTGCCTCGGATTGATCAACTAGTTGATTCTACGGTGGGGCATGAGATGTTGAGCTTTATGGATGCATAATCCGGGTACAATCAGATCCCTATGCATGAATCGGATGAGGAGCACACTTCGTTTATCACAGACAGGGGACTCTATTGTTATAAAGCCATGCTATTCGGGTTAAAAAATTCAGGGGCCACCTATCAAAGGTTGGTAAATCATATGTTTTCAGAGCAACTCAGAAGCACTATGGAAGTATATGTGGATGACATGTTGGTCAAAAGTATGGTTGCCTCAGAACATGTTCACCATTTATCAGAGACTTTCGATATATTAAGGAAATATCGAATGACGCTTAATCCTGTGAAATGTGCCTTTGGGGTAGCATCTGGAAAGTTTCTTGGATAAGATCAAAGCTTTATTTGACATGCGCTCTCCTCGGAGCCCTAAAGAAGTGCAAAGCTTAACCAGAAGAATTGCTGCCTTAAGTCTATTCGTTTCCAAGTCCACTGACAAATGCTTACCATTTTTTAAGGTCCTGAAGGGAGGAAAACGATTTTAATGGACACAAGAATGTCAGCAAGCTTTTGCTGAGCTGAAAGCATTCTTAGGACGGGCCCCCTGTTGTCCAAACCAAAGGTTGGCGAACCACTTTCTCTGTATTTAGCTGTTTCCAAGGAGGCTGTTAGCTCTTTGTTGGTCAAAGAGGAGAATGAGAATCAGCTTTCGGTGTATTACGTGAGCAAGGCCATGCTGAATGCTGAAACAAGATACCCAGACATGGAGAAAATTGCTTTAGCATTGATTACTGCGGCTCGTAAACTCCACCCCTACTTTCAGTCACACTCTATCCATGTACTCAAAAATTTTCCTATGAGACAGGTCTTACAGAAATCGGATGTATCTGGAAGGTTAATGAAGTGAGCGATAGAAATTAGCCAGTATGACCTTCATTATGTGCCTCAGACAGCTATAAAGGGCCAAGCGTTAGCAGATTTCATAGTTGAATTCACGCATCCGCCCTAGGTCGAGATGATTGAGAACATGGATAACAGCCTTGAGTGGAAGCTGTTCGTTGATGGGTCCTTCGCTGAAGGAAGATCCGGGGCAGGGGTACTACTGGTGAGCCCGGAGGGACATAAGTTGCACAGCGCAATTCGCCTCGACTTTAAAGCCTCGAATAATGTCGCGGAATACGAGGCACTCTTAGCTGGACTAAGGCTTGCAATAGCTATGAAAATTAAGTCAGTAGTGGTGAACAGTTACTCGCAACTTGTTGTAAGCCAATTTAACGGGCAGTTTTCTGCCAAGGAGCTAGCTATGATTGCATACTTGAGGAAAGTAAAAGATTTAGCGGCCCACTTCGAAAAAATTGAACTGCTTCATATTCCAAGAACTGAGAACTCTAATGCGGATGTCTTGTCTAAACTGACAAGTAGTAAGGATGCCGAACTCCTCAATATGGTGCCAATTGAACATCTGCCGATCTCCTCCATTGAACTGGGGGCAGAAATTTTGGTGATAGAAGAAGAGAGTTCTTGGATGACTCCCATTCTGTCCTACTTGAAGTATCAAACTCTGCCAAACAAGCTAGAAGAAGCTCGAAAACTGCAAAGGTATGCCGCCAATTTTGTCCTTCTGGATGGATTACTCTATAAGCGGAGCTACACCTCTCCTTTGCTACGATGCGTTGGGCCAGAGGGAGGACAATATATAATGAAGGAAATTCATGAGGGCATTTGTGGCAACCATGCTGGAGCCTTATCATTGGCCCGGAAAGCTCTGAAACAGGGGTGTCTTTGGACAACTATGCGGAAGGATTCCCACAATTTCCTTCGAAGGTGCGATAAATGTCAAAGATATGCAACTATACCGCATCGGCCTCATCACGAGTTGAGGGTGGTAACCAACCTCTGGCCTTTTGCTAAGTGGGGGGTCGATATTATTGGCCCAATGCCCCGAGACACTGGTAACAATTGTTCTGCAATAGTTGCAATGGACTACTTCATCAAATGAGTTGATGCCGAACCCCTGATGAGGATCACTGAAGCCAACACTTCCCAGTTCACCAGGAAGAACATCATTTTTAGGTTCGGAGTACCGCACTCTTTGGTGAGTGACAATGCGAAGCTGTTTAAAAATAGAAGGATTGACGAGTTGTGCGACGATTTGGGAATTTGCAAGTTATTCTCATCTCCACACCACCCACAGGAAAATGGGCAGGTTGAAGCTGTGAACAAAACCATAAAAAACACTCTGAAAAGGAAACTGGAATCAAAGAAGGCTGCGTGCGTAGATGAACTCCACAAGTTTTATGGGCACTTCGGACTGCCTCACACACTGCAATAGGGGAGACCCCGTTCTCCATGACGTATGGATCCGAGGCAGTATGCCAGTGGAAATCGGAGTACCTTCCCTTCGTCAAATTCATTATGATGAGGCTATAAATGAAGAGGCTCAAAAGGAAAATTTGGATTTCCTCCTAGAAAAAAGGAATGACTCACAAGTTGTGTTAGCCCGCTACCAAGAAAAGATGGTCCACTACTACAACAAAGAGGGTGAGGAAACAATTCTTTAGGGTCGGGGACTTGGTCCTCAAAAAGGTTCTTCCTTCTACTCAGGAACCAGGAGTAGGGACTCTAGGTCCTAATTGGGAGGGGACTTATAAAGTCATTGCTGAAATAGCACCCGGTACTTACATGATAGAAGACCTATCTGGGGTCCCCTGTCTAATCCTTGGAATGCAAATCACCTTCGTTGCTATTTTCAGTAAAGAGAGTTTCCCTTAATTTCTCGTCTGGCACGAAGAAAAATATGTGATAAGAGATTAATTTGTAAACAATTGCACCAAGCAAGCTCGTTGATATCGTCAATTATTTTCCCATTCCTATTCTAAGTAAGCAATATTAAAATGTTGTATTCAAAAGGATCCATGCAAGGGACTGTTACGAGCATACAAGGTAGTTAATGAGAGTGGATTGACCATCAACACAATGCGTTTAACAATGGGTCATGAATAACTTAAAAGGCGTTTGGGTTTGATTACATAGCAATACTCATTAACCAGACTTAACCAGCTACCATGAAATGTCTTCGCTACCTAAGTCTGAGGGGCTCTTACTTATAAGAAGCATACCATACAAGCATACGTCAAAATGAAATGTAATCGCAAAAATATGTTAAAAGAAAATTCGAGTAAAGAGTGAATTTTACAAAAAAGGGAGGGGCCGAGACACTAGGCCAAAATTGCAAAGATTCTAAGCCTCCTTGGCAGGACCAACATCTTTCAGAAAATCGTCCTCAGTAGGGTCTGCAGGAGAGTCGGCAGTGTCGCCAGTGGCATCTTGAGGATATGGATAAAGTGCTTCTATCTTGGAGAGGTCCAAGTAAGGAAAGTCCTCCCTCACATCCTTCAAAGCCATGTGAGCCCCAATGTTGTCAAAAACTCTCTGCATAGCCTCGTATTCAAGAGTTTCCTTGAAAGTGTCCTTAAAATTTTGGATCGCCTCGGCCACCTCAGTTGCAACAGCTTCTTTCACAGCAGTCTCGATAGTTCGGCCCAGGACCTCTTGCACCCTAGTATTCATATGCCGCTCCAAGGAGGTATAATCCTCTTCAATCTTCCTCTGAACCTCCATTTCCCTCTCCAGTCGATTGGTGACTTCCAACACCTCATCTCCCAGTTTACCCTTCTCAGCGTTTGCTGCTTGCAAAGCCTCGACAGCCATAGCCTAGGCCCGATTAGCATCCTCCAGCTTCTTACATAAAGTCACTACATCGGATTCGGAGGCATGAATGTCATGCCTCAATTTTTTCGTTGTCCTCCTGAAGGCGTTTGGAGAGAGCCTTATCTTCCGAAGAGGATTTGCGAGCTACAGAGAGATGATCCTTAAGGTCATTGATCTACCTCAGTATCTTATCGAAATTAAGGAGAGCCGTCTCAACATTTCTCTGGTCACGCTGCATCACCATGACCGAAGACTCGACATCATCAATAAGAGCCAAGGTCCTCGCATTAAGAGCTTTGGCAGCAAGCAACTTTTTTGCAGGAGAGGCGGCAGAGGAAATTGCACACCAACCCTCGCTCCAGAATTGCTGCATAGTTAGAGCGTCTCTGGCTAGGGGAGAGCTTAGAGAGTCCAGCAAGCCAGGGTCAAGTGAGCCGTCCTTGGGGATAAGGCTGGTTCTTATATGCTTAAGCTCTTCAGCTACCTCTGGAGTCACCTCGTACCCTAGGCCAGGGACGAAAATAGAAGGTTCAGCCTCTTCGGACGACTCAGGCGGTGGGGGAGGAACCACAGAAATATCCTTGCCTCTCCTAAGTCTCTTCAAGGGAGTAGGATCATCCTCTGACTCGATCTCAATAAAGTTCTCCTGGGTGGTATCCTTCGACGGACGCCCTTTAGAGCCCACCTCTCTCTCACCCCATCGGTCTAACTTTTTCCCCTTTCCTTTGACTTGGGCCTGATTTTACCCAATCTCCTTCTTTACTTCCAACAGTTGTGCCCCGGTCTGAGTTAAGGTCGGGGGAGGCAGTGAAGTTGGAAGAGAGCCTTCAGGTTGAGCAGAAAGAGCCTCGGAAGCATCCTTAGCTATTCCAAGTTGGAGGTTAGCAAGGACTGATCTCTGCTTCTTGTCTTCATCACTTACATGAGGGAGAGGCTTCGGGACCTTGATGGACATAAGGTCCTTCAGAGAGATCTTCGGGAAGTCCTTCGAAGCTGGAAATTGCGCAAATAGATGGATATTAGAAATAGAAAGCTTCTGTTGGGAAAGATGCAAGGTGAAAAGAGAGGATAACTTACCCATAGATCTTTCAAGGCCGAACTTGACAAAAAGCTTATGTGATTGGATTACCTCCTGGAAGGTGCCACCAAAAGCAAAGAGCTTCTTTATTTCCAATAGATCCTCCTCAAAAAGTGGATATGCATGAATCCGCCCCAAAAAGGAATAGAAACCAAAGAGAAAGAAGGGAAAATACGTGAAAAAAGAAAGGGCTTCATAAATCATACAATCACACACAGCTAGAAAGAAAAGGGCAAGGCAAAAACTCACGAGGCACGGAAAGAGTTCCGGGAACACTGACTACAGGAGCAGGGTCCCTAGGCGAACTTTGCCATTCTCCAGCAACCCAGAACCACTGGTTTCTCCAATTCTTTATAGAGGTCGAATGCTCGATAATTACAGGAGAATGGGAGCTTCGGGGAGTCAGATAGTACCAATCTTTTACGTCAGACCTCACATCTTTTCCCCTCCTCATTGACTTCTTTAGAAGATAAAGGGTGTGAAAAACATGAAGTGAGAGGGGGAGGTCCGGATTAACCTCTTTCCACACCAACCATGTGCCCATTGCTTGGGTCTAAAAGTTGGACGCCAATTGATACGGGCACAAATTATAACTCTGGAGCAACGCCCTGAAGAAAGGGTGGAGAGGGAGCCTGATTCCACACACCATGGCATCATAAAACACTGCAACTTGGTTAGGAGGCGGGCTGCAGGGTTGACATGACGAGGTGGGATGAATCAAATGAATCCCCTCTAGCAACCGAAACTTCGAAGGAGCTCCTACTAAATCTACCCCCTGATTTAAGATTCCACTTCGCTGCTCTCCCATGACCCCGGATTTCGATCAGGATCAGTATGATACCCCGAGATTTTATTGACGGAGTCGACCCATTCCTCAACTTGGGTTATTTCTTCCCTAGACAACCCCAACTCCTCTCAATATGCCCTAAAAGGCTCGATGTGCCCTAAAAGGTGCCCTAACCCCTAAATTGGACTCTGGAACCTTGGAAGAGGATTCTTCCCCCTTTTCTACCCTTAAGTCTCTATCGCGCTTAGCCTGGAGTTCTCGCAATGACGCCTCCTCTTCAGCTAATAGTTTGGCCATGTAGGGCTGGTCTTTTTCTTCCTCGCTGCCAGAATCATCCAAACATATTACACTACCGCATCTCCTATTTCTTCTCCTTCTTTGCTCTTTAAAAAAGCGAGAACTGAAAACTGATAGAGACAAAGGGTAGAAACCCCTAATGGGAGTAGGCATTGCCACCAACCCCTGTAAGTCCGTTTCCCCGACTTTTTCCATTTTTATCTTTCTAAAAAATTCCAAACTCACCTAGAATAAAAGAAAAGAACGCCGAATGGGGTTTCCAAGCAAGCACTCAAAGGCTGAAAATCAAAAGCGAAAAACACACAAGGAAATGAAGATTACTTGACAATGGTGGGAACTATTGGATCAGTATTCCAAGGAACAGCGTACTAGTTGAAAGTTTGGATGCAATGATTTTTCGCGAATTAGAAGCTCTCAAGGATCACGGCAAGGCTCTGGTGGAAGAACGCGAAGGGATGACTTTTCACTGAAAGCTTTAAGAAAATTTTGAAGACGCAGGAAGAAGGTAACTCTGGAATGAAGGGAGCTTTATAAAGAACCCAATAGATCCAAACCCTTGATTCCCAAGTAGAAAGATCAATCCAGATGGCACACGTGTCATAATGGCAAGAGTAAGTGGAAGCGCCAGCTGTTTAGAATTTGAAAAAGAAACGACGGTTTAAACCCCGAGAGTGTGCTACACGCGCAGTAAAGCGCGCTCCTTAAACGTTTTTTGGAAATGGGAACTAATCATTTCTTGGAAATAAATGCACCGCCAGCGTAGCACGCTAGCATCCCCCAGTATTTGTATGTTTGTCTTAAAGGAAGAATAACCACCAGTAGCGCCTATCTCAATAAATTTATGCACCGATAAAGGTCACTAAGCATCTCACTATTCTGAGGTGTTCCAAGATTGTTGGTGTGCAACCAACTTCAGACCCATTACGAGGCACTTCAAATAATATAAAAGATGGGAAAATTAACGACCAAATGATACCTCACGGTTCGGCAGTTGTTTCTTTGACGCAGGATTCCCAAGACAAATCGCAGCGCTTGGTCTATGACAAGTTCGACCTTCCCATGAACGACCGCAACAGACTTGAAGGACTAGTGTTACAGCCACACCTTAAAAAAAGGGGGGCCTAACGTGTTACTTATAGGGACCCACAGAAGGCCTGATAGATGCCAGCGAAGTATGGAACTTAAGCCCCACAGGTCAACGAATTGTTAGGCGAAACATTTTCCTGTGGTCTTATTTGCCGAACTGGGTCTTTTGGACTGATTGAATCCGAGGTGATTCATCGGATCGGCTGAGGGACCATTCAAATGTGTCGAAAGACGTGACCCCCCATCACAGACTGTGGAGCGGTGAGACAACGCATTTATCAAAGGATGTGACAGGCGCTTATCCCCTATATAAGATATTAATGATTACCTCTCTGTAATGGTTATACCCCTCCAACGGTCAGGGAAGCGACACGTGTAAAGTATGACAAGTGTAACCATCTGGAACAAAAATATTTCTTCCGAAGTACATCCTCCAAAGGACCCTGTCATTGGTCGATCCATTCTAGAAAAAACATCCGAAAACTATAGATTCGAACCCTACATATACATTCCCTCATACTCGATCCCTTATATTTTCAAGTCTGGTTCGCACATAAATGAACCAACCAGACTCGAGGGACTAGTGTTACGACCATGACCAATTGGACATGACACGTCATCCATATGGGCCCGCCATTGGATTCGCAAAGCATCCAATCATCTAATCATGACCCATAGGCTAAAGTTGTGGCTACCGAACTTGCTGGATTCTTATATGCCGAGGTACCCCTAGCCGAGATGATACTATGCTAAGGTACCCTTATGTCAAGGTACTCTTAAGCGGAGGTGATTACCCTGGAAAGGTGACAAGACAGTTTGAGATGACTTGTCTGCAGAGGACAGCTTGATGTGATAACATCTTTAAAGGATTCAATGGATTTGATGGTTACTTTAACCCTATGACATGTAGTAATGATTATAACCAAAGAAATAGTTTACCTCATGAAGGTTTAGGATATCGTCATGTGTAAAGAATAACACATGTCACCATCTAAGACAATAACTCCTCCTATAAATAGAGCACGCTTGCCTCCAAGAAAGGTAAGTGAGAAACGCACGACATAAAAAATCTCACTCCCCTTTCTCTCTTTTACACATTTATATTTCTCGCACCCAAAATATTATTGACTAGAGATGAGTGCTGACTTAAGCATCAGAGTGCAAATGTGAGCCACCTAGGCCCCTTTGCAGGCTGATTGTTTGTCTTAGTGCACAAAAGACCCACGTATTAAAGAGGGAGAAGCTGAGACGTGTTGATCCAAGGTCCTACCAAATTTTGTGATCAACACTAACAAATGTAAAAATATTAATTTAACGAAATAAAATGTAATAAACTACAAAATTAGGTACCAAATTTTTTTTATGCAAAATTAAAAAAGATAAATATTACGAATCTCAGTTGAAGTCATCGTCGTCATTCTCGCGAATATTTTAAGAGACGACACCAACAATTACGCGCGAATAACGAAGCAGTTGCAGGAAAATTTATTTAGTAACACAACTCGTAGCTCACTAGTTAATGTAAAACTGTCTAATAATGAGACAATTCAAAGATTAGTTTATAAACATCAAACTATCCATAATTAGGACGTGTTTGTTTAATGAACTAATCTTCAAACGGTATTTTAAGCTGAATGCAAGTGCAATAAAATATAAAGAGCATAAATCATAATACTTACTAAGAAATTATAGTTAGATAAAAATAACTTACCAAAAGCTTAAAATTTACATTTTCCAACTCTGTCAACCAACAGCTTCGAGCTCGATAAACTAGCATAAAGAAAGATGAAAACATATTATCAATTAATCATTTAAAAAAATTATAAAATAAAAAAATTTAGGTGCAAATATCTCACCAATTTCACATAACATTTTTAGATAGAGAGTATCAACTAATAGTTTTCGCTGAGAAATAAAGTAGAAAGGGAAAAAATTATATAATGTAGTGAAAATGGAGAAAAACATGACTGATATGATTTTAATGAATATAGATTGTTAGAGACGACATATGTCGTCTCTAAATCTACAGTGGGAAATTTTCCTGCCTTGGAGCCAAAAAATAGAGGCGACTTGTCGTCTCTAACCACCCGGAATTTTGAGACGACAAGTTGTCATCTCTAATACCAAGGAGGGAACTCTTCCCGCCTTACAGTCGGTTCAATAGAGACGACATAGTCGTCTCTAATACTGGGACATTTGCGACGACTCTCTCTTGTCTCTAATTTCATGAGCGAAAATCTCAACGCCTCATGTCTGGATCAATTGAGACGACAAAAATTGTTGTCTCAAAAGGCTCTAGGGAAATTGTCGTCTCGAAAACCCTTGGGACGACTTTTTTTGCCATCTCTAATTTTCGTCTTATTCGCGCGAGTTTCTTGTAGTGACATTGTGAAAAAAAATCAATTGTTGGCAATTTTTAAAGAAGGGTGTGAATTATTGGGGGTGGGGGGTGGGGGGGGGAGGAGGGGCTGGAATTTGGCATAGAGTTTGGCATATTCCTATGGCATGTAATGTCTGTTGTTCCTAAGGGGATCGTTGAACTGGTTGGTATGGGAATTGATTTTGTTTGGAAAATGTGGAATCAACTTATCCAGGGTGGAAAGGGCTTGGATGTGGTATTTGGTATGGACTCTTTTTTGATATAACTGGAGTCTATCAGTTTGCAAATATGCTCAAAAAGAAATCGGGTCTGGTGTATTATAACCCTCGTAACCGAAGGCATGGAGGAACCCCTCTGGTGTCACGGTCGTTTTCACTCTTATCGTGGATGCTGCTATCAGAGAAGATTCCGGGCTGATGGGTTTGGGTGGAATTTTAATTCTACATGATGATGAAGGGTGTGTGCATGGTGCTTTGGTGGTGCGCAGGAGAGGTAGAGTGTCATCGGAAATTTCCAAAGCTTTAGCTATGCAAGTGGGACTTCAATTTGCAGTTGACAACTCCCTTATTATCAAACAAGTCGAAAGCAATGCTTTGAAAGTGGTGCTTAGCTTAATTAGGGAGGAACCTTTAGCACATTTCACTCCATATATCCAGGGGATTCGAGATCTTCTTTCAGTTGTCAATTGTGGTTCGTGTTGTCACGTGTCTAGAGATAGGAACGTGATTGTCCCAAGCTTGCCGGTTTTGCTATTTGCTCTAGCCTTAATTATTTTTGGACCAATTGTTTTGCCTTGTTTCCTCTTGGCTTGGCTTGTGGATGAGGGGAGATTTTAGTTTTTTTGCGAATTGAATTATTCTCGTTTATAAAAAAAAAAAAAAACACTTAATACTGACATCGCAAGGTTCGTGTATAACGTTAAGGTCGGGAACTCGGGCACAAATAATGGAGCCCTGTGACCAGTGCAAATTCTCAAAGCCCCGGTGCGAATTCCCTAAGTTGATGTAAAGAACCGATAAAATTTAATAAATAAATTTCTTTCATCAACCCTCAACGGAGGACTTAACCTTCGCCATAATTCGCAAAATTTTATAGAAAACTAACTAGAAATTCTTTACAGAAAAGCATTTATACATGTTATTTATGTGGTGTTATTCCAAAAATAAAAAATAAAAAAATCTAGCAACAAGAAGTCATCGTTTTCAATAGCTAAACATGGGTTGCTTCCCACTTTTTCTTGTTCTTCTACTACAATCAACATTAAAATACATACATATTTACAACATTGATTGTGTACTCGCCAATGGTACAATTGAATGAACCACTTTCTAATTTTACAAGTTGAAAACTAACATGTGTGATGTTTTATAATCTTTACAATCTTTGTTGTACAATTTATTTAAAAAAATAATAGTAGTCAAGAATAAGAATTATTGTTTTTTTTTTTTTTGTTTATGTCTTGAGTATAAAACAATTAATTATTAGAGATAACACAAATTAATATTATGTAGACGTAGTAAAGTCTAGGTGAATGAATGTTAGATATTTTAATAACCTCGTTTAAGTAATAAAAATTTCAGGTCAAAAATTTTTCGTTCCCAACTTGGGTCAATATACTAAATTAATAATCTCGTTAAACATATAAGGTAATAATTTTAGGAAAAATTACATGGAATCCTATTTTCAAAGATCACTTTATAATAATAAGGTCATGATTTTTGCATTTTTAAAACCCAGGTCCGAATTACTAATTAATATTTTATAGCCAACTGAAAACCTGAAAATAGTTTTAAAACCATCTCTCTACACTAGCCTCGCCCAAGGTAATCCGGACAATCCCCACCACCCTCGATCTCGCCGGACATCTTGTTTGTGTTGGCTACAACTTTGGTGGCGGTGGCTTCAATGGCTAAAGAGACGGCAGTGGTGTATGCGATTGCGTGTTGTGGTGGATGGCAGTGATCTATGCAGATCTCTGTGTGTGTGTGTGTGAATTGTCAATTGTGTGAATCTAATGATCTTTGTGTGTCTGTCGATTTGTGCATATTAGTGGATTTGTGTGTGCACTTCTGAAGGTGGTGGTGTGCTTGCGGCACTGGTGATGTGGGTAGTGTTGCGGAGAAGGGTGGTGTGCAATCTGAAGGAGGCTAAAGCTGACTTTGGTGGTTTTTGGATCTACGGGTGACTAGTGGTGGTGTTGGTTTAGGGTGTTGGCGACCGTGGTGGTGGTTGGTGTTGGCGACTGTGGTGGTGTTGGAAAATATATTTGGCAATTGATTTTCACTTGAGTAAATGTGAAATTGATCCCACATTGATTGAAAATTGGGATTTGAAGAGGAGCCTTAAAAGGGATTACAATCCCACATTGGTTAGAAATGGAAAAGTGGGAATAAGTGGAGGCTATAAATAATAGTTCCATCCCACATTGGAAAATGGAAAAATGTGGAAATGTTGGGAATGCTTAAATAGTTATCCCACATAGGATAGAAATGAGTTTGTGGACCAATTTATATATGGTTAACAATTTGTAAGGTGTAACCATTTGTTGCATAGAGACTCCTCCATGGCCTACGCGCCCGCAGGGGGGGGGGTGCAAATCTTGGACCGACTTGGCCTTCGAGCCTTGAACTTGTGTGCGGGCGCGACCTGCGTACACGAATGTCGGACCGAACGAGTCAAAAATTGGCCACAAAGTGCAAGCCACGTTTTGGAATTTTGTTTTGAATTTTTCATTTAAAACATAACTCCAAATTGATTTCCATTCAAACTGTAACTCCAAAAACGCCTGGAGTAAGTGTAAAATTCAAATGCAGGAGTAAGTGCAGAATTCAACTGCAGTTGTAACTCCAAAACGTCTGGAGTAAATACAGAATTCAACTGCAGTACTAAATGCAAAGGCTCCTCCCTGCCTATATATAGAGCAACAATTCCTTCAGTCTAGACAACACAACAACCACGAAAATCTCTCTGCATTTGTCTGTCCAGCTTCCTGCATTCCTTCTTCCAGTCTTGGTGATTCTGTTCAAGCACATTTTTCGTTCGCCTGCACAGCTGCAGTTCCAGCCGCTGTATCCTGGGAAGCAAGCGCTCGAGTTACTCCGGTGAGAGGGCGAATATTGCTTTAAGGACACTGTGTTGAACACAGGCCCCGGCTCCAGCGTTCATTTTGTTTACTGCTCAAGAACATTTTGTTTACTGCTTACTGCGAATTATTTCTGCAGTATCTTACTATATACAGCTTACTGTATATTTTCTGTTTACTTACAATCTGCAAATACTTTGTTAGTAAACTGTTTAACAAGTTATGTTACAAACTTAAAGCAATATTTTTTTTGTTAAACAGTTTACAGAAACGTTTTCAAAAGCAGATTTCTTAAGGCTAATTGATTTATATCATTTGATACTAATATTCTGATTGTGTTTCAGAAATGGAAAATACACCTATCAACATGGATGTGGCTACTGCTGAAAATCAGACGGTGGCTCAGGCTGTGGCTACGCCAAGTTCGACTGTGGCTATGCCAAGTTCTGTTGTGGTTACGCCAAGTTCGACTGTGGCTATGCCAAGTCCTGTTGTGACTCAACCTGTGGCTAAATTGCCAAGTCATGCTTTGACACAAACCGTGGCTCAAACTGCAGCTACAACTGTGACTGTTCCAGTTAACCATGGGGAAAAACCGGAGAAATTCAATGGGCTGAATTTCAAAAGGTGGCAGCAAAAGATGTTATTCTACCTGACCACTTTGAATCTTGCGAGATTCTTGACTGAAAATGCTCCAGTGCTCCAAGAGGGTGAAGGAGACATTCAAGCAGTTAGTGCAGTTGATGCTTGGAAGCACTCGGATTTCCTGTGCTGGAATTATGTGATGAATAGTTTGGCTGATTCACTATATAATGTATACTGCACAATAAAAACGGCTAAGGAATTATGGGAATCTTTAGACAAAAAGTATAAAACCGAGGATGCCGGGGCCAAGAAGTTTCTTGTTGGTCGCTTTTTGGAATACAAAATGGTGGACTCCAAACCTGTAATCAGTCAAGTACAAGAACTTCAAGTGATATTGCATGAAATTCATTCCGAGGGAATGGTTGTGAGCGAGTCCTTCCAAGTGGCTTGTATAATTGAAAAACTACCACCTGCATGGAAGGATTTTAAAAACTACCTAAAGCATAAGCGAAAGGAAATGAATGTTGAGGAACTAATTGTTAGACTTCGAATAGAAGAAGACAACAAAAGTTCTGAAAGAGGGATTAATCCGGTTGTGGCTAAAGCAAATGTTGTGGAGCATGGGCAAAGCTCCAAACCTAACAAAACCAAGTCTGGGCCATCTAGTAGCAAAGGGCTCAAGTTGGGGCCCAAGGGCGGAATTTCTAAAAAGAAGTTTCAAGGAAAATGCTTCAATTGTGACAAAATTGGTCACAAGTCAACGGAGTGCCGTTTTCCGAAGAAGAAGAAAGAAGCAAACATGGTTGAAGATCTATCTGACATCAACCTTGCAGCTGTCATTTCTGAAGTGAACCTGGTGGGTTCAAATCCGAGAGAATGGTGGATAGATACCGGTGCCACCCGACATGTTTGCTCCGACAAGGAGTTGTTTAGTGGTTTTGAAGCAGCGGATGGGGAGAAGCTGTACATGGGAAATTCAGCGACTTCTGAAATCAAGGGCCATGGAAAGGTGGTTCTAAAGATGACATCTGGGAAAGAGCTGACTCTAAACAACGTGCTCTATGTGCCGGAGATTCGCAAGAATTTGGTATCCGGCTCGCTGTTGAACAAACATGGCTTCCGCATGGTGTTTGAATCAGACAAGGTTATTTTGTCTAAGTCTGGAATGTTTGTAGGAAAGGGTTATGTTAGTGATGGGCTTTTTAAGCTTAATGTAATGGCTATTAAGCCAAAAATTAATAAAATGAATAACTCTTCCGTTTACTTGCTTGAGTCTTCCAATTTGTGGCATGGTAGACTAGGACATGTTAATTACGACACTTTGCGTAGACTAATTAACTTGAATTGCATACCTACATTCCAAATTGATAATAAACATAAGTGTGAAACTTGTGTTGAGGCAAAATTGACAAGGTCATCATTTCAATCCGTTGAAAGAAAAACTAAACCGCTTGATTTAATTCACACCGATGTATGTGATTTAAAATCTGTACAAACAAGGGGAGGCAAGAAATATTTTATTACTTTTATTGACGATAGCACAAAATATTGTTTTGTGTATTTGCTTAAAAGTAAAGATGAAGCGATAGAGAAATTTGTTCTCTATAAAAATGAAATTGAAAATCAACTCAACAAGAAGATCAAAGTGTTGAGAAGTGATAGAGGTGGTGAATATGAATCACCATTTGCTGAATTCTGTGCACAACACGGAATTAAACATGAAACAACAGCACCTTATTCACCTCAACAAAATGGTGTTGCTGAACGAAAAAATAGAACATTGAAAGAAATGATGAATGCAATGTTGTTGAGTTCTGGGTTACCTCAAAACATGTGGGGAGAAGCTGTGTTATCAGCTAATTACCTTTTAAATAAGGTGCCCCGAAAGAAAGAAGATAAGAGTCCCTACGAGTTATTGAAAGGAAGAAAGCCTTCCTACAAATATTTACGAGTGTGGGGGTGTCTTGCCAAAGTGGTTGTACCTACACCAAAGAAGGTGAAAATAGGACCAAAAACTATTGATTGCATATTTATTGGATATGCACATAATAGTAGTGCTTATCGGTTTCTTGTGTTTGATTCTAAAATTTCTGATATACACAAAAACACGATAATGGAATCGAGAAATGCATTGTTCTTTGAACACGTATTTCCATACAAGTCCAAAGAAGAACCAAGTTCTTCTAAACGAACGCATGAGACCATGATTGAAAATAGTCAGGATCAAGAGGTTGAACCAAGACGTAGCAAACGTGAAAGGACAGAAAAATCTTACGGTCCTGATTTTCTGACCTATATGCTAGAAACTGAACCTCAAAGCTTCAAAGAAGCTGTAAACTCTTCAGAAGGACCTCAATGGAAAGAGGCAATTAAAAGTGAAATAGATTCCATTCTGCAAAACCATACATGGGAACTGGTTGATCTTCCCCCGGGAAGCAAACCACTAGGCTACAAATGGATTTTCAAAAGGAAAATGAAAGCAGATGGAACTATTGATAAGTACAAGGCAAGACTTGTAATTAAAGGATATCGGCAACGAGAAGGCCTTGACTACTTTGACACTTATTCTCCGGTAACGAGAATAACTTCCATTCGATTAATATTAGCGATTGCATCTTTATACAATCTCGAAGTACATCAAATGGATGTCAAAACTGCTTTTCTAAATGGAGATTTAGAAGAAGAAATTTACATGGAACAACCTGAGGGGTTTTCTGCACCAGGACAAGAAAACAAGGTGTGTAAATTGGTAAAGTCATTATACGGCTTGAAACAAGCACCAAAACAATGGCATGAAAAATTTGACAAAGTAATGATGGAAAGTGGATTTAAAATCAATGAATGTGACAAATGCGTTTACATCAAAGACACAAAAAATGGTTATGTCATTTTATGCCTTTATGTTGACGACATGCTCATCGTTGGCAGCAACGATAAGATGATTAAATCTACTAAAAGTATGTTGAATTCAAGATTCGACATGAAGGATATGGGTTTAGCTGATGTGATTCTTGGAGTTAAAATTTCAAGAACATCAGATGGACTTGTTCTAAGTCAGTCACATTATGTGGACAAGATTTTGGAAAAATTCAATAATGATGATACTGGCGTAGCAAGAACACCAATAGATACAAGTCAACATCTATCGAAAAATAGAGGCGATGGTATTTTTCAAGTAGAGTACTCTAGAATAATCGGAAGTCTTATGTACCTAATGAGTTGTACAAGACCAGATATAGCTTACGCAGTTAGCAAGCTGAGTAGATATACTAGTAATCCAGGGTCTGACCATTGGAAAGGAATAGTAAGAGTACTAAGATACTTGAGATATACTCGTAATTATGGATTGCACTATACCAGATATCCGGCAGTCATTGAAGGATATAGTGATGCTAATTGGATATCTGATATAAAAGACTCAAAGTCTACTAGTGGATTCGTGTTCACACTAGGAGGTGCAGCTATATCATGGAAATCCTCTAAACAAACAGTTATTGCGAGATCTACCATGGAATCTGAGTTTATAGCTCTAGATAAATGTGGTGAAGAGGCTGAATGGCTACGCAATTTCTTAGAGGATATTCCAAGATGGTCAAAACCTGTGCCAGCAATTTGCATACATTGTGATAGTCAATCTGCGATTGGAAGGGCACAAAGCAACATGTACAATGGTAAGTCTAGACACATACGTCGTAGACATAATACCATAAGACAGTTACTCTCAACTGGAGTTATCTCGATTGACTATGTAAAGTCAAAAGATAACATTGCGGATCCGCTAACCAAAGGGTTAAATAGAGAGTTAGTTGTAAAGTCATCGAGAGGAATGGGACTTAAGCCTCTAAAAGAATAAGTTATTGTAATGGAAACTCAACCTAGCTGACTGGAGATCCTAAGATCTAGGTTCAATGAGAAAACCTAATTACAAATACTTAATAGGATCACTGTGGGGGTTATCTCCTGTCCATTCCTGTAATAACAGTGATGCCCGTAAGGAGAGGATAAGCAATAAGCTTTTAATGATTCTTATGCGTCGAAAATCCGAGCGGAGTAATGCGGGTTACTCTTGATTAAGAAATCACCTATGTGAGAGAGAAGTGGGGCCGCTTCGAAGGGAATTATGAGGCTAATTCTAAACAACTCTCACTGAACCAGGCATATGTTCATGGCCACAAACGAACATACCCATGAGAACTAAAATGTGTTAGGAAGAATCCTGTGTGAAGTACATCATCGTTTACACAGAAGGCAGAACAGTTCAAAGACATCGCGTCTACTGATCAGCTAGTAAAGTAAATGTATTTTCACAAGGGAAGGTTCAAAGGAAACCCCTACCTATCCTATGCAGGTTTCAACTGTGGAACTTTATCACCAAATATTCCGTGTCTCTATCAATTTACATTCATGTGGGGGATTGTTGGAAAATATATTTGGCAATTGATTTTCACTTGAGTAAATGTGAAATTGATCCCACATTGATTGAAAATTGGGATTTGAAGAGGAGCCTTAAAAGGGATTACAATCCCACATTGGTTAGAAATGGAAAAGTGGGAATAAGTGGAGGCTATAAATAATAGTTCCATCCCACATTGGAAAATGGAAAAATGTGGAAATGTTGGGAATGCTTAAATAGTTATCCCACATAGGATAGAAATGAGTTTGTGGACCAATTTATATATGGTTAACAATTTGTAAGGTGTAACCATTTGTTGCATAGAGACTCCTCCATGGCCTACGCGCCCGCAGGGGGGGGGGTGCAAATCTTGGACCGACTTGGCCTTCGAGCCTTGAACTTGTGTGCGGGCGCGACCTGCGTACACGAATGTCGGACCGAACGAGTCAAAAATTGGCCACAAAGTGCAAGCCACGTTTTGGAATTTTGTTTTGAATTTTTCATTTAAAACATAACTCCAAATTGATTTCCATTCAAACTGTAACTCCAAAAACGCCTGGAGTAAGTGTAAAATTCAAATGCAGGAGTAAGTGCAGAATTCAACTGCAGTTGTAACTCCAAAACGTCTGGAGTAAATACAGAATTCAACTGCAGTACTAAATGCAAAGGCTCCTCCCTGCCTATATATAGAGCAACAATTCCTTCAGTCTAGACAACACAACAACCACGAAAATCTCTCTGCATTTGTCTGTCCAGCTTCCTGCATTCCTTCTTCCAGTCTTGGTGATTCTGTTCAAGCACATTTTTCGTTCGCCTGCACAGCTGCAGTTCCAGCCGCTGTATCCTGGGAAGCAAGCGCTCGAGTTACTCCGGTGAGAGGGCGAATATTGCTTTAAGGACACTGTGTTGAACACAGGCCCCGGCTCCAGCGTTCATTTTGTTTACTGCTCAAGAACATTTTGTTTACTGCTTACTGCGAATTATTTCTGCAGTATCTTACTATATACAGCTTACTGTATATTTTCTGTTTACTTACAATCTGCAAATACTTTGTTAGTAAACCGTTTAACAAGTTATGTTACAGGTGGTTCAATATTGGACTTGGTTCAGTTATTGGAGTTGACTTATTGAATAGTAGTTGTCATGGTTCATTGAAGCCAGTGGTGGTGGTTAAACATGGTTCAGTGTGGATATGGAGGCATTGTGACAGTGGTGGTCGGAGGTGGTGGTTGTAGTTGTTCACTAGCGATGGTTGTGGTGAGACTGAGCTGCATGGAGTGGGATAGGGCGGGTGGGTTTGTTGTGACCGATTATTTGGTTGATTGAACAAGTTGAACTTGTACTTATGACCAATTATTAAGTAATTGTAATTAAAATATTGACTAATTGTGACTTTGAGTCACTTATGACAAGTACAAGATGTGACCAATTTAATTAAAGTATACATCACAAAATTTGATTTACAACTTGCAATTGTGACTTACAAATTACAATGTTTAAACTGTGATTTTGTGTGATCATTGACTAGTATATGATGTGACCCATTTAATTAATTTATATGTTACAATATTTTATGTTCACAAATGTGACCAAGTATTAGGTAAATGTGATCAAAATATTGACTAATTGTGATAGCGTGACTTGTGACGAGTACTGGATGTGACCAGTTTAATTAAATTATTGATCACAAAATTTGGTTTGTCACTAAATTTGCAATTATGACCTACAATTTATGTTAATCGTGATTTGTGTGACTAATTGTGACTTTGTGTAACTTGTGACGATTACGGGATGTATCCCTTTTAATTAAATTATCGGTCACAAAATCTTATAGGCGACTAAATTCGTAATTGTGATCGAACTGTGACTTTGTGAGTAATTGGGGTGAATTTTCAACTAAAATTGTAATTGTGCCCGAATTGTGACTTTGCAGATGGGGTGAGGTTAGGTGGGATGGGATGGATAGATTAGGGTACGTAGGTGGTGTTTGGGGTTTTAAATTGAAGCTAATACAATTTAAAATATAAGAGATAATTATTTTTTATATTTATTTATTATTAATAAACACCCTATTAAAAAAAACTTAAGTTTGTTAGTTTTTAGAAGTGATAGTTATTGTGTTGTAGTTAGAGCTGGGCAAAAATCGAACTAAACTGACGAATCTGATCGACCCAGGTTGGTTTTTCGGGTGATTGGGTTGGTTTGGGGGTCGAAAAATATAAATTTTGATCGATTTGGTTTGTGTTGCGATTTCAGTTGAAAACCCGATTTAACCCAACCCAAACCGACCCTTACTATTGATATTAAAAAAAATCCTAAAAAGAACAAAAACCAGTGGTGGTATGTCATTTTACTGAGATCAACAACTGTAAATAGAAGAAATAAAATCACTTTTGTGTACAAAATTTTATTGGCAACTATTTTGTGTTGAATTCTACCAATAATTTGTTTTTAAAAATCCAAAATCTCACCAATATATTTCCGAGAAGGCTAGAATCACCAAAGGTAGAAAATCGTTTCAACGAATTTAAAATAAATTAGAAAGAAAGTATCATATCGCTCGACGTTGGTTTGGGTTTTAAAATTTTGATCGATTTCATTGGGTTAGTTTTCAGACAAACCAACTTGGTCGGTTTAGGTTTGGGTTGGTCCCCAATCCAATCCAACCCGACCCAAACCAACCCAACCCATTTATATTATCATTGGGCCCTAAGTTCCCGGTCAAAACCAACCCACGCGTCAGTCCTAGTTATAGTTGTGTATTTTTTCCTTGATTTTATTTAAAACCCTTTAGGGCCCATTGATAATATAAAATGTAATTGGTTTTATGGAAAGTTATATTATACATATTAAGGAACCTTTTACAGATTTTTTCTATTTTTTACTATTCAAGTTTTCCAATATATATATATATATATATATATATATATATATATATATATATATATATATTGTTGCTTACTTGCTTAATTTGTCTATATACTCAAACGTAATTCAACTCATCTCTAGTTGTTTTGCAATATGCACTTGCACATTTATATTTTTTATTTAGTAGAAGTAATTATTTAATGTTACAAACTTACAATATTGGTTTAACGGCTAAAAATAAAAAGCGTAAAAACATCTCATCATCCTTTTCGACTTTCTTTAGCAAGGCTTTCAAGAAGATATAATGCAGGCAATGTTGCCTGATACCAACCTAATGTACCTCGAAAACTTCTTTTGAATAGAATGTTGGTAAAACACTGTTGAGAACCAGGGTTGCTCTACTCATAAAAATTGATTTCTTGTGACTAAATCATCCCGTTACAGGATTTTCTGTTCTATGTATTCAACTTGGAATAAACAATTTTGAACACAAAAATGGTTTCGAGAAGATTACCCTTATAGCGTGCTTTACAATAATCTTCATCAACTGCTTCTTGATTCCACCAAAGCTTCAAACCCTCAAGCTTTCTCCGGTGTTCTCCAATGACAGCTGTGCAGGTGCGTGTCACCTTTTTCAAGACCTAGGTTAAACTAGGATTAGAGTTTTTTTTGTAAAGAGGAAACACACACTACACACTTTAGTGTGTGTCTCGCCACTTTTCCAATTAGGTTAAGAAAAATAGTCTTGGGAGACTATTTGTAACCTCTTTACACTCCAAAACCCTACCAGGCCTAGTACCATAATCCAGGCTCATTTCTGCACAACCCAATACAGGTAATAAGCCTGTATAAACCCATTATAATGAAGCCACCGATGGAACCTGATCGGACCCAATTAAACTAAGTTTCAATAAATTAATTATGACCCGATCAACTCTTGATCAGTCAAAATTAATTTATTAATCACGTTCTATTCCACTAAAAGAACGAGATTGCACTCTTAGTACAATTGAAATTACTGAAACAATTAATCAATAATTATATCCTCTGACTTATCGTTCTTACATGTTACCCCCGTCGATCAACTCGAATATTCGAAGCAAGTTAAAATGACCAAAATGCCCTTCTTCGAATATTCATAAATTCTCAACTCTCATCTTCTATTTGACAGTTCGATGTGATCCCAGCAGATCATAGAATTCAACAGTCACTGTCGAATTACTGAGCTCAGATTCAACTGTCCACTAGAAGAACCAGTGAGATTATGATCATACCTAAAAGGTGACGGATTCCATAATACGAATATATGTTCCTCGTTAGTTCACTTTAATTCCCAAAGTACCAAGATATTGATCAGCAATTTGATCTCACCCATTGATACCTCAAAGAACTTCAAGTTAGTAATCGAAGTCCATTATCCGATTAGGATTAAGGTCCCACGCACGATAATCAAGTGAAATTAAATTTGTATGGTCAATGTTACAAATTAATTTCACGTGGTCCCGTCCAATACGTTCCAAACGTACTCTCAATTTTTATTACCAAAGTCAAAGATAGACTTTAATAAAATCGAGACGATCTTATCAAAATAAATTGTCCATATTTATTTACTGATCGTGAACGTTAATTTTAGATCGAATCACAAATTGAATCTTTCTGTATTTAACAACTTAAACACTCAATTTATAATATCAAATCGACCCGTGGACAAACACAACTTTATATTAATGCAATCAATAAACATTTTATGTCGAATGTCGTGAATTATACTCTATGGGCATATATAATTCCATCCAACAAACACAACTATCATCTAAATTAAAATCATCCTTAAAAGGCATATTCAACACCCCTTAAATAATCTCTCCGTCTAAAGCATTCGTCATTTTAATTAATAGCATTGAAGAGAATGACTTCACGTAATTTAAATCGATAACCCGTCTAGAATTATGATTTTTCTCGATCCCAACATTATTATATATAGAGATTGAGATTGAGATTGATATTTTACCGTAATATTATTTATTACACAATTTGAATGTTATGTAGATAATGCTAGATAGTTACAATGTATAATTTTTTAACCGTTGTTAATTTACTTATTGCTAGGTCTCTTGTAAACATTCATATAGTCCTCAGCTAATAGAATCAATTGAGTCTCTCTCTCAAATTATTGTTTGAAATAATCTAAAAAAGAATGAAAGGGATACAAATATGGGTGGTAAAGCAAAATAGTAGCATTTCTATTGCAAATGAAACATACAATATTCTTCTCTTATACTTTTTCATCCATCAAATATATTTCATCCCGACCTCTCATTTTCATTGTGTAGTTAAAGAAACTTTACTTCTCTTTTATTGTTCTCCTCGTCTTCGTCTTCCTCTTTCCCGCCTTCTTTTTCCATCATTTATGTAGCTGAGGTTTTGTCGGATACGATGTCATGGATTGTTGAAACTCCTATGACATCAAAAGACATGACCATCAATGTTTTAAGGGAGGAAAAAGAACAAAAGTTGGACAAAAATACAATGAACGAAGATTTCGATTTCGAAAATAGAAAAGAAAAGAATGATATCTCGTCGAAACTATTAAAACCATGTTTAGGCCCTCAGCTATCTCTCAAAGAACAGGTAGAGAAGGGTATTAATGTTCATTCATCTCTCTCTTTGTCTCTATTTTTTTTTTTTTTTTTTTTTTAATATTTTACACAAAGTTAGAGTTTGATAAAAAGCATTATGGATTTATCATTTAATTTCTTTTTTATTTACATAAGGGTGAAAAATGTTGTGCAAGGAAATGGAAGGAACGACTCCTTGGAAGGGCACATTCTTCATCCAGCATTGGAGGTATTCAATAATTTTAATCTTTCTCATTTCATTGGAAATAATATCTTACTATGTATTCGTTAAGTATTGATTTTCATGATAAAATATTAAAAAAATATATATATATTTCACCAAAACGGGAAAAGGAAAAAAAGGGGAAGACAATGTAGTGCACGTAGAGAAATAAGAGGTATTTTGTATGTTCTGCACCTCCTTAGTAGCGTACACCTGTCATGTTTTTTTACTCGTTCGACTAAGTTTATAAAAGTGTTTTACTATTTAGAAGGGGTTTAGAGGAAATTGGTCCATTGCGACATCCTCTAAAAACATTTCGAAATAGCAAATTATTTTAGAAATTAATTTCTGCACAAAAAATAAGATAATTTTCTCAGTAAGTCATTTTACATGAAGTAAAAAAACAAAAGTTATGCCAAACGCTGGGGGGACCTAGAATTTTTTTCAGTGGGCTGATTTTATTTATTCATTTGGAAAAGAAGGTTAGTAAAAAAAATACATCAACTATTGTAAAATATTTTTAGTAGGATTATGTCAAAATGACAAAGTATACAAATAAGTCTAAAGTTTAGGATAATTGTGCAATTTTTTTCCAAAAAAGTAGAAAAAATGACATTTAAAAATGGACAACTTGAGATTCGAACACATATTCGTTGTAGTTATCAGTTGAACTTTTAACACTTAAGTTAAATATAGAAGAAATGGTATTAAATTAAATTCTAGTTGTAAATATACAAGAAAAAAGGTCACATTTTTTTATTTTTTTTAAATTTTATGTCAAAGGTCATGATATATTTAATTTCAGTGACCAGACACGTTTCTAACCAATAAAAATCATAACAACACATAATAATATATAACAATATTATTTTTTCATTACTCAAGGAAATGCATAATTTTTTTATTTGATATTATGTTCTTTAGAAGAGAAACTGATACAATTGTTTAATTTTCTGAAGCAGATATTATGGACCCAGATGTTAGAATCTTGAACCTTTCAATAGTTTGCCCTGGTAGACCTGAAATTGTATTGTCCCATCCCTTTGCTTCAACTCCTAAGGCCTCCCTATTCACTCTCAAGGAAGGAACAAAGTACCAACTCAAATTCTCCTTCATGGTCTACAACAACATTGTATCAGGTCTTCAATACACAAATACCTTATGGAAGGCCAATATACGAGGTACGTAGGCTCGATCTCATGTTACGCTTTTTAAGAGGAATGTCGTCCAAGGGTTGGAAGTCCAACCTAGTTTGACACCACTAATTACATGTGGTATTATGGCTATCGCTGATTAAAAAAAATATATTGTAACCACAGTTGACAGGTCTAAATTGGTGCTAGGAAGTTTTAATCCACGAGAAGAACCTTATGAATTCAAATTAGAGGAAAAAAGCATACCTTGCGGTATATTGGTACGGGGCTCGTATTCTGCGAGGATCAAGGTAATTTTGAAACATTTATTGAAGAAAGAACATAATTAAGAAAAACTCTTGCTCATAATTCTTCTTGCTGTTTTTCTTTTCTTTTCAGGTTGTAGATGATGATGGGAAATGCTATTTGGATATCCAATACTATTTCGATATTAAAAAGAACTGGCCTCCAAGCTCATCACATTTTCCCTTTCTTTGATAAATTTCATTGATGACTAGTTATTATAGGTTGTAAATTGTCCTATGTGAATGACGAGTCCTTTTATTGTGTCCCAAGAGGGAACCATAAAAATGTCCATCCGCCACTTGACGAGTTGGCATTGGGTATCAGGCTGAACCCAGCCTGACACCCCCCAACAGGGGGAGACAAGTGCCTCTAGTAGGACACTATATAATTTTCCATGTGAATGACAACTTTATTTTATCATAATTGCATATAAAAAGTGATTGTATAAATTAATTATGACGAAATGAAGAGGTATATTGAATTCATGGGTTCTTGAAACATCAAGCCGGGCTAAATTTAAACTTTCCAAATCGAACAAAAATCACACAAGCTCGATCCACACACAACACCTTGGTTTCCTCCATCTTTTAACCCACAAAGGATTAATGGTGACTGTGCCAATATCACAAAGGGATGATTAAATAAAGAAGGAAAATAATGGAAGACCCCAAGTTGGCTACCTCTCTTTCACTCCTCTATTGCACACCCGAGCACTAGAAAAATGGTAGACAAACTCTAAGGGCAAGTGTTAGATCACAACACATGGACCAAAAAGTACTACTCACTAATGGCAACCCAGGCAAATATCTAAGATCAACAACTTAAAAGGACCTTTGACTAATGGTCATCTAGACAAATATCTAAGATCGACAACTTGAAAAGCCAAAACACCAAAACAAAGGGGGTCACACAAAATGGGACATGAGCAGCTATTTAGTTACCCCAGGTCGTTATCGGGTTTAGGTGTCAGTGACATGAGCAACTATTTAGTTACCCCAGGTCGTTATCGGGTTTAGGTGTCAGTATAATTATTCCACAATCCTTTTAACATTATCGCCCATCTTTATCGAGTATCAGAAACCCAACATGGAATAACACTATTGAAAAGCTAAAGATGCAACTTCATTAATTATAGGACTTTCCAGTATTTGCAAATCTGAGTTCACCAAGTAATTACCTCCATAGCCAAGAAATGCAACAGAAAGTTGAACTCAGCTTCCATAAATTAAGATCGAGCAATCATTAACAGAGTGGCCATGTTGTCAAGGTTTTTAAGTATTATGTCATTGTTATAGAGCATGTTCGGCTAATTGTGTGTCCCTTTTCTCCATGAGAGACGGTGATATTCTGCGGAAGGAATATGTTTCATCGATCCTTATGACGTGTTTGACCAATAAGTTGTTGCGATTATTATTATTAGCGAGTCCAGAATTCTGCAAATGGGCATTAATTTGACGTTGATGCAGGGTGTGATGGAATTTATGTTAATGGTTGATTAACTTTCACGAAAGCAAATCTAAGAGTTACACCATAATTTTAATAAGGTTGTTCGACATTAGCTTATAGAATTCTTAGAATTTGTTGATTCCAAGTGTATATACTCTTTGTGACGGAGCATGTGTAAGGTTTCGAAATAAACATGTACATCGGAATTAAAAGAATCGAAACCATAACCCGGATCAACCTTGCACTACGATGAAGTTTGTGATAGAAATTATACATTTTGATGAATCGCTAGAATCTGATGTTGTTGTAGTATAGATCTTTACCACAGCCGTCCAATCGTCCAGCCTCTAATGGTGATCCACACAGCAAGTCACTATCTGGATTATTGTGCTAGCAATCAAGAAAAACAGCTTAACTTTTCTCTACAATTATCTTAATACTTATAGGAATAACCTAAACCTAATTAGGTTAAAGATTGTGGACTTGGGCCAACCCAAGTCCGGCCCAACTAATTGGACTTGAACACATTATTCCAACAATCTCCCACTTGTACAAGATCCAATTCCAGATGTTAAATTCTTGCCTTTTGTGTGTGACCCATCAGGTTCCATTCACAATGGCAAACGTCATGTTATTATCGTTCCAATCTAATTGGAATGAGATGAACCGAAATCTCTATTTCACATTCATCCTCGATTCACCAAGATCGATTAATTCATGTCGCAGTCCGAGATTGACGTCTAGCAACGTATCAAGGCAATCCATGTGAAGGGAATGTCATGTGGTATGACAAGACCAGTTTATGTGTAGTTACCGTGGAAATATAGTCCCTTCATCATATATAACCCAATCGGTTAAAAGATATGGAATAACGTCAATCTCTTTTAACCAATTATTTTACTCACCTTCACCTTGAGTTGATTTAGTCATGATTGAAACATTTTCAATTCATAACGTTACCCCGGCCGAGGATTTTACATCAACTTTGTTTGGTGAAATGCATGTTACAATCTCCTACTACCCAAGAGTGATGAATCCTCATTTTGGCCATACACAACCTTCATATGAGTCTTACTATACCCATGTGACGTCATCCTGATGACTCCTTCTCAGAAGCCAACATCAACGCTCACCAAAGCATAGTAATCTTCACATAAGATTCTATGAAGTCCTCAAGTCAAAGGACCAAATCCACAACCACACATTAGAGATTTACCACTGACGTTTGGATAGTTATCCACGTGGTATCTCTAGGCGGCTCATCCAATACTTGTTCATCTAACAATGCATCCACGTGTTCATTTGAATGTCCCTCTACATTCTAGCTTGTGAGATGAGTTACTTTCTTCATAAGAAAGAAATGTAACACGTGCTAGTCTAACTACAATAACAATATCCGTATCTTGCTATTGCTTTGACTAGGGATAATTTAAGAATAAGTCATTCTATTACTTGAGTCTCACAATCACAACACCTTGTGACTTACAAGTTGTTTGAACTTATTCTACGGACTCCATTATTGTAATTCTAAGCAATAACAGATTTTCCAATCAAAATGTAGACTCAATTTAATAGTAAACGCTTATACCAACGATGTCCAAACAAAGTGTATATCACATTAAATAAAATCCCATGCAAACTAGATCCAATCACTTATGTATCTAACACCAACAGACTTAGTATGATCATCATGCTTGTGTTGAGACAATCCCTTTGTCAGAGGATTTGCTACATTATCGTTTGTCGGGACTCGTTCTATTCGTATGTCATTTCTTTCTATGATCTCCCTGATGAGATGATATCGCCTTAATACATGCTTGGATCGCTGATGAGACCTTGGTTCCTTCGCTTGTGCGATGGCTCCATTGTTATCGCAATACAAAGCTATTGGATCAACAATGCTAGGAACCACTTCCAGTTCAGTTACGAACTTCCTGATCTAGACGGCTTCTTTTGCTGCTTCCGAAGCAGCTATGTATTCAGCTTCTGTAGTTGAATCTGCAGTAGTGTCTTGTTTGGAACTTTTCCAACTGACCGCTCCCCCATTTAGAGTAAATATATATCCAGACTGGGATTTACAGTCATCTTTATCTGACTGAAAACTGGCATCAGTATATATTACTTTATTTGTAAAATAACTTGTTTTTTAGAATTTTTGTGATTTTTTAATAATTTTTTATATTTTAATTGAAATCGGTTCGACCCCAGTTGGATCTTTTGACCCTTGACCCGTTGCCTTTTCCGGTTCGAACCGATTTCCGATTTTCTAAACATTGGTATTTAGTGGTTGATGGGTTACTTGGTGTAAAGTTGAGTGGGTGATGAGATACCTTTTAAATTTGAGTGGTTAAGTAGTAACAAGGTTGAAGTTTAGCGGCCATTCATTAAATTTACCCTGATCTTTGATCAATTTTTTTCATTTGAAAAAAATAGTAATAAAAATCAATTTTGTTGTTCCTAATATAACCTTCAGTTTCAAAAATAACGTTCCCCTTTCAAAAACTCAAAAAAAAACCGACCGTAACCACGACCAAGAACTCTCGCTCTTGCTCTGTATCTCTCTCACCCACCCTCTTGCCTCGTCGCCGATCGACACCGCCAGCCCATCACCACCACCACCACCAGAGAAGTTACAGTGAGAATCCTCATCCCTTAAACCCTCTGTAGTCTTCAATGGAACCTGCAAAGCAACAAATGCAATGATTAATTCAATTAAAAACAAGAAATAATTACACTAAAACAAAAGAGGAAGAAACTAGGTTAGAGATTTGGATTTTTCCCCTTTTTGATTTTGGCTCAGAAAATCATTCCAACACCACAAGTGCAACACCACAATTTGGAGAATTGTACAACCACGAAGGAAGTACGGGTAATCACAAAACCGAAACCGATCACACAGATAGGCAGCCCACAAAGGTCACGAAGAACACTGAAAATTCACGAAGAAGGCACGAAGGAAGCATATAAGATTTCACACAGAAAAGCATACTGGATACATGGCTGGGCTCGATTATTTATAGGTGAAGATTCCTATGCCGTAGATGACGCCAAACAGAATGGAGGAGAGTAAGGAACGGGATGAGACTTATCAGCAAAGAGATAAAGATAATTCTTGATAATAACCAACCGAAGATAATGAGATAAAAGATATTGATAAGCTTTGTTCGATTTTTATCTCCTTTTTCCGACGTTATCTCCAAAGTCGAGTATCGAGCACCAATCCCAATTGGGTTGACTCCCTCAAGATACCCGACCAAGTGGGCTACAAACAATTGTGGTGTGGACTTAACTGATCTTCAATATTGGCTTATAAAAGCCTGAAGTTAAAACGGGCATCGATTTTTCATCATCGCCAAAGGGGTTTAATTTTGGTAACACATTACCTAAAAAACCTCCACCTTGTTACCAAACTAACCTGTAAGCTTAACAAGAAAAAACTTAACAAGAAGAAATTGTAGCACAAAAGAAACTTACATACATGTACCAATATTTAGAAGACTAAGACAGCTTCTAAATTTTACCAAAGGAAGCACCTTAGTGCCCATATCTGCAGGGTTGTATTCTGAAAGAACTTTCTCAAGTTTTACCAGTTCTTGAGAAACCATATCTCTAATAAAATGTAATCTGACATCAATATGTTTAGTACGTTCATGAAAGACAGGATTTTTACACAGATGAATAGCAGATTGACTATCAGAATATACTGTCACATTTCCATCAAGAACACATAGTTCATTTAATAGACCTTTAAACCACAAAGACTCTTTAAAGGCTTCAGTAGCAGCAATATATTCAGATTCAGTAGTGGATAATGCAACAACGTGCTGTAGCTGTGATTTCCAACTAACACATGAATTACACAAAGTAAACACATAGGAAGAAGTTGATTTCCTATTATCTCTATCACCAGCATAATTAGCATCAGTAAATCCTTTCAATTTTAATCCTTCAGTAATAAACTTATATACCAATCCAACATTACAAGTTTCTTTCAAATATCTAAACAACCATTTTAAAGCTTCCCAATGATTGGGACCAGGATTAGACATATACCTGCTAAGTGTACTAACAGCAAAAGCTAAGTCAGGTCTAGTACACACCATTAAATACATCACAGATCCAATGGCATTAGAATATGGAATTTTCTTCATATATTCTTCTTCTTCTTCATTAGCAGGTGATTGTTCCTTTGATAAGACAAAATGATTGGCTAAAGGCAAAGTAACAGGTTTACAATCAATCATGCCAAATTTTCATAATATATGGAGTCTGATGCAGAAATAGAATTGAATTTGACATATCTCTTTCAATTTCCATTAGGGGTGGGCGTGGGTTGGGTTGGGTCGGTTTTTTGCCCAACCCGAACCCAACCCACTATGGTCGGGTTGATAAAAAATCAACCAAACCCAACCCAAATATGAATTCAAACCCAACCCAACCCAATCAAGTTTCGGTCGGGTTGGGTTGGGTTGGGTGGTTTGGACTTTGGTCCAATTAAATAAAATTCTTAGAAAATTAAAAAATTATGCCCATAAATCAACTATTAACTCAAATAAATTATGTACAATACAATAAGCTCAAATATAATAAATTAAATACTTGCTAATAAAACTAAAATATGTTCAAATTATATTTGAGTTTCATCCAAGTTAAAAATGGATTTAAGATTCTTGAAATTTAAATAGTCTTATATTTTTAAATTTTTGCTTGGGTTGGGTTGGGTCGGGTTGGGTCGGGTTTGTCATCCAACCCACAACCCAACCCAACCCAAAATTTTTTTTTTTTTATAACCCAACCCAACCCAATTTTCATTAAAACCCAACCCAACCCGATCGGGTTGGGTTGGGCGGTTTTAGCGGGTTGGGCGGGTTGATGCCCACCCCTAATTTCCATGCCTAAGATTCTTTTAGCATTACCTAGGTCTTTCATGTCAAATTCATTACCCAACGTGGTTTTTATTTCATTCAAGAATTTCAAGTTAGGGCCAACAAGCAACATATCATCAACATATAATAATAAGAACATACAGTTATTATTAGCACTCCCCTGTTGATAATACAAGCAATGATCAAATTCACTCCTTTTAAAACCAATGGTTTGCACAAAAGAATCAAAACGTTTGTACCATTGTCTAGGAGATTGTTTTAAACCATAAAGAGAGCGTTTAAGAAAACACACATTATTAGGTTTTAGTTTATTTTCAAAACCTTTTGGTTGATCCATAAAAATCTCTTCATCAAGTTCACCATGCAAAAAAGCAGTTTTAACATCAAGTTGTTCAAGTTCCCAATTAAAATGTGCAACTAATGCAAGCATAGTCCTAATAGTGGTATACTTAATAACAGGAGAAAAGATTTCATTATAGTCTACCCCTTCCTTTTGTGTGTAACCTTTAGCCACGAGTCTAGCCTTAAACCTTAAAGGCTCTCCCAAAGTATTTCCCTCCTTAACTCTAAAAACCCATTTGCACCCAATAATAGACTTGTTTTTAGGTCTTGGGACTAACTCCCATGTTTGATTTTTATCGAGGGAACTCATCTCTTCATTCATTGCTTTCACCCAATTCTCAGCTTGTTTACTCTCTAAAGCTTCTTCAAAAGTATTTGGCTCCCTATCAACTAATTCTTGATAACTAGCATAAGCTAACTCAAAATCAGACTCTAACCTTTGAGGCACCCTATGTGTTCTCCTAACTCGGTCTCTAGCTAACTGATAATCAGATAAAGGATTTTGTTCTACTTGATGTTCCTCTACAACCTCATCACTCCCAACATTTTCATCCTGATTGTTTTGTACCTCTAGATTTTGACGCTCCACCTCAATTTGTGTAGTGGGGATTTCAACACTCACAGTCTCTAAATCCTCTTTGGATTCGCCACTAGTGTTTTCTTGCTGTTTTTCTCTCACAATGTCATTCTCTAACTTTAGACACGGCATCTCAGTTTCATCAAATGTAACATCACGACTTATGATGATTTTAACTCCAGTTTGACTTCTATCCCAAAGCCTATATCCCTTAACTCCTTCAGGATACCCTAAGAAAACACATTTCCTAACTCTAGGTTCTAGTTTCCCCTCATTTTGATGAGAGAAAGCAGCACAGCCAAAAGTTCTCAACAAAGTATAGTCAGCACATTTACCATACCATTTTTCATGTGGAGTATCACCATTTAATGCATTAGAAGGTGTCAAATTAATCAGATAACATGCAGTAACAACAGATTCACCCCAAAGATATTTAGGAATACCAGAACTCAACATCATACATCTAACTTTATCAAGTATAGTACGATTCATACGTTCAGCAACCCCATTTTGTTGGGGCGTATATGGAACAGTTTTATGTCTAGTAATTCCACTTTCCTTACACATATCATCAAAATCATTATTACAAAATTCAAGGCCATTATCAGTTCTCAGATATTTTATCTTCTTGCCAGTTTGATTTTCAACTTGCAATTTCCAAATTTTAAATTTCTTAAAGGTCTCAGTTTTATCTTTCAACAGATAAACTCACACTTTTCGAGAAAAATCATCAATTATGGATAAAAAAATATCTATTACCACCCATCGTAGGATGAGTGGCTCGCCCCCAGAATGAATATATTCTAAAACTCTTGTAGTTTTATGCACAACAGATGAGAAAGATAACTTATGATGTTTACCAAGCACACAATGATCACAGAATGGCATGTCAGATACACAATCTTTTCCAAACACACCTTTATCATTAAGCAATTTAAGTCCTTTAATGCTTACATGAGCTAATCTATTGTGCCGCTTGTGTGTTTCATCAGTGTTGGCAGAATTAATAGAGGAATTAATCACTTCAGCAATTGTCAGATAAATACCATTTCTTCTGATACCTTTACACGTGACCATGACACCCTTAGTCATTTTTAACATGCAGTTTCCAATTTTACCAGAAAAACCCTCTGATTCTAAAGCTCCTACTTAAATAAGATTTCTAGCCATTTCAGGAATATATCTGACTCCACATAATTTGAGCACATAGCCAGTATCAAATTTTAATGTGATATCACCAATCCCAGCAATTTTATAAGCATGGTTATTACAGAGAATAGCATGACCACTTTCAGATTCTTGCATATTTTCAAACCAATTCTTATGAGATGAAACATGAAATGATGCACCAGAATCAAGTATCCATTCATGCAAATGTGATTTCACAGTCATATTCACTTCAGTAAGTTCAGAATTCAATAACACATAGACTTCACAAAGTTCATTGTCAGGTGAAGTAACAACATTTGCCTCATCACGTTTTTCTCTTTGCTTATTTTTCTCAATATAGCAATCTTTAATAAAATGTCCAAGTTTACCACACCCATAGCATTTTCTACCTTTTGTTTTACCTTTTGACCTGGACCGACTTCTACTTTTCTTTTTACTACTAGATGCATGTCCACTTTGGTTATCATATGTCCTAGATTGAGACCTACCTCTCATCATATGGACCTCACCACTTTTTCTTTCAATTTTCTCAGCCTTTAACTCCAATTCTTTACTCCTTAATGACTCGATGACAATTTCAGTAGTTAAAGTCTCTCTCCCGTATTTAATGGCACTTTTAACCTCTTTATAAATATCAGGAACAACATTTAACAAAATAACATCTTTATATTCTTCAGGAACTATTTTACCACAATTAGTGATATCTTGCACAAGTTTATTGAAGACATCTAAACTGTCATCTAAGTCTTTGGAAGGATCAATTTTTAAATTGAAAAAACTTTCAAGCAGAAAAAGTTTATTAGGAGTAGACTTTAACACATAAAGTTCCTCCAATTTATCCCAAAGTTCTTTAGTGGAGTCTAATTTACCAACTTTTCGTAAAACAGCATCAGACAAATGTAAAATTATAGAAGTGTATGCCAAGTCATCTAAGTCTTTTCTCTCTTCCTCAGTCAGATTTAAAGAAAAAGTGTTATCAATAGCCTTTGAAACTTTTTGTTGAACAAGAATACCTTTCATCTTTTGTTGCCAGATTGAAAAATCCCCCTTACCGTTAAAGACCCCCATCTCAAAATGATGTGCATGAATTTTACCAAAAAATGCACAGAACACAAATTCAAGATTGTAAAAGACCAAAGGACACACAGATTACACAAAGTAACCAAGAACAATATTCCTATGGTTTCACAAATATACGCTATTCTAGAACCCCAGGATTCCGTGAGAATCAAGTTCTCAGGTCAAGGGAAGAAACTAGAATAGGAGTCTGGGACAAAGTCTAGGTAAATGAGAGATAACTAAAAGCAACGGATTTCAATAATCAAAGAATATGACAATAATTTCACACAGAAATTTAAAGAACTCAGATAATGCACGTAGTCCTAGGTTCTAAGCAATGGCTACCAAGTAATGGTAGCCCCCAATCCTATTGACCACCCCCACACGATGGTCTGCTAGTGCGGAAAAATTAAATGAGTTCCAGCCAATTTACCAGAGCGGACTGTCTGTGTCCGTATATCGAGAGATGCGAGTCCCTAGAGTTATTTTTTCAAACCCTAGGGTTCTGGAAGCGTTTTAATCCCAATTCGATTTTAACACCACCAAGACAGTTCTGGCCAAATTTAACTGCTGAAACAGAAAAACACAAAACTAACAACACACAGTTGTTAGTAATAATAAAATAAAGATTCTGGGAAAAAAAATTTCGTCGGAAAATCATGCGCCGCCGCCGGAAGATCACGCGCCACACACCCGGAATCGCCTCGACCTGCTGAGGAAGGAGGTGGTCTCCGTTTCACAATCCGGTCACTGGTTTGGCCGGAATTGGACAAAATCAGTTCGAAAATTTCGAACCTCCGCCTCTGTTCTTCGAAAATTCATATTTTCTGGACCAAAAAATTCTTCACCAACAGCTCTGATACCAATTGTAGGCTTTAATTCCACCTGCAATTCAACAAATGAATAGATTAAAACGAAATTAAAGCCACGAATAAGCAATCTAAAATGAAAGAGAAGAAACTAGGTTAGAAAATTTGATTTTTCCCCTTTTTGATTTTGGCTTAGAAAATCATTCCAACCACCACAAGTGCAACACCACAGCTTGGAGATTTGTACAACCACGAAGGAAGTACGGGTAATCACAAACCGAAACCGATCACGAAGATAGGCAGCCCACAAAGGTCACGAAGAACACTGAAGATTCAAGAAGAAAGCACGAAGGAAGCATATAGGATTTCACACAGAAAAGCACTGAGAAGTCATGGCCAGACTCGGTCATTTTATAGGCAAAGAGTTCTTCCCTCAAATGGAGCTTAACGGAATGGAGAAGAGTGAGGAACGGGATGAGACTTATCAAAATCAGGATAAAGATTATCTTGATACTTAACCAACCGAGAAAAATGAGTATAATAGATAAAGATAAGGTTCGTTCGATTTTTATCTCCTTTTTCCGACGTTATCTCCAAAGTCGAGTATCGAGCACCAATCCCAATTGGGTTGACTCCCTCAAGATACCCGACCAAGTGGGCTACAAACAATTGTGGTGTGGACTTAACTGATCTTCAATATTGGCTTATAAAAGCTTGAAGTTAAAACGGGCATCGATTTTTCATCATTGCCAAAAGGGGGTTAATTTGGTAACATATTGTTGGGATGCAAACAATCCCACATCGGTTGTGAGGAAGGAAATAAACCGCCATATAACCCAAGTGAGCTACTCCACCCATTACCAATTGGTTTTGGGTTGGAACCTCACTTGGGCATGGGGTTTGGGCTTGGGATTTGGCAAAATTAAAATATCAATGGTCCCAACAGTGGTATCAGAGCCGGATAGATTGTATGGTGGACGCACGATCGAGTGGGTGTACTCCTAATAACGGCGGATGAATCTAGATGATGAGCCTCAAGATGAAGAATTCCTGTGGTTTCTCACGAGATAGAAGATCCATAGTAACATAGTGTGCAGCGACTATGGTGGATTATCTCGGTGAATGGTGATCTCCCTGGACATGAGGAGATGTTATAGGATTTATCTTGATGGAGGGCTAGATGGGCCAGGTGTACCTCGTGGACCTTATTTGAGGGAGGGATTGTTGGGATGCAAACAATCCCACATCGGTTGTGAGGAAGGAAATAAACCACCATATAACCCAAGTGAGCTACTCCACCCATTATCAATTGGTTTTGGGTTGGAACCTAACTTGGGCCTGGGGTTTGAGCTTGGGATTCGGCAAAATTAAAATATCCATGGTCCCAACAATAACAGTATTATTTTTTCATTACTCAAGGAAATGCATAATTTTTTTATTTGATATTATGTTCTTTAGAAGAGAAACTGATACGATTGTTTAATTTTCTGAAGCAGATATTATGGACCCAGATGTTAGAATCTTGAACCTTTCAATAGTTTGCCCTGGTAGACCTGAAATTGTATTGTCCCATCCCTTTGCTTCAACTCCTAAGGCCTCCCTATTCACTCTCAAGGAAGGAACAAAGTACCAACTCAAATTCTCCTTCATCGTCTATAACAACATTGTATCAGGTCTTCAATACACAAATACCTTATGGAAGGCCAATATACGAGGTACGTAGGCTCGATCTCATGTTACGCTTTTTAAGAGGCGAGCAATGTCGTCCTAGGGTTGGAAGTCCAACCTAGTTTGACACCACTAATTACATGTGGTATTATGGCTATCGCTGATTAAAAAAAAAATATTGTAACGACAGTTGACAGGTCTAAATTGGTGCTAGGAAGTTTTAATCCACGAGAAGAACCTTATGAATTCAAATTAGAGGAAAAAAGCATACCTTGCGGTATATTGGTACGGGGCTCGTATTTTGCGAGGATCAAGGTAATTTTGAAACATTTATTGAAGAAAGAACATAATTAAGAAAAACTCTAGCTCATAATTCTTCTTGCTGTTTTTCTTTTCTTTTCAGGTTGTAGATGATGATGGGAAATGCTATTTGGATATCAAATACCATTTCGATATTAAAAAGAACTGGCCTCCAAGTTCATCACATTTTCCCTTTCTTTGATAAATTTCATTGATGACTAGTTAGTATAGGTTTTAAATTGTCCTATGTGAATGACGAGTCCTTTTATTGTGCTCCAAGAGGGAACCATAAAAATGTCCACCCGCCACTTGACGAGTTGGCATTGGGTATCAGGCTGAACCCAGCCTGACACCCCCCAACAGGGGGAGACAAGTGCCTCTAGTAGGACACTATATAATTTTTCATGTGAATGACAACTTTATTTTATCATAATTGCATATAAAAAGTGATTGTATAAATTAATTATGACGAAATGAAGAGGTATATTGAATTCGTGGGTTCTTGAAACATAAAACCGAGCTCAATTTAAACTTTTCCAAATCGAACAAAAATCACACAAGCTCGATCCACACACAACACCTTGGTTTCCTCCATCTTTTAACCCACAAAGGATTAATGGTGACTGTGCCAATATCACAAAGGGATGATTAAATAAAGAAGGAAAATAATGGAAGACCCCAAGTTGGCTACCTCTCTTTCACTCCTCTATTGCACACCCGAGCACTAGAAAAATGGTAGACAAACTCTAAGGGCAAGTGTTAGATCACAACACGTGGACCAAAAAGTACTACTCACTAATGGCAACCTAGGCAAATATCTAAGATCAACAACTTAAAAGGACCTTTGACTAATGGTCATCTAGACAAATATCTAAGATCGACAACTTAAAAGGCCAAAACACCAAAACAAAGGGGGTCACACAAAATGGGACATGAGCAACTATTTAGTTACCCCAGGTCGTTATCGTGTTTAGGTGTCAGTATAATTATTCCACAATCCTTTTAACATTATCGTCCAGCTTTATCGAGTATCAAAAACCCAACATGGAATAACACTATTTAAAAGCTAAAGATGCAACTTCATTAATTATAGGACTTTCCAGTATTTGCAAATCTGAGTTCACCAAGTAATTACCTCCATAGCCAAGAAATGCAACAGAAAGTTGAACTCAGCTTCCATAAATTAAGATCGAGCAATCAGTAACAGAGTGGCCATGTTGTCAAGGTTTTTAAGTATTATGTCATTGTTATAGAGCATGTTCGGCTAATTGTGTGTCCCTTTTCTCCATGAGAGACGGTGATATTCTGCGGAAGGAATATGTTTCATCGATCCTTATGACGTGTTTGACCAATAAGTTGTTGCGATTTATTATTATTAGCGAGTCCAGAATTCTGCAAATGGGCATTAATTTGACGTTGATGCAGGGTGTGATGGAATTTATGTTAATGGTTGATTAACTTTCACGAAAGCAAATCTAAGAGTTACACCATAATTTTAATAAGGTTGTTCGACATTAGCTTATAGAATTCTTAGAATTTGTTGATTCCAAGTGTATATACTCTTCGTGACGGAGTATGGTGACGAGATTACACTGGAGGCATATTATCGACCTGGAATGGAAGTGACATGGAATAATTTTACTTGGAGACCTCGGACAATTCAAGTCAAGATGAAGATTTTCAGAATTTTGACTTGGTATTGTCTTATTTTATATTGTTTGTATATATCCCAAATAAAACATGTTTTTCTACTTTTATAAATCACACATCAAATAAAAATTCAAAAGACACTTCTTTTGTATCTGTAGTGTTATGGTCAGACTAGAGATCATTAATTATAATTTCACCGGTCCATGAAAAAATTGTACAATTAACTGACGTACAACCATTTGCTTGTATTATTTTAATTTTTATTAATTTTTTCTCTGGTAGTAGGACCTCTTTATTTTTATTTTTTTATTTATTTTTACCGTAAACCTCTTATTTGATCTATAATTGGTATAAGAAGAAATGCATCGCCACTTATTTCCCAAGTGTATCTAATATTTTCACAATTATAGAATATAAAAAAAATATAAATGCATTAAAAATAAACGAAACAAAAATAAAACTGAAACTATGGGTGTTGTTGAATGGGTTGAGTCGGCTCGCTGTCAACTCATCTACGGAGAGAGCGGAGTGCAAAACATCTTGAGGTTCATCTCAGCACTCATCGCATGGACGTCACAAACCATCGTAGGGACGTCCTAGGCCATCGTATGCACATCTCAAGGTCAAGTAAAGTACGTCCCAAGATATCCTAAGATATTGCAGGGTCATCGCAGGAACATCCCAAATTATCGTAGGGTCATCGTAGGTCATTACTAGGACATCACAGGCACATCTCAGGGACATCGCATGCAAGGTCATTGCAGGGACATCCAAGGTCATTGCAAGCAAATTCCAGGACATTGCAAGGTCATTACACTAACATCCCAGGCCATTGCAGGGACATCACAAGGATGTCCCAAGTCATCAGAGGCAAATCCCATGACATCACATATTCGTTGCAGTGATATCCTAGGCTATCATAGACACAACTCAGGGTCATGAGAAGTCGATGGGACATCACAAGTCATCGCAAGTACATCTCAGGGACATCATATGGACGACCTAGGCCATCGCTGGCAAATCCCAGGACATTGTAGATTCATTACAGTGACATCTCAGTCCATCGCAAACACACCTCAGGATCATCGCAGGGACGTCCAGTATATAACGAGCCAGCTCACTCAAGTCGACTAGTAGCATATGGAAAAATCATATCTCAACTCGTTTTGCTAATGGAACGAGCTGTTCGTTGATCCTATTAACAAACCCATATACATGTCATTTATATAGATATATATATTAAAATTAAAAAAGAAAAAAAAAATTTGAATTGACATCCATTTGTGGGCAAGTTGTTGTCTCAGACTTGTACTTAATTATAATTATTTTGTAACCAACATTCCCCACAATTTTGTTCATTATCATTATGCAAAAAGCCCACTGTCTTACCCTTTTTCTCTCTACATCTTATCCTTTCCTCTTTACAACTTTGACATATCCAATGTTCCAAACAAATAACATTATTTATGCACAACTTGTATTCTTGATTTTCCTATCATGTCCTTTAAATATTAATATCTATTTAATTTTACTTTAAAATACCATAATTATGTGAGAAAATTGTTGTCTTTAATCACTTCACTAATCACTAATAAACTAGTTACTGTTATAAAACTATCAAAATCATAATAACGATATAAGAAATTGAGAGAATGATAGCTTAGAGAGAATACTTCTCATAAGTCTTGATTACCATATACAACCATAACATCCTATATTTATAGGAAATTATCAAGAATAAAATAGTCATTAATATACAAAAGGAAGGAATTTATAATACTCCCCCTTTAATGACTTATTGCTCAATTTCATAATTGTTTGCCTCGTTAAAACCTTGCTAAGAAAACCCAATGGAATAAAACTTGAGCGAAGGAAAAAGAGTACAGTTGCTCCCCCTGATGTTGGTTATCATTAATCATTGAGTCTAATATCCATCAATGATAAGTAGTACAAATCATGTACTGAAATCTGAAGTGCTTCAGTGCTTCAGTGCTGCCTCGTTAAAACCTTGTCAGTAAAACCCAATGGGACAAAATCTGAACGAAGGAAAAAGAGTACAGCCGCTGCCTCGTTAAAACCTTGTCAGGAAAACCCTGTGGGACAAAACCTGGACGAAGGAAAAAGAGTACAGCATGACAGCATGATTCTCCCCCTGAAGTGTGCAATCAAGTATTCATGAACCTTTTGAATAATGATATCATCTTTCGTCTGGAATGTGTATATATGAAAATCTTCTTGTGTGTATCCGATATCATAACATTCTTCATAAGATGTGTATGATTTTCTTCATTTGTTGATATCATTCCAGTATAACAATGTGTTGCTGAGTTTTAGCTTGTTGATAGCTATGATGATGCCTCCAAAACCTTGCTAGGAAAACCCTGTGGGACAAAACCTCAAGGGAAAAAGAGTGCAACGCGTATTTATTCCTTTCATGGAATATTACATGTATATTGGTGCAATCACGAATCTTTTCATTGCATCTTTCACTTCTGGTGAATAATCAAATTTAGAATTCACTTCTGGTGAATAATCAAATTTATAATTCACTTTCATAGATTGCATCTTTCACTTCTAGTGAATAATTAAATATTCATTTTCAAATTCACTTCTAGTGAATAATCAATTTCAAATTCACTTCTGGTGAATATTCATTTTCGTATTCACTTCTAGTGAATAATCAATTTCCCAGATGTCATAAATAGTACACTCCAATTTCACTTTCAACATATTATATCATGGAGTCATTTGTATCATTCTATAGTGATACTAATCTGGGCATATTGAATCTTTCAATGATTTATACATGTATGTTCTTGCACTTTATAAACTACAATTTCTAATTTTGCAGGAGCATAATCAATCATTGAAATAGATATCAATTTCGACATATAATCTACAATCATTTTACTTGAAATCCCAACGTACCGCGATCAACTGGTACATCAAAGAATACTCCCAAAGTACCGAGATGAGAATCATACATTTTGATCTCACTCATTGGTATATCAAGGAGCTCAAGCTAGTGATTTAGACTATAGTCTATCCACCATATGTCATGCCAGTTCTATGAAAAATCTTGCGCGCAACGAGTCGTCTTTTACGACTGTGAAATATTTTTCATTTGTACATATAATTACTGGCTTTACACATTTAAGCATTTGGACTTCAGGTCCTTGAACAATAATCATTTGGACTTCAGGTCCTTGAACAATAATCATTTGGACTTCAGGTCCTTGAACAATAATCCCTACATTGGGGTTATATACTTGGCCAAAGTATTATAATTTCATCAACCTCATTTTCATAAGAGGGTATGTAGTCGACTTATTTATCGATTCCATCTCAATATAACATAGAGAGATCTCATTATATGTTCTATCATCAGGTACCTGAATCTCTTACATTTAATTATGTCCCTTTTACTCACCATGAGTATTTAGCTTCAAAGGGATCATCTTAATCATTCAAGAGATATTTATTTTGGAATCGATAGTCATTATGCTTCGGGCATAATTACGCTTCAGGCATGTTTTCTCCATAATGTTTTCAAACATTATATTATATCAATCGGCTAAAATGCCGCACATGTCGTCCCTTTAGGGATGTAATTTCAATCATATATCTCAGTGTGCTTTGGTGGAGTGTATGCATTTCGCACTTTTACAAATCATAAAGCTTCTTGAGCTAATCCCTGTTTGACATAGAATATTGTTGTATGATAAACAATTATTGAATAAGTTATTCTCATAGAAAAATAATTTGAAACTTTTGATAATCTAACCGTTTATTATAGAACTTCTGGTTCAATACGGTTTTATTTCATTTCTATGTATGAATATTTGATTCAATACAATATCGTTAAACTTCTGGTTCAATACAATGTATATTTCATTTATGAGCTTCTGGTTCATACTATATACATATTTCACTTGTACGTATAAACTTCTGGTTCAGCAAGATATTTCACTTGTACATATGTATGAACTTCTGGTTCAATACAGTATTCATTTCATCAGTACGTATTTCTGTACATTTCAAATCAGTATACCTTTATTACTTTTATACCGAAAAATCAGGTACAATATCCAAGGAAATATCTCATGATCTCAATCTTGTCGCCAAATCTTCCCTTATATCGAAAAAGGTAATGACACATTATCTCATTGTTTCCACCTTTTCAATAATTTATTCCATTATTTCTTGATGGAATCGATGTCACTGACACGCGGAGCCACCGCTCTTTTACGCGTTGAATAATGCATTTAAATAGATGATTTGGGAAGAAGGCTAGATCCATCAAAAATGGATATCATACTTTCAAATATTCGAAAATATTATTCCAATCTTCCAATAAATGATTTGAGAAAAATTTATCGAATTAGGCTCGAAAGATTGAGGTTGCTGACGGATCATGGCATGCCAGAAGATGTTCGCTGGTTGATCGAAGCAAAAGTTCGATTAGCTGGTGAATTACCAGATTCATTTTCTAAGCACAAGCCTGGCTTAAGTAAGAGTACTTTTGCAAAGAAGCGAAGAGCAAAAAGATTAAATAGTTGCTACAAATGTGCTCGATGGACATGTGATACCCGTTGTAAATCAATAGGATATTCATCCATAAATCGAGATGATAAGATAGACTTCATTAAGGGTGGACTGAGTAAGGAGTCATTGGATGATATCCGATTGACTCTTGAGACGCACCCTAGTGGGTATGTGCAGCGTGAGCTACTATCTTTATGGGCTAAATTCATCAGCGATAAAGAGAGATATAGTCTCAAAAATATAATAGCAAAAGATCCTGTTTGCCAGGCTGTTATAAACAATGATGCTTTGGCTATGCAGCATTAATACAAGGTAAATCATTTGATATATATATGCACATATAAAATATTTTTCTGTTTCCTTTCACGAGTTTTGATAAAGGCTGGTTAAAAATATTAAATCACCGAAAGGTGAGTAGGATGATTTTGTCAAAAGTAAATCTTCACTTTTTCAAAAGACGAGCGGAAATAGTGAAGTTTTTCGGTTTTAAATAGCCAAACATTTTTCATAGTTCATTCATCCCAAAATAACATTTTCTCGTAAGTTTTTCCTTCCTTATTCTCTCAAAGATGGAAGGATCAAAACTTCGACAGATTAAAACTATCTGTGTATTTTGTGGATCAAAAGTAGGAAAAGGTTTTGGGTATCTAGAAGCTGCAGTGGATCTTGGAAAGAAATTGGGAGAGAAAGGTATCACTCTCGTGTATGGAGGAGGTAGCAGTGGATTGATGGGTTGTGTTTCACAATCCGCTCTAGTAGAGAAAGCAAGAGTGATAGGTGTTATACCTACTCCTTTAGCTGATATTGCAGGCAAAACACGAGGGCATGAAGTACAAACCTTATCTATCCATGAACGCATAACTTGCATGTTATATGGTTCTGATGCCTTCATAGCCCTGCCTGGAGGTTTTGGTACTTTAGAAGAAATCTTTAATATTACTTCATGGGCTCAACTAGATCTCCATACTAAGCCTATAGGGCTTTTAAATGTAAACAATTTCTTTGATGGTTTGCTAACATTTCTTGATTATGCTGTGGAACAGGGATTCATATCTCCATTTTCTAGGAGAATCCTTATTTCTGCTCCTACTATCGAGGAACTGCTGGATAAGTTGCAATCATATATTCCAATACAAGATCCAGCAGGAGTTAAGATAGATTGGTCGCAAGGAAGGGGAATCAAGCGAAAATGGAGTCCGGTTAATGTAAATTTATCTTTGTGAACCCTAGAATAGGTGGTGGTAGAGTACGGAGTATTCTCGCTCTTGAGACACACCATAAATTTCTAGGATTTTATCAATGTTTTAATCTTGTGTACCTCAAAGATTTAAGGTGGTAGAGTATGGAGTATTTCTTACTCTTGAGACACACCTTTTTCTTTATTTCCTCAAAATGTCAGAGGTGGTAGGATAGGCTACTCCCGAAACACATCTCTTATTTTGAGGATTATAAATGTTTTTCCCCTTTTTCGTTTTGCATGTATGACTCGTTTATGCTTCTTCAGGAGCAATAATAATATCATTTCAGTTTGTTTAGATGATAATTTTTACTTCTTCTGGAGTAAATATGTACTTCTTCTGGAATACATAAGTGCTCGTGTAAGAACTTTTCCAGACACTTATCATCTAATATTCATCTCATAATACTGATGAAATTATTTTCACATTAGCCATATCCGTGCTATAATGTGATATTATCTTATCATACATCAACATTCTCTTGTTGAATAATTTTCATCCACCCATTCAAATTCAGATATTGGTAACTTCTGGTACCATTGGATAAAATATTTTTATCAACATTTACCAACTTTTTGGTAATGATAACTTCTGGTATCATTTGATGAAATATTTTCTAACTTTAGTATTGATAACTTCTGGTATCATTCAATGTATTATCAAATAACAATAATATTGTATATATTTTAACAATAATAATACAGGGGTTATACCACCACGTATATATGTTGACAACAATCCTCTAATATGTTAGAACTAACCAACAATTGAGGTGTTTATATGTATTCAATTGATAAACCGATCATATAGGCAGTGTCAACATAATAAAATAATTAAACCGACCATATAGGCGATGTCAACATAATGAAATAATTAAACCAACCATATAGGCGGTGTCAACATAATGAAATAATTAAATCGACCATATAGGCGGTGTCAACATAATGAAATAATTAAACCGACCATATAGGCGGTATTAACATAATGAAATAATTAAACCGACCATATAGGCGGTAACGTGATATGCTTAAAATTTGTAGAACCAACCATATAGGTGGTATAACCAACTAAGTAGGTGGCAGCATGATATAATTAAAACTGGTAAATCCAACCATGTAGGTGGTAGAACCAACCATGTAGGTGGCAACATATTTCAATTCAATTGATAGATCGATCATATAGGCAGTGACATGATATTAATCGTTAATTTATGATTATTATATTTTTTATGTATTACCAAGGTCAAAATGGTCCATATTTTAATATATTGCCCATATGGATAAATCGAAACCGTCAATAGATTTAAAATTTAATTTAGAACAAACTTACTTTTGGTCCGAAGTTCAAAATCTCGTCGGAAATGCTTCAAAAATAATATTTACGAAGCCGCCACGTTCAACCATCGGAAAATGTCCAAAACTGCACCAAACAGAAAAGTAAGACCATAGAAAAATTCAAAACGTCGAACTGAACAAACAGCCTTTTGACACCGTCGCCAGAAACGGCTCCACGCGCCCGCACGCGCCCGATCGACGTCAGCGCGTGGGATTCACGCGCCTCACGCGCCTCCGCCGTCTGTCGCCGCCTGTGACACGCGCCGGTGTCGGAGGTTCGTCTTGCCACCGTGATTTCAGATCCGGTCTCCGATCGTTAATTGGATATACGATTTTGCGTAGATCGACTTTGAAAGTTTCGAGTTTTTCAGATCTACAATATGTGGGTTGTTTTCTAAAGCCAAAAGTATTTGATTTGAGAGAGGAAAACATTGATTTGTAAAAATCAGGTTTCTGATACAGAGGCTCATCATTTAGATGCAACTGTAGAGCATACTCCCGTCGTATTACTCAATTGGCTAGAGACTCGTGCTGATAACGTGTTATAAAACTATCAAAATCATAATAACGATATAAGAAATTGAGAGAATGATAGCTTAGAGAGAATACTTCTCATAAGTCTTGATTACCATATACAACCATAACATCCTATATTTATAGGAAATTATCAAGAATAAAATAGTCATTAATATACAAAAGGAAGGAATTTATAATAGTTACCATCCTATTTCTCCATAACATTTTTTTTATACACAGCTTGTATTCTTAATTTTCCTGTCACTTTCTTTCAATTAATATTAACCTTTAACTTTAAATGACATAATCGTGGAGAGCCTAATCAATTCACTTGGCCTGTGTTTGGTAATTTGTTTATAAACAACCACGTTGCAATATTTCATTGGATATTAATTATTTTTAAAAAATCAATAATTTCGATTGATTAAAGATTTTTGTCCACTATTTTTTACTTTTCAAAAAAAAAATGAACTAATGCAATATTGTCACGTCGCTATTTATTAACAACCACTTATAAACGATTTACTAAACATATTAATAATAAACTAGTCTCCGTTCTTTTTGGTAATTTTATTTTTATATCAAATTTAGCTGACAATTCTACCATGACTATGAACTTAGAACCCTATAATTAATTGATTTTTTTATTTTTATTTTTATTAAGAATTAAAAATTATCACTTGTCAATAACTTTGTCACAATGTGCAATCCATTTTTTTAAGCTCATGCTCCTAAGCTATAATTGATTCAACAATGCTACATGTGCCGCGAGCTGCACCATACTCACACATGGGGGGGTAAACTAGTTATTTCACTCTTATGTATTTATGTGGTACACATCGCGGATTCGCGATAACTTTAGCATTTTTCAATTGATTTACTCCGAGTCATTTAAGTCTACACCATCGAGTAGTTTATTACAAAAACAATCCAAATCCTACCGATTCATGCGGTTTCAGTAAAACCTCAATCGAATTGAACAATGCCTATTGATCATTTGGAATATTCTTAATTTGACATGTGGTAGAAAAGGATAAAGTAAACTTTTCATAGATCCTAATCCAAATTAATTTACGTGTGATAAGTAAGAACGTAAGGAATAGAATATTTAACTATCAAGGACACACCATTAGTTCAGTGGAATTTAAAATATGGACTGATAATTATATAGGGTGTAGGTTAAGATCCAATTATTGTTTGTCAACAAATTTGTTGCATTAAATAAGTAGAATAATGATAATTGTACATAAGGTGATAAGAACATCTCCAACAGGCTCTCTAAATTTGAGATATTCTTTATTTTATAGAGTCGATCATTAAAATTTCACTCTAATAAGCTCTCTAATTTAATATTTGGAGAGTCAAACTCATTTTTTATTATTAAATGTATTTAAAAAGTTTCAATTTTCAATATTCCTATAAAAGTTTTTTTTATTACATATTTAATATTATTGGAAATTCATTTAAAAAAAATAGTAACTAAAAATAAAGAAAGACAATAAATATTTTTATGAAAAAGTAAAATAAAGAGTTTGTTGGAGCTCGTAAAAAAAATTGCTCTTTAAATTTAAAGATGCTCTCTATTATGTAGAATATGTTTTCTAAATATAAAAAATTCATTAGAAATGCTCTTAGGAGTAACATAAAGTTTTTCAGATAGATGATGTATCAAGAAAGGAGTGAAAAAGTTGTTATTATTATTATTATTATTATACACTCTGTAAGTGATGATGAACATGTAACATAACCGAACTCTATAAATATTATAATCATGGGAACTCTGCTCTCCTGCCTGCCCGTGACGGGTAGGAGTTAACCTGCCCAGCACAGGCAAGGGTGTGTGTGGGCCCCACAACTCCTGCCCATCATGGGCAGGAGAGCCCTGCTCTAATCATGGAACCTAATTTAAATAACGACAAAGTTTAACCAACTTTTATGCAACAATTTAAATGTAAGAAGAAAAAAACTCAACCAAGAATTTAAAGAATTTAAGTGTTATTATTATTATTATTATGCGTGAATCATAATCAAGTTTTAGTCTTTAGATGTCAGTTCGAATTAATAGTATGCCTAATTAATATTAATCATATCAAATAATTTTTCGTTATCATTATGTAAATGAATCATAATTAAGTTTTTAGTCTAAAGATGTCCACCAGAAATTGTAGTATTACCAATTTAATCATAGCAAATAATTAGTATTATCATTATGTAAATGAATAAAAATTAAGTTTTACCTTTTGGGTGTGTTCGGCTGCATCAATTAAATGGGAAAAGACTAAAAAAAATAAATTAATTAATTTACACAATTTTTCATACTATTTTTAACCATTTACATTTTTCCTATCCAATTTTTAATCATACATCTTAACTAAAAAATACAAATAAATTAATCAAATAATTTCAATTCCCTTGGCACGTGCCGAACAGTTATATTATATAAAAAGTATCCACAAGAATTTATGGGAGTGGTGATTCCTATTTTTCCTAAGGAATATGCACAATTGTGATCAAATCCTTTATACCCTATATATTTAGATATCGGGTTATTTGTAATTGATTGGAACCTGGAACGATTTAACTTTTTTTTTTTTAGAAAAAAAAAAAAAAAAACCTAAAATGAAAGTAAATATGATAAAATATCAATGATTTTGCAAACGAAGGACATACGGGTTGTTGTGACATTTCTTCCTTTGATAAGATAACCTTATAATGACGTTACAAGAATCGGGAGCAACACGCGTGATGAACATGTCGCTTCTATAAACATTGTCGTTCCTATAGGTCAAGGGCTGCTTATAGCGATGACCTACATGGACAACATGTCTCTAGCAACACTGCTATGAGTACGAGTTTATACGGATAATAAATGTCGATCCTATGGAATCATTAATTTGTAGGAGCACCACTTGCCGTTCAGAGACACGAATCTATAATAGCGACATATAAAAGTGACTTTGTTGTCTCTATCGATTAAAAGGGACGACTTTATGACCTATAGGGGCAGCATATGTTGCCACTATAAATAACTATTCTTGTAGTGTGACCGTGTGATATTGCATGAGCCTAAAAGATTCTCTTAATCAGTAAAACATTCCACAATTCATTGTTTTTCCTCTTTCGAATTCAAACATGGATTACATTTGTCATCACAAATTTTGGTCCATTTGAAGAAAGAATCAAGCACCATTAAATCATGATTAAACTCGATTTGTTTCATTTACTACATAATCAATTAAAGCTTTTAGGAGAAAAATATGTAGGGGGAAACTAATTATCTACTTAATAAATACGCGTGAATTTAATAAAATCTGATTTGATTAACAAAAATGTACGCCTTTAAAACATTTTGAAAAGATGGTGGAGGGAAAACGATTCTCTAATTACTAAGAACATATTTGATTAAGTTTAAATTGTTTGCACATAAGTAAATAAGTGAGTTTTAAAATAAGTAATTTCAAATTACTTATTTTGAGTATATAGCGACATTTACTTTAATTTGAGCAACTTTTTTCTAAATTAAATGTTTTACCTTAAATGATTACAAATAAAAGTATACAAAAATTAACTTTAAAATTACTTCTATACTTAATCAAATATGCTACAAATCCTTGATTTTTAATTAAATTCAATTTTTATCTCATTCGTTTTCAATGAATTTGAAACATTTTGAAAAATAGAAGTATATATGAAAAAAAATAATAACGTTTTAATTACTAAACCTAGACATATAGTCCAAGTTCAATGTGAAAAACTCGAAGTCATAATTTTAAAAAAAATTCATGAAGCTCAGTTTTGTTAAAAGTTTTACGTTTAAAAACTTTTTTTTATGTTTCGAAATAAAATATATGGTTGAAAAAGTGAGGAAAGAAAATGTGTACTTTTAAAAAGTGATTTGAAAAATTGAGCTATTTAAACAGAGGCTAATAAATGAGCCCATTCACCATAAACCAAGTGAATTAAAGCCGATTTTATTGATTTCTTAAGAGTCTCTTTGGTTCATGAAAAAAATTTGATTTTTGTGAATTTTTTATGGATGTATGATTTAAAAATGTTTAAAAATTAAAAAAGCTAGGGGCTTGACTAAGGATAAATGATTGAGATTGAATTTGAAAAGTTGTGATAAAAATTTTCATCAACCAAATGGATTCTAAATTAATTATGTTTTGCAAAAATAAAAAATAAAAAACTCATCTATATATTTATTTATTTATTTGACTATCTCGATTCGACTTTTTAACTATTGTTTGATATATTGAAAAATAAAAATGCTAGTTGCACTTAGAGCATGACAAAGATGATGACAAATAAATGAGTTGGCAAGTTTGTGAACGTTGATTTAAAAATTGATATGATGTGTAGATTATTATGATTGTGTCAAAAATGCAATATGTCAACATGTATGTTAAATTATCAATGATTAAAAAATCGGATCGGACCGACCGGTTCGACCGGAAAAATCGGGAACCGACCGGTTCAACAGATTTTTAATCGGTTCAACCGGGAAACCAGTTGAAAATCGAGAAAAAACTGGTTCTTCTTCTTCTTTTTTTTAAAGCTATTTTTGTGTATAATTTTATTTTCTAAATGAGTAAATATTAGTTTATTTGTAAAATAACTTGTTTTTTAGAATTTTTGTGATTTTTTAATAATTTTTTATATTTTAATTGAAATCGGTTCGACCCCGGTTGAACCTTTTGACCCTTGAAATGTTGCCTTTTTTGATTCGAATCGATTTCCAATTTTCTAAACATTGTAAATTACAATTAAATGTAGCAGAATTGATTTGAAAAATATTACCCTAGGCAAGTTTGTTCACCAAACACACTATTTTATGAATTAATCTAAGTGTACAATTCATTTGACAATGTAGATGATAATTTGTTGATATATGGTGTTATTATTATTGATTTAAAAGATAATGTGATGTGTGAAAAGAAAGAATTGCGTCATGTAGACAAATTATGACTCTCCTAATTGTGATCGTGATCGAAACAAAACTGCTATTTTGTAGTTGTCACCAGCGTTAAACCAAACCAGGATGTAAGGACAATCACAAACTACAAAGATCTTTGAGTAATCTCACGTAACAAACGTGTAAATGCCCCCACCAATCAGGGATAATCTCGTCTTATCACTCCAAGAAAATATCCACCATTTCGTAACGTCGCCACTATTCTTGACCAGTCCACCATCCTTTTTAACCTCCCACCCAACACCCCACTTCTCTCTCTCTCTAAAATTTGTTCTGTACATCGAATGTGAGAGAAGAAAAAAAAATGGTTGATGAGTTCATGGTTTGTGTGGATAGAATAATAGCTTCTGCTGCATGCTTTGAGGGGTCATCATCGGAGAGTGATAGAGAAACTAGTATTATTAATGATAATGATAATGCTGCTGAAAATGTTAATGCAGTTAGTGGAATGGTTTCTTTGAAAAAAAGCAATAGCTTTGATGGAAAAGATATTGGGGAAGGAAGTTCAACAAAGGAAACTGTGAAAGAGTGTAGGATATGTCAAGAGGAAGATGAGGAGAAAGATATGGAGGCTCCTTGTGCTTGTAATGGCACTCTCAAGGTACACTTTTTTTTTTAATTATTATTTATTTATTTACATTTTACAGTCATTTCTTGATTTTATTTTATTTTAGGCTTAATTTTTTAGTTCTATTGTATGCTTGCAAGAGCACTCTCAATGTCCAATTTTTTTAGAGATTTTCTTGTATTTCTTTACCATTTACTGTCGATTTTGAATTATTTTTATGGGCTTAATTTTTTTATAATTTGTCTGTAATGCTTACAAGGGAACTCTCCAGGTCCAATATTTTTTGGCATTTTCTTGTATTTCTTTACCTTTTACAGTCCTTTATTGATGATTTTTGTGGGTTTACATTTTTTATTAAGGTTCTTTTGTAACTTTAGGTGCCTGCTGTTCTTGAATATAGTTGGAATTTTTATTTTTATTTTTTTCATTTACATTATTAGTTTTCTTTGGGTAGGGTATTTTTCTTCTTGGATTTTTCCCCTTCTGCAGTCCTTTTTCGAATAATTTTTGTGGGTTTTTTTCTTTTTAAATCTTGGCTTGAAATTTTGAGTAATTCAAGTGAGTTTTGTGGGAAAAATGTTTCCTTTAATGTTTTTACCATTTTTTTAATATTATTTATGTCTCTGTTTTCAACAAAAACTTCTTCTTTGGCGTCAATTGGTTTACTTTTATTGGAAATCTGAATATTCGTCTACTTTTTTAATTATTGCTGGCTCGGGACTATTAAAGAATGGATTCACGGGCTTCTCAATACCGTGCTGTGAGAGAAGTTGGTTACAGCTTTAATAAATTAATATAGAATCTAGTAATGTTATTTATTTGTACGCTTTAATTGTTGTTGAGATTTTGGATTACTTTTGTTTATATTTGCTTTTAATGTATAGTTTTCACCAATTTGTGTCGTCATTCCACATTATACTGAAAATAAAATCCAAATTTTAATTTATTTCTCTAATTTCAGTTGTTCATTTGAAAAAAATTGAAGCCCTTAATTGTGATTATCATGTAATTTACAAATAGAATCCATTTTTTTTTTTTTGGTCGCGAGCTGTTGCAAGTTGAAGTTGAAGCTGTGTAGCAATATTGATATTTCTTGTTTCTTCGTGTTCGAAATGTAGTTTGCCCATAGAAAGTGCATTCAGAGATGGTGCAACAAAAAAGGTGGTATAACTTGTGAAATATGCTATCAGGTTCGGATTTTGCTCTCATTTTTCATATTACGGAAAAATTTATGATCTTCTCATCAAAGCGGAAATGTGACACTAGTCTCCTTGTAACAGATTTTCTCACCCAATTATACAATTCCACCTCCGAGAAGTAATGCTGATGTTATGACTATTGATATCAGGTATATTCTGGTCTCTGGAGCATCTAATGAAAATTTCCACTCTTGAATGTCTAGTATTCAGCATGGCACTTTCGAGAGCGAGAGATACACGAATTCATCAATATGATCCATCTTGAATAATATTATAATAAGATAATAAACAAAAAAGGAGCTAAAATCGTGTTCACTGTATTGTCTAGACGTAGCTACTAGTGTGTACCAAATATGCGCCATAGTTTTTTGCTTATTAGGTGAAGGTATTCGTCGAGATAACTCAACACCTTCTCTCTTACCCCAGGCAAGCTTGGGCTCAACAAATTGGTCTTCGGGATCCTCATTTTTTGACTTTAACGACAGCTGATCATCAATTTCTGCAATCAGACTACGAGGACTATACTGTTGCAAATAGTGGAACTCTCGCATGTTTTCGCTCTGTGGTTATCATTGTAAGCAAGATTTGCATGGAGTGAATTTAGGCTCTGTTGGGCAAATATTTTGAGATTTATAAATAGTTTTTTGTTGCTTTTCATGTAAAATGTATGGTTAAAAAGTGGTTTAAAAAAATTTGTGTGATTACAAGTGGTTTGAGAAATTGTATTGTTTATATATTGATTTATAAATAGGTAATAATTGCGTTACAGAACGGAGTGTTCTTAGATGTAGATATTTAATTCTAGCAAAATTGTGAAATGTGGATTTTCCGTATTTGCAGCTGATGTTACTCTTGTTGATACGCCAAACTTTAATGGTCACAAGAGACTTTGGGATGGTGCAGGCTTCATCAGGTTTCTTCCATGTATGTCCAATTTTTACGTTCTTTTGTTTTTTTAGAATTCACATGTCTGTGAATCAGTTTGCATTTTCCTGTTTTATTTTTGGTGGCATTAAAAACATATTCATACGCAAATATGTTTTCTTGGAAAATTTCAGTATCAGATATCTGTTCTTCAGTTAGCCGGAATTCTTATCCCTTGCTATGTGGTGGTCCGGTCTTGGTACACCGTACAATGCCGCCGGAGGAGACAGGTTTGTTAATGCTGTCATGTACTTCACCTTCTTTGCTTGCTCTCTGCCTTTTCTTTTCGTAATTTTTGAATTCTGGTTTGGATAATAAACAAACAGGAAAGCAGACTAAACCCGTAATTAACATAATTGAGGTTCCCAGACAGACATAATAATTCAATCGAAAGAATTCCAATTGACAAATGTTGTCGTCGCCATTGTAAGTAATACTTGGTGTCGCTTGAGTACGTAGATTTTGGCTGGTGAATTAACACGCACACGATACACAAGAAAGCATCACTGTGATGTAAAAAGGCAAGAACCTGTGTTTTCCTATAACAATAATACTATGTTGACATTTTTCTGGGACATGAAAATAAAATATTACCGATGTGGCGTCTCTTGATTGGATGATGAAGATGTGTCCATGTAATGATGAAGCATATGGCCCACTTGTTCATCATCCAATGTCGAGGCGCCACCTCGATATGTCTCAATTTTATGTCCTAAAAAAAATTTCACGTAGAAGAACTGTGTACTAAAAGAGTAGACCATCTTTATGTGATTCCCATTTCGATTTGAGCTTTGTTTGCTTCTACTGTCATTGCTCATGTACTTGAGCATATTTTCTCATTGTAATTTCGACTCTATCTTCCCGGAGTTCATTCTCCAGGGTTTAGTACAATGATTCTTAGAATCCTGCTACCATTAGACACATTGCTAATATCAAGAAATAAAATAGTAATGAATCCCGAGTAACTGGCCTAGCCACTAAAGTAGTAATGAATCCCGACACTAAATAGAAAGGCCATCAATTCCTAATCTTCAATGGGTCGATTGAATTTGCGTATGACCAATGCAGTTTATACTCTTTCTGGCTGTAATCTGCTTTATTGTTTATTCATCAGGGGTCAGAATAAAGGGAGCCAAATGATCTTAGGCTGCAGGTTTTCATATGCTACCGAATGCCGGGCTTGTATCTGTGAATCGCGTTCTCTTTTCCCCACAGTTGTGTTCTTATCCAAAGGCGATGGTGCAACGGCCGAGGGGTGAAACTTGCTGCCATAAATTACTATATGTTTTGAACTTTTTATTCAACCTGTGAACTCAGAAGTAAATGTAAATGTGAATGTTGAGTTCATTAGGGTGCTTTTTAGATTTGCTAAACGACATGTTTTGTGTCGGATGCTATTGAGTTTCAGCGTTTTTCTGGAAGTTCGCGTCTTTTCTTGTTACTTTTCTTTTTCACAGCTGCACCCTGTAGCAATATCACGTTTCTTCAGCATAATTCTTCTTCAGATAAAAAGCCAGCAGTATAACTTTTCTTCAACAAAAATTATGCCCTTGTACTTCCTAATTACAATTAACATTTATTAATAAATATTTTATTATTATCAAAAGGTAAATTACCTGACTCAATCACCAGAAATGCTTCATTTTTCCCAAATCGTTTTATCCAATTTTAATTTCCATCATAGTAGAAAATTGCGACAACACCGGTAATGAGCAACACTGAGCTATAATATTTCAAGTGAAGTTGGGATTGTGGTGGTGTCAATGCTGGCAGTAGTGGAGGTGTGATGGGACAATTTGTGGATGTGTGCAGGTTTAAATGTGTGGTTTTGCGATGTTATGAGGTTGTGGTGCAGTAGTGAGGTTGGTGCCAATGGCTTACGGTGATTGTGGTGGTGCGGTGGTGGTAGCGTGCATGTTTCGAGAGTCAATATGTTTGTGGTTGATGGTGTTTTTGCAATGGTTCTGATTTGGCGTTACATGCACACTGAAATTGGCTGTGGACGTTTTGTGAGGGTTATAACTAGGTTTTTTGCGACGAGAGATTACAAAAGGTTAGTTGGGTGGTGGTGGGGAGTGCCCACTGTGTTGGGTATTTGATTGGTTTTGGCTTGGACGAATTTGTGTCAAGGTGGAGATTGTTGGGTATTTGACCCAAATTAATCAAGTGTCTAGTGAAACATAATGAGTGCCTAGCTAAAACAAAGGATGGTAGAGCTAATTATGATGTCTATGAAATGATAATTAGTATAGGCTAATTATGGCATTGTGTGGTCCAATAAAGCATGTCATAATTATCCATGACTAATTATGATGTTTGGTGTTAAGAGTTTTCACGGTGAATTCTCCTCTATAAATTGAGGAGAAATCAAGGAAGAAACCACCACCACAAACAGGTTGGTCTAATTAGTGACACAATGTGACCAAAAAGAGAACTTGTTGGGAATTTCCGACACGTCGATTCCCACTTTAATTTTTCCACAGGATCTTTTGATGTTCAAAGTAAAATAAGCAAACAAGAAAATAAATACGAACACAAATTTACGTGGTTCGGCAACTTGCCTACGTCCACGGACCCTCGCCAAAGCTTTTCACTATATATTAAATTGTTACAAATATATAGACTTTCACTCACCAACCCAATCCCACAGACCACAGAGAAAATACAACAAACGAGCTTTACCACATATAATTTCTACCCTTTGATTTACACCACAAAGAGTTACAAGAAACTTCACAATATGCTAGGCTCACAATTTTCTCTCTTTGGTTACAGTATGGCCATCAAGAATTTCTCTCTCAAGACATACGGTACTACATCTCTTGCAGCACCCGGCACTGCATCTCTTGCAGCACACTTCAACAAAGCAATATGCACTCCCTTTTATAATACTCCAACCACGTGATTGCAACAATTCAAGAATAGGGTAATCATATCAACTTTCACAATTAGTCAAAAGTAGCCCATTTTCTTTTACCTTTAATCATGAAAGTAACATGTCTCTTTCCTTTCATCAAGAGACAAGGTCTGATTACTCCTCTGTACCACCGAAAGAGCAAAACAAAAATAGTTGCCATAATCATGCATTTGTTGAATTTTGGGTCAAATACCCAACACACTGATGTCGGGTGGCAATGGGTGGTAGTCACAGCAGCCCCTCTCCGTACACCATTTCTACCAATTTTAAAATCGAACCATTTCAAACTCCAGCGAAGTAGCGGCGAGATCAAGAAGTTACCCACTCTTACCACCATTTTAGATCTACCAAAGTACACCCGATCATTTTCTGTTCTCTGGAATAAAATGTACATCTAGGAAATGAGAGATTCAGCTCCTTAACCAATGACTACCACCAAATGAACATGATGAACAAAATAATACCTATAAATGGCGCAATCTTTCTTTGAATGTAGAGAAGGTCTTATGCTCCTCTATTTTCTATTTCCGAATGGTGGCAGTTGTGGAGTTGGTGGTGGCGAGGTGGTGGTTGTTTTCGGAAGCGTTGGGTGGAGGAGGGAAGTGCTTAGGTTGGGAAGGAGATGGGTTGGGAGTGTGACCAATTATTGACTAATTGTGGTCAAAATATTGACTAAGTTTGACCAAAACAATTGTTATAAAATTTTATCAATCACAAGTGTGATCAATTATTAGGTAAAGGCGACTTACAATTTGTGTCAAATTCGATGTCGACTATATTTGTGACTTGAATAGTGTCTGTAACCAATTACAGGTAATTGTGACCAAAATATTGATTAATTGTGACTTTGTACGATTTGTAACGAGTAGGGGATGTGACAAGTTTAATTAAATTATATGTCACAAAATTTGATTTGTGAGTAAATTTGTAAAGGTGACTTACAATTTGTGTCAACTGTGACTTTGTGTGATCATTGAACATGACCTGTAATTAAGGAGATAATAAAAAATAAATATATAATATAAGCAAAATTATATAGACACGATATTTATCATTGGTAAAAAAAACTTCTTGTGTACTTTGCTTTGCGATATTCTCGGCCCTTTCAATTATAAATACACCGTCCACAATAGATATGTTTGCTTTCTTTAGAAGGATTGACGGAAGAGTAGTCAAAGGGTTCAAAATATTTTTCAATTGTCCTTCCATAAGGCACTACTATACGTGTCATACACGGATATGGTTTCTTCGGCAAAACTAACTTCAACCACAAACCAGTGACAATTTTCTAGGACAGGTATATACAGATGCGTACAATCTCACCATCTCTTACCCAACTTTGGAGAATGGCCAGCTACCAAATTCTTAACACATTGGATCCCCTTCGTCAAAATAAACTATAAAAGTGGTAGAAATGTACTGTCCAATATAGCAACAGGTCAATGACTCGGTTGAATGTCTTTTGGTAGTTCTTTGCCTGAAGCGACAACAAATACATCACAAAATCAACATATTAAAGGCAAAAGAACTTATTATCATATCGTTAAAAAAACATATAATATGTGGTAAAATAATTAAGTTTTACTTACATAGGAGTTGAGCCATGCAACTGAATCCATAATATCGTTAAACCACTTCTTAGTTTCATTTGTCTTGACTCAGTCTAACTGGTGTGAGGCACTAAAAAAGATAATATCAAATAAAAAAAACCGATTATAAAAAGAAAAATGGTAAGTAACAATATAGGTAGGATATTTACCTATCTTGAATACCAAGTATCGAACACCTTCTTCTTCACTGGGTCAATCTTTTGAAAGGGAAGAAATGTTGTGCCATCCACAAATCTTATCTTCTTTGCCTCGACTTTTGAATGGAGAACCATCTATCCAAAATTTGGGGACTAATTTGCAAGAAAATCTAAAGGTATGGACTTTATTCGCAAAAAAATTAAACGTAGGAATGTTTTTCCACAATGAGTGTCAAACGTAGGGACGTTTTGTGCTATTACCCTTAAGAAATGAATTAAAAATGGAATTGGACAAAAATGCCCCTCATTTAACGTTGAAATATGGTTAAATATAACGAAAATGACGTCTCCAACAAAAAAATGTAAAGGTTAGGACGTTCAGCGTAAAAAATCACAACGTTGGGATGTTTTGCACAATACATGTCAAAAGTAGGAGCGTTTTGTGCTATTAACCCTTATAAATATTCTTCATCGGCTATATTCAAGACAAGCATATCAATAGACGCTTTGTAGTGTTTGGATCTCAAAATTGACTCGTAGAAATACACCAAATCCAATTTATACTTGTCTTCCATTTCTTCGCAATTGTTAAAAGTAAAGCATGAGTAATCATACTAGCCCCATCAAAATATATCGCTGTCAGTCTATTTGTTAGCAGTATTCTATCTTTTTACAACGCTTCATTTTCAGGGTTCAACCCTGTAATCAGAGTGGACTCATGGAATGAAAATCTTGCAACATTTTTCCCGACACCAAACCACAGTTCATTCTTATTCACCAACTTAATAATTCTCAATGCTAGATCATGGATGAGTTAGCCAGACATTTTCATTTTCCTCAACAGAATTTTTGAAAACAAGATTGACAAAAATCTATTCGATTCTCTTCATCCAGTGCGTTGTATACCTCATCTATAACATTTAAGTTACATAAGTTCGTACATTTTCCCTCAAATTGATCATCAACAATTATTTGAAACTCCATCCTGCATAATATAAGACAATTATAGTTAAATAAGTATACTAAAAGAAATAAGCATGAAATGGAAAAAATTCGTCCTTAAAAAATCTCTAATGGACGGTTAAGAGATTAAAACGTCGGTTAACCTACCCCCAAACCTTGAGGGTCGATTACCTCTTGGTGGTAGGTTAAACTACCCTCAAAGGGTCGATTAACAGTTCCTCAAAGGGTAGGTTAATAGAATCTGAGGGTAGGTTAACCGACCCTTTGAATCTGAAAATGTAAGACCCTGTTCTCTTTGCTATTTTGAGGTCGTTTTCTATTTTTATTTTCGAAAACACTAAAAATGCGTTATCTTTACCATTTTCGAAAACGCATTTTGGAAGAAAAAAAAAAGTTGTACACAAAACGCCTAAAACCTCGTTTTGTGTGTATTTCAGCAAAAAATGTTCAAAACGCGAAAAACAAGTTTTGAGATTTTTTTTAAAGAATTATCCTAACTTGAAACTAAACTTAATATAATATTTTTTAAAAAAATTATCTTAACTTGAAATCAAACCTAAATAAAGATTTTTTTAGGAGAATTATCCTAACTTAGAACTAAGCTTAAATAAAGTTTTATTAAATTCAATATCAACATTACAAAAAAAAAAAAAAATTTAAGTGAATTCTTCTTGTTATATTTCAAAAAATGTATTGATAAATGGACTCTGGTGGTTTTGAAAGAACTTGCATTTTCTGAATTTTAATAGAACTAGAGTTTCCTCAAATCTTGAACCTGATCAAGCTGTGTTAATATAGACTCTTAATGCTCACATTAATGTGTTACATGTAACCATGTTTTCAGTGTATTGTGAAATGAAATTTAAGTTTGAGTCAATAGTATTCTGCAAGCAAATTAATTAAAAATCGTTTAAGTAGTATTCTGCAAAATTTCAAACATAACGTGTTTTTCAGCTTTTCATTTTCAAAATCAGTTTTCAGAAATGACAAACCAAACGCGTTTTTAGCAAATTTGAAAACAAAAACAAAACAGGAAATACAAAACATTTTCGAAAATGAAAATACAAAATAAAATACAAACATAACATCATCTAAATAATTCTTTAAGAGCATTCTCCAAAGATAACGCATATATCTAAAGCAAAATGTTTTTTAAACATCATATCATCTCTAGTATGTGAGAAATCAGCAAGATGAAATTAATTTCAGATGAAAACAATCAAACTAAGAAAAGATTCTCTTAAGTCATATGCATCATCAAATCATAAATTATCCCATATAAATGATTATTAAGTCACGTGCATCTTTATTTATGATTCACTTGGTCACAAGTAAACCAACAATTCAAGTTATAAAAACGAGTAATACTTCTCATCGTCATCGATCACTACATATAAAAATTCTGTAATCCTAAGATTTGGTTAGATTCTGCACAGAAGATATAAACTCTTTTGTATTATTCCAAGAATTCAGAATACATCATTGGTCCCAAGATCAGAACAACCAAAGCGAGTGTCTTGTATTTTTCATTTGGAGACTGTATAGTTTTCACTAGGATAAGATCACAATATTCCAACAATGAATCTGAATCAATCTTAGTTAGCTGACAAATATTCTTCAAAACATAAAATCCTTAGTTCCCAAGAGAAATCGACAATAAAATGGATTCTTTAATCCTAAGATTTGGTTAGATTCTGATATAAACTCTTTTCTATTATTCCAAGAATTCAAAATACATCATGAAGATATAAACTCTTTTCTATTATTCCAAGAATTCAGAATATATCATGAAGAAACTCTTTTCTAATATTCCAAGAATTTAGAATACATCATTGGTCCCAAGATTCAGAACAACCAAAGTGAGTGTCTTGTATTTTACATTTATTTGGAAATTGTATAGTTTTCACTAGGATAAAATTACAATATTCCAACAGTGAATCTGAATCAATCTCAGTTAGCCAACAAAATATTCCCAAAAACATAAAATCCTTAGTTCCCTCGAGAAATCGATAATAAAATGGGCTAATCACCTTATTACTACTATGATTCAACACAGCAACTCTTCGAATTAAACTGAAATGAAATACTCACCCTACTTTTTAACAGTTTTGCAGATTTCGGAGACGGTGGCGAGCGATGAATGATGGTGGCAATAATCGTTAAACGGGTGAAAGTTTGACGTTAATGATTTCCGTATTTTTCCAAACAATCGAATAATTTAGAGAAGTTCATTTATTTGAGAAATTATGACATTGTCAATTTCTTTACAAAATTAATGGTTCGATTTACTATTTCAAATGGTTTCATAAATGTTTCAATTTTATCGGCCATTACAGTTTATTTAATGTTGCCAAAAATGAATTTCAATTATTTCTTCCGCAAAAATATTATTCGAAAAATTTAGACAGAAAATGACGTAGTGAATCGGGTATACGGAACTCGGGGCGCTACAAGTTGGTGTATACTAACCCGTAGGGCCAAGCGGTGTATACTAACCCGTAGGGCCAGGCCGGAGGGGAGTTTTCTGGAGTATGAGGCCGCAGTGCGGTGGGGCCGGTCACCTGTATAAAAAGTTTACCCAACACAGTTTTTGCCCCCAGGGCACATCTCCAAGTGGCAAAGGGGATGGGTGGTAAGTGCTCAGCGCAGCTGTGTGCTTGGTTCGATTCCCCGCAAGGTGGAATTGGCCTTGTGGCAAGCGAGAGTTATTGAGATTTGCTCATGCTTACCATAAGCCCTTCCACCCTGACTACTTGGAGGCATAACCTGGATTTACCTTCCCGAACCAATGGCCTTGGACGTGGTCGGTTCGGGCCCTCAGGGTGTGGGCTACACCTTTTTTTTCTTTTTTTTTCTTTTATCAACATCCCTTGATATCATCTACCGAAACGGAAAAACCCATATCAACTTCAGAACCACCCAAATGTGTATATCAACATAAGCTACAAAAGCCCCACATCAATTTAAAAAACTAATAAACATCAACACCTGATTTAGCTTTGGGGTTCATTTTTTAATGTCAAAAATTCTCATAAGAGAGTATTATTAACTACAAAATCCCACATCATGATGAATGCAGACTTCAAGATATAGATTAATAATAAATTTATAGGAAATAAGCTACTCCCAATTCTACAAGAAGAACATTCATTCGAATTAAAGTATAAATTTAGCTTGTTATTGTGCTTCATTTGTGCGCAACAATCACAAGATTATTATGCTTACAATTTAGAAAAAAGAATTTCAAAAGTTGAAAGCCCTTGCAGTCCCCTAGTCTCTTATGCAATCATATAAAAAAAACCCAAAAATCATCGCTCCCATTCACAAAACATTGTCAATTAAAACTATTCACCATCGCTATAAATAACAGCACAGGCAACAATAAAAGTGCAGCAAAGAAAAATAATAACAACCAAATCCAGCACCCACATTCAAAAAGAGTGGATTGAAACTTTAAATTAAAAAGGATATTTTCATTTCTTAAAATGTGAAGGAGAATACTCACTGGAGACGGAAAAATAAACTTCAAATTTGGACGGCGACGAAAAATACCGGCACCGAGTCGGCCGAGTGGGAGAGGAGGGTTTAAGGGATGAGGATTCTCACTGTAACTTCTCTGGTGGTGGTGGTGGTGGTGGTGGGCTGGCGGTGTCGATCGGCGACGGGGCAAGAGGGTGGGTGAGAGAGATACAGAGCGAGAGCGAGAGTTCTTGGTCGTGGTTACGGTCGGTTTTTTTTGAGTTTTTGAAAGGGGAACGTTATTTTCGAAACCGAAGATTATATTAGGAACAACAAAATTGATTTTTATTACTATCTTTTTCAAATGAAAAAAATTGATCAAAGATCAAGGTAAATTTAATGAATGGTCGTTAAACTTAAACCTTGTTACTACTTAACCACTCAAATTTAAAAGGTATCTCACCACCCACTCAACTTTACACCAAGTAACCCATCAACCACTAAATACTAATGTTTAGAAAATCGAAAATCGGTTCGAACCGGAAAGACAATAAGGGTCAAAAGGTTCAATCGGGGTCGAACCGATTTCAATTAAAATATAAAAAATTATTAAAAAATCATAAAAATTCTAAAAAAACAAGTTATTTTACAAATAAAGTAATATTTACTTATTTAGAAAATAAAATTATACAAAAAATAGCTTAAAACGACAAAAAAAATGAAAATCGGTTGAACCGGTAGGTTTTTTCCCGGTTTTCAACCGATTTCCCGATTGAACTGGTTAAAAACCGGTTGAACCGACCAGTTTTTTACCGGCCAATTTTTGGGATGAACCGGACCGATTTTCCGGCCAGTTCTCGATTTCCCGATCGAACCGGCCGGTCCGGTCCGATTTTCTAAAAACTGCTAAATACCTAAAAATAACATCTGAAAATATTTTCTCCAATTTGGCACTGAAGAATTTCCTACGTGGCATTTGAATTATCTACTCAGCAATCCCTTAAATCAAATGTCTTGAAATCGCTTCCTTCGTTCTCCCGCCTATGAAATCGGTTCCACAAAAACAAGTCTCTACCCTAGCTTCTCCTCCATGGCAGAACCTGTCCATGCATAACCCATCTCATTGCAACTACTCATCGTCATTTGCGTAGATTATTTATGGATATGGACCACTCACCGGTGATTGAAAATGCCTTCTTCGGAGTAGAGTATGTCGGATCAGGTATGTTGGAGAATCTTCATGTGAACATGCTGATTTCGTAGAATGCTAAAAAAACTTGTTGGATGCTGAAATGCTGATTTTGTAGGAAAATCTTATGTTGATTACTGAAATGGACAATTTACTGATTAATTTTTTTAGCTCAAATTTTTAGTATAGGTCGTCTGCTTCAAATTTTAGCCTATACTTGTGATTTTCTGGAATGCTTTAGCTTTATGTCAACCTTCAGTTTGTTTATGTAGTTAGGCCTCAAGTTCACTCCTTGCCATTTATGGATTCTTGCAGATGATAGTGATGAAGAAGAAGAGCTAGTCCCAGGCCTACAATTACATGATTCTGATAATGAGGTCAATGATGGAGATTTTGAGTTCGACATAAATGCACCTGAGCGAATTGTTGTAGGCTATAATGCAAACTCAGATGTAGAAGTTACTGAGTTGGGGTCAAATATAGATACTGACTATTACCCTTCATCCGAAGAGTTGCATACATATTATTCATCAGCCGAGGAGAACAAAAACATCTATCCCGCTTTTGATCCAGAAAAGGAATTATTTGATCCACAATTTGAAGTTGGGAAGACATTCAAAGACATGTCAGAGTTCAGGAAAGCCGTGAGAAACCATGGGGTTGTGACTAGGCGCAATTTGAAGCTGAAGCCAAATGAGGAGAATAGGGCTCAGGCTGTGTGCAAGAAATATTGTAAGTGGAGAATATGGGCATCTTTGAACAAGAAATTGGGTTGCAATCAAGTGAAATCTTACACTCACACCCATAGTTGCTTTCGAGATAGATCAAATAGGTTGGGATTTTATAATGCTTCTATAGATATTTTGTATCAGGCGAAAAATTTGGTGCTTGTGTTAGGATTTTGTAATGCCTTTTGCTTTTGCATCAAATATATATATATATATATATATATATATATATATATATATATATATATATATATCAATGATATTATAATTATTTTGGGATTTTTTAGTTCATGTTTGCATTATGTTTGTGTGGAATTTGAAGAAATAGTGTATCAAAAATATTGTGTAATCTGTTGTCAATCTGGTGCAATCTGTCACAAGATTTCAAGCAATCTGGTGACCAATATTGTGCACCAGATTGCTTGGAATCTGGTGCCCCATCTGCACCAGATTGCTTGCAATTTGATGCAATCGCTTGTGCACCAGATTGCAAGAAATCTGGTCCAATCTATATCTCCAGGTTGCAACACAGCATTGAGTATTTTAGCTGGAAGGCCTTCAGCATTTCTGAGTGGAGGTTCTTTAGGATTTTGGCAGAAGTTCATCTATTCATGTTAGTTTTCTCAACTCCATCCTTTCTTGGCAAAAAAGTTTGCACCAGATTTCAATCAATTTGGTGCATAATCTGGTGCACAACTTCTTCACCAGATTGCAACCACTTTTATGCACCAGATTTCTTGAAATCTGGTGCAATTCTTCACTAGATTGCAATCTGGTGACAATCATTAGTCTGGTGATCCAGATTCAATAAATGTGGTGAACCATAAGACGTGTAAGACATGAAAATAATAACACAAGTGTAAGACATTATAAATTCTCAAGAATGTTTCTCATTTATTCAAAATAATATAGGACATACAATCAAGTTATACCAACTACAACCAACTTCGAATGTAACAAATAGCTAAGAATTCAACCAACGCCTATCTAACTAAACATTACAACACGACAGATTATCTATCATACTTGATGCTGTCAAAAATCCTAACCTTGACGTGGCAGGATTTGATGATACTTGATTGCTGGAAGAGATCAATGAACTCGCCTTGGATGACCTGCAAAAAAGGCAAGGAGGATTCTCCCCGTCGCCCCTCCGGTGTGAGAATTTGTTTTCTGGAAAAATATAGAGAGAGAATATATAACTGGAAAACGTAAAGAATTGTGAATGAATATATGTGAGCAAAGGAACTGTATTTATAGGACTGAAAAAGCCCATAACTTCCATTATTTAAGGAAGGAGTCCTTATTGCTATAAATTTACCTTTTAGGAAGAGTTCTAATCTTACAAGAATTGTACTTCCACTTTTTTAGGACGTTTCCTTATAGGTTATGGTTTATTTCGAGGGTCAAGCGGGTGGCCCATTGACAAAGCCCATAAACGATGAATATTCGGAATCACGTTTGTACCAAGCAATGTAGAGCATAGTGGCCGAGCTAGGCCGGACATATTTTATAATATGTATGTAGGACTTGACTAGATCGGGCATGCCCGATCTTTGATGGTCATAAGATCGGACATCAACCTCGGACTAGGAAAACTTATAGATGATAAGTTATTGGACCGGGCACGAAAAAGGCCAGGATATAAGGCCGACCATGTTATCGAGATGGGCCGACCCAGTGTATTCTTTTCATAGGCCCATACCTCAAATGACCGGGAAAATAGCCCGATCATTGGCCCCCGTGCATCAGGGATCGGCGATTAATGCCTGAATGCAATTAACTCTTGATGTTATTATCTTCATTAATGATGTCTGTTTGCTAACTCATTTTTATTTATTATTTACTTTAATGCGTTGCGTAATTAATAGCGTGCGATTAGATGGCTGCCACGTGTCAAAGTGAAATGTGGTGATTCAAAAATTTCCCCTTCAAAAATTTCCCCACCTATTTTTGACTATATATAGGTGGTCCCTATACCCTCAGTCTTTTTACTTTGTGATTTTGTGAGAATCAGAGAACTCCTCGAGCGACCTAGCACGACCTCATTTACCAACAACATTTTCTTTTAGGTAAGCTCGGCCACACCCGACCTATTTAAATTTCGTAACTTATTGTTAGAAAAATGGCCAGGCAAGTGAACATCACAGACCTTAGGGAAATTGAGAATCTGGACGAACCCTTAGAAGTTGAGCCCATAGGCTTTTATCAACCACCACCTTCCCATGATGAGGAGTTGGGCGGCGAGGAGGGGGTCGAGGATGATGCCGACATAGGTAGAGGGACTGGTGAGGAATACCTGGAGCTCCCGTCCTTTAGCAGTAGGATGAAAGAGCACATGGTTGAGGCCGATATGCGGAAGTTCGGGCTTTCCGAGGAATACGTAGCCCGAACTCCTGAGGGAGATGACGTCTCTTACCACTGTCGGGAGGGGGAAATGGTAGTATTTCACGAGTCCCTCATGGCCGGGCTTAGGTTTCCATTACACCACTTTTTTATTGACTTTCTTCTACTTGCTAGCATTGTCCCGGGCCAACTCGCACCTAATGGGTGGAGGATTCTTGTATATTTCTTCGTTTTGTGTAGAAGTCTAGGAATAGAACCCACGGTTGACCTGTGCAAGTGTCTATTAGATTTGAAGTACTTGCCTCGATGCAACTGCTTAGTCTATTTAAGTGGGAAGGGACATTTTGAAGTTCCCTGGGTCCCTTCCTCAATAAAATACTGGAAGGAGAGATTTTTCTTCGTAAAGCCCCGAGCCGGGGAGAACATTTTTTTTGTCGACTTTTAGAAGACCCAATGTAGATAATTTTAATAGGATGGGGAATAAAACCGAGGAGGAGATGTCCGACCTTCTTGCCAACGCCATTAGGGTGTGTGATTTTGGCTTGTTGGCTGAGGAGGCTTCTGACCTGACCACTAATGAAATTTTGGGCCAAGCTGGTCTCGACCTTCAGCCCGGTAGTTCTCGGCCTTGTAAATTAAGTAAATATTACTTTTTTGGAATTTTTACGACTTTCTTTCTCCGTTTCACTGCTCATCCTCCTTTTTTAATTTTTTGGCAGGGATGACTTTTGATGGTGATAGACTGAAGAAGGCGGCCGAGGAAAGGGCCCGGGCTGCTGCCCAAAAAAGAAAGGATGACGGAGTCATGAGGCGCCGTTACCAGAAAAGACCCCGAAAAGACACTTCCGGGGTAGGAGAGACCTCGAGGAGGAGTGCAGAGGTTCCTCCTCAGACTAGTAGAGAAACGCGCCGCCCACCTCCTCGTGATCAACCCGTGCACGTGTCAACGGCACCTACGGTGGCGCCTGATGGGCCCAGTTTGGCTGACCTAAGGGCCAAGCTGGAGGAAGGCCTTCATCCGGGCCTTCTGGAGAAGTACATCGAGGAGGTGTCTATTGAGAACGAAGTAGACCACTTCCTTAATGCAGTGGTGAAGGTACGATTCCTCCTTGCGTCCCATACATTGATTTTTCTTTGTTTTTTATTGAAGTTTTTGTCCTGACCTGCAGCTTGCCAGCATTGGTCGAGGCCTCATTAATCAGGGCGTCAAGCGAGGGGAGACCTCGAGCCAGCTCCTTCACTCCGTACAAAATGAAGCAACCAAGACTCGAGCTGCGGAGGAAAAACTGTCTCGTGTAGAGTCTGACCTGGGATTGATGACCCAAGACCGAGACCTTGCCCGGGAGGAAAACGCAAAACTTGTAGAGGAGCTTCGCCGGGTACGGGAAGAAATTTAGGTCGCCAAGGTCGAAGCCGTTGAATCCTATAAGAAATCTGAGGAGTACGACCTGGTTCTAGGAAACTACGCCTTAGAGTCATATTCTCAAGGGATGAAACAGGCTCGAGCCTGGATTAAGTTGCATGTGCCCGAGCTCGACACCAGCCCTCTTTCTCAATTCCCTCTGGGGACCGAAGGCCTCGACCTTTCCCCATTCTTGGAGGAGGACGTTGATGTTGAGGTCAGCTCTGATGAGGTGGCCGAGGAAGTTGGTAATCAAGATCCCTAGATTTGAATAGGACAATTTTTTGATGTCAAGTCCGGGGTATGGACCGAGGTCTTTGTGTAATCAACTTTTGTTTTAATGAAAATATTTTGTTGAAAGTTCGTGCCTTTTACTAATATGTTTCATTGAGTGTGTGCTAACCAAGGCCGGGAATGATCGACCTTTTCAACAATCCATAGAGTAGGTCGAGCATGTTCCTTGCAAATGTTAAGTTTTTCTTGATTCCGTATAATTATATGATCAGGAAGCGGCCGACCTTATATTATGATCATAAGAATGGACTTAACCTTTTGTAGCATCAAGACTGAGTTGAATACAACTTGACCTTTTGCCCGCCCTTTTCAGTCAATTGATCGGGCGGTACCGGCCTATTTTGTAAATTATGGGAAATATTTTGTAACGTCCTGCCATGAGACATTATAAATTATTCGATAAGAAATAATTTGTAACGCCTTGCCATGAGACCTTGTAAATTATTCGTGGAAGAATAATTTGTAAAGCCTTGCCATGAGACATTGTAAATTATTTGATGAGAAATAATTTGTAACACCTTGCCATGAGACCTTGTAAATTATTCGTGGAGGAATAATTTGTAAAGTCTTGCCATGAGACATTGTAAATTGTTTGATGAGAAATAATTTGTAACGCCTTGCCATGAGACCTTGTAAATTATTCGTGGAAGAATAATTTGTAAAGTCTTACCATGAGACATGAGGAATAATTTGTAAAGTCATGTGAATGACCTTGTAAATTACTTCGATATCTGATCTTTGTAGTGCCCATTCTTTGGAATAAGTACTTTTATTGAAGGGGACTGAATGATGGGCCTCGTTAAAACCTTATCCAGAAAAACCCATTGGGAAAAAATCTGGGCAAGGAAAAAGAGTACCCGTCCCTGATACTGAAAGAAAAAACAATGGGCACGCAGGCCCGACCATAATATTCAATGATGGACGTGCAAGTCCGAAAGTAAAAATAAAAATGGGCGCGCAGGCCCGACCTCACTAGGACTGAATGACTTGATATCAATAGAAATATGATTACTTGTAGTATGGCTTCAATTTCTCTACGTTCCATGGCCGAGGAAGGGGTTTTGAATCCATTGTGCGGAGGTTGTATGAGCCCTTTCCCACCTTTCGGATGACTTCATAAGGTCATTCCCAAATAGGCCCAAGTTTCCCTGGTTGATGACCGACAGCCTCACTGCGGCGAAGGAAGAGATCTCCCATTCTGAATTCCCTCTTCTTTACTCGGATATTAAACTTCTTAGACATGGCCTGTTGGTAAGCTGCTATTCTTAATTATGCATTTTCCCTGACTTCTTCTAGAAGATCCAGACTTTCTCTCTGTCCTTCGATGTGGTCGGGAGAGCCTGTGGCCATAGCACGAAAGCTTGGAACAGTTACTTCTACGGGAACAACGGATTCCATCCCGAAGGCAAGCCTGAATGGGGTTTCCCCCGTCGCTGTTTTGAACATGGTTCGGTTGGTCCAAAGTACTTCTGGGAGAAGATCGGGCAAATCTCCCTTGGCACTGCCAAGGCGAGTTTCAAGTCTTGTAAGATGAGCCTGTTTGTAACTTCAGCTAGCCCATTACTCTGCGGGTACGAAACGGAGGTCAACCTGTGTTCTATCCCCAGATTCTTGCAGAAATGCTTGAAGGCTTGGCACTCAAATTGACGCCCGTTATCTGTTATTAATGTCTTGGGAAGACCAAAACGGCAAACTATTGATTTCCACACAAATACTTCCAACTTTTGTTCTGTGATCAAGGCCAGCGGTTCGGCTTCCCCCCACTTAGTGAAATATTCCACTGCAACTGCCAAGAACTTGACCTAACCCCTGGCTATAGGGAAAGGTCCGAGTATGTCGATTCCCCATTGGGTGAAAGGGTATGGGCACAATATTGAGGATAGTTCTTCCGCGGGTTGATGTAGTTGGGCTGCGAACCTTTGGCACTTGTCACAGGCTTTCACATAACCAAGGGCATCTTTTTTCATGTTCGGCCAGTAGTACCCGTATCTTATTAATTTCAGTGCTAGAGCTCTTGCTCCCTGGTGTCCTCCACAAATTCCTTCATGAACCTCGGCCATAGCAATAGCTACTTCTTTTGGAGTTAGGCATCGTAGATAAGGAAGTGTTAAGCTTCGACGAAACAAGGTATTCTGCAGCAAGGTATACCTCAGGGCTCTTGCTTTGATTTTTATGGCCTCTACTTTATCATCTGGAAACTTTCCTGATGTTAGATATTCAATTATTTGATCCATCCAACTGGGCTCATGATCTGAAATATCCATGACCTCGGGTTGTTGTGCGATACTAGGCTCATGAAGAGTTCGTACGAATATGGTCCTCTCCAAATGGTCTAGATTGGAAGAAGTAAGTCTTGACAAAGCATTTGCTTTGTGATTGACGGACCTCGGGATTTTGTCTATGCAGCAAGACTTGAACTTTCTTTGCAAATCTAAGACCATCATCCTATAAGATGACATTTTCTCATCCTTTGCTTCAAAAGTGCCATTTACCTGCTCTACCACCAATTGTGAATCACTCTGGACCTTAACATGTTCTACCCCTAGATGTTGGGCTGTTTGAAGTCCAGCAATTACGGCCTCATACTCTGCATCATTATTGGTTGCTGGGAAGTCAAACTGTATTGCACATTGAATTTCCATTGTGCCATCATCTTTCTTTAATATGATTCCGGCCCCCGAGCCCGCAGCATTTGATGCTCCATCCACTTGCAAGGTCCAAGTGGTCTCTTCCCCGTCATGACCTGTTGGCCCCCGAGGTCTTGGCGTGAGTTTGGCGATAAAGTCAGTCAAGACCTGCGCTTTGATGGAAGGTCGAGGTTTGTACTCGATGTCATACTCCCCGAGCTCGATTGACCACTTGAGTAGACGACCGGATACATCTGGTTTCTGCAAGATTTGCTTCAAGGGCTAATTTGTGAGGACGGTTATGGTATGGGCTTGAAAGTATGGTCTTAACTTTCTCGCTGATGTAACTAAGGCAAGTGCGAGCTGTTCTGCCAACGTATATCGGGTTTCTGCTTCCAACATCATTTTACTGACGTAATATATAGGTTTTTGAGTCTTCTCTTCATCTTTAACCAAAACGGCGCTTACAGCATGATCAGACACTGCTAGATATAAGAACAGATTGTCCCCTGGATTCGGATTTACCAGTATCGGAGGTGTACCCAAGTATTCTTTCAACTTCCTGAAGGAGACCTCGCATTCCTCGTCCCACTTGAAGTCTTTGTTTCCTCGAAGAGTTTTGAAGAAGGGGAAACATTTGTCCATTGCCCTTGACATAAATCTACATAATGCTGCTACTCTTCCTGTTAACTTCTGCACTTCCCTGATGTTTCGGGGAGGTTCCATTGAGGCTAGGGCTGAAATTTTATCTGGATTAGCTTCGATGCCTCTCTGAATGATCATGAATCCCAAGAACTTTCCCGAGCCCACTCCGAAGGCGCACTTAGCAGGATTCAGTTTCATCCGATGTTTTCTAAGTGTATTGAATATGTCCTCAAGGTCAGTAATGTGGTCTTTCTTTCTTGAGCTTTTTACAACCATGTCATCAACATAGACTTCAATGTTAAGCCCAATGTGTAGGGAGAAGACCATGTTGACCAACCTTTGATATGTGGCTCCAGCATTCTTCAATCCAATTGGCATGACCTTGTAGCAGTATATTCCTTCATCTGCCATGAAGGAAGTTTTTTCCTGATCTTCCTGTGCCATCCGAATCTGATGATATCCCGAGAAGGTGTCTAGGAAGCTGTAAAGTTCGGACCCTGATGTGGAATCCACCAACCCGTCGATCCTGGGGAGAGGATAACTGTCTTTCGGACATGCCTTATTCAAATCAGTGAAGTCTATACAAACTCGCCACTTTCCATTTGGATTCTTTACCAAGACCACATTGGCTAGCCACTCTGGATACTTCACTTCTTTGATGAATCCTGCTTTCAAGAGTTTATCTATTTCCTCTTTTATTATCTGCCTCCTTTCTGTGGCAAACTGTCTTCTTCGTTGTTTTACGGGCTTCTTGTCGGACATGACGTTGAGCCTATGTTCGACGAGCTCGAGATCTATCCCGGGCATATCTTCTGCACTCCATGCAAAAACATCGATATTCTTCTTTAAACACTGCGACAACTCTTCCTTCATCATTTTGGGGAGCTCTTTCCCAATTGTGAAGCTCTTCCCTTCTGAGACATGAACATCTTCCAGCTCCTCTACTGGCTACATTCTTTCTTCAAGAGGAAGTTCTATTGACATCAGATCTGTCTTATTTTTTCCAATGCAGTTGATATAGCAACTTCTAGCTACCGATTGATTTCCCTGAATAGTTGCTATGCCTGCGGAAGTTGGGAACTTGATTTCCAGGTGATAAGTTGACACTATAGCTTTGAGGCTATTCAGGAATGGCCTTCCCAAGATAGCATTGTAGGCCATAGGAGTTTTGACTACTTGGAACGGAGTCATCTTTGTTACACGTTTCTCTTCTGATCCTAGTGAAGTGGGAAGGTCAATTAGGCCTTCGGGTTTCACGGTTCCTCCTCCAAACCCAGTTAGGGGAGTAATGACCTGTCGAAGCCGATCTTTGGGAAGTTGCATCTGATTGAAAGCTTCCAAGGAAAGAACGTTGGCTGCGCTCTCATTGTCAACTAGCACCCTCCTGATATCAAAATTGGCGATTGTTGCACTGATAACAACAACATCGTCATGAGGATATGAAATCCCTTCCATGTCAGCATTGCTGAAGCTGATGTTGTTCGAGATCTCCTGGTCATGACATCCCGACCTTTCTTCCCGATCACTCAGTGCACGGGCATGGTTCTTTCGTGCATTATTCGAATCACCTCCAGATGCTATTCCTCCGATGATAAAATTTATGGTGCCATCGGATCTGGTATTCTCTTCCCCCTTTTCCATGCTCTTTATCGTCTCTCTTTATGTAGTGCCCCAGGAAGCCCCTTTTTATGAGGGCTTTTATCTCCTATTTCAAAGTTCTGCATTCATCCGTGGTATGACCCGGGCTCTTGTGAAAGTCACAATACTTATGTCGATTCTTTTCTTCAATCTTCCCTTTGATAGGCTTGGGCCATCGCAAGTCTTCACATCATTTGATTTCCATGAGAATGTGGGATCGGAGTGCGTTTAGCGGAGTTAAACTCTGATGCCCATTGCTATTCCCCTTCGAGTTAGTTCGGGAAGAATTCTTCTCGTCTTCCTGTCTTGACCTTTTATTCCCGTGCCTTGTTGATTGTGAAGATTGTGCTACTGCTCCATGCCTTTGATCTTATGCCCGAACTGACAAAAGTGTTTCCTCCATGTTTATGTACTTTTCTGCTCTTCGGAGAAGCTTTGTTACATTTGATGGTGGGTTCTTGGATAGAGACATTCTGAATTTCGGGCCTCGAATGGCCAAGGTAATGGCTGAAATTGCTGATGATATATGGAGATCTGGAATCTGAAGTCTTTCAGCATTAAACCGAGTCATGAACTCTCGCAGCGTCTCATTCCGAGCTTGCTTTAACTGCATGAGGGATGCGGCGGTCTTCTTGATTCTTTTGCTACTTGCAAAGAAAGCAGTGAACTTCTCAGTAAGATCTGCAAAGGAAGAGATGGATCAGGGAGGTATCGTAGAAAACCAGTCTCGAGCTGAATTTGTCAAGGTTTGCGGGAAGGCCTTGCACAGAATCTAATCGGGAGCATTCTGCATGTCTATGACATCAGTGTAGGTATTCAAGTGGTTGTTAGGATCTGTTGTTCCATCGTATTCCTTTATCCGAGGATATTTAAATAGATCTGGCAAGGGAAATGATGTTATTTCAGGAGTAAAGGGGGTTCTTCTCACGAATGACGTCCGACCCTGGGTGTTCTGTCGTATTCCATCAGCAATTCCTTCCTGAATGATTCTTGAGAGCTCTTGCTGTGTCAAGTTGGCAGATCCTTCTGTCATGGGATGGGCACCCCTCATCCCCGGGGAGTTGTCAGTCATAGGATTAGCTGGCAGGAGATCTTCCCGAGGAATTGTGCCTGGAGCGTTCGGGTCAGGTTGCGCTTGATGAATGCTCTGTTGTTGAAGAGCTTGACGAAGTTCGCGGAGTTGCTGCTGAAGTTAGTTGAAATCTTCCCGACTAACAGGTTCATTGTCTGGAGTGGCCTCTGGGTTTTGTTCTTCCCCAACATCTTCAAGAGGTGGAGGATTATCATCCTCAGCCGAGGTGTTGGCCGGAAGGGATTGACCAGTGGATGCGGAGGGACGGGCTTGATGTCTATTAACCATGGCTAGTTGTATCTCTTCCCACAGACGGCGCCAATTGATGCTGTCAAAAATCCTAACCTTGACGTGGCAGGATCTGATAATACTTGATTGCTGGAAGAGATCAATGAACTCGCCTTGGATGACCTGCAAAAAAGGCGAGGAGGATTCTCCCCGTCGCCCCTCCGGTGTGAGAATTAGTTTTCTTGAAAAAGATAGAGAGAGAATATATAACTGGAAAACGTAAAGAATTATGAATGAATATATGTGAGCAAATGAGCTGTATTTATAGGGCTGAAAAAACCCATAACTTCCTTTATTTAAGGAAGGAGTCCTTATTGCTATAAACTTACCTTTTAAGAAGAGTTCTAATCTTACAAGAGTTGTACTTCCACTTTTTTAGGACGTTTCCTTATAGGTTATGGTTTATTTAGAGGGCCAAGCGGGTGGCCCATTGACAAAGCCCATAAACGATGAATATTCGGAATCACGTTTGTACCAAGCAATGTAGAGCATAGTGCCCGAGCTAGGCCGGACATATTTTATAATATGTATGTAGGACTTGACTAGATCGGGCATGCCCGATCTTTGATGGTCATAAGATCGGACATCAACCTCGGACTGGGAAAACTTATAGATGATATGTTATTGGACCGGGCACGAAAAGGCCGGGATATAAGGCCGACCATGTTATCGAGATGGGCCGACCCAGTGTATTCTTTTCATAGGCCCATACCTCAAATGACCGGGAAAATAGCCCGATCAATACTAAAACTTGATTTGCTTCTCTTTCGAACTTCTTTGCTTTTTGTTGGTTTAATACTGGTTCCAGAGCAATGACTTGTAGCTGCTTCGCTTCTTACTAGTTCCATAGAAATGACTTGAAACTTTAATAGATGATGTGCTTGTTTTGTTGTTAATGTTGTGGCCTGAATACAAAGATAGTTAAGGATTAAATTCTGCACTAGACGATGAAATATAATCCAAACAAACCAATGCACTTAACTTGGAAATCTAGCTCAAGCAATTTCACAAACAGCTTAAGGGTAATGTGAACCAAACTAGAATTATTGAATTAAAAAGATGTAGGAGCCCAAAAATGAAACACAACAACAAAACAAACAACACCAACTGTATAATCAATATGTATTAATGCTCAAATTCTTTGATTCCACTCTATTTGAACAAAAAATTTCAAATAAGCAGTAACCTACTTGAAGCTTAACCTGTGGAAGGAAGTCAGGAATTTGAGAGTGTCCACCTTGGGAGTTTGAGTTGCACCGTGGATGATATACTTCAAAATTTGAAGGAATATTTTATTGTGATTCAACAGGAGCTTAAACTGTGGGTGGGAGTCCGAGATTCGTTCGTAAATGAAGGCAACGATCTTGACATTTTAGAGGATGTGAGATCTGACTAGATGATTCAAGTGCCACTTCATCACTTTTACTGCCAGGTTGGATTATTTGTTAACTGGGTACAAAGATTAAGTTGTAGAGTGGTGGATGAGTTATCTGATGGAAATTTGAGTGGGCATTGAGAAACCTTTTAAATTTGAGTGGTTAAGTAGTAACCAAGTTAAATTTCGGTGATCATTCATTAAATTTACCCTCAAAGACCACTTAGATGAAATGAGGATCCGTTTGATAGTGATTATGGAATTAATGTGGAAAGAAAATGAATTTGAGAGAATTGAATTCGTGGGTATTCATTTTCCTAATAATTGGAAGTTTAATGTGTTTGATTTGTTTAATTTTCTAGATGGAAAAAGTGAAAAAAATTTCAAGTTTTATTGTTTGATTGACATTATTTCTCATGACAAATAAAGCAAAATGTAGCTATTTTAATATATTTTTTTAATTTTTTTCACATATTTGTACTTAATAATAATAATAATGCTATTTTTTTAAAAAAAAATAAACAAATCAATTAGAAACAATAAAAATGATCAAACGTGACACTTGTAATTTTCCTTGGAAGCCAATTACCTGCTTCATGTAAAGAATTGACTTCCCAAGAAATTCATGAATTGTACAAGCACGCGAGGGAGCTAAGAATTGTTTTTCAAAGAAAAAAACAAGTATCAAACAGCAAAAATAATCCAGAGTCAGAAAAAGTTTTTCAATTCCTTGGCAAAAAATGCCTATCAAACGATGCCTAGGAGATTGGGGCGAAAATTTGCCCATATTCCCACCATTAGTATGGATCTCTACTACTTTTAAAGAGCTTATTAAGCAAAAGAGCAATGCTACTTGTACATCACCCGTTTTCCCTCCCTCCCTCTCGGCTTATCAGTTCTCATCAATTTATTCCTGCGTTAATTTGAGAAACAAAATCAATTCTTTTGTTAATTCGAGAATCAAAATCAAACACCCGTTTGTCATTTCTTTCTAGAATATTCAGTTCGTCCTCCCTTCTTGCTTTGAAAAGTGCTTCATGTTCTCGTAGCCTCTGCTTTGGTTGTAGAAATTTTCTTCTGGAGCCATTGTCGATGGTGAGATCTTCTTCTGGTGAATTTTTTTTTTCTTTGGGATTTATTCAATCAATTTGTGTATGACTCCAGAGAGTTCTTTGCTTCATCGTCCGTATTTTGGTAGCAAAAATTGTGCTATTTTTTCTCAGATTTATTTTCTATTGAATTGATTGAGTAATCATATTTACATTTAGGGTCACATTGTCTGCATTTTTTCAACGAAATTGTTCTTCGGTGTGTTATTGTGCCTTTTTTGGGTTTTAATTTGATTCAGTTTTAAGAAATTATTACTCAGTGTGTAATTCAGTTTTAATTTGTTTGCACGTGCAATCAGAATCTTAGTTCAATAAAGACTTTGAGAATCACCTATGTTCCACTCCCATGGCCACCTTCACCAATGCGAGAGGGAACATAATTGTGTGCATTTGAAACGTTAGTATATTGGACATGATTCTTTCTACCTCATTTTGGCAGTTCTGCCTTGATTAATGATCTCTTATCCTAGGCATGGGCAAAATAATCGGGACCAAAGATTCCGTTTGACTCTTTCAAAATTTTAAATGGTTTTGGTTCTAAAAATCAAGAACTGTTCGGGTCTGGACCCAATTTCGGTTCTTGGTTTAGAATCAAAACCGACAGAACAAAACATGATTTTTTATATTTTTTTAAAGATATAAATTTAAAAAAAAACATCAATTCTTAATCTTAAATTCTTAATGCATGTTATCTGGTCCATTAGTCATTATCAATTACTCAACAACTATTGACTCATTTAACATTACAATAACTATAAACAAAACAAGTAATAAACAAAATAATATAGATCAAAAATCATTTTTCTTTCATTGGTTCTGTCATTCAGCTTCAAGCCTTCAACCTTCAGTTCTTCAAAAATCAACAAACAATAAATATTCACTATCCATCTTACAATCAGTTGTTATCTTGTTTTCAAGGATTTTTTGGACCTGTGCGACTGTTCTAGAAAAAAAGTGGAGAACTACGAGCAGAATTTGATTTTTTTTTTTTAAATGAGCACATACACACGAATGAGGAGATACGTTACTGTCTGCAAATGAGTGAATAGTCTTATGACTCTTACCAGCCGGAATCTGCCACTGCTTAAGCTTGAAAATCTTAGTTTAGGAAACCAGAACCAAAAGAACTGAATAGTTCGGATCCAATTCAGCTGTTCTCTTACAAAAAGAACCAACGATTCTTTTTTTAAAAGAACCATCGATTTTTGATTTGGTTCCTTGGGAACTAGAACCATATGGAACCACGCTCATGCCTATCTTATCCTGCTTGAATTTCTACAGAGCTAGAATGGAGAATACCTAGAATAATGTTGCTAATTGTTACAAGAAAATTAGGATGTGTTACCTTCCTTTGACATAAACATAGTTACACATTAATGCAAATTATTCCATAGATATAATCTTCCTAATATTCATACTAATAAACGTTAAAAAAAACTTTAAAAAAAAAATAAAATTGAATAGTGTTAGTAACCTTAAGTTCAGTTGTCCATTTAAAGAGAACTTCATTACTAAAGTATAAAAGGACAAAAAAGTTGCTTTCTTATGCATAAGCATAATATCTCCTCAAGAGAAGCAATTGTGTCTGATAAATATGTTTTTAAACATGTTTTTTCCTACACAAATTTTTAAATCACTTTTTAATCATACAAGTTTTCTCTTTCTATTTTTCAACCACATATTTTACCTAGAAAATATTAAAAATATGTTTTTAAACAAAATTTTTTAACAAACAGAGGTTGTTTCACTTTTCAAAATCAGTAAATCTAATTAATATTTCGGAAATTTAACGTTATAATAACACATACACATAACGCCCGAATTTCTACAGCATACAATGATCAATGTGGTGCAATGATCAATGTGGTGCACACGCACGACGTACAACTAGTTATTTAGATAAACCTTAGCCAAACCCTCAAGGACTCAAACAAAATTCTCAGCTTACAACAAAGGGAAACAAATTATTACGAAGTGACCAAAAACAATCTTAAAATTATGAAAACACGAATATTTCTTTCATGAAAAAGATCAATCATGTCCCAAAAAAATTACCCTTTCATTTCACAAAGATAAAGACTTTTTTTTTTTTTTTTTTTTTACACAGATTAAAACAATATAATTAATATAGTTGAAAACATGATTTTTTTTCCTTACATTTTTCTTAATATATTCCTACTTTGGATATGAATATTTCATATTTTTGATAACAAGACTCATTAAAATTAAATAGGGATATATTAGAAAATTTATAAATCAATCATAGTCTTGGCAAAAAAATGATCTGTAATTTGGGATAAATGAAAAATGAAAAAAGTCTATTTATAGGACGGACTGATGGAGGGAGTATAATCATATTCATATCAACTAATGCAGGAAATAGAATGTATTCGAAACACTCCCTCCAAACTTATTGTAATAAATTAAAATGATAGGATCCTCAAAATTATTTTTTTAAACCTGTTAGAATAATTTTTTACAAGTATTTTAATTTTAAATAAAAAGTCGTAATTAAAGTTTTGTATTATCATCATAGAAGAGAGATGTTAGAGAAAATATGCTATGTATTTTTGTTTTGTAAATTTCTTTTCATCATAATAAATTGTTACAATGGAGGAAGATGACATAATTTCACCTTGTCTATTTCTTTTTCTTATGCCGATTTATTGATATTGATGATAAAATTAAAATTTCTAATTCTCAACACTCTACTTTGGTTTAACCATGCTTCAATATTGTTTCATATGTGGTGTCAGTTTACATGGTTAATTTTGCCTTAAATATGATATTTAAAATTAAATACAACAAATATGATAGTGTTATCTTTATATATTTGAAAGTAAAGGAGTAGTTTAATGCGAATATATGGTGAGAACACAATATAATTAATTATAATTTATTTGGTTTGCATGTCTGATTATAACATGGTTAACAATTTGATTAATATTTATTTGGTTAATGCATGTTTGACTATTTAATTTTACATTTAAATTATACTCAATTCACTATTATATTTACCTATGTTTATTAAATTTTTTACGTCTTTCAAATTTTTATTACTTAATTTTTAAATTAAATAGTTAGAGCCCATTTGATAATGAGAAAAATTTCACCACAACTTTTTAAACTCACTTTCAACCATTCATTATTAGTCAAATTCACAGTTTTTGACTTTTCAAACTTTTTAAATCACTCATCCACTTTTTTAAATCATTCATCCATAAAAAAATCAAAAAAATTCATAAAAATCAAATTATTTCTCATTACCAAACAAGCACTTAATGTAATTTTAATGTATTAGTTCTCTAGATGTATATTTTTAAATTTATTTTCTCTTTTTATTTATTTATTTATAAATTCAACCAAAATTATTTCCAAAATTGATTAAATCTTTATTTTATTTTAATTAACAAAATTTTCACTTAAATATTCTATTCTATCTTTTTATAATCTATCTTTTTATATTCTATTTAATCATTGTTTGTATTGTATCCTTTTTACCTAGACATTTTAATTTTAAACAAATTATTAATTCATATACGAATATTGCATTTGGATTATACTATATGTTGTTTATACTGTACATTCAATCTCCTACTATATTTGTGTATGTTTATTAAATTTTTTTCTTTATTAGTTTTTTATTATTTGTCTTTTAAATTAAATTGTTAATGTAATTTTTTTTTGCAAAAGTTTTTCTGAATGTATATTTTTAAATTTGTTTTCCCCTTTTTATAAATACAAACAAAAATTATTTCAAATTATTTTTCATTTCCTTGGAATAGTGGTTTATTTGATAGTTATTTGTTTCATTATTTTAATATCTAAATCCTTAAGTTTTCAATACATTGTTATTAATTACGTGTGACTCTTTGGATTCCCTATTTTAATTATTAGAATCTTCTTATTATTAGGTTATTAATTAATTTAGTTACAAATATTTCTTGAAATTTCAATTGGATTTAATAAACCAACAATATTTGTGAAAAAATATTTATTTCTACAAGGTAATTTTAAAGTCTTTTCATATTGGCCGAGATAATAATAAAAGAGAATTCAAATAGTCATTTATGTAGCGACCAAGAATTTTTACGCGATTAATAATTATTTTAATAGAAAATCATGTCGCTACTATTTCACCCATTTTTATTAAGTTAACGCCACGACGTATTCGTATAGCCAAGTCAAGAAATAATCGAGATCGTTCGATTTTAAATTAAATTCCGAATCTCTAAAAATATCTCCATTCTCTTGATTTAAAGTATATTAAGTCCAAGTACTTAATTCAATGTTATCCCAATATTTATTTATACAAAAATTATTTTTATTATTGAAATTAAGAAAATATATGCAAGCATGAGAGGTTCCATTATATATAATAATTATGAGAATCTTAATTTAATAAATATGGAAAAGTATATGAATGAATTATATACTCCATTATATGTAATCATGAAGAGCATAATATTTGTATAAATATGGAAAAGTATATGAATGGTTGATAAGATTCCATTATATGTAATCATGAAGAGCATAATATTTGTATAAATATGGAAAAGTATATGAATGGTTGATAAGACTCCATTATATGTAATCATGAAGAGCATAATATTTGTATAAATATGGAAAAGTATATGAATGGTTGATAAGACTCCATTATATGTAATCATGAAGAGCATAATATTTGTATAAATATGGAAAAGTATATGAATGGTGCTTTACTTTAAGAAAAGGATGTGTTAAAATTAATAGAATTGAATGATTATGTTTACAATATGCCAACTTTATACATCTATTTAAACCCATCTCTTTTACACACAACTCTACACATATACACTTATTTCCAATCTCTTGACAAAATCCACAAGTAAGAGAAATTCAAGGTGGTCAAGAAAGTTTTGGTCCATTTACTACTACACTTCATTTTAATCTTTTAAAAGGTAAGTATATCTTATGTTTTTATGAAAAGTAAGTATGTTTTTATGAAAGGTAAATACACCTTATGTTTTTATGAAAAGTACGTATGTTTTTATGACAAGTAAGTATATCTTATGTTTTTATGAAAAGTAAGTATGTTTTTATGAAAGGTAAATACACCTTATGTTTTTATGAAAAGTAAGTATATTTTTATGACAAGTAAGTATATCTTATGTTTTTATGAAAAGTAAGTATGTTTTTATGAAAGGTAAATACACCTTATGTTTTTATGAAAAGTACGTACGTTTTTATGACAAGTAAGTATATCTTATATTTTTATGAAAAGTAAGTATGTTTTTATGAAAGGTAAATACACCTTATGTTTTTATGAAAAGTAAGTATGTTTTTATGACAAGTAAGTATATCTTATGTTTTTATGAAAAGTAAGTATGTTTTTATGAAAGGTAAATACACCTTATGTTTTTATGAAAAGTAAGTATGTTTTTATGACAAGTAAGTATATCTTATGTTTTTATGAAAAGTAAGTATGTTTTTATGAAAGGTAAATACACCTTATGTTTTTATGAAAAGTAAGTATGTTTTTATGACAAGTAAGTATATCTTATATTTTTATGAAAAGTAAGTATGTTTTTATGAAAGGTAAATACACCTTATGTTTTTATGAAAAGTAAGTATGTTTTTATGACAAGTAAGTATATCTTATGTTTTTATGAAAAGTAAGTATGTTTTTATGAAAGGTAAATACACCTTATGTTTTTATGAAAAGTAAGTATGTTTTTATGACAAGTAAGTATATCTTATGTTTTTATGAAAAGTAAGTATGTTTTTATGAAAGGTAAATACACCTTATGTTTTTATGAAAAGAAAGTATGTTTTTATGACAAGTAAGTATATCTTATGTTTTTATGAAAAGTAAGTATGTTTTTATGAAAGGTAAATACACCTTATGTTTTTATGAAAAGTAAGTATGTTTTTATGACAAGTAAGTATATCTTATGTTTTTATGAAAATGTTTGGATCATTGCTATGAAATCAATCTCACAAGATTGTTATGGGTTCCATATGATATGTTTATGATTATGCTAAGGGGACCGGAGTTTAGTAGCGCTACACATAAGAATTCTTGCCATTTAAGTTCGGTAAAATTCTTGTGTCTCCCTATGTTTATGAGTATTTCGATCCTATCCTATGTTATGATGAAAATGATCCATATGCTTTCAAAAGAAAATTTATGCTTGGTATACTTACTGGGATTTTATAAATCTCACTCCACGATATTTATCATTTTCAGATAATTGAAGGTTCGAGGCGGTCAACATGGAAGTGGCAAAAGTGGTTAAGATTGATGAGATAATTATGTTGAACTTTATGTAAGAAAATTATGTTCTATTTTTATTCACAAATAAAATTATGGGATTCTAATTATTCTTTTGAATAATTTTACATTTCTATTTAAGTCTCGATAATATGATATGAGTCACTTTTAGTGGCACTCGAATGGTCGAGAATTCGGGTCGTCACAGTTGGTATCAGAGACAAGAGTTTTAAAAACGATTCTGTAGATTTTTGAAATTTTATTTCTTAAAAAAAAAAAAAAAAACACTATTCACGTGAACAGTAAAACGACGTGCTATTCATGATGAACAGTGAACGAAATCACTATTCAATTAAAAAAAAAAAAATTTGAATTTTCACATGTCAAGTATGGTTATGATTTTGAAAAGTATGATGAAATTTGATGTGCGAATTTCAAGGACAAAATTCATTTTAAGCAAGGGAGTTTGTAATGTCCTGAAAATTTTATGGAATATAATTAGTTAGTGATATGATGTTTATATTGATGTCTTTGATAAATTTCTAGAAGTTCGGGGACTAAAGGAAAATAAGATTTGACGATAAAATTTTATTTGGGTTAATTAGGGCCAATCTTATGTAAAGATGCGAAATGATTAATAATAATTTTTTTTTAAAAATATTTTAACTCATCACTCTACTATGTCACTTTCCACGTATTGACTCCTCGAACCAGGTATGTTATATGTTTTGCAAGTCATTTACGATTTTATTAAGACATGTTAAGTATGAAATATTCATATGTTATGAATCTTTAAGTGAAATATACATGTTGAGTATGATATGAATTGATAGAAGCCTAAATTTTAATTTATTCATTTTAATGTAGAATCATGAGACATAGAGGATATTGATATGAATTTTGGTTCATATTAAGCTTAGTAAGATTGACTCAATTAGAAATTAAGTTGGGTTGTAACTTTGGCCCAAAATATATGGAATAATATATTAAACAAACAAAATTGATAATGAATTGTACAATAATTTATCCCTTTATCACTACCTTTGTGTAAAAACAAGGGAAAAACTGTGGATGGTTATTAGTACTTCCTCTTCAAGTTTCAATTTTCGGTTCAATAATTTATCCCTTTATCACTACCTTTGCTTAAAAGCAAGGAAAAACTGTGGATGATTATTGGTACCACTCTTCAAGTTTCAATTTTGAAAAAAAAAAAAAAAAAAAAAAAAAAAAGATTTACGAATGATTTTCAAAATAATCTTTGTCGTCAAGTTTAGAAATGATGAGCCCTAAATGGACTTTGCATAATTGATTTTAGACATGGCACTAAGTATGAGAAGTCAACAGAAAGGACTAGATAATATTTTCGAATTATTCATCGTTTAGATTAAACGAGAAATAGAAAGTCAGTTTTATGAAGTTATGATGAGATGTTGAGATTATAAGTGATATGATTTTATTGAGATTTTTATGAGAAGAATTATGAAGTTGGAGATTTAAAGTTTAGGCTCTTAATTATTGAGAAATAAGGACTTGATATGGTGATATTAGAAATTATGATTTGAAATTTCTATGTTGAGGAATTATGAATTGATTTTCTGGAATATTTATGATGATATTGAAGTTTGATGAAATTGTGATCAAATGTACAATTAGTTATTATTGTGAGTTATGAAGTATGCTTACGATTTGGATAAGTCCAAATTTCAAAGGAAAACTCTGCTAGAATTTTATCGTTTGGAGTTAAGAGCATAGTATGGTATGGTATGCAATCACTAAGAGAATTGAAGTTAGACATACAAGTTCATTTACATCACAAACGAGATTTAGTAGATGATAACAGAGATATTATTATTTTCTCATAAGGAGAACACACAAGAGTCACCCTAGAAAGGAAATACATGAAAACACGCAAAAGCAAAAGAAAGCAACATGGGAAATTCCTCAAATTGAGAGATGTGTTTCCGGAGTAGCCGTATCCTACCACCTCTGACCTTTTGAGGAAATAAAGAAACCTTCAAAAAGGTGTGTTTCGAGAGTAAGAATACTCCGTAATCTACCACCTGGAACCTTTGAGGTACACACAAGATTTAAACATTAAGGAAAATCCTAGGAAATTAGAGGGGTGTCTCGAGAGTAAGAATACTCCGTACTCTACCCCCACCTATTCTAAGATTCATAAAGTTAAGTTTACATTAACCGGACTCCATTTTCGCTTGATTCCCCTTCCTTGCGACCAATCTATCTTAACCCCTGCTGGATCTTGTATTGAGATATATGACTGCAGCTTATCCAGTAGTTCATCAATAGTAGGAGCAGAAATAAGGAGCCTTCTGGAAAATGGAGAGATGAATCCCTGTTCCACAGCATAATCAAGAAAGGTTAACAAGCCATCAAAGAAATTGTTAACATTCAGAAGCCCAATAGGCTTAGTATGGAGATCTAGTTGAGCCCACGAGGTAATGTTAAAGATTTCTTCTAAGGTACCAAAACCTCCGGGCAGGGCTATAAAGGCATCAGAACCATATAGCATACAAGTTATGCGTTCATGGATGGATAATGTTTGAACTTCATGCCCTCGTGTTTTGCCTGCAACATCTACCAAAGGGACAGGTATGACACCGATTACTTTTGATTTCTCTGCAAGAGCAGATTGGGAAACACAACCCATTAGACCACTGCTACCACCCCCATACACAAGAGTGATACCTTTTTCCCCCAGTTTCTTTCCAAGATCTACGGCCGCTTCTAGATAACTGAAGCCTTTCCCCACTTTTGATCCACAAAATACACAAATAGTTTTGATCTGTCGAAGTTTTGGTGCTTCCATCTTTGATAGTATAGAAGAGAAAACTTACGAAGAAGATGTGATTTTGGGATGCCTGAACTATGAAATATGTTTGGCTATTTAAAAGCCGAAAAATTTTACTGTTTTTGATTGATTATGAAAAAGTAAAGATTTACTTTTGTCAAAATCGGCCAACTTTTGACTGTTTTACCAAAGATATCACCTTTCGGTGATTTATTTCCAGCTTTATCAAAACTCGAGAAAGGAAAATATATTTTATTTCCAAAACGCGTGAAAGAAAACAGCAAAATATTTTAAATGTGTATCAAGAGATTTACCTTATATCATTGTTAAACTGCCAGAAGCCTCATTTTGTAAAACAGACTGGCAAACAGGATCTTTTGCTATTATATTTTGGAGACTATAACGATTTTTGTCCTCGTTAAACTGAGCGTATAAGGAGAGAAGTTCACGTTGCACATAACCACTTGGGTGCGTCTCAAGAGTCAGTCGAATATCATCCAAAGACTCCTTACTCAGTCCACCCTTTATGAATTTGATTTTATCATCCCGATTAGTAGAAGAATATCCTACTGTTTTGCAACGAGTATCACAGTTCCAACGAGCACATTTGTAGCAACCATTCAACCTTTTTGCTCTTCGTTTCTTTGCGAAGGTGCTTTTGCCTAAACCAGGCATGTGCTTTGGAAATGTCATAGGTAATTCACCAGATAGTCGAACCTTTGCTTCGATCAACCAGCGAACATCTTCTGAAACACCATGAGCCATCAGCAACCTCAATCTTTCGAGTCTTATTCGATAAATTTTCCTCAGATCATTCATTGGAAGACTGGAATAATACTTGCGAATGTTTGTAAGAATGATATCCATGTTTTTGATGGATCTAACCTCTTCCCAGCATGAACTATTTAAAAGCATTAAGGATCGGAGGGAATCCGCGTGATATTGATTCCAGCAAGAAAGCGCGGAATAGAATAATGGAAAAGAGGGAACAAGAGTTTATACGCCGTTTACTTTCTTGATAAAAGGAAGATTTGATGATGACGGGATTTGAGATATGGAATATTTTCTTGGATTTTGGGTATTGATATTTTGATATAATAATCAAGGTATAGAAATAATACGGGGATACGTGAAAGTGAAATAAGGACTGTATTGAATCAGGATTAATAAGTTTGTGCAAGTGAAAGGAATACCTTACGGGAAATGTTATGATATTTGAGTTAAGAATTTTAATTATTTTGGAGATATTTGTTTATTGAATTTTGCAGAAATTTTGGGTTACAAATATTGGAAAGATAAACTGATGATTATGTTGATATGTGAATAACATGTTTGGGTATATTACATAGAGAATATTCAGGTAATCGTTTTAATTATTTTGGGATATTTGGTGATAAGAAGAAATGACAAATTATTATGGTATGATATGTTAGTAAAGATTTATTGAAATTTTAGAGATATTAATACGAATATTTGAGGTCACATGATACGATGATAAATGACAAGTTACATGAATACTACAAGATATGATGAAATATCACATACGATTGGAAATTTTCATTTTGATTCAGAAGAATTTATGAGTAGACATATGTCTATTATTGATAGAAAAGTCCATGTCTTAAGAAAACAAATTGATGCATTTAGTCAAAGTCCAGTGGGTTAAATATGGTTGGGTTAAATATGGTAGCGATGATGCTACATAAGAAGAAGAAGAAGAGATTCTGATTAAGTGTTCAGAAATCATAAGATCAAGTAAGATTAATTTCGAGGACGAAATTATTTTAAGGGGGTAAGTTTGTAGCGACCAAGAATTTTTACGCGATTAATAATTATTTTAATAGAAAATCATGTCGCTACTATTTCACCCATTTTTATTAAGTTAACGCCACGACGTATTCGTATAGCCAAGTCAAGAAATAATCGAGATCGTTCGATTTTAAATTAAATTCCGAATTTCTAAAAATATCTCCATTCTCTTGATTTAAAGTATATTAAGTCCAAGTACTTAATTCAATGTTATCCCAATATTTATTTATACAAAAATTATTTTTATTATTGAAATTAAGAAAATATATGCAAGCATGAGAGGTTCCATTATATATAATAATTATGAGAATCTTAATTTAATAAATATGGAAAAGTATATGAATGAATTATATACTCCATTATATGTAATCATGAAGAGCATAATATTTGTATAAATATGGAAAAGTATATGAATGGTTGATAAGATTCCATTATATGTAATCATGAAGAGCATAATATTTGTATAAATATGGAAAAGTATATGAATGGTTGATAAGACTCCATTATATGTAATCATGAAGAGCATAATATTTGTATAAATATGGAAAAGTATATGAATGGTTGATAAGACTCCATTATATGTAATCATGAAGAGCATAATATTTGTATAAATATGGAAAAGTATATGAATGGTGCTTTACTTTAAGAAAAGGATGTGTTAAAATTAATAGAATTGAATGATTATGTTTACAATATGCCAACTTTATACATCTATTTAAACCCATCTCTTTTACACACAACTCTACACATATACACTTATTTCCAATCTCTTGACAAAATCCACAAGTAAGAGAAATTCAAGGTGGTCAAGAAAGTTTTGGTCCATTTACTACTACACTTCATTTTAATCTTTTAAAAGGTAAGTATATCTTATGTTTTTATGAAAAGTAAGTATGTTTTTATGAAAGGTAAATACACCTTATGTTTTTATGAAAAGTACGTATGTTTTTATGACAAGTAAGTATATCTTATGTTTTTATGAAAAGTAAGTATGTTTTTATGAAAGGTAAATACACCTTATGTTTTTATGAAAAGTAAGTATATTTTTATGACAAGTAAGTATATCTTATGTTTTTATGAAAAGTAAGTATGTTTTTATGAAAGGTAAATACACCTTATGTTTTTATGAAAAGTACGTACGTTTTTATGACAAGTAAGTATATCTTATATTTTTATGAAAAGTAAGTATGTTTTTATGAAAGGTAAATACACCTTATGTTTTTATGAAAAGTAAGTATGTTTTTATGACAAGTAAGTATATCTTATGTTTTTATGAAAAGTAAGTATGTTTTTATGAAAGGTAAATACACCTTATGTTTTTATGAAAAGTAAGTATGTTTTTATGACAAGTAAGTATATCTTATGTTTTTATGAAAAGTAAGTATGTTTTTATGAAAGGTAAATACACCTTATGTTTTTATGAAAAGTAAGTATGTTTTTATGACAAGTAAGTATATCTTATATTTTTATGAAAAGTAAGTATGTTTTTATGAAAGGTAAATACACCTTATGTTTTTATGAAAAGTAAGTATGTTTTTATGACAAGTAAGTATATCTTATGTTTTTATGAAAAGTAAGTATGTTTTTATGAAAGGTAAATACACCTTATGTTTTTATGAAAAGTAAGTATGTTTTTATGACAAGTAAGTATATCTTATGTTTTTATGAAAAGTAAGTATGTTTTTATGAAAGGTAAATACACCTTATGTTTTTATGAAAAGAAAGTATGTTTTTATGACAAGTAAGTATATCTTATGTTTTTATGAAAAGTAAGTATGTTTTTATGAAAGGTAAATACACCTTATGTTTTTATGAAAAGTAAGTATGTTTTTATGACAAGTAAGTATATCTTATGTTTTTATGAAAATGTTTGGATCATTGCTATGAAATCAATCTCACAAGATTGTTATGGGTTCCATATGATATGTTTATGATTATGCTAAGGGGACCGGAGTTTAGTAGCGCTACACATAAGAATTCTTGCCATTTAAGTTCGGTAAAATTCTTGTGTCTCCCTATGTTTATGAGTATTTCGATCCTATCCTATGTTATGATGAAAATGATCCATATGCTTTCAAAAGAAAATTTATGCTTGGTATACTTACTGGGATTTTATAAATCTCACTCCACGATATTTATCATTTTCAGATAATTGAAGGTTCGAGGCGGTCAACATGGAAGTGGCAAAAGTGGTTAAGATTGATGAGATAATTATGTTGAACTTTATGTAAGAAAATTATGTTCTATTTTTATTCACAAATAAAATTATGGGATTCTAATTATTCTTTTGAATAATTTTACATTTCTATTTAAGTCTCGATAATATGATATGAGTCACTTTTAGTGGCACTCGAATGGTCGAGAATTCGGGTCGTCACATTTATCTGAGTTGTACGCCTTGATTTCAGGGCTGTCATTCATGTAAAACAAGAAACTAAACAATAAAAAAAGTATTATAGTACTAAAAAATAACACTCATTAAACTATACGAAATTATCTAATTAACTATATAAAAAATTTAATGCTTCAATAAAATATTTATACGAAATTGGGTAGTTTGCACATACTATATTTTTCTTGTACATCAATTATCGTTCTTTTTACTATTCAAATGTCAGATGATAATAATCTATATTCTATATAATATATAAAAGTAGCTGAGTCAACCCCTGTCAACTTCACTGTTTCCCTCCAAAACTCTTGTTCTATGTGCAGATTTTATTTATTTATTTATTTCAATTTTTGGGGATTTCAATATTTATCATCTTCACACTACTCATATCTCTCATTTAATAATCAACTTCAAAACTCACTTAAAAAATAGTTGGGGGCTTCAATATTTATTTATTATTTTCAAAATCGCTGACATCTATTTACATTCTTCAATATTTATTGTGTTTATAGGGCTTCTATTTCCCACCGCCTAATTACACTAGAAAGTCATTTTTTTTTTTTTCCTTTTTCGCTTTTTTAGAATTTGTTTCATTTTTTCCCGTTTTTCAAAATCTGTTTATTCATTTTTGTTTTCTATATCTTTTTTTTTTGTTTTTTTCAATTTCTCGATATACAATCTCTTTCATTTCTGTTATATATAATTATTATGAAGATATACACAATAATAAAATATTCAATTAAATGGCTATTTCTTTGAAAAAATGTGTACTGTTTAACATGACCCATCCACTCCACCTTCTATTTATCACGTTTTATGATTCAAAATTTCTGGTGCAGTGGTAATGCTTATTAGTTATTAATATTACAAACCAACTGAAAATAAAAAATCGTAAATTTCTTGAAAAAGTAAAAAGGATTGACACTACTCTTTTCTTCAAGACCTGTAATATTTTGAGTCGTTGAACATAGATTTGAGTTTCTGACAAAAAAGAAAAAATATTAAAACAATAATATTGTAGAGAAAGTTTCGAAAACAATATAGAATGCAAAATTATTTTGGACTAATAAGAGGATTTTTTAATAATCTATTTATATTATGTTCTAAGTTTCTCTGTTGGGGTTGTAATGTGTTAACTAATGTTGGGCTATTTAGAATAGCTTTGGGTTTGATAGATATATTAATGGTTTCGGCCGTTGAGTGAAAAAAAAAAATATATTATTCATGGGTCAGTATATATATTTGATGAAATTGTATATCACATTGTATAAAAAATAATAAAAACATGAAACTAGAATTATTATTTTTTTAAATTTTGCTTTTATCAAGAAGTTGTTTTTTTTATTTTTTATGATATAAGAACGATAATTTGTTTGATTTTACTTATTTATATTTGACTTTTTTTTGTGTCAAAATCTCTCTTTTCATGAAAAAATGTGTTCTTCTAACGTTTTCAATCTTACAAATAAAATATTTATGTTCAATTATACAAATCCAAAGTAAAATTTTCAGTTAAAAATTATGTCGAAATTTTATTACTAGATAATACTCTCTCCATCCTACAAAGATAGTCCACTATTTCTTTTTTGTCCGTCTCAAAAAAATAGTCTACTTTATTTTTTAAGAGTGAAATTAATATTTTATATTCCTTTTTGTCCTTAATCTGTGTGAAAATGAGTAGATGACTATCTTTATGGGACGGAGGGAGTCCTAAATTATAAATCACATCATACGTATAGTTTTTTTTATATAAATAATCTTATTTTTAGTTATTTAGTACAACCAAGAATTGGAGCTCTTTTTTATAGCGCATTATTAAATTATTAAATATTTTTATAGATAATTACATTTAATACATAATTAATTTCTAATAATAATTGTGATATTTTATTGGTCTTAATTTTATGGATAAATATTTGATTCAGTCATACAGATTCAATGTCAAATTCTCTATTAAAATTATATTTAAAATTTATACACATTCGTATTTTTATAAATCACGTTGTATTGTAATTTTTATAACTAAATCCTATTTTTAAGTTATTTATTACATATGCATATTAAAGTTCTTTCCTATGTTGCATTATTTATCAAAATTATTTCAATGACAATTACATTTAATTCTTAATTAATTTTTTATTCCAAAAAGTCTCATATCACATTTTTTAACATTAACGGTTAACAGATTTATCTATATTGTTTGAAATGATATAGTTATTAATAATTCTTGTCCTAATTGTTAATTTTAAAATTTCTAACCATACTAAGACGTTCTTTGCTATATTTTAATTCAAATTTTATGATATTTTTTCACAATAATATATAAATTGTCTCCCAATTTACTTAACTAAAAATTGAGATGATCAATACTAAATTATAATTTCAATCATAAAATAATTACGTTGTATAAATATTGAAAATCTAAAATATCATAAATTTGATACAATATCTTTGTCAACCTCGTAATTTTATTATTATTATTATTATTATTATTATTATTATTATTATTATTATTATTATTATTATACATGTTGTTTTTCATTGTCAATGGTCAAAATATTGAATTTTATCTTTTATATGCATGATCTCTATTATTAATTTTTTCATCTATTGTTTGAATGTTCAGAGTACATGAATATTGGAGATCCTACATTTAAGTGTTCATTTTGCAAGGCAAAATTTTGGTTCGAGGAGAGAGTGCATAATCGTTACAAAACTTGACGATCATATTTTATAAGGTCAAACTCTATCGACAGTAATGCAGGATACAAGTTCTTTATTCCAAGGATATCGTTGAGACATTCGAATTTTAGGATACTTATTAGATTTAAAAAAAAAAAAAACAATTTTCATTGATGGTGTCATATGTCATGACTATCAATAAGAGTCAGGTACAATCATTTTCACATGTATGACTTCTCCCTAAAAGGTTTATGTTTATACATGAAACTAATAAATGATGAACTTATATCTTATTTGTGAATGTTATTTATTTTGTTTAAGGATTCATTTGATTTTGAATAAGATTATTTTTATTTAGATGTTTCTTCCCGTGCATCGTACGGGATGATTCACTAGTATTTTATAATAATATATACTTTCTTTTTATACAACGAATGAACTAAAATAAAATTTTAAATGATCTTCAATTACCCGAGTTATTTTTTCATTTAAATATTATGCATTAGTTGGTTATTGTATGTTTAAATTATCCTTTTCTTTTTTTCCAAAATATAGTATTATTCTATTATTTTCTTATTTATTTCATCATACACATATTTAACATATAATAAAAAAATTACAAAATGTTGAAGCCGCAGTTATATATTTCAACATAATGTTATGAATCAAACAAGTGAAACGCTGCCCCCAGGGCACATCTCCAAGTGGCAAAGAGGATGGGTGGTAATTGCTCAGCGCAGCTGTGTGCTTGGTTCGATTCCCCGCAAGGTGGAATTGGCCTTGTGGCAAGCGAGAGTTATTGAGCGTTTCTCATGCTTACCATAAGCCCTTCCACCCTGACTCCTTGGAGGCATAACCTGGATTTACCTTCCCGAACCAATTACCTTGGGCGTGGTCGGTTCGGGCCCTCAGGGTGTGGGCTACACCTTTTAGTGAAACGCTTGTTGATATTTAAAATTAAGTACTTTAAAGTGTTGTAATGAATGATATTATTTTTTTAATTTCGCTACCATTGCTTTAATGTTCCCATACCCTGTCAGTGACGTCGTTCTTTTTATATAAAAAAATATGTGATTGTGAGGGTGGTTTGACAAAAATTTTGATAAAAGTTTATTTTGACGAAAGTCCATCTAATTTATGAATAAAAAGATAACAAAAATTGTGAATTTCATTAAGTCATTGTTTGATTTTCATTAAATTTTTTTCATTTTTTTACAGTACTCAATCTCAATCATTTATTAAAAGTCAAGTCCGTTATATTTGACTTTTCAACATAATTTCAACCATCAATTCTCCTAAAAATCACTGTTCATTAAAAAAAAAAAAAAATTTTTTTTTAACTAGAATCAAATACATTCTAAATGTGTGATTAAATTTGAAGTTTGACTAGTTGAAAAATTAATAAATTTTAGATATTATTATTATTATACAACTCAATAAATATTGATGAGTATATTTGATAATTAAAACTTTCTCAATTCCTACTATTACTTGAGAAATTAATTACTAGTAGTCTACTTCTATTAATTAGATGTGCTCCTTAATTTCTCAATCTCCTGCCTCCTGATCTCCATCAAACAGGGGTCAAATGTGATAATATTAAATGAAAATGACCATACAGCCATCTGGATAACAATTGATTGAGTGAATGTTTAAAAGTCATAAAATGGTACTGAAAATTCAAAATTTTAAAATTAAATGTCACTTTCTTTGAATCCATGTTTCATGCCAAGATTTTAGATGGTCTTATGCAATACTCTAAGCCATGGAATAATTAATGCTTCAACGTCGAACAAGTTTGTCCAACTATTTTCCTCCATTTTCCACCTTTTGATCAGATACATCTGGTACATTGAAATAAAGTATATTAATATAGTGAATAATGTGAAATTTTTATAAAAACGTCATGTTAAATTTCAATCCGTTATATTAAACATGTCATTGTTATTTTTCTTTAGTTGACATAATAAAAATATCCACAAGCATGTGAGATTCTATTTATAGGGCATTTTTTGCAACGTGATGGTGCTTTTTGCCCTATAAATGAGATGATGTGCCTTAATAAAGCTAGTAAGATTGTAAAAACTCTAATTACATGTAATAAATAATATTACATAAAATTGGACAAATAATTAGCATGATCTTTATGTTTCAGTTTTCTTTTTTCATTTTCGAAAATATTTTCTATTTTCTATTTTCAGTACTATTTTCAAAATTGCTGAAAACAAGTTTGATTTGTTACTTCTTGAAAAAAAACGTTCTATTTGAAATAAATTGAAATAAATTTTAGTTATAAATAATATTATAAATGATAATTTGTAAAAGGGAAAAAAGTGGTTTTGATTGAATTAAAAAAAAAAAAAAAGTGAAAACGTGCGTTTTCCGCATTTTCGAATTTGTAAAGAAAACGCAAAAAACGTCAAAATTGCGTTTTCTGTTTTCTTTACAAAATCTGTTTTCCATTTTCTTTTTCGAAAATAGTGCAACAGAAAGCGTTTTTTATATTTTTGGAAACATAAAACAACTGGAAAACGGTAAAGAGAACACAGCCTAAGATTTCACGTTATTTTATCTAGAATGATGCTATCTAGCACTAGTGATTTAAACCCATGTAAGAATTAACGTTGAACCCACAACAGATTGATTGAATCCACCCCTAAAAAACTAAGTTCAAATTATAAACGGTAGAATTCTGACTCGAGGCTCACGAATTAAGAAATTAAGGTATATTAAACCTTAGATCCAATAATATGTGGATATAAGAACCAAGAATATGTGAACACCACAAAGATTGTCTAATCTTACGATAAGTTCTAAGGGTGAACGCTACAAAGATGATGAATCTTTGATAAGCTCAAGACATTTCAATGAAGAACGAAAATAAAAATTTAGTACCTTTTTCCCACAAGACTTTCTAGAAGTAACTAAGAATAACATCCCTATCATACACAATATTCTTATGCACACCATGGACTCGTATTATCTCCTTACAGAACAGATCAACAACGTTGGTAGCATCGTTAGTTTATGACATGTAATAAAATTTTCCATCTTACTAAACCTATCAACCACTGCGAATATAGAGTCTCTACCCCCTTTTTGTCCTTGGAAACCCTAACACAAAATCCACCTATCTAACACTATGAATTTAGAGTCTCTGCCCCTTTTTGTCCTAGGAAACCTTAACACAAAATCCATTGATATATCAACACATGGTTCACTAGGAACATGTAAAGGTGTATACAAATCCTATGGTAGAACCCTAGACATAGCCTTTTACATGTTATGCACATATCACAAATACGATTAACATTCTTTTTCATCTTAGGCCAGTAAAAATTTTCAAAATAAGTTTATGAGGTTTTCAAGACACCTAAATGTCACATCAATCCCCACCATGTGCTTCAAGTACCAACAATTCACGTATAGACACACAATTTATTTTCCCTAATATCCATTATGCTTATAAAATTCATCAACTGCACATTTTTCACATAAAGCTTAAATATTAGAGAAATTCTCATAATTGGAATACATATCAATGACATATTCAAATCCTAGCAATTTGTCACTTAAAGAACTAAGAAGTACATACCTTCGTGACAAAGGATTTGCAACTACGTTTTCCTTACCTTGTTTGTACTGAATAGCATAGGGAAATGTTTCGACGTACTACATCCACCTAGCATGCCTTTATTCAATTTAACTTGGCCTTCAATGACTCATAATCAATATGAATTACAAACTTCTTTGGCCATAGGTAGTGCTTCCATGTCTCCAAAGCTCGAACAAGAGCATACAACTCCTTATCATATGTATGATAGTTCTAATCTGCCCCATTTAACTTTTCACTGAAAAAGGCAACAGACCTTTTTTCGTGGATTAAAACTACTCCAATCCCTATTCATGAGGCATCATGTTCAATCTCGAAAGTTTTTTTAAAGTTAGGTAGTGTCAAACAGGTGCAGAACATAACACATTCTTAATCAAAGTAAAATGCATTTTCTTATACAACACCCCAATGAAGCCCTACATTTTTCTTAACAACCTTAGTGAGTGGTGTGGCAAGTATACTAAAGTCCTTAACTAATATCCCATAAAAACTTGCTAATCTATGAAAACTTCTTACCTCAGTAATGTTTTTGGGTGTTGGCCATTCCTTGATAGCTTTAAACTTTTTCTTATCTACCTCAATACCATTTGTAGTAACAACATAACGAAGAAAAATAACATTTTTCATGCAAAATGTACACTTTTTAAAGTTAGCATGTAGTTTTTCACTTTTTAAAACTCGAAGGACAAACCTTAAATGTTCAACATGATTATTGAGGTCATTACAATATATAGGATATTATCAAAGTATACTACCACAATTTTTCCAATAAACACGCAAGTAAAACACGATTCATTAATTTCATAAATTTACTATATGCATTATTGAGACCAAACGGCATAATTAACCATTCACATAAATCATACTTAGTTTTAAAGTAGTTTTCCATTCATCTCCTTCTTTTATTCGAACTTGATTATAAACATTTTAAGATCAATTTTACCAAAAATACACGATCCATGTAAATCATCAAGCAAATCATCTAACCTAGATATGGGATATCGATACTTTACCGTTATGTTGTTGACTGCTTCGCAATTAATGCACATTCTCCCATTCTCATCATTTTCTGGCACTAGCAAAACTGGTACTGCACATGACTCATGTTCCCCCTACATATTATTTACTCATAAACTCCTCAACTCACTTTTGAATTTCCTTCTTTTTCTCCTCTGATTATTTTTATAAGATATTCTATTTGGAATGACAGCTCCGGGTTTGCAATCAATTTGATGCTCGATGCCTCTAATAAGTGGTAATTCACCATGTATATCTTCAAGGAATAATTCATCAAATTCCTGTAATAAAGAAGTAGCTAAATTGGGGAGTGGACTATTTGTCTCATCAAGTGCAATGAAGGATTCCTTGTACATAGCAAAATCACTAGTTGATTTTTCAAGAAAACGCTCTTGATCTCACTCTATTTTGTAAATAAACTCATTTTTGTCATTCTTTTCTTTTAGTGGGCCTCTTTCTTTTTTTTGCCACTCTTCAGTCAATCTCATTTTTATGGGGTTTGGACATTAACTTTCATTTTTCCGAGGTTTTGACCTCAACTCTCTTTTTACCACTGTCATCTCCATTTTTTAAGGTCGAGACCTCAACTTTTTTTTTTATATTATTATCTTCCTTACATTTTAGTTTCAATTAGTCCTCATAGACCTATCTTAATGTAAAGGCATTAGTGTAATATTTTTCCCATTCTTGACAAAACTGTACATATTTTTGTGCTTATCATGCATCACTTTCCTATCATACTGCCATGACATACCAAACGAGGTCCAATGCATGCATAAGAACCACATTACAAACCACCTCATCATTATACTTTCCAATAGTAAGGTGTATTATTACTTACTTATTCACGTTGACCTCTCCATACTCATTCGAATATTGTAAATTATAAGGTCTAGGGTATTTTAGCATAGTCAAACCCAACTTCTCAAAGAGTGTGGAACAACTCCTACCATCAATAACTTCTACTATCAGTAATTACACAACACGCCTTATTACTCACAAAACACCTAGCGTGAAAGATATTCTATCTCCATTGCTCCATATTATTTACCTTAGTTTGTATACTAAGGGCATACATTGTAACAAGAAATTCACCTACTACAGCATATACTTCATCCTCAACATTGTCAGCGTAACAAGAATCATGCAAAAACATTTCCCTTTTGTTTGTGTACTGTGAAACAATGTGTCTAATACCTAAGCATCTAAAACATGTGATATCCCTAGTCTAAGAAGGTTGGGAATCAGAATTAGATTTACCTTTATTAGTTGATTTTTCTCTTCCTTTAGTTGACTGTAGCTTCCCATTTTGAACAACTCCTTCACTTCTAGTATTATTACTCCACTTTGGCTTCCAAGGAGTAGAACCAGAAAAATACCTTACTGTCCAAGTTCTTTTCAACTGCCTTTCCACCTTCATAGTCATGTGTACCATGCCATCCAACTACACATAATCTGTAATTCAATGATATTGATTACATTCCTATTTAACCTATTCAAATAACATGCCCGTAGTGACCTCTCTATCCTCCTCAACATTTTCCTTAATTATAGCTACCCCATATCCTTATGGTATCCTCAACACTCATAAAACATTGAGAAAGGCTTTGCAACTTTTGATAAAGGTCCCTATAGTAATGACTTAGTATAAATCTCTTCCTCATGAGAGCATTCAATTCACCCAAATCTCCAAAAGCCTCTCATATTTCCTCATATTTGTTATTAATTGATCTCACCATATAATAACATAATCAGTAAACTCTATCACAATCAGCTTCACCTTCTTTTCCTCTAAATAGTTATGGAAATCAAATATCAACTCTAAATTCTTCTCCCACTCTAAATACAATTCATGTTCGTTTTTTCCTTGAAAGTATAGTATTGTCATCTTCATGTTTCCAAGGTCCCCATCTACCCCATCTCTATCCCTATGGTCTCCTCTATAACCAATTTCACTTCTATCTATCACTTTCCCTATCACTTTCTACTTCCTCCTCAACTACAACTCCAAATCTAGGATTATAATCACGTCTATCTTGCCTCCTAGCATTAGGAGTTGATTGAGATTGCCCCTTTTGCAACTTAGCAATATGTGCATCCTACTTATCCGTCCTATCTCTTACCTCCCCAAATGTCAAATGGATCTTTTCAAACTGCTTTTTCACACCTGGCACCATGTGGAATTGTCTGTTATCCTCCCTAGATATTGATGATCATTCCCTGCCAAGCACTATTAGTTATCAGAGAAATTTTTATATAAAGTAGCCTCACATGTTTGCGTTCGTGTTTCATTCTATTTGTCTTTTTCCCGATAATGAGCTCACTATTTTTGCATTTTTCCTCTCTTCACTTTCTTTTCAAGTCCCCTAAAGAACTAATCAACCTCAATCAAGAACTCGGTCTTTGTGGTATTCAAATCCAAAGGACCGAAGATACAAGACAATAGGAAAGAAATAAACAAAATCAAGAATTTTCAAGAATTTGAAGAAAGTGGCTCTTGAAATAGAGTAATGAGTTATTTTGGTACAAGAAGGAATTCGAAGGCATTTAAGGAAATAAATATGAACAAAGAATAAAATTTATGTAAGGAATGATTGCAATAAGTCTAAGAAAGGATTTTCTCGAATTTGAACTAAAAGTTTCTTTCTTCTCCCTTTTTTTTTTTTTAATAATTTGTTTGGCCAATTCAACAAAATAACAATCAAGAAACAAGAAAAAAATCAGTTTCGAAAAACTATATAATTTTTTTTTTTAAATTCCTTAATGCAATCTTGGAATTAAAAAAAAAAAAAAAAAGAGCTAAGAAGAACAGATAACTGTGATATGGATGATTTTGAATTGTGAAAGAAATCCAATTAAGAAGGCACATGAAATAACTAGAATTAGGCCAAAAAAAAAAAAAATGAAATCATGAACTTGAATTTAGAGTCAAGTTCTAATACTAGATGATGGAATCCGTATAGGAATTAATGTTGAACCCACAACAGATTGATTGAATCTCCCTTGGAAAGCTAAGTTCAGATTGTAGACAACAAAATTTTGATTCGATCCTCATAAATCAAGAACCTAAGGTAGCAGAGACAAGAACCAATGTGAACGTCGCAAATATTGTCTAATCATTTGATAAGTTTTAAGGGTAAACATTACAAAGATGATGAATCTTTGATAAGTTCAATATTGTTCAATGAAGAATGAAAAGAAAGTGAAAACTCCCTCTTAGATTGATAATCTCACAAAAAAATATTCAATGTTCTGTTAATGAATGAAAAATATCCCTTTTATATGTGGAATGGACGTTCAAAACCAATTAGTTGCAAACAATTGACTAAACATGGAAATAAAAGAGTTTGATTCAGAAATGAAACATTTGCTATCGCATAAGCAAGGTGAAATGCTCTTGGGTTGAAAACTTGCATGCATTATGATCGCATCCACTTTATACTTTGTGATTGCAAATTTCTGACTTTTGGTCTCATCTTCAAACTTAATCCTGGACTTCCAAATTGGTTTTTGGCTATACTCTCAACTTGAATTACTTGTTTAGTCTTGAATCTTCTTCCAACATGCTATACTTGAATAGCAGAGTCTTTGAAGTTACATTTGAGCTTTTATCCAACTATGCTTGTATAAAATCCTTGCATTGCTTTATTTGATCTTCTTTGCTCTTGATTTTGTTATTAGTTAACGGAACTTTATTTGTTGTTCCACCTCGATACTCATCAACTAGAGTAGGTGGCCACACTTAACAGCAAATTAAATTGATAATTTGACTTGACATTTAATTGTATCTACATTTAGGTCATGTTTGATTACCAACATTTAGCCTAGAACTTGGAAAATTTTATCACACTTTCCATCTTTTTAGCTATTTGATGGCTAAAATTTTTCCAGACAAATTTTTTTCAAGTTTCAGTCACGTGACTAGATTTGCACGATTTTGCTGGAAGAAGTTTTCTTTACATATAGAAAGGAAAAGATTTTCTAGGTAACAATTTTTTTTTTAATAATTAAAATAGTAAAATTTTACTTTATTTGTCATGAAAAATAATGTTAATCAAACAATAAAACTTGAAAATATTTTTTCCACCTAGAAAATTAAACCAATCAAAGACTTCAAATGACATTTTTCACGAAAATAATTTCCTAACAAAATCATTTTCTTTCTTATCATTTTCCACCATCGCAATTAAACACACTCTTAGAGCCTATTTGGTAATGTGAAAAATTTTGATTTTTGTGATTTTTTTTTTTTTTTTGATGGATGTGTGGTTAAAAAAAGTTTGAAAAGTCAAAAATGGTGGGCTTGACTAAGAATGGATGGTTGAGATTGAGTTTGAAAATTTTTGGTAAAATTTTTGCCATAACCAAACAGGCTCTTAATGTAATATAATTATCACCTAGGCTGCTCCTTGAGATTGAATAACATTTTCGTCTTTCTAATACTAAATATTTAATCATTACGAAATACGTTAAAAGAGTCCAAGCATTAAATAAGCTGGTTAGTAATGGTTACATAATCATCAAATAATATAGGCTTTGTTAAGTAGAAATTTAAAACTCAAATTATAATTGACACAATTTTTGTATCATTTTTTAATTATACATATCTTTTCATTTCAATTTTTAATCACATATCTTACATAAAAATATTAAATAAATCATATTATAATTCAAATTTCTTAATTTGATTGCCGCCGAATGGACCCATAAACTAGGTCAAGAATTTAATTTTGTTGACAAAATTCATAATCTATTCCGTGTCCTTTTCTCTATAAATCAACGAAAGTAGACTTGTACAAATATTCTTATCTTGATGATAATTAAAAGCATGATTTTTATAATATAATTTTTTAAATCATCTTTTAATTACACATAATTTCTCTTTTTATTTTTCATTTTTGATTTTTTAACTATATATTTTATCTCAAAAATATAAAAACATATTTTTAAACTACAAAAAAAAATAAAAAATTAATACTTATAATACATACAATATAATAATTCAAGAAAAAGACATTCAAAATCCACGTCATCACTTCAGTATATTGTATTGAAGTTGAAGTAACAGAATAACAGAGAGAGCAAAGCGTGTGGGCCCATTTCTTGAACTGCTACATCCACCTACGTTAGACTTTTGCTTGTACTATCTTGGACCCACACTAAAATCTGTTTTTATATCCAACGGTGATAAGGACGAGTTTGGCTTCTGCGATTGAGATCTAGCCATGTGTGGGTCCTCTGGGGCCCAGTACTTAGAAACCGCTTACCTGAGAGTACAGAAACAACAAATTGGCGCCAAAAATAAACATCGAAAAAATATTAAAAAGGACAAATTGTAGTTTGACAATTTTATCCCTTTTTACTGTATATATTACCTTGGCCGGCTCGAGCTTATTATAAGCCAGCAGCTCATACCTGTTTACTTTAATAATTTTATTTTCTATGTTAAATACAAATTATTAGCTAGGGATAGTTTTGCCGCCATTTGATAAATTATTTATAAATAAATTTAAAAATATGATTAGAAAATTGTCTCGTTTTTAAACGATTTTGCGACACAGAGGCTGAATCAAGTCAAGCCAAGCCAAGCTTCTTAGAAGAAAGCAAATAGCCATATTCTTCACTATCAGCCGTCATTGTCAGCCATAGTCAAAAGTTAAAGTGACCTTTGTTCAATTTACACCTTCCCTTCTTTCCTCCTTCCATTTCATGGTTGTATATTAGCTGTCAATTAATACAAATTTTATTATTATTTTTAATCTCTTTTCATATCATATCTTTATCATCCACCAGTTTATACATACATGATACATACATGACGCTTTCAAAAACCCACGCTCCATTCACTCCTCTTCAGCCAGGTTTTTCGTTTCACTGTCAATCTTTTTCCTTCTGACAACTTTTATTGTGTTACTGTAAGACGTAATAATCCCTATGCACTTTGAACCATAAACAGTTTACAAAGAGATACGCAAACAGAGGGGACAGCTTTGGATTGGTTATTTTTGGAAATTTTGAAGTGGGTTTTGCTGTAAAGTTGGGACTTTTTTGGCCGTTGCTTTGGATTGTTGAAGTGGGTTTTGAAAGATTATTCTGAGAAGTTGAGGTTTCTGTTGCTGATTCTGGATTGAGGGTGAGTTCTTGAACTGTAATTTCATCAGTAAAGACTTTGTTTTGATCTTTTCAACTTTTATTTTAATGTAAAATGAGATTTTGGTTTACTAAAATTTATGGGTTCTTGAATTTTGCTTCGTTGAATTATTTGGGTAGTAGTTTCTTGATATAAACAGTTTCATAATTCAAGTAAAATTCAAAGACTATTCAAGTTTTTAGATTACTGAAAAATGAATTCTACTGGCACTGGAGGGATTGAAGACCAATTTCAATAAATAATTGTAATCACTTCAAATTTTCAGAGGAATTGGTTCAACGTTGTTTAATTTTTGACATGTTCCTTTTAAGAAGTATTTCTTTATGTCAAACATCCAAATTCCTATGTGGGTTTTTTGTTTTAGTTTGAAGATTTCTATTTTTAAAATAAGAATAATAAAAACTTGCAAATGGGTAGATTCATGCTTCATGAATGATAAGAATATGCAATTTGGGTCCACAGAAATTCAATTGTCTCACAGTTACATACTGGGAAGACAATATTAGTACAAAAAAGACAGACAGATAATCCTAATGTCTTCTGATTTTATCCAATCATTGTTTAATTAGGTAAAATTACAAGAAAATAGAAACCATTTCGGCAGTTGAAGGAGTGGGGGGACGGGGCATCCCATCCGACAACATTTTTAAGTTTGTTTGAATATATAAGCATATTTTCGAATTTTGCCCTCAGCGAAAATCTTGGCTCCGCCACTGGATGGTAGGTTATTTAATATCCATTTATGTGATCCATATGCATGCTGTTTCCAACCCAAGAGAATCCAAAATTTGGTATAGATTCCATTATTGTTGGTTCAGAATTGAGTTTCTTGAAAAATAATATTGAATGTTTAAATATTAAATTATCTGATGTCGCAGACATAAGGATTATTTTGACCAAAACAGCACGAATTTTAGGATTATAATACATGGAATTTGTTGAAAATGATATCTAATTTGTATCTGTATTTTTATATGTTTAGGAAGTTATTTTATATTGCAATTTTTCGTAAAATACATTGGAAATTGTTGCTTGTTCAAAATTGTACTGAAGTTATACCTCAGATTGGATCTTTCTTAAACTCGATCTCTATTAATTCATATAGTTTTTGCGTGTCTCGTGAATGGCATCTGCTAGCTTCTGTCCTGTAATGGAAGTCTGTTTTTTGGAACATAACAGCATTTATATAGTTAAGTTATTTACATTTAGTTAGCCAAACATGCTCTATAATCAGATGATATATACATTATTTAGTGAGACGAGGCAATAGAGGAAAAGATGATGGAGCGTAAATGGATCCCCGTATCTCTTGATCAAAGCAGCTTCGTGGGTTTGATGCAAAAACGACAGAAGATTGACATGCCTCTGTCTTCCAAGGTATCTTCAATTTTCTCTGCAATCCTATCCTTCTCTGTTTATGAACAAATTTCTTTTACACGTCTCTCCTTACTGCTTCTATATTTATAAGGTAAATATGCCATTTCCAAACAGTTTTTTTGACCTTTGGTAGCTTGTAGAGTTCACATATAACTTCCATGGTTTGATTTTGTTTTTTCATGAAAAGGCATTCCAATTTATAAATATCACTCCAATGCCTAGATTTTGGACAAAGTTGTACTCAAAATGATGTAATAATGAAAGACGAAAATATGATGTTACAAAATTTCCCAATTGAGATAAATTCGTGTCCTGATCCCATAATTTCCCAAAAAAATACTGACTTTTACTATTCAACCCAAAGTAATTTGCTTATAATTCAATGCATGGCAATCATAGGTAGAAACTTAATACTCTTCATTGTTAAAATGATCTGAAGTCTACTCAACAATAGGCCCTCACACTTTCTTTGACATTTTTTGATCTTAAGATACTATGGATCTTTGCCACATTGTCTTTGACGTGTTAACTTTTCTTGGCGACAGGAAAAGAAAGAGAAAGTTAGTGAACGAATTTCAGCTCTTCAACAACTTGTATCACCTTATGGAAAGGTACTTATTGAAAATTTTCATTTTATGATTGCAATTATTATTCAATTTATCCGAACATAGTTTACGTGTTTCTGATTTAATTTTGACTTTCTTTTTTTATATTCGACTACAGACAGATACAGCATCGGTTCTTCTAGAGGCAATGGAATACATAAGATTCCTTCAAGATCAAGTTAAGGTGTGGCATTTTCTTGATTTATTTCATTCAGATGAATGTTAATTAAGTTATTTTAAATCTTTGGACTGCTATGATCATGGAAGCCACTTTAATTTATCGGTCTGTAACCATTTTGTAAACGAATTAAACCATACAATTGTTGTTTGGATGTTTGGACAATAAATTGAAACGAAGTTCTTGGCTCTCAGGTGTTGAGTGCGCCATACCTATATAGTACGCCAACGACTAATACACAGGTGAGCATCAAAGTGTTTCACCATTCAAAATTTGGTTGTCTAATATCTCTCTTATCATCTGCTTACCATGTTGGTTCCTAAGTAGTTTGAGCAGTAATTGATCCTTAGGCTCTGTTCGAAAACACTCTAACATTTATAAATTGATTTATTCATGTTTTTTAGGTAAAATGTGTGGTTAAAAAGTGAAGAGAGAAAATATGTGATTAAAAAGTGGTTTGAAAAACCGTGTTTATAAATTGTAATGATTGCGTTAAAGAACAGAGGCTAATTGGCCCTTGAAAGAACGAGTCATAATGATTTCTGATTATTATCGCAATTCTAGCATGGGATAAATAATCTTCTTTTTCATCATATTTTCGAAACTTCAATAGCAAGTGGACGTAGTTCGCACATTGTATGCGAAACTACATAAATTTGTGTGCGCTTTCCTTGTTTTTGTTTCTTTTACTGCTCTTGTACATAGTGATTAGAACTTAATCGTCACACGATGCTCTTGCATTTGTCGAAGTAATTGCTTATGAGTTGCCTTGAAAAGCTATCTTATGATATTTTGAATCAAGTATTTAACATGTTATCATTTCAAGGAAGTCGAGCTGCCGAACCTTAAAAGCAAAGGCTTATGTCTTGTGCCAATTTCGTTTACTGATGGAGTTGCAAGTAGCAATGGCGCAGATATTTGGGCTCCGATAAAGACAAGTTTCCCGAATTCCAGAAGACTGATATCAGACGAAGCTTCAGCGATAACTTACAGTTGATGGAGACGGTTTCAGCGCGCAGATAAAAAAAAAATTAGTTTTGAGATGTTGAATCATGTTCTAATTATATTCTAGCTGGTTACTCACAAACACTTCTTATGATATGAGGTGCCAATGTTTGTACATAAAGAAGTTGTAAAGTGATTATGTCCTCCATTACAGTAATATTCCAATGTGATGAAGAATCACATTTCGACTATAGATTATTGCAGTCGCCTCCATTTGAAATCATCATCCTTGGCGTGCTGCTACATGATCGATATACTATTATATAAATAAATTGTCGTGCTTTCACTCTTTCCGTCGGAAATTTATTTCCAACATGTTCAAATATTAGAAAATAATCCATGTAAAGGGACTGAGAATTATTTTAAATCTATGTCAATATGAAATAAGTGGAATGGAAGAGTGGGGATCACTCGAAACGAAACGGGGTTGTTTAAGCAGCCATCCAAAAAAAAGCCTGGGTGGTCGCCTGGTCGTAAGCATGGCTGTTGCATGGCCGAACCTAGGCAAACCTAGGGAGAATCCAAGTGCCTGGGCAGCCTCCCAGGCCAAATATTGGTTCCGATTAAGGGTGAACAAAATAATCGAACCAGAACAAACCAGAATCAAACCAAATCAAGAGGTTTTGTTCGGTTCTACATAAAAAAAAATAATGATTTAATTCTTAGAATTAAGAACCATTTGGTTTCGATTCTGGTTCCGATTCTCTTTCCAGAATCAGAATCAAGAACCAAACTTAATATATATATATATATATATATATATATATATATATATATATATATATATATATTACAAATTAGTGTATATTCATCTTACCAAAAAATTCAAATTTGATATTATAAATGTGAAATGTACAAAAAAGTTATTTACTATATATTTTATCTCATTTCTTATTAGACAAAGATTTTAAGTCATAAATCTAAATTCTAATTCTAATTCATTTTTCTTCTTTTCAATTATAGATACGCATTCGCACTGTTTTACTTGCACTCCTATAACACAGCAATCGTTACACTCCTTAGTCACTATCGACGGCATTGATGTTTATTTTTCAAAATTTATGTATATATAAACCTCAGTCCAATTCGCCAATTCTTAAAAGTTAACCCAAACTCAAATTGCAAATTCCCTAACTCACACGGCTCCACGGTAGAATGAGACTCAGAATTTCATCGTAACCTATAACTATAAGTCTAAACGGTCTTTATGTTCGATTCTCTAAGTTTCAACAGGTCGCGAGCTTCCTTCAGGTAAGTTTCTTCTTCTTTGACTTAAGATAACATGTTATTTTTTCTAAATTCTTATTTTGTTAACTAAAAATCTCATTTTCTATTTAGTAATGATGTAGATGGATTCTAATGAAGAAGTAGATATAAGCTTGTTTTAATTTGCATTTATTATTTAAAAATTCAAGTAATGGTCCCAGAACCAAACCAGAACCGAGCGGTTTGGTTTTGGTTTGGTTCCATATCTTTGAAAAAATCAATTGGTTTCATTAGTAAAAAATCATCGATTTATGGTTTGGTTTTGTTCTTCTGGAACAAGAATCAAATCGAACCACATTCACCCCTAGTTCCAATTTGATTTTTAATTCTAAGAATGTTTTCACTTGTGATTTGCACTCATTTAAAATCAAAGAGAGATTCAATTCATTTTCTTCATTTGTTCATTGTTTATTTTCCAAGTATTCTTTGTGCTTAATGAATACTTGGTTTCTAGACTTGTTTAATTCGCTAAAGTCATTGCTATCAAACCCTTAAGCATTTCGATCGAGATGGGACAAATATACTTTTAGAACTGTTTAATCACGTGTTCAAACCCCTCATTTGATTCCATATTTTAGTGTTCCTCCATCCATTCCTAGATTCAAGTGGATGTTTCAATATGATCTGGTTCATGATTCTTCATGTCACACTAGTTGATTTCGTCTCCAACTCTCGTGGTAATAATTTATAAACAATCTAAAGTACAATTTGGTTGATGGAGTTGAAATTATTATAAAAACTTGAATCATGAAACTTCAAATATATTTTGGAAATAATGGCGAGTATTTCAAATTCATTCGTATGTATTTGAATGTTATGCTTTTTATTGAATTGCATTATTGATATATTGTTTCACAAAGTAACTATATTTTATGGTCTATCCTTTACTTAGACTTTGTTAAGAAAATAATATGGAATTCAAGATAACATGTGATATGCAAATATTGATGTAGAATGACTGCATATTATAAATACCTTAGTTGATGTACAAATGCATTTTTACATAAATTGTATGTAGAATTTAAACTAGTTATAAATTTGAATGTGTATTCACAAATTAACTATGTATGTGAATGTAAATGCTTGAATTCTATAAGAAATAAATATAGTTGGTATATTCATTCATGGCACGATCACTACATTATAACTAATTGGATTTGGTATAAGATGATTATATGACATGAATATTGTGCAAACGAAAATAGATATCGTTAAATATTTGATTGGTGATTATCATGCATGTAATTATATCGAGATTCATTTGAGTATTTATCTCTTTTGAAAAATGAATATTTTTTTGCAAATGAAATATTTATGTGAAGTGTTTTGTTTTGACTACATAGAGATGCATAACAATCATTTGGAATATGTGAACTCTCATGTTTATTATGCATACATGAGATTAGCATTAGATATTATGCGTGCATTACTAGCTTTATGCATAATGTTGGTGCTTCTTAAATTAAGAAGATTCTTCTTCACCCGTTTTGATTAATAAATAAGATGGTCATTTTAAGAAAAGAAGTGATCAATAAGAAATACGGTTTGATCACTCTTATTTATCTAAATTTGGAGGAAGGTATTCTTTCAATCAAGTGAAAAAAATTGAGAACTTGTTGAACCATTGTGTATAATCAATTGTGATTATCATCATCATATTATTTGTAAAATATATAAGATGATATGATAGATATCAAGTGATGGAGGCTCGACAAGACAAAAATCAATCATGTGAGCCAAACAAATTTTGAGTACATTTTGAAGGATTCCCCAGGCATAAAAGAATAGTATTCGAGACTAAAACAAGTGATTAAAGTCAAGAAATAAGCCAAAATCACGCGTGATTAAATTTACTTCACGCGGCCGCTCGGAAGGAAGATTACGCGACCGCGCCCTCCACAGCAAAAACAACAGAACACGCAAGCGACCGCCACCGAATTTTCCCTTGTGCGGTCGCGCGCTTGAACCAAAGCCAGATTTTCGAGAGATTTGAACTTAAAATCCGGCCCTTTTTATTTTCTTTCTTTCTTGTACTATAAATAGAGACTTCCAAACCCTAGAAAATAACTTAGAATGTATGAATATTGAAGCCTACTTGGGAGCATTTTGAAGGTGAAACCCTTCTCCAATCTTGTGTCTCTTGAAGCAATGTTCTCACTTCATTGGAATATATTTTATTCTTGTATTGTTGGAAGAAATCTATGAACTTGTTTATTTCTCTTCATTGAGTTAAAGATTATTCCTTGAAATTTTGGTTAGAGTAAACTTGAGTTTATGTTTATTTTACCATTTTAACTGTCTTGAGTTGATATTAAATTGTTGTGGGAATTTTTGGTTTAAAACACGAAAGGGGTTCGCGTCATTTGGTATCAGAACTTGGCTCTAATTTTGTAAATCTATCATTTATATTCTTGTATTGTTGTTGTTCTTCATATTCCCAAAAAAAAAAAAAAAAAAAAAAAAACAAAATTGTAAAATTTGTATGCCCATGAATATTTCATGATTCCTACATATTAGGTATGTTGATTGATTGATTGTTGAGTTTATTAGGGGATTTCCATAAGCTAAACATTTGCATCTATGTACCCCAAAATTTGCCTACAAAGTATTTGTTAAAATTCTCCAAAGAAAACTATCACATAAAAAGCTATTTTTCTTACCACCAAACTATTCCATTAGTAATTCCTTGTGCTTTGACAAGTCCACTGGATTTTGTACTTCAATACATTGTCCCATAAATCCATAATAATACATCTCCTTCCTTATTGTAGCAAGCTATAAATTCCATTTGTTATTTGTGCTCATCAATTTATACATCTCTTCATTGATTGTGGTTTCATGCTTCACAAAAATTATAATTTTCTCATGGTAGTTGATTACTTTCTTTGGGAGTTTGAAAATTGAGTGTAAACGCGAGTGGAAACATTACTTGTGAGAATACTTTCACAACATGATCCATCCAAGTACTCAAAGTGAGCAAAACTCCAATGCTCAAACTCAAGACTTGCGTGAGATGTTGCAAACTCTTTCAACCACTTTTACTAGGCAAGTAGAGGAGATGAGATGGAGGTTGGAAAGACTAGAGGCAAGGAGAGAAATCCCACCACCAAGGGATAATGTTGATAGGAAGAGAAAAAGAAGAAGAGTTGGGAATGCATTTGATAATTTTTTGGGAAATGATGGGGGTATGGAACAAAATTGGAGCATGGGTGGGAATAGAGGAGATTGACATGCTAGGGGATTTGATCGAGGTCATCTAAGGAAGCATCGGGGTAGGGATGGAATGGGTGAAAATACTGATAGTGTAAAAATAAAGAGTTCATCATTCCATTGAAAGAGTGATCTCATGTGGGACTTTAAGAGCCAAATAAAAACTTTGGAAGAAAAGCTTAAGGCATGAGATCGTGAAAAGAATGAAAGAGGGATGGTGGTTGAATTGCAAGAGGTGCCCCAAGATGAGGAAATTGTGAAGAAGGAGGAAGAGTTAAAATTAGGGGTAATTGATAAAATTCCAAATTCTCACGTGGATGTTAAAAATATAGATGAGGGGGTGCATGAGCTTACCAATGTAGAGGATATTGTTAAGAGTAAAAATGTGGGAGAGTTGATTGAAAGTGAGGGGGGAAGTAAATGAACATGGAAATAAGAATTTTGAGGTGTTGGATGAGCAAGAGGGTGAGAAGAAGATAGGAGATGAAGTGAAGAGCTTGTTGTTGAATTTGATGAAGTGGTGGTGACTCTTCTTGAATATAAGGATTCGTACCTTGTACATGGAAAAACTAAGGTGGCGTTTTGTTTGTATATTATTTTGTATTTTCATTTTCGAAAATGTTTTACGTTACTTATTTTTATTTTTGTTTTTAAATTTGTTGAAAACGCGTTTGGTTTGTCATTTCTGAAAACTGTTTTTGAAAATGAAAAGTTGAAAAATACGTTCTGTTTGAAATTTTGCAGAATACTATTTAAACTATTTTTAATTAATTTGCTTGCAGAATACTACTAGCTTAAACTCAAATTTCCTTTCATAATACACTAAAACATAATTACCCGCAACACACTAATGTGAACACTAAGAGTCTATATTAACACAACTTGGTCATGTTTGAGATTTGAGGAAGCTCTGGTTCTATTAAAATCCATAAAATGCAAGTTCTTTCAAAATCACCAGAGTCCAGTTATAAAGACATTTTTTGAAATATAACAACAAGAATTCCCACTTAATTTTTTTTGTAATGTTGATATTGAATTCGATAAAACTTTATTTTAAGCTTAGTTCCAAGTTAGGATAATTCTAATAAATAAATAAAACTTTATTTAGGTTTAGTTCCAAGTTAGGATAATTCTTAAGCTTAGTTCCAAGCTAGGATAATTTTCAAAAAAAAAAAAATCCCAAAACGAGATTTTGGACGTTTTGCGTTTTGTGTACAATTTTTTTTTTTTTTCAAAATGCGTTTTCGAAAATGGTAAAGAGAACGAGTTTTTAGTGTTTTCGAAAATAAAAACAGAATATGACCTCAAAACAGTAAAGAGAACAGGGTCTAACATTCCCCCACCCCATTTTACTTAATTTTATTTTACAGATTAATGGCACTTGATATTTTGGGCCACATCACTTATGCCCAAAGAAGTTCATGGTTCGACCTCTTCATATAGCCCAGGTGATGGATCACTATTAGTTGATCAAGAGACTTGGAAGCACGGACTTTCCATTTGACCCAAGGGGTGCAATGAAGCATCATGAACAAATCTATGATTTGGGACGAATCATCCTGAAGAAGGATGGTATGATGATAATCATAGTTGGCTCGACAAGGGAAAATCAATCATGCAAGCAAACAAATTTTAAGTACAATTTGAAGGACCCCCGAGACATTAAAGAATAGCATTCGAGGCTAACACAAGTGATTAAAGTCAAGAAACAAGCCAAGAACCAAGTTAGAGTCAAAATCACGTGAGCTGGAATTTAATCCACGCGTCCGCGTAGAAAGAAGGAAGACCACGTGGCCGCGCACTCCACAACCAAAACAACAGAACGCGAAAGCGACCACCTACGCGGCCACATAATTTTCCCTCCACGGCCGCATGTTTGAGCCGAAGCCAGATTTTCGCGAGATTTGAACTTAAAATCCGGCCCTTTTATTTTCTTTCTTTCTTGTACTATAAATAGAGACTTCCAAAGAAAAATAACTTGGATGTTCAATGTTCTTGGTCTTGTGAGACTCCTTTGGGTGAGGTAAATCTCATTTTTTTTTATCTTATAATCTTTGAAAGTTAATCAACTACATTTTGAGTATATTATTCTTGTATTGTTTTTTATTTTCACCATCTTGAAATTTGTTTGATCTTCATCCATTGGGCTAGGTTATTTAACTTTTGAATTTTGGTTGGGATAAACTTGGGTTAAGGTGTTTCATCACTTATTTTATCATTTTAGCATTCTTGGGTTGATTTCAAAGTGCTGTGGGAATTTTTGGTTTAAAACACCAAATGGTTCGCATCATTTGATATCAGAGTTTGACTATAATTTGACAAATCTATCCTTTAAATTTCTTGTTATTCTTGTTATTTTTCATATTCAACAAAAAAAAAAAAAAAAAAAAAAAAAAAGGAAAAAATGAAAATTAGCAAATTTTTTTTTGAGAAATTTGTTGTTTTTGAGATATTTGTTGATTCTTACATGTTGGTTATTATCATTGTTGAGATTGTTGGAGATTTTTCATAACTAAAACACAAAGTTTGCCTACCAAGTGTTGATGAATTGCCCCAAAGAGAACTTCCATGTTAGAATCCAATTTTCTCAACACTAAACTAGTCCTTAGTAATTCCTTGTTCTTTGTCAAGCTCTTTGTGAATTTTTGTACTCCAATACATTGAACCATAAATCCATATTACATCTCCTTTGTTTTAGCAAGCTAAATTCCACTTGCTATTTGTGCCCATCAATTTCTATATCTCTTCTTGGTTATGGTTTCATGTTCCCTGGAGCTTGAGTGAAACAGGAGTGTAAACATTATTTGTAAGGACATTTTCACACTTGCACTTCATGTCCACAATATTTTGAATCACCACATAAGGGATGGATTGCAACCTGGATTCTATGTTCAAAACTAGATGCTATGTTGGTGATAAGGTGTGTAGTGTGGTTATAGATAGGGGACACTCTAATTTGGTTAGTAACACCTTGGTTGGAGAATTGAGATTGGCTCTAATCCCTCACTCTAGACCTTATAAGATTACATGGATGAAGGAATGTGGGAGTGTAGTGTGACCAAGCAAGCTCTAGTGACTATCACTCATGGAAAATATAGTGATGAAGTATGGTGTGATGTAGTACCTCTAAAATGTTGTCATATATTGTTGGGTAAACCATGGAGACGTGAGAGGATGGCAACTTATGATAAAAGTATGCACATATACCGACTTCTTAAAGATGAGAGATCATTCACACTAAACGGTTTAACACTAGAGTAAGCACTACGAGATGCAAAAAAGGCGGAGAAGGAGAGTGATCCAATGTTGGACTTTAAAGGTAAAATGATAATTTTTGAAGAAAAGTTTATGGCATGAGAACGTGAAAGGATTAAAAGAAAGGTAGTGGTTGAGTTGCAAGAGATGCCCCTAAATAAGGAAAATGAGGAGAAGGAGGGGGAGTTAAAATTAGGGACAATTGATAAAACTCCAATTTCTCATGTGGATGATAAAAATCTTGTTGAGGGGGTGCATGAACTTACCAATGTAGAGGGGGTTGTTGAGATTAAAAATGTGTGAGAGTTGATTGAAAGTGTGAGGGAAGTGAATGAACATGGAAATAAGAAATTTGAGGTGTTGGATGAGCGAGAGGGTGATAAGAAGATAGGAGGTGAAGTGAAGAGCCTCGATGATGTACATGATGAGGTGGTGATGATTTATCATGAGTAAAATGATCCATACATTGTACTCGAAAGAACTAATGATCCCCACCCCATTTTATTTAAAACTTTCTTACACGGTGGTGACGATTAGGGCTTGATCTACATCTCTTGTGCCCAATGAATTGTTTGATTCGAGCCATCCACATAATCAACTTTCATTTTGGTTTATCATGAGGCGTAGAAGCAAGGACTTTCCATTTGATCTAGGGGGTGCAATGAAACACCATGAATAAGCCTATGATTCAGGACGAATTATCCTGAAGAAGGAGGGTATGATGATAATCATAGGAGGCTCAACAAGAAAAAAATCAATCATGTGAGCCAAACAAATTTTAAGTACATTTTGAAGGACTCTCGAGGCATAAAAGAATAGTATTAGAGGCTACAACGAGTGATTAAAGTCATGAAACAAACTAAGAATCTGTAACGACCTGGGTCCCACTTAAAGGGTTGTCCCGGCCTGTTAGATGACGGCATACTGTCCCCATTGTACCAACGAGTATTTTTAGTATACTTTGTCTTCACTTGCACGTTTTTCGAGAAAACTTCCTAGGAGGTCACCCATTCTAGAATTTCTCCAAGCCGAGCACGCTTAACTGTGGAGTTTCTAATGATGGACTTCCAGAAAAGAAGCTGCACCTTGTTGGTATAAGTAGTACCTATCATTTATTTTAAACTTTCTTGGTCGGGGTAGTACAATCACCCCTCGTTAGACTCGCGACGTCCTCGTCGCGCTTAAACCATCTGGGAAGTCCATCATTAAAAACTCCGCAGTTAAGCATGCTTGGCTTAGAGAAATTCTAGGATGGGTGACTTCCTGGAAAGTTTTCTCGGGGAGCGTACGAGTGAGGACAAAGCTTGCTGAAAAGACTCGTATTGGTACAGTGGGGACAGTATGTCATCATTTAACGGTCTGGATAACCCGTTAAGTGGGACCTGGGTCGTTACAGAATCAAGTTAGAGTTAAAATCACGCATGCTGGAATTTACTCCATGCGGCCGCTCAGAAGGAATATCGCGTGGCCGCACCCTCCACAACCAAAACAACATAATGCGAAAGCGACCGCCTTCACGGCCACGAAATTTTCCCTCGCGCGGCCGTGCGCTTGAACCGAAGCCAGATTTTCGCGAGATTTGAACTTAAAATTCATCCCTTATTATTTTCTTTCTTGTACTATAAATAGAGACTTCCAAACTCTAGAAAAATAACTTAGAATGTATGAATATTGAAGTCTCCTTGGGAGCATTTTGAAGGTGAAACCCTTCTCCAATCTTGTGCCTCTATGAGGTAATGTTCTCACTTCATATTTTATTCTTGTATTGTTGGAAGAAATATTTGAACTTGTTTATTTCTCTCCATTGGGTTAAAGATTATTCCTTGAGATTTTGGTTAGAGTAAACTTGAGCTTATGTTTATTTTTCCATTTTAGCTTTCTTGGGTTGGTCTTAAATTGTTGTGAAAATTTTTGGTTTAGAACACAAAAAGGGTTCGCATCATCAAGTGTTGATATCATATGTGAGGCCAAGGGGATGCCCTAGTCTGAGGAGGCACCCCTTATTGGGCTTAGTACCCGAGTTCGAGCCTCACCTGGGATGGGTTGTGAGGATTTTCTGTGTACTATTGTAATAATAATATAAAAAAAGTGTTGATATCATATGTGAATTACATTATTACTAAATAGAAAATAATAATATGAAACATAAAAGTGATATGAATTATTTTTGAACATTGTGGTTCACAAGGAGAATCATTCACATATTTGAAATTTATTCTAAAGTGAGGGGTAATTTTTAAACAAAATTGAATAATAGTTATTGTACTTGTTGAGGAAATAATTAAATTATTACTTAACCAAAGTTTTGTTCAAAAAATAGATGCAATTTTCTTTCAAGTAAATGAAAGAAATTACAAAATCAATTTCTTTGATTGAGTAAGAAATCGTATCTTAAAGAAGTAAGTTATTTCTTTATCAAGTGAAAGAGTTATTCTTTATCAAGTGAAAGACTTGAAGTCTACCCTAGAAATGTTGGGTAGTGAAATTTTGAAGGTTTAGTAGAAACTTAAAACAAGTTTATAGACGACAAAGCAATGTGATAAATTTGACAAGTGTTGTCGAATAATTGTGGAGTGATCGCATTTATACTATCGATAGAAATCTTGACATATACATAAAATTGAATCAATGAGCGATTCTATTATTTGTGTGAAGTTAAGTTAAATCTTGACTTAATTTCATATGAAAAATCATAATAACATAATCAAGTAGGATGTGGTGAAACTTCATTATAAAAGATCAATCAATGACGGCAACCCTATATATATATAAACCTCTTATTGAAGTTCAGCATTATAAGTATCTCTAGATGTAACAAAGATAATAAAAGAACTTCACCTGTATAAATTTATAAATGGTGCTGCTTCAAGGAAAGTTAGAGTTACTTTCATAAAAGTTCATGAATACGGATAAGCGCAAGGCCATATATGCGCTAAAGCAAAATTTGTGTGGAACAAAAGAACTTGAGTGTTATGTGTGTGATGTCATCGGTACTCTCACATGGAATAACGGGTCAAAGTTACAGCTACCCGAGATTTCGATAATACTTTTCAATATTTACACTAGGTAATGTTCAAATCGAAAGATACCTTTTTATGCATAATACCGTTTTAATCTGAGTTGTTTGAGAATATTTGAGCACGTGGGGAATTATTGGAAACTTCTTTTCAATGTGTTGTTCAAATATTAGAAATAATCCATCTAAAGGGATTGTAAATTATTTTGGATCTATATCAACATGAAACAAATGAAATGGAAGAGTTGGGATGACCTGAAACAAAAAGGGTTGTTTAAAAAGCAACCCCGACAGCCACCCAGAAAAAGCCTGGCCGGACCCTGGAAAACCTGGGGGAGAATCTAGGTGCCTGGAGGATCGCCTGGATTATTCCTGAGTCAAATATTGGCCTCTGTTGGATTTTTAATTCTAAGCACTTTTTGGTACGTTTGAGCACCTTTTCACTTGTGTTTTGCACTCATTCGTGCATGAAACTTACAAACCTATAAATACATTCAAAAACATATTCATAACATATCAAACAAGTGTTGATCCAAAATCGAATAGAGATTCAACTCATTTGATCATTGTTTCTTTTCTAAGTATTTTTTGTGCTTAATGAATACTTGGTTTGTAGGCTTGTTTAATCCACAAAAATCATTTGCTATCAAACCCTTTAGTATCTCGATCGAGAGGGAATAAATATACTTTTAGGACAACATTTATTCATATGTTCAAGCCTCCCATTTAATTCCATGCTTATTCCGGTGTTCATCCATTCATTTTCAGATTCAAGTGAATGTTTCAGTTTGATTTGGTTCGTAATTCTTCATGTAGCACTTGTTGATTTCTTCACAACTCTTCTGGTAAAAATTTATCAACACTTTAAACTTAGTGCTCTCTCATTTACATCACATAACAAGAAAACAAAATCTCAATAAATCAAGAGGATGTCACAAACAAAGAAAATGAGGAATATGAGCATGTCACAAACATATATCTAGAATAGAACTCAAATAGTTATAAATAATTTCTTTTAAACATATATATTAGTTGCCCAATTGTTATATGATTCAATTTAAATCTCTCTTTAGGGAGAGGTCATATGTTCGAATCTTGGAGACGCATCATAAAGTCACGAGAGGTAAGATGGACACTCCCAAAGTGGAGAATACGTAAGTTAACGACTTGAGTATAGAGACTAATACAAACCAATTATTAAGACACACAATACATGAATTAGAAGAAACAATACAACACAACACAACACAACATAACACAGTACAAGAACAGGAACATTAAAACATGACTGTTACACCATAACACGATTCTTCTTGATTGAACCACACAAGGTCGCAAGTTTCAGAATGCCATAGCTAAGGGCGATTCCACAAGTGTGTGATGGAGTTGTGGATTGTAGGATCAGCCCTTACTACTTTCCGAGCCACAGAATTCGGACTGGCCTTGACGGTTTTAGGGCAGCAATCGACGATATTCCCTTGGCAACAAGGAATACGAGGGGCTGGAGACTCTGCATGTACTGTGCACATAATAAGCAGAAAAATACACACAAAAACACTTGTATCTTTGGCCATGAAAACAAAGATAGTAATTATCAGGTTTGTTTACAAGTTGGAGAGAAATGGGACATTTGCATTTGCACTATATAAAGGAAGAAAAGGACTATGTCCATCTACGTACTTTTCGCAATATTATTTTAATAATATATATTTTATTGTGGAGATGTAACAAAATACATGAAGGGATAAAATTTAAACTAACATGAATATAATTGTTAATGATCATTTTTTATAATTTTTTTTTAACAATTCAAAGTATTACAAATAACTCAACCCCTAACCCTTCCAAATGAACATTACAATATCACGTGATATTGTGATTTTTTCAAAAAATAATATTTCTCTGATTGTTATACTATATATTTTTAATCCAATCGTCCAAAGTAGCATCATGTGTCACTTGAATTAAGAGATTATTACGTATAACCTAAATAATTGAAGTTTTTTCTTCGAATTTCACAATGATGCTAATATTTTTCATATAAAAAATATGATATCTAGGAAATTAAAATGTTCATTTCATTGTCAAAAGGCCCTTAATTTTGAATACATTTGATTTAAGAAAAGAAAAAGAGAAGAATAACTTATTCGAGGAAGTGGAAAAAATGATTATTATTATTATTATTATTATTATTATTATTATTATTATTATTATTATTATTATTATTATTATTATTATTACAACACGTTATTAATTTCTATTGATCCGGAGGTGGCCGGCTCCGGGTGAAAACATCGGTGAAAACAATAAAATACATACAGGTCAAAATCAAGAAGCCAGTTAATACAGACAAATTAATCATAAATTTTCGACAATCAATATATAGTATTTAACATTCCAGATAATGCTTTCAATTTTTGTTATAATCGCCGTCTACAATAACGGACATTCGATTATGACAATCATTGTTTTAAAGCAATTTCGTAATTTTTTTAATCTTAAAACTTAACAAATATTGATTCCGACGAAAGGGCTTTGGGTCAGTAGGATGTTCATTGAAGGCAATAGTTTAGGGAGTCAGATAGACAATCTCGATAAAGCTAATTTGATACAACGTCACGAAAAGGTCTTTCGCAACGATTTTTGCAAGTTATAAAAGACGATTTTTATTGCAGTTATACTATAAATAATGGTAAAAATAATCTATCAATTTGTGATTATTGAACTTTTTATAGAGACACAACATCAATCCAAAAATTAAATCGAAACTGGATAAAAGATTTCATTAGCGTTTTGCATTTAAAAAAAAAAAAAAAAGATAGAGGGATTAGAGAAGATATGGTGTTTGAATTTTCTGCGGCAAACTTCTTTTAGTCATTGTTAATTACTATAGTGTCAGAAGTAGTATCACATTTTGTAGTCTTTTGTCTTTATTTTTCTTTCCATTGTTTAATTGCTCTAAGTAATATAGAATTCAATAATTCTAGGGATACATTCTTTTGATACATTTTTAAGTGACATTATGATATGACGTACATTTATTAGGTGATGAAAAAGTAAGTGGTGAGATACTTATTTTCACCACTCAATGAATACGTGACATGTTATAATATCACTTAAAAATGTCTCAAAAAGGTCTTCATAAAATTACTTACTTGATAGAATTATGAACAGTCGCTATTGTATTGCTACAATTGGATTCCACTATTTATATCTATTCGCTTCAAATGTACATATTGATGATAAAATTAGAGTATTTTTCCTCTTTATAAAAGCTTTTTGGTTCTAGGTATGTTTTTCAATTTTTTTCTTCATTCATTTGCAACACGTATTTATATGAAATCTATCACTTTTCAATTACACATTTAAAAATTTCTTCAACTTATCTAGTATCAGACATGCTCAAAACGTGGGATTTTATATATACCTTTGTAACTTGTAAGCGATGGTTTCGAATTGCGTACCCTACCTTGACTATTAACTATTAAGAGAGACATTTGACACTAAAGAAATGGACATCCAACCTTATAAATTTGGAGAGTTGCATACTTATTTATAAATTGGGATTTCTATTCCCATTACAAGAGTTCGGAGAGTTTCATATATACACTTATAAATTCATGCTTTCTTTGTTTGAAAATGCACCCTGCCTAACATATGAATGTGAGGTTTTATTATAAAGAGTTTTTCTAATATTATAAACTTTAGGGCAGTGGCGGACGCAGAGCGTTTGTATTAGTGGGGCACACTGATGGTAGGGGGTTCGGGGGCAGCACCCCCGAAATTTTTTTTTTGATAAGAAGAGACCGAATAATGAAAGAGTACTTGAAAATATTCAATCCCCAAACAAATAAATAATTATATTAACCTTGTACACTTATAATATAATTAGCATAAATCACACTGCCCCCAAACATTTTTTTTTTTATAAGAAAAGACCGAAAAATGAAAAAGTATTTGAAAATATTCAATCCCCAAACAAATAAATAATTATATTAACTCTACACACTTATAATATAATTAGCATAAATCACATCCCCCACTGCCCATGACTCCACTTCCATAGGTGCACTAGTTTTATAAAAAAAAAAATTATATGTAATGTATCATCTTCAAAGTGCTGAGTGCTGAGTGCACTGCAAATGTGCACTATTATATTTATATCTTAATAAATCAAGTTTGAAGATTAAAACAAAAAAGTTACCTTACCTACCAGGTTTTGCAGTCAGGCAGCTGCAGAAGAAAAAGAAGCAAAAAAAAAAAAAAAAAATCAAAAATCAAATTTTTATTGAGGAACGTACCCCAGCAGGCGTCTCCCTTGCATTTGTCCTCTTTACAATGATTCTTCCTCTTTCTCCATGGACACAAGTTTAAAGTCTTAACGGTGTAAAATTTCTATTAATCGGTAATTTTTTTTTTTTTTTTTTTAAGATCATGAAATACCTGCCGTTAAGATTTTTTTTATTTACACTAATTATTACAGTTTTTGCTAAGTAAATAATAATTTCATATATTTATAAGTGTTGCGGTACATCTTTTAAGCATTATGCAATTAATGAACATTGTCTTTTGCATGTTGCAAAATGCTATTTTTTGTAATAGTTCAAGTGTAACTTGAACTCGAGTGCTACATTTAATATTCGAAAATTATTGAATTATCTTAGAATAGCATTTGAACTTAAGATGAAATTAATTCTTAATCTCATGAATAGAGCATCGCACGTGACTACTTATTCCCTCTATAAATATAATAATGTTATTAAAAAACCGATACACGAAGTTGAACATAAAACTACAACATAAACACACGAAAACACGACTGTTACAAGTTACAACACAAGCGCGATTCTTCCTTATTCAACCATTAAAAGACCGCGACGCATAGTGATAAATCAAGGACGATTCCAGAAGTTTGTGACGGAGTTGTGAAATATCGAAGTCTTGTCGCTTACTAATTTACGAGGGAGAGTATTGGGAGTGCCCTTCCGGGTTTTAAAGCAGCAAGACATATTTCTCCCGCTGCAGCAAGGAATAGCTTGTACTGTGCTGCTGCTCATTGCAACAAGCAGAAAAAATATACACACAAAAATACTGATTCCTTTGGCCATCAGAACAAATATAAGCGCTATGAATGTTATGTAATTATCTTTAAAAGTTAGAAGAAAATAGGGGGACTTTTGAACCATATATAAGGGAAGAGAGTGATTATGTATGTCCAAGTATATGACTTTTATAATATTTTAGTAACTTGGTAAATTTTTGTAAGGAATAAATAATTGATTTTTTAATCTATTTTTAAATATAATGAAGACGAGTTCATAACGCAAATTTAGGTCTTTCTGCAACAACATCCTTGGTAATATCGAGCTGTCGTGTATAGGATTTCACAAAAAGTTATTTTGACACGAGTCGTTGCAACTGTCATATAGCAAGGACTACATTGTTACAAAGGGCAAACTTGCTCACCAAGCACGTTTATGGAAATTAACTAATTGATTCCATCATTGTTCTTTCATTACTTGATTATATGACAACTAATTGATTGTAATATTTTAATAGCCAATTTCATGGAATGTTTTTGCTGGGGGTGGACATAATTCCATTTGGTTATGGTACCAAGAGAATCAAACAATGAACCGATGCCTCTTTTTTTTTAATTAATAGAATCATTTGATTTTTTCAAAGATAAAGAATCGAACCGAAATCAAATCAGTTGGTTCTTGTTTGGTTTGGTTTAGTTTAGTTTGATTTCGTTCTAGTTCTATTACCTAATTTTTTAAATGACAAATACAATTAAAATATATTACATTCATAAGTTAGTAATATATAAATTTATTATTATTTTTGACTAGATATTTACGTAAATTTTAAAAAATAAACATCAACGCCGTCAATGATTAGTAAGGAGCGCAACGATGGCTATGTTGTAAGAGTGCAAGTAAAAAAGTGTGAATGCGTGTCTACAATTGAAAACAAGAAAAATGAATTAGAATTTAGATTTATGATTTAAAACCTATCTAATATGAAATGAGATAAAATGTATGGTAAATAACATTTTTATCAATTTCACATTTATAATTTCAGATTTAATTATTTTGGTGAGACAAATATCCACTAATTTAGAAAAAGTATATATAAATAAAAAATTGAATTTGTTTCTTGGTTCTGGAACTAGAACCAGAATCGAAACCAAATAGTTCTTGAATTTCAGAACCAAAATCGAAACTAAATGGTTCTTGATTCTAAGAACCAAATCAATTTTTTTTTTTATGTAGAACCGAACCAGCAAACCGCTTGGTTTGATTTTGTTCTAGTTTGATCCGGGTTTGTTCGATTATTTTATCCACTCCTAATAAATGTGAATGTAATTAGATTACTCTTTTGTGTGTATATACCAGTGTTCTCAAACGCGCACGCTCTAGGCACGACGCGCGCCTCTCCCTTGGCGATTTAGCGAAAAGCGTGAAGAAATTTTTTTATCTAAAAAGCGCGCCTAAGCGCGAGTAAGTGTGAGTGAAGCGTGACTAAGCGCGCTTAAGCGCGATGATGCGCGAGTAAGCGCGCATAAAGCATTCTGATGTTTTTTTTTAAATTTTTTTTTTTATTATTTTCACAAATTAAAATATGTGTAAAGTTTAAATCTAGTATGTAGTAATTGACTCCCGCTTAAGCTTCAAAAACTTGACTTTCGGACTCCACAATTCGTCACGATTTTTAGAACAATGGTATATGCACACATGTAACAATTGATGTTCGTGCATGAATAGTAACTCCGTGAAGCAGATCTAAATTCTGAAAGATAAGCTTTGGACTTAATCTTTTCTGTAAATTTGAACTCTATATATCTTGGTTGTTGTTTTGGCTTTAAAGTGTAAATCGAGCTTTATCCACTTTAGTGGATGCTCAACAATAGAGTAGGTTTATACCAAACATATGTGGCTTCGGTAAAAAAAATCTCTTGTATTGATCTTTTAATTTTTGCAAATTATTTTGAGTTTTGTGGTTGATTGGTTAAATCTGACTAATATTCCTTGTGTTATGGGCATTTCAAAGCACTACATAATTTCATCATTGATATTTATATTTATCTCATACTCTTTAAGTTTCTCGTTGGAAAAAAAAAACATAAAAATAACTTAAGAATTCTTGAAATTTTTTTTGCAAAACCTGAATTTAAAATAGATATAAAATTCATTTTAAGATGCAAAATGATAAATAATGCCATATATTATAATTATGATTGATTTTTCTAAAATTAATTATTCAAATGGAACTATTTTATTAAATGATGACATACTAATAATTACCTTTTGTCACAATGTTGGGAAAAAATTTAAAAATGACGTTTTGTTATTTTTTCCATCACATTATTAATTTATTAAAATTTTTAGGAATTTTCTCAATTTGTAGAAAATGAAAATGACAATTTTTATAAACTTCAAATTAAAAAAACCATCTTTTAAAGGAAAAAATCATTTAGTAAAACATCATAAGCTTCTAGTAATTAATTTTTAAAGAATTATTAAAAAATTAAAATAGTATTCAAAATTGTTATATAAATTATTGTACAGTGTGTGATTTTTTAAAATAGTACTTTTTAAAATTATTTATTTATTTATTTATTGGGTTACCAACAAGTAATATACAATATATAAAATGTAAATTTGCAAAATATGATATGAAAAATTTTAGTTCTCCCTCTATCAAGCATAATCCAACCCATTTAATTATCCTAGCAATAACTTATTCATGGAACATTACCTTACAGTATATCCATTAATTATAGACATGCAATGATGCAATTTACTGGGATGTTAGAAGATTCAAAATATTGAAAATTTCGGTTCGATTCTGATCTGGTTCTCAAAACTCAAGAATCAAACGATTCTGGTTCGGTTTCGGTTATTGTTCTATTATTTGTTCGATTCTTTTGTTGAAAAATTCAACTTGGGGCAAACGTGAAAATGTGTGCAAAAAACAAAAGAAGTGTTGAGTCAAGATTTTCCAAACAAAACCATCCACACGATAAAACATTTAAATTGAATATATTCGGGTTCTAAAGATACTAAAAACAGTTATAATATTTTGTATGTCCTCATTGACAACCAGAAATGTAATATCTTCATCCTTTAATGTTCTATGTACTATTTATGCTTAAATGCATGGATCAACCGGATTAAAATATTAAGGTTGTGCTCGGTAGGAATTTATAATTCAAATTATAATGAGCTTTTTAAGCACATATATTTTCTCTCTCCAATTTTTAATCACGCGTCTTACTTAGAAAAAATCAAATAATACACATTATATATCAAATTCTATTTATTTCAGCTGCCAAACGGACCCTAAATGATAATGATGGCATATAGACACCTTTAACATAAAATAAAACAATTTAGCTCATTTGAACATAAATATTCTTCAAAAATAAAAATAATTTCTAATGAACTTTTTCTCAGACTTCGATGTCAACCACAGTTCACTAATGCAACTCTACAAAAGTCATATACATATCAAACCATACATCATTCCTAAAATTAGTTCAGTACATATCAACACAATAGTCATTGTCATAATTTGTAAATATTGCACCAAAAAGAAGCACATAACCAGTGCCAGCGAGAGACCAGACATCCAATCTTCTAAAATTGGTGCACAAAAATTTCATGTAAGATGTAATATGATATGAACAATTCAACAATTATCATAATATATCTAAATAAGCTGAATTTGTACATTATGTTATGTAAAGCAACACGGAAAGTGTCAAAAGTGTTATGTGAGCTTAATTTTTAAATTAAAAATGTTCGGTCCTCGATTAGGTTTCCGGCTTTCAAATAGGAACAAATCGATTTCCATTTTCCATTTTTCGATTTCGGTTCTTATTTTTTTCCTAACCGATCGGTATCAATTTTTTCTTATTCGGTTCCAGTTCGATCCTGATTTTTTTGCCCAACCCCAGATAATACTTTCTCATTTTGTCAAGGACTCCCTTGAAACTTCATATATTAATAAATCCATCCCTTCTCACTTTTGAATGTAATTTTGGTCATACGGTGGCAACGAGCCGGATCGTGAACCTAAGATAAAGAGTCGATATCAACTTGATCGGAAAAAAGCGTGAGTCAAGCTCGACTTAACGTGTATTTACCATTTTTTCTTACTTTTCAAAATACAGAATGTTCTGCTGATGCCTCAAACGAGCCCCTGTTTGATGGACATTATAAATAGAAATTGGGAAAATGATGTTCAAAAAAGGCTTTTTGCGAGATTTTAACATAATTTCTCACTTGTTTTACTAGATTTTCTCCATAACCTATATATACAACTTACGAGGCATGAAATATGGACCTCCCCAAAATGAGATTTAAACATCAAAAAATTCTTAGGAATTCAAGCAAGGCTAAAGCGCACGAATTGAAGATTATCAACGTGAAATTAACTCTTGGTGCAAGCTTTCATTTTCCTCTTTTTATTTTCAATGAACGCAATATTTTATTTTATTTTGTTATTCTATGATAATGTGTAACGAAATTCTTATGTTGGGATGAACGACGTAGCCTAGTTTAATTATTTTAATTCCAAACTTTAATAGTTGTATTTATTTGTTGCATGTATTGATTTTATTTTGTATTTGGTGCTTTAATTAATTAGCCACTAATTGATGATGTTGTGGGTTATTTTTATAATCCGAGAGGTGAATTTATAATCTAGACATATGAATAAAGCTGATAATTTACTATATGATAGAGATATATTTTTGGTATTACTGCAGTTATAATGGAATTCTTGAGCTTTACGAATTTAGATAAGGAATAATTTTGACCCTCTGTAGAGATGAACAGTTTATTTATTTAGGTATAATTGATTTAAACTCGAAAGAGGAATTTCAATATATATAAGTGAATTCGACTGAATGCATTATTAGAATATAAAATTGGAATTTAAGTTAATTTAATTGGTTAGATGATCGTGAATCTAACACTTTCAAAATCATTTTAGAATACAAAACAAAATTTAGGTGTCGTTCTCTTTATTGGTTTTAGGTCGAAAATACTGAAAACGCGTTCACTTGCTCATTTTCAAAAACGATTTCTTTTTTTTTTTTTAAAAAAAAAGAAAGAAAAGAAACCAATTTCAACGAAATCAACTCATTTTTTTCAAAACTAATTTCACACCCTTGCGATGTATGGACATATTCAATTAACAAAGTATAATGTACTAACACAAAAAATGGAGAAAAAATAACAACAATGTGTGCCAATAGTAGTAGTAGTAGTAGTAGTTTTGTTATCAAGAGTATTACAAATGTTGGAAAACTTCCTTATACACAATATTAGTCATAAAATTTGTTGGGTTCCCATTGTTATCAACCATTTCTTTACTTCCATCATTAGCAGCACTTTAGGTAATAAATAAAAATTAGCATTTCAAAGAAATTTCGTGTATATTTGTCGCATTTGCATATACTGAAACAACACAACTCGACTTTTTTATTAATCCAACCTCAATTTGCATAGCAACACATGGTAGGAAAAAACTCCATCTCACTTGGCAACTCTTTAGTAACATGATTTCATTATAAAAAAAATGTGTACCCAGAAATAATTGAAATGTAAAATAAAGATAAAACTAAAATGCTAGAAAATCTTCACAACTAAACCCTTATCTCAACTTGGAAAGTCTTCATATATAGATATATTAATAGGATCCCCCCTTAACAATACAAAATATGACAAAAACCACAGCATATGAGCAGAATGGTTGCTGACTCATTCATAACAAAAGAAAATTTTACACATTTGTTCCAAATTTCCTTCTACTGCTAAGAACCATCATATCCAGTGGAATTTGATAGATCGACCATAGCACATTCATAAATTAGTTATTTCTATCAGAGATGACCGTGATGGTTATTAATGACAAGTTGCGATGATCTTAAATTTGACATCTTAAAATAAGAGATTTTTATGGTACAAGTTCTATACTCAAAGTGAGTACCAATCCATATGATGTAAGAAGTATAGAAAATAGTGTGTGTCATACCTCATATGAAAATGACTTGTCCTTTTCTTCACGTCGCTAAAGATAACTACATTGCCAGAATAGCAAGACATTAAGCTTGTCACATATTGACGTCTCTATTGATCATGGTAACCAAAAACAATTTTTGACAAGCATGATACATCATACATAGCTACATGTATATTTGAATATTTCTAAATGCAGTTTCACATATATTAGTGCTCTGTATATGTGCAAAGAACCATTTGTAATATGTGTAGGAGTCCTCTCTCAAACATAAATCTCACATAAGTTTCAAATTTGTAGAGAACGAAACCACATTCTCTTAGAAGGGCCATATAGGGAAGTCTAAATTTTAGATTTTGTACAAGAAGATTCATGTGTGCTATACAACTTTGGATCATTAAAGGACGGATCACAATATATTGAAGTAAAAAGTAACTAATAGAGGGCAATGAATCAGAAATTTTTAATTACTATCAATAAATATTCAAGCAAAGATAGTTCACGTCCCAAATTTACTTGTTTGGGAGTTTTGTGGTACAACTTTCAAGGCTAAAGAAATTTAAAATTCTAAGATATGCATCATAACACGTGCATATCTTCCATATGCTAGTCTACATATAGTTTCTGCTTGAATTGAAAGATTTATAAACAAATTAGAAGAGAATTCATTATGACACATATTTATAGCATACTAAATAGAAGAAATACTCTTGCAGTAACATAATGTGTTATCTTTTATTTATGTGAGTGGTTTAGAAAAAATAAATCTCATTGTAGTTACAACCTTTCAGAGTAATCCTCTTGCCAATGTGAGTTGCATCACGAAAAAAAATTCAAAGAACACCTTTTGACGTAATCTACGTAATTGTTAGTTGGTATTTCTTAATTATCGACCATAAAGTTGGTATTGATCATTTAGTCAATGCTATGTATCAATTGCAATATTTGTGATCTTTGTTATTGATAGATTAAGCATTTATTCATTCTTGCATTATCATACAAGAATGTGCCTTGATTTAGGATCTACTAATTTATTTGATTGCAAACCGCGGTTTTAAACCGAAAAACATGATTTGGTTTGGTTTAGGAAATGAAACGGTTTGGTTTGGTTTGGAAAATTTTCAAACCTTTTTAAACGGTTTGATTTGAAATTTCGCTACAAACCGCCCAAATCAAACGGTGTTCGCCCCTAAGTTTTTGTCACTAAATATATGTATATGTGTTCGACTAATCATTGAAATTTAAAGTGTTGAGTTTTGGTCATTACACTTATGAGTTAATTGTCTATGTCTTCAATTGATCACCGAAATTTAAAGTGTCAAGTTGGTCACTACACTTATCAAAATATTGAACGTTAGTCATTGATTTGTAAAAATACTAAACTTTTAATTAAAATATCTTCTACTGTTGATTTGTTGTATGCAACTGATAATTTGAAAAAATATTTATAAATTCTCAGGTCATTCGTATGATTTTTTCAAGTCTAGAGATTAAAATGCAATTACCTTAAGTTTAGTGAAACAATCGATGATGTTTTTAAAAGTTTAGTAACTAATTGAAGATGTTTTTAAAAAAAATTTACGTTGCAATTTGGTGTGCCGTGATTTATCGATTAAAGGTGATGTTGTGCCATGCCCACATTTTGTCTGTCATGTTATCAATTACATTACGAAAGTTAATTCAATGATTAAAAATATTTTTCAAGAAGACAAAAACCTATACTTCTAATAGTATTTTCATGACAAAATAATAACAAATTTATTTTTTTGTTCAAATTCCAAACACACTCCTAAAAGGGGAGCATGTTTGCAGTGGCCTACGCTTGAAGACAAGTACCAAATTGTGAATTATTTTTTATGTGAACCTAGTTACATTAATACAGATTTTGAATGCTATCGTGAATTATTTTTAATGTGAACCTAGTTACATTAATACAGATTTTGAATACTATCATGTTGCAGTTGAAATGTTTCTATGGGGAAGTTTTTAAGGGCAAGCATTTATAAAAAGTTGTATTTATCCCCCCATGTACCTATGATTTCGAGTTGAATATACGATACTATGATTTCTAAATACTTGGCTCCACACCTTAAATCATCGCTATATGGACAAACTAAGTTACTAAAATATAGTTGAAATTTAAAATTTAACATTTGGCCCATTATTATAAATACTAAAGTCACTTTTAATTCAAAAATTTAGAGAAATTTATATGTACTATCCACTTTTTAATTATTTATTTATTTCTGTTTATTATTAGAAAATATATATATATATTTATAAGCACTTCCCAAATATTCTTGTTTATCGGGATGCCCAAGATTACATTCAAAAGTGAGAATGGATGGATTCAAGGGAGTCCCTAAAATGGATTTTTCGAATAATGATTAATTTTTGGAAGTGGTGGTTGAATTCCTGCAAAATATTAGGCATGTTGTTTATGCTATTTTGAGGTCGTTTTTTATTTTTATTTTCGAAAATATTAAAAACGTATTTTATTTATCATTTTTGAAAACGTATTTTAAAAAACAAACAAAAAAAATGTACACAAAATGCAAAAAACTTAAAACCTCGTTATTGGCATTTTAAGTGTATTTCAACAAAAAATTTCAAAACGCAAAAAATGCATTTTTTTTTAGAGAATTATTCTAACTTGGAACTAAACCTAGAATAAAGTTTTATTGAATTCAATATTAACATTACAAAAAACATTCAGTAGGAATTCTTGTTGTTATATTGACAAAAAATATGAGGTTTTTGGAAAAAAAAAAAAAAACATTTGTTGGCAAAAAATATAGAATCACCAACATTATAAACATGAGTTATTTTCTTTTATTTATGAAGTTGAATCAGTAAACTCTACATTTAGGGTAATAATTCAAAAAGTTCCTTGAATATGGACTCTATGTGTGATTATTTTTTATTAGGACTACTTGCATCCATTTTGTTGAGTCAAACTCTTTGTGTGATTATTTTATTTACGTGGACTCATGTTTAATTGTGACTTGAACATGAATGTGGCAACAATAATTAGATAAACTATTTTCTTATAATATTTTTTGGACTTGATCATTAATTATTTTATCTATTTTTATAATATTTTCTAGTCATTATTAAATGAGTCCAATAAAAATTAGATAAGCTAATTTTAGAAAGTAAATCTTCAAAAGACATTTTTTTTTTTTATAATTTAACCCCAAAGCAAATTAATTACAAATAGTCAAATTAGCATTATGCAAAATTTCAAACAGTATATATTTTCCAGTTTTTCAATTTTAGAAATAGCTTTCAAAAATGGCAAATAGAACGAGTTTTCAGCATATTTAAAAATAGGAAATGAAACAAAAAATAGAAAACGTTTAAAAACAAAAAATGAAATACAAACAAAATATCACCTTAATTATTTATAAACATCTTATCTTATTTAACAAACAAACAAGATACACAAAGTTGAAAAGAAAACTACAACATTAACACGACTCTTACAACACAAGCACTTTCTCCTTTAATTAATCGACTAACATCACGCCCGTGCGTTGTAAGGAAGAACAATATGAATGATTTTACTGTAAATATCATTTCAAAATTTAAAAAAAAAAAATGAACACACAATTAGCTTTTGATTAATGATTAAAACTGTCAACAAATACTCAAAGAAGAAATGAATTAGAATTCTTATAAATTTTGGAAAACCTCTTTAAATACTAAATTGTTTATACAGTTTGTGGTTGTCCACACCTGTGTGATACACGAAAGTTATTATAAACAAAATATATTTTAAACAATTGCTCAAAATTAAATTAAATAATGCAATTTTTACATAAAATAAATAAAAAATTTGTTCAAATATTTCTTTACTACCATGAATAGAAATAATAACCCTCAAAATATTATAATTTACATAAAATAAGATAATTGCAACAAATTAAACAATATTAACAATGTACAAAAGTGAAAATTAACCTCAAAAGTTGCGATGCACGAAAGTGAAACTCAACTCAAGAGACCCTTCGCATAATTGTTTTTTTATTTTTAAATGTGATGCATTTAATTGAATATAATTAAATTCATATTTAATTATATATCCATAAAATAAAAAAAGAAAATTATTACACCCGTGCATTGCTCGGAAGAACAATAAGAATGATTTTACTATAATATCACTTCAAAATAGAAAAAAAAAAGTTTGAATACACAATTTTCATTGATTAATGATTAAAACTGTCAACAAATGTTCAAAGTAGAAATGAATTAGAATTCTCATAAGTTTTGGAAATCCTCTTTAAATGCTATGCCCATGTTTGAGACCCAATATTACTTCAAAATAATGTGGTCTGTAATAGTAAATCTTGGAAAATATGTGGTTAAAATTTAGGAATCTTTTTGAATTTATATGTAGATTATTTTACTGATATAATGTGTTGTTGAAAATTAGTTTTGAAAAAAATGAAGTTAGAAATAATGGGTGCCTAAAAGGAGCTAAATTATCTGTAAAGTTTATGGTTATCCCCACCTGTATGATGCACGAAAGTTATTATAGACAAAATATATTTTAAACAATTGCTCAAACTTAAATTAAAAAATGCACCCTCAAAATATTATAATTTACATAAAATAAAGTAATTGCATGCGTTCCTATCTTTAAATAAATGTAATAGATTATATACTTTATAATGAATGTGATATTGAAGAAAAATAAAAAAAATATAAAATAAAACTTTTACCTTTGATCTTTGAGACAATTTTACGGACAATATGTTTTCTGTTTGCTCTCACTATTTGCTTGAATTAAACTTCTGATTGCGATTTTCGATTTGACATCTATTTTACATATTTTTCGATTTCAAAATAATACAATAATATTATAAAAAACAATAATTATTATAAAAAATTGTTTATACATTAAAAAAATAACATATTGATGTCATTGATAGATAACGCGGATGCCAATGCTAATGCAATTAATGGTACATGTACCATACATTTGCTAAAATATTTAATACAAGTTTTTTTTTTTTTTTTGGCAAAAATTTCAAGATTTTAAAAGTTATTTTGGCGGGAAACTATGTGCGAATTTTGATGACGGCTATTCTACTTGTGACACTCCCTTGGCAGCAAGGAATAGCTTCTATTGAGCTGTTCATGGCAACAACCAGAAAAATACACACAAAAATACTGTAGCGGGACAATGGTCGACAAGCACGATGTGATACACGAGGTGCTCGGAGAGCGGCAGGGTCATGTTCGTGGAATTGGTCGAAAAGTAAGAGGAGTTTCCAAATCTCCAGGATTTGCCAATTCAGCAGCTGGACATAGATTTGATCAGTCTCCCACCAAGGTTGCAGAGTTAAGGAATACTGTTACGACTCTGGGTTCTCAGCTAGCCACAGCTTTAGCAACGATTGATAATTTCAATGCCATGTTTGCTAAGCTCTCAAACTTCGTACTTGGATTTCAGATGCGACCCCAGCCTCGGGTGGAGGCTCAGCCTCGAGTGGAGGATCATCCTCCTTCAGGCGATGATCTAGATGAATTCTTAGGCGATCCTTAGGTTCTCTTTTTGGGTATTTGTGAAGTAATTTTGATTTAAAGGATCCTTAGTGTAGCGACCGAAAATTTTCATTTCTTTCTAAATAAAATATTTTTAGAACTTTAAATGCGCGTCGCTAAGACTTTTTCCCATTTAATTTAAAAGAGTATTCGTCAGGCCAAATTATAAATGAAATTAAATTAATTTTCATCGTAATTAAATTTCCGAATTTTATTTAAAATATTCCAATGTCACCATTTTCAAATCTTAATTCAAATTTTAATGATTTTAAGTCCAAGTTTCAACTAGTTTGGGTCCATATTATTTCGACTCAACCCAACTTCCTTAGGCCCAATGTTTTAAATTACAAAAATTCTACACGTATTTCCTTCACCCTAAGAAATCCTCCACTTCCAAAATTTCAAGCTTGATCCGGCCCTTCATGGCCCTTCATGGAATGATTCTGAATTTCCAAATTTTCCACCTCCCCACATGCCTATACCATTTATGCACTTCCTTGATTCTCTTCCTCAACTCCCTAAAATAACAATTTCAATTCTGCAATCCCCTGCAATTTTTCCCAATCAGACGAAAACAAGCAATTTACCAAACTTCAGCAAGCAAAACAGTAACATATACTCAAATTTTCCTCCCACACGAACTCACCAGACAACCTTTCTGGTAATTTTTTTTTTCTACTGCATTGCTTCAACACCTCACAGCCACCACCACGCTGCCTCCTTCGTGGTCAGTACCGAACCACCCCCATCACCCAAACTCCCAATCAAGCCCCAATTCCACAACCAAACCTTCACCATCGACCCAACAAATCATCACCACCGCACGAACCTCCATTTTGATTCCCCTGCAGAACTTCAAACCCCACGAACATGGCACAATTTCATGACCCCCATCATCACCCAACCACTTTCAACCTCAGCCGGACCACCACCACCTACGAACCCAAAACAATTTCAACTCCAATCCCACAACCAACATCACGACCGCAACCCCCCCCCCCCCATTCGCACGATCGCATCACCACCAACCACTACCCAACCTCAATCCACACCATTTTCCCCCAAATCAAAACCCAAAACCGAGTTAATAACATTACCCATGACTTACCTCCACCTTACCGGAGTCCCGTCGCCGAAGAGCCACAAAAACCGAACTCCACAACCTCGATTTGGTCACACCTTTCACGCCCAAATCCACCCTCCCATGCACTAGAGCCACCACCCTACAGTGCGCGCTAGCGTCGGCGGGTCGTGGCGGAGAGGGGGCGGACCCCTCCTTGCCCGTCGCCCTCGCGACTTCTCTACTCTGCCTCTCTCTTAATTCTGATTTTGAGAGAGAGAAACGAGGATTTTTATTTTATTTTAAGTTTTGAAAATTGCCATGTTGCCCAGGTTTTTAAAAGCTGTTAATTTTAGCCCCTCCTTTTAAAATATTTTCAATTCAGTTGCAAAGAATTCTGTAATTAGTGAATCAACCCATTATTTCGTAAAATTCAATTTCAGTCCCAATTTTTTTAAAATTAAGTTTTCTCAAAAATTTCAATCTAGCCCTCAAACTTTATTTTTGTCACGTTTAAATCTTTAAATTTCTAAAATGCTAATTTAATTAATTTACTTTTTGACTAGATGAAGCAGTTGGTGATTTGAGAAGCTGACGTACTATTCTCGCTCCGATTTTTGAGAACTCGTAAAGTTAAAGGTAGACTCGCCCCCACTAATTGATTTAGACTATAATTGCACGTATTTATGTGGATTTGTGTGATTTTTATATGCTTAATTGCATGAGAAAAGACAAGAATATCCTTATGAGATAAATTTGAGAATTTATGTTATGCACGTGATAACTTATTTGCTAGCATGAGACAAGACGAGAATATGTTCATTTGCACTCATTTCATGATGCTTATGAATAAGAAGAGAATATCACTACATTATTTGCATAATTACTTGTCCAATTATCTTATATATTAATTATTGGAGTTGAGTCTACTGAGTATTTCATTTTGAAATGCTCACCCCGTTGTTTTAACAAATTTTGCTGATTTCGGAGACGGTGACGAGTGATAGGAAATGGCGGAAAATTATAAATTGATATATTTTTTGAAAGTTGTGAATTTCGAAATAATAATTTCATTTTATCAAGAATTTTCATTTTTAATAAATTTGTACGAATTATTTTGTTTCATCTGAATTATCGCTAAACTTTTATTCAATAAATGTGATATTTAATATTTAGTCATTTTTCCGCAATAAAATTTATTCAGATATATAGAAAAGTGGCGTTCCCACATTTCTCGGAACTCGGGGCGTTACACTTAGGCTCTCATTTTGGGTATTTGTAAAGTAACTTTGGTTTAAAGGATCATTGGGCTCTCGTTTTGGGTATTTGTAAAGTACTTTTGACTTAAATGACATTAATGCTATATTGAAAAATTATGTTATTAGTTCATTTAAATTATTTTTATTTATGTAATTTAATTAAAAAAAAAAATCGTCATTTTATAAACAAATTAAAAAAAAAAATCATAATTAATCTCTAACGGCGACAAATGTTGTCGCTGTTCATGATGAGGTCAATAGAGAGGACATTTGTCGTCGCTATTGATCAATTCAACAGAGACATTGTCTTCGCTATAGACTTCATAAACAAAGACGATTTTTGTCGTCGTTATTGTGAAGCTCTATAATGACGACAATTGTCGTCGTTGTAGGAATATCAAGAGCGAAGACAGATTTGTCGTCGTAATAGTGCAACAGGCACGAACCTACTGCAAGGACTTTTAGTGACGACTTTGTCCTCAAAATATGCTAATTGTGACGACTTTTCCAGTATCAACGACGACATTTGTCGTCGCTATAAGCCTTTTTTCTTGTAGTGAAGGTTGACATGCGTATAGTTTTTATTCTTTACATTATCGGCATGTCGACTGGACATCCAAAGTAGAATATTACATTTGAGATGCTTTTAGACCGGACACTTGCCGCATCTTCATTGGAGGGTGGAGGACAACATAACGTTGCTCACGTCGGATAACAGAGCAGCCATGTGCTTTTACAAGTATACGTGTGTCTTCTTGAAAAATATTTTTAGCTCACCCTAAAATCTACAGGCGTGTAACACCGTCCCAGCTTAAAACTACACATGAACAGTACTGGAAAACTGAAAACCCGAAACAAGAAGTCATTCATAAACATCTTATCTTATTTAAACAAACACGATACACACAGACAGTTGGATGTTGGAAATGGAAAGAAAACTACAACATAAACACTGGAAACACGACTCTTACAACACAAGCACATTGACTGCGAAATCAATGGCGATTATTCCAAAAGCGTGTGAAGGAGTTATGAATTGAAGGGTTGGCATTTACTATTTTGCGAGGCAGAGAATTGGGAAATGCCCTTCCCGCTTTCTCTGCAGCAAACCGTGACACTCCCTTGGCAGCAAGGAATAGCTTCTATTGACCTATTCATGGCAACAACCAGAAAAATACACACAAAAACACTCACTCCTTTGGCCATCACAAGATTCAGAACAGATATATAAAGTTAAGAGAGGATCGATCGGTGGAACCGTATATATATACAGAAAGGAAGATAGTGAATTTAGAATAATTTATTAATTTTGTATTTTGTAAGGAGTAAATAATGGATTTAACTTTTTTTTTTTTATAAATATGATGGTGATAATATCACCTTACAAAACTAAGGTCTTTTTGTGACAGCTATTCACGATGGTAACAAGTTGTCATGTATGGGGTATTTTAAAAAATAAAAAATGACCTAATGAATGTCGGTGCTCATCTTATGTTAAGCACCGATGACGTGTCATATAAATTCATTGGTGGATGGACTAATTATGATAGATCCCAACATTTGAAGATTTTAAATTTTAAATTTAACATTCACCAATAAATTTATATGATACATCTCCAGGGCATAACATAAGATGGGCACTATTGCTCATTAGATCATTCATGTGTAAAATATTACCTATATAATTTATATAGTCGATTCCAAAGTTAGTAAAAATAAGATTTAATTAGTTCCTATGATACTGATAGAGAGATTATAAGAGGGGATTAAAAAAATTGATCAATATAAAAACTATTTATTAAATAAAAAGATAAAAAAATGAACATTTAATTTAGCAAATAATATATGACTCAATCACATAGTACAGATATTAGAAACAAATTAATCATTCTTTACAAGAAAAAATTTGAAATATAATAGTTTTAATCCAGGTGCCAACCGCTGGCACCGTTATGGTGCCGCCGGTTGGCACTAGATCAAAATTTTGAAATATAATGTTGTTTCCTTTTGTTCTAATTGCCGTTTACGTTAAGTTATCTATTGCGGTAACGTATGATGCAATTTTAACTCGACGTGCCAATCATTATCAAAGTTATTGTCAAGGAAACTTTTGTCCTAAAATTCAAGACATTTTACACGAACACAAGAAACACTGAGTAGCTTTAGATTATATAATTTTGATAGTAACTATGAACCTCTTGAAGGGGATTCCAAAGTCTTTTAAAAAGAATTAGCATTGAGGTGCATACTGATCTAGCAAAAAGTATGTCATGTGAGTTTTAACTAACAAAATTATTAGGTAATTAGCACAAAACGTTCTCATATTATGTATTCAAATCGTCTATATCATTTCAAACTTGATATTTGCACCCTTATTTCAACATTTCTTATGGAGTTAGTCATTTTTGTCTCATTCTCTCTTTTTTTTTTTCAACAAATATGAATAATTAGTGTAAAATGTCTCTATCGTTTCAATTTTTACCCTCATATCGACCTTTCTTTGTGCAAAGCGTCATCACCGTCTATTTTCAATATTTTTTATTGTACAAATTGACTGATTTACCCTTTTATTTAAAAAAAAAAAAAAAAAGGAAGTATAGCTAAACATTCAAGATTTTAATTAAGCATTACAAACTAGTCTCTCTAAAACAATTTAAAACATACTAAAAAAAGAAAAATGTTTTATCTTCCCAATTAACCCCCACGTACACCTACACTAAAAAATGGTTCTCTCTCCATCCAAGTTTTATGTTCCAATATATTTTTGTTTTCAGCAAAGTTACAGAAGTTTTATTGGGATTTAGCTAATTTTCGCAAATTTTTATTTATATCTTCTTATTACTGATTACATTCGCATCTTTGTGTAAATAACCGCTGCATCAACTTTTAAGTTTTACTCTAATTTTGTTCAAGTTCTTTTGTCTCCCAACAAGATTTTTGCAGATATAAATTTTTCTTTCATTAGAGAGTTCATTCAAGATTTTATAATACAAACGCCGATCTTAACTGTTTTAACTCAAATTGAGGAAAAATAAATCTTTTTTTATTTTTATTTCGGAAGATGACTTTTTTTTGTTAATATTAAGTTTTAAGTGGGACTCACTTGTACTGCTTGAAAACTTTTGGATTTTGAGTGCAATTATTTCTTTCTTTTCTATTTATGTTTATTTAGATAGGAATGTAGTCACTTTACAATGCTTTAGTGAAGAAAATAAACGATAAGGACTTTTTGCACAAAAAAATGTCGATTTCAGGATCCATAAGCTAAATTTAAAATAATATGGACATTTTGCATCAATTACTCATATTTAACAAAATGAGACGAAAATGACCAAATTTGAGATAAAATGATGAAATGAGATTGCAAATGCCAAGTTTTAAACGACATCGACAATTTGCACAATAAGTACAAACGACGATGACATTTGGGCTAATTACCAAGTTTTATTCATTGTGCAAAATTTCTTCTACGTTTGGTCAAAGTTCTCTTATCGATACATATTAAATTTTAGAGCCTGTTTGGTAATGTGAAAAATTTTGATTTTTATAATTTTTTTTTCATTTTTTGATGGATGTGTAGTTTAAAAATGTTTGAAAAGTCAAAAATTGTGTGCTTAATTAAGAATAGATGTTGAGATTGAGTTTTAAAAATTGTGATAAAAATTTTACCACTACCAAACAAACTCGTCTTGACAAAAAATCTTGTAGTGGTTGTTCAACAAGCAAAATAAAAAATGATCATTTTAGAAGTCTTCTACAATGGTTCTTAATCGTCGTGAAAATCCATATTTCACACAACGTGGTTGGATATGAGAATTTATTTTCAAAATTATATTCTAATACATATTCTACATGACATGAAGAAGATACAAATAGAAATTATGTAACAGGCAACAACCACATTAAATTTAAAAATAAAAAAATAAAAAAAGACGCGAAAACGTGATTGTTACAACACTAATGACCGCGATCCCTCTCAATCGAACAATAAGAGAGCAGTGCAAACTGCGTAAATCAAGGAATGCGAGAAAACACGAGTGTCACAGCACAAGCGCGACTTCTTCTTTATTTCGCCATGAGAGCCTCCAAGTTTCAAAACACGCGACTGTATAAATCAAAGCATTAGCCATACATATGCGATGAACCTTTGGATTGAAGCATTGGCCCTTAGTATTTTGACTCCCAAAGAATTATTGGTATTCCTCTTCAAGTTTTTACAAGAAGAGGAAGGTCCTTTAGCAGGGAGAGCTTCTACTGTGACTGCGATCATCATAACAAGTAGAAAAATGCACACAAAAACACAGATTTCTTTGGCCATCAAAGGAAGTACAGTAATTATCAACTCTTTCATAGTTATGATGATATTTATAATGTTTTATTAACATAAATAATACAGACAAATTAAATATTTATTTTCATCTTCTTGGTTTCTAGTATATATAAATAATATAATCCTGTTGTTTATCGTTATAATCGCTATTTTTGTTAGCAATTAGCAATCCTTACAAATGGAAAAGTTTAAATACAAGGTCGCCTAAGAAGAGGTTATTCTGTCATCATCTTTAAGTCGCATGAAAACTGCGTGCGATTTTGGCATATATATTGATGAGTTCCATCAATTGTGGGAATGTATACATTGAGTTTCTACGCTTGTACATTGATTTAGCCTGTGTTGGGCTGATTTTAAATGAAATTGAAATTATTTGGTTGATTTATTTATGTTTTCTTGGTAAGATGTGTAGTTAAAAATTAGAGAAAGAAAGTGTGAATAGTTAAAAAGTGGTATGAGAAATTGTGTAAATTAATTTTCGTGTTTTTTTTATTTTTTATTTTTTTGATCTTTTTGCCAATTAAAGTGAGGCCACCAAACAGGCCCTTAGTTATACACACGTATAAACATATATATGCAATGACCAAAAAGATAGTCTTCTTTTTAATTTAAAAAAAAAAAAAAAATATTACTCATATGAACGTATACCTTGATGGTGTATAGTGTATACGCATAAACCACTTTTCCACTACACATTTATCATATTTTACCTCGAAAACAACAAATTCTTTATTTATAAACAAAATAGTTGTCAAACAAAGGCTTGGGCATTCGAATTCAACGACAGCTAATCAACTGTCCCTAGTAGGTTAATCCTCATTGAATGTTAATGTTTTGTTCGGTAATACTATAACAGTTTATAAACGATTTTTTTACAGTTTAAAAAAGTAAGATGCGTGGTTGAAAAGTGGAGAGAAAAAATTTGAATGGTTAAAAAATGGTTTGAAAAATTGTGTTATTTATAAATTAATTTATAAACAGAAATGATTACGTTACATATCACACTATAAAGATGATGGATGTCATCGAACCATACCAAACCACGTACCATCACCAAGTCCCATCACTAATTAACAATGTTTTAAAAAGCATAAAACGTGCTGAAAAGACGAAAAGAAAGAAAGATAAATAGAAGCATATGCCTTTTGTCAGACATGTTCTCCCATACATTACGCACAGCAAGGTAAAGCTTTAGTTACAAGCAAGGCCTTGCTTAGGTTGTCAGTCGCTATTCAAGCAAAATTTACGGCGAAAAAAAAAAAAAAAAAAAAAGAGGAGTAAAACATTATAAAATACCAAATTAAAAAAAAAATACAAAGAAGACAAAAAAAAGGGACAAAAGTTGAAAATAATAATAATAATAATAATAATAATAATAATAATAAGTATTAAAAAAAAAAACTTAGACTAAAGTGTAAATTAAAAAAAAATGTTGTCAGCCGTGTGATGGTACTTTGCCTTGCATGTAAATTTCATGCAAGGCAAAGCTAAGGCTGTTGTTGTGCCTTTTGTATATAAAAACATAAAATTAAATAGCATATATTTGTACCAAACTCAACAAATCCATAATAAAAACATAAAATTAGAATAACCAACTTCTTAAGATGTCAAATGAATCTTAAGAGCGTGTCCGTTTCCTATGATTTTGTTTCAGCATACACCATTCCAGTCGGCACTAATTGAACAAGAAGACATTCAAATTAAGAGCTCGGAACTTCTTACATTAAATGTCTGATGATGGTTTCACTTTCTCCCTCAGAAACTGTATTATGTGTTCTCGTTTCCAATTATCAATCCTGAAGAAGAAGAGAGAAAATCGAATGCCGAGTGAACAACGATGACAAAGCAATCAAAATCAAGAAATGTAAAAATCTAAAGGAAATTATCTATTGCAGGATGTTTGATATGCAGAATTTAGATATGATTGAACAGTAAAATACGAAAAAGATTTTAACTTATTTTCCCTCACTTCTCGTTCTTAGTCCTTTTCAACGAAAAAATTAAAAATCAAAAGGCCGTTTTATTCAAAACCCCAATTATAAAACATCCCTTTTTTCTTACTTCACAGCTCCAAACACCAGGAATGAAATGGCTTAGTTGGAATAGAAAAGTTAGATAGGAGATTATCGAAATATTTCATTCTAGCTTATACTCTGGTCTAGTTAGGAATTAACATTTTTACTTTTACGAATAGGATTATATATTCTTTCCTTCTTTTCCCTTCTATATAGATATAGATAGGATTTTACTCATTGATCCGGTAACGCTTTTTGATATGTCATTCCGCTAGCAGAGAGAATTAATATAAATCAGCATATTAGGGTACTCACAGGAACCTATCGGATGGGGATTGTAGCTCAGAGGATTAGAGGTTGGTTACAAACTATGGTTGCATTCGGTGGCCAAATCACTTTTTAACCACATACATTTTCTCTCTCCAAATTTTAACAACATATTTTACCCCAAAAACACCAAAAAATCTTCTCTCTCCCCATTAATCGGCCGCTGAACAGAGGCTATAGTGTCGGGGGGTTCAAATTCAATGTTGTCTAGTCTACCTTGTCAAATGTCATCAACGTTTTCGAATAAGCATTTCAAACAAAATAAAAATAAATCCAACCTGATGGTTTCCTTCAGTTGTCCATCATCATCCAGCATGTTCAATTTTGGTGGAGAGTTAAAGGCATACTGAACTTTGACAGTTGGAAATTTATCCTTCTCTTCCTCGATAAAACCAACAATTTCAGGATAAAAGACCAGTTTTCTCATGCAGACCTCTAAAACTGCACCAGAATATATAACCTGCGACCACGTTCAGATTTGACGCATTGAGTATTCCCCTCTATTACTAGTAAACGAATGTGAAAAAGAAAGAAACTTAGACAAGTAAATAAAGAATTTCATCGAGACAAACAAGTTGGTTAACAGTTCACGTTCCAATAGATATAATTTAATGTAAACAGAATGTTGAACCCAAAATATAGGACACAGATTCTTAGACTATTACACTCACGTAAATTGAATATAACAGATTTTGAGAATGTTAGAACAAATTGTGCAGTGAAACAAGAGACACTAGTGTTAGAAATAAAGTGGTGGCCATTGAAGATAAACTGCACGAGAACCGATTGATATGGTTTGGGCACATTTAAGAAAGGTCAAAGTAGAGAAGGCACTGAGAAAATTACTAATGAAAGCATTTAGATGAATATGTAATCCTAAATGGACAGGAAATGAAACAATTAGCACGGGTAAACTGCATGAAAGCGAGCAAGAAAAAACAAAAACTAAGAGTGAAGCATTGCATAGCATCACCTCAGATGGTTTCTTTTTGTATTATCATCGGACCAAAATCTTAAGCTCCAAGATTCAAATATGACTAACAACTATTAAAAAATTAAATAAAAAATGGAAAATCCCATTCCTAGTCCCCCAATTGTGCATGACTCTTTTCTTCTCATTCTCCTAAGGTAACACATTGCGACCCTGCTACACGCCACTTTCCTTCATGTCCTTCCCATTTTATATTCACTCCTTCCAATTGAGATTAAACCCACCAAAAGGTCATGGGCAACAACTAAAAACCAACCATCATGTTGGAAGATTGTAAGTCACAGGGATGAAGGAAAAGAAGTAGAGTATAATTGCAGGTCAAATGGAGTTCAGTAAGAGGAGTTTTTTTTTTTTTTTTTTTTTTTTTTTTGGCTTTTCGCTGGGTGGTTGGATGGGATGGTAGGTAAATGCATCCTGTGGTTTAAAAATACTCTAACTTTTTATAAATGGCCATATGGAAGCATAAAATTATACCTGCACATGAAACCACACAAGTTTTATAGAAAACAATTTAGTTCTAAGATATTATAAACCAATAATCAACGGTAATCATACCTTGCTTGTGGCATCATCAGAATCCTCAGAGCAACACTTCAAACAATCAGATACCAGCCCTGTGGCCATTGGAAATTAATAAATAATTTTCTATAACTTAAACATGGATATAAAAAGAAAACAATTTCAAGGGTGATAAGAATAGAAAAATGTTGTAAATATGTTATTTTAATTTAGCATACTAATGAAGAGATTATTCAAGGAATACTGAATAAGCCTATCAAGAATAAGTATGCTTTAAATGATAGTTGTTTTGCCAACTATTTCTCCAAAAGAAGCCTTTTTGAACATCATAACCTCAAATAATTACTTTCTACATAATGATCAATAATATACCGAATGTGGTATACGCATTATAAGAAATTAAGGAAGAGATTGAGTTCGGTTAGAGTGCAAAGAAAAATAAAGAAATTTAAGATGCATATTTTTTTCAAGAAGAAGAAAAAAAAAAAATTGAATTTAAAAAATAATTATCTTAAGTAAAAAAATCGACAATACGTTTTTTAAAATTTTACATTTATAACCAATTATGATTTTATATTATTGTCAAAAGGATTTCAAATAAAATTATTATCTTATCTTATGCATTAAATGAGGTTACTAATTTATTCATTTATCGAGATTTTACTATATAAACATATTAATGACTAAGGAAATAAGAGACAAGCACTGTTCTGTTAACAAATCTTTGTGTATAATACCCAAAAACTACTATGGATACAAAAAATGCTCTAAATCTTTAGAAAATGCACTTCATCAAGTAAAATACAGAAGAAAATTATCATATCCCACAATTTAGAGGAATTCAATGACACGAATTCGTCAAAAATCAATACAAATGTGAGAGGAAAAAATTTTATATTTCCAATTACATGCTATCAAAGGGACTTCTAGTTTATATATATATATATATATATATATATATATATATATATATATATATGTATATATATATACAGGATCCAAATAAGAAATCTTTTTGGAAAATAAATAATAAATAAATCAAGAGAACAAGCAATAATTTCACACAGTTACAAACACAATTTAGAGGAATCTCATATCTACAAACCCATATAAACTAAAACAGCTGGAAGAAAACACATACATAGAATTTGTTAATGCCCAGAAAACTACGCATTTATACAATTTAGAGTAACCCAATAATAAAAACGTTTATCACTTTAACTAATATCTTGCACGGAATTGGGGATCTTCAGGGTTCAAAGAAGGAACTTTTTTCGGGAAAAAAAGATGACCATAACAATCGAAGAAAACATAATTTAGAGGAATCCTACATCATCTTCAAAACGCAGCAACTAAAGTAACTGGAAAAAATAAATATAAATTAAATACTACCTTGATCTTTGATGTACTCAGCAAAGGTGTGGCAATCGGAGCATAAAGCAAGGCCCGTGAAACCCAGATTTTCACATTCTTTGGTGCTCAGATGCTGATCTGCTTGAGCAAAACAAATTAAAAATGCAAATGTTAATACAAAACGCATCGTGTAGTAGCACATTCTGTTGTGTATTTCTTGTCAATCCCACTGTATTTTTCTTTATTGTAGAACAGTTGAGGGAAGGGCAAAGTCAAAGTCGATATTGTTATCTCCGTTCACCAAGTATGAAGTCCGGTTTGTAAATAAAACACACGTTTCTCTCTCTTCTTTCAAAATTGTATATTTTTTAATAAAATAATAATACATATAAAATTATAAAAGATTTCTTCTATTCAAAAAACTTTCTCTTCAAATAAATTTTTTTTTAAAATCAATATCAAATTGGAGCTAAACTAGAGATTTAAATGTAAAGAAATTAGTTTGAGTTGCTTATAAAATTAGCACCATCTCTGTTTTATATCGAGTTGGGTGGTTCGAACCGCAAAGGAGTGTGAAGCCTAATATTGTTCATGTCGAACTTAGGTGGAAGTGTCAAACAATTGGAAGTCGATTGCATTTTGAGATAATTATCTAGCATATCTTCCCTTTTTACAAAAAATAAAAAATAAATAAATACCCTCTTTTTAATCTAACTTATTAATAATAATAAGAAAACATCTTTCTATTGCATAATAAATAGTGAAAAATCATTGACAGCCCAAGCATTCAGTTTATTTGGCTACCGGAATGAGGGATTACATTACATTTTTGCGGTTCAAGGTTTATTTTCCATCATCTCCGATGACTTCAACAACCAACATTGAGCCCCTCCGCTACCACTTTATCCACCGATCACAATATCTGAAATGAAATTCCTTTTTTTTTTTTTTTTTTTGAATTGGACTGACATGAAATTCTAGGAGTTAAATGTTGCTAAGATTTTTCCTTTAAACTCTCTCTTCCGATGAGGGTAACATCTAGTTGTCAAAATTAAAATGCTCTTATGTTTTCAAAAAAAAATAGAGGCTGACGACGGAGATTATGGTTTTGCATTGAAATTCATATATGAACTCCTTTTGTCTTGAGATGGATATTTTCATTTTCATATTCGAATTGTGGTTATATTTATAGGCAATGAAAATCAAAATTTTGGTATGAGATTTTAATATAGACGCATTAACCCTCACATGAGGGTCCACGAATAAAATAGTGTATGTGAACCCCAACTCCATACGAAGATTAGTACACTAATTTGTATAACTTTATTTGTACAAGTAGTTTAATTCGCAATCAAGTGTTGGAAATTAGGACGCAACTAATCCCGCCCAGGATCGATGTGACACAAATAAATTGGACTGAGAAAATATAAATACGCAAAAATAAAATGCAAATACGAAACACAAAGATTTACGTGGTTCAGCAATTTGCCTACGTCCACGGACCCACACCAATATATTTCACTAACTCGAAATATGATGAGTACAAAAATACTACACTGTATTTTTATCTGCCTATGCAAAGGCTATTCTCTCCAACTCACTTTTCTCCCTATTTTGTGAAATGCCTCTCTTGTGTTGCTCTCTACACAAGATCACTCTTTGTTGTGGTGGTGTGTTTTTCATTGAGGTTTTGCCCTCTATTTATAGGGAAAGTTTGGACAAAGAATCAACAATGGAAGGAATAAAATAGGTGTGAACATATGAGGATTGTAGGCTAATGGTGTCTTACCAAATAGGTGTGAACATGGACTATTAATGGTGGCTTGCCAATTTCAACAAAGTTGGCTTTATTTTCCACATTTAGCTCCATTTTTCAACAATCTCCCACTTGGGGACAAATGTGGCTTCCCCTGAGATATCTCCTTCTTGCAACTCCTTGTGAAATATGGTGTGAGTCATTTCCTTTGTCTTCACTTCAGAAGACCAATTGAAGCTGAGCACAGCTCCAATTTTTCCTTTG